>JAAGEH010002531.1:56165210-56362117 GCA_011751065.1 Lasiurus cinereus | reverse complement strand
CACACACACACACACACACACACACACACACACACACACACACACATACACACACTCCTGGATACTATATTATATTACTTCATACATGCCCTGCCCCTTGCCTTTTTATGCGGAACTTATGAGCAAAAAATAGAATATAGTTAGAGCTATCAGTACCAAGTCACAAGGGACTAATAATAATGGAGAGCTGCCCATGATGCCTACCCTCCCTGAACACCAGACACAAGCTGAAGCTCTATGTCCCCAAAGACAAGGTGATCCAGGAGCCAGGAAGTGCTAACAGGGACTTTATCTACAGTGGATGCTTCTAATAGTCATTTCACTACCACCTTTAATTCCTGTGATGAGGAATAAAAATTTCTCTTGTTAGATGTCTGCATAAACCAGAAGATAGAGAGAAGTCAGGTCTAGAATCAAGTGCCTTAAGTGTCCAAACAGGTGTCATTGTTCCAAAAATTCTGCACAGAACCTAAACCTAAGGTTCAAATGAGAAGATTGGGGTAATTTCTTTATATTCATTTGAGCCACTCACTGAAGTGTAAGAGTGTGCACCCTTCCTTCATTGATGGGTTTGCTTGGGTATAATGACAAAGGAAGATGGCAGAGATGGGAAGGAGGACCAGAGGATGAGACTTTAAAAATGTAGCATGACAAAATCATGTCATAAAAAATATCTAGACTTAATTTAGGAAAAGAGTGCATTTATACACACATTTCTAAACTACCTTTATTTTTAGATTTTCTTCACTGTGAAGTGAAGCAACTTGTATCCCCTGAGCATTATTAAATACAGCCTGAGAAACTGAGGAAGTTACTGTGACCAGAACTTAATGAGGAAAGAAATTCCCCTGGCAATGCCCCTCAAGGCATGCTCAGCACTCAATGAAACTTGCTGTGAGGAAAGAGAAACTCAAAATGAGGATAACTTAGATAGCCATGAGAAAGCTCTGGGAGACCTTTGATGTGAGACAGGTTAAAGAAAAAATGTGTGACATTCCTGCTCTGCCTCTGAGAGGATTAGGGCTCTGTGTCATCCTTGTCATCTACACCTGGCACATCCTACTTTGAGCTCCAAAGCTTTTCTGTCACTTTTGTTTGTTCCACTGCACATCATGCCATCTGAAGTCCCAGCCCTAAGTGCTGCTCAGCAACCTTTGATCTTACAGATCCTGAGTTTCTAGAACATTTTCTCCATTGGCTGCTGTATACCTTACTTTCTTTATCAACCCAAACCCAACCAATAGTTTCATTCTCAAACAGCCTTAATTTTTCTTTTTCAGGAACACAGGTAGGAATCCTTTTTTTCTCCTCACTTATAAACTTATTTTTGTTCTCTCCTTTCTTCATATTCCCTCTTTTTTCTCTAAGTCAAATTCATCTTTCTAAGACTCAATCCAACCAATTAGTCTCTCTCTCAGTATTTTCATCCTCCCTCTCCTAGTACAGAATTGGTTTCTTTACTGTGTAAAGATGCTCAAGTTTTCACATCTTTTAAATCAAAACATCTGCTCTTGGTACCTACACTGCTGCCTCACACAACAATTTCAAACCTACAACTAAAAGACAGAACAGACATCATCCAAAACCACAGGAAAGCTGGCTGAGTGGAAATTCTGCAACTAGAAGGAAAGAGAGGGGCTCACAGAGACCCAGAGGAGCTGCAAAAAGCTGAGGTATGGAGACGCTTGCAGAAAGCGGATGCCTGAGAACCTGGCTGGCTTTCTCTGGCAGGAGGGAAACGGAGACTCCCAATGGCATTGAACTCCTTATCCTACGACACTAAACCCCAGATCCAGCTGAAACTCATACGGGGGGAGTTTGGACTGTGAAAAGGGAGAGGTGCACGGAAATTTAGGGGAGTCGCAAAAGATTGGAAGTCTGTGGCGTGCAGGGGACAGACTGCTGATTGTGCCGCTGGCTTTCACGAGTGGGCGGGAGGCGGACCCTCCCAACTGAGCCACTTCTGACTCCACTAGACCCTGGTTTTGGGTGAAACCCTGGGGACCCAGACTCATATGGTCCCAGAGCACAGGGGAGCCGGAGGGGCAGTAGTCTAGAGGCACAGCCAGTGAGCACGCACGCACAGGGACAACTCCAGCGATTACCCAGTCACGTGAGACTTAGGGGCTGTGGAGGGCGGGGCCGACTGGAAGGCAAGGTGGTCCATTAAGCCCTGAGACTCCACCCATCCCAAGCTCAACAGAGAGGCTTTTGTGGATTTGCAAGTCTGGTATCATAAGGCTGAATCCAACACAGAAGTTCTCCCAGCACAGTGAAAATGTTGAGACAAGGGAAGGGATCACAAACAAAAGAAATGGAGGGGAAAAAAAAACGACTGGATATAGAGTTCAAAACCACACTTATAAGGTTTTTCAAGAACTTCCTAGAAAAGATGGATAAATTTAGCAAGACCCAAGAGGAGATGAAAAAGAACCAACTAGAGATGATAAAGGACCAACTAGAATTTAAACATACAATGACTGAAATAAAAAATATTATTCTGAGACCTAACAGCAGACTAGAGGAAGGCAAGAACCATGTCAAAAATTTGAAATATAAAGAATCAGAAAATACTCAACTGGAAAAGCAAGAGGAGAAAAGAATCCAAAAATGTGAAGATAATGTAAGGAGCCTCTGGTACAGCTTCAAGCGTACCATCATCAGAATTGTGGGGGTGCCAGAGGAAGAGAAAGAGTAAGATACTGAAATCCTATTTAAAGAAATAATGACTGAAAACTTCCCAGATCTGGTAAAAGAAATAAACTTACAAGTCCAAGAAGCACACAGAACCCCATATAAAAAGAATCCAAAGAGGACTACACCAAGACACATCATAATTAAAATACCAAGAGCAAAAGACAAAGAGAGAATATTAAAAGCAGCAAGAGAAAAACAGTTCCTTACCTACAAAGGAGCACCCATATGACTGTCAGCTGATTTCTCAACAGAAACGATGCAGGCCAGACGGGAGTGGCAAAAAATATTCAACGTGATGAATAGCAAGAACCTACAACCAAGAATAATCTATCCAGCAAAGCTATCATTCAGAATTGAAGGGCAGAAAAGAGCTTCACAGAGAAGAAAAAGCTAAAGGAGTTCCTCAACTCCAAACCAGTATTATATGAAATGCTGAAAGGTACTCTTTTAGAAGAGGAAGAAGAAAAAGGTAAAAGACAAAAAATTATGAACAACAAATATGTATCTATCAACAAGTGAATCTAAAAATTAAGTGAATTAAAAATTTGATCAACAGAATAAACTGGTGAATATAATAGAATCAGGAGCACAGAAAGGGAGTTGACTGGTAACTCTCAGGGGGAAAGGGGTGAGGGGTGTACAAGGAGAGACTGGACAAAGATCATACATCTATGGATGAGGTCAGCGGGAGGGAGGTAAGGGTAGAGGGAAGGGTGGGAGCCAGATGGAGAGGAGCTATGGTGGGGGAAAAAAGAGAAACAAATGTAATAATCTGAATAATAAATATTTAATTTAAAAAAATCTGCTCTCATCTTTGCCATAGATCTTGAGTTTTGTCAGAGGTAATATTATCACCAATTGAAAAACTTTCCTCAACCACAATCCCCAGTTGAGTCTCTTTATCTTTACATTTATTTACAAGAATGCTGAATCAGTCAGAGTCCAGTTGAGAAAACAGAAATGATGTCACTCATCATAACAGTAGTAACTAAATGCAGAAAACCAATTAGGTTCTGGGGAGCTAAGAAGGCAAAAGGTGGACATGGAAGTGGGAACTGCAGAATCAGCCAATACACCCAGGGCTGGATACAAAAGAAAGAATTTAGCCTTTCCTGGCACTGTAGAACCTTGGGAGGGGCCCCACAAAACTCAGATTATGGAAAAACCTGGAGACTGGGACCAGCAGCATGTCAGAGTGTGGGTCATTGATGAGAAGATTAGATTAGGGAACAAGTTCCTTCTTCCCCTCCAGCCCTCTAATCTGTGTCTTGTCCTTTGAGCACAGCCCAGGAGGGAGCATGTGACACAGGAGAAAGGTGGTTTGCAAATACTGGGGGAGTTTAGAAGCTGAGGACAATGGCTTAATCACAATCCAATCACTCAGCATCTATACGTACCCTTCTTCCTTTGTGTGAACTTGGGTATACAAATTACTTTATATCATCACCTAACAAAACAGAATTATCTGCCCTAACTGGTTTGGCTCAGTGGATAGAACATCGGCCTGCCGACTGAAGGGTCCCAAGTTCAATTCCCATCAAGGGCATGTAACTTGGTTGCAGGCATATCCCAAGTGGGGGGTTTGCAGGAGGCAGCTGATCAATGTTTCTCTCTCATTGATGTTTCTAACTCTCTATCCCTCTCCCTTCCTCTCTGTAAAATAATCAATAAAATATATTTCAAACAAACAAACAAAAACAGAATTTTCCATCACTCACACCACACACATATAACACACACACAAGTACTTTGGTGGGGTGTCACTCAATTTTAGTGGACAGAAGGCAGGGACTATGAATTCTCTCCCATGCACCCTGGGAACTGTGTGCACCTCTAGTGTGGACTTTGACACAGTATTTGTTTTGTTACCCACAGACCTGCCTCCTGAGAAGCCCAAGGGGCCCTGGGGCATGGTCTTTTGCTATCTCTGTGCCCTAGCACCTTGTCCTGGCTCTGGCCAGCTGTTCCATGTGGCAGACCTCCTTCAGGTGGCATCTCCAGCCACCCCAGGCATACCTTCCTTTCACAACAAAGCTAGTAAAAAGGACGCAGTGCCCAGCCAGTGTAGCTCAGTTGGTTGAGCGTTGTTCCATGCACCAGAAGGTCACCAGTTCCATTCCTGGTCAGGGTACACGCTTGGTACCCTGGGTCTCAATCCCCAAAGCTGGGCATGTAGGAGGCAGCTAATAGATATTTCTCTCTCATTAATGTTTCTAACTCTCTCTCCCTCTCCCTTCCTCTCTCTGAAATCAATAAAAAACATTTTTTTTTAAATAAAGGAGGTGGTTTAGGCAAAACAGGACTCAGGACTGCAATAATTAGATGAAACAAAGTTTCTAAGATTGTAGGTTTAGGGCTCAGAGAGCTGACTTGGTGGCAGTGTGCAGAATCTTTGAGATCTGCTCATTAATGTTTTTGACAGTTGGGAAAGTGCCCTTATCTAGCCCTGCTTCCTCTTTCTCTTTCTGCTTTACCATGGAGGTGGGGCAGATCTTCCCTAGCTAGTGCCCCTAGGCCTGGGTGAAAACGTGAGACAAGGCCACACTCCTGTGCCGGGTTCCGCTCCCTGTCCTTGTGCCCTGATCTATTCAGCTCCTCTAATCTCCCTGGGTACTGAGGCTGACAGATACCTGATGGGACCTCAGAGTTGAAATGACAATAAAATCCATCATTGCCAACCCTGAAAAGATGCAACCCAAGGCCCAGCTTCGCCAGCATC
The DNA here is from genome assembly GCA_011751065.1 of Lasiurus cinereus. NCBI lineage: Eukaryota > Metazoa > Chordata > Mammalia > Chiroptera > Vespertilionidae > Lasiurus > Lasiurus cinereus. The sequence continues at coordinate 56,356,701 of JAAGEH010002531.1, read as the reverse complement.
TGTAGTGCAGTCAGAATGGATGACACATGAGCTCACACCCCACACCCTCTTCCTTCACAATGTGTGTGTGTGTGTGTGTGTGTGTGTGTGTGTGTGTGTGTGTTGGTGCATCTGGAACCTTAGGAAAACCTGATAGGAGGTCCCTGATCTTTGTCATGATTGTGCTAAGTGATGGTTCTTGAGGCACTGGCCTGCACTGCAGCACCGGGCCCATCAACAGTACCTGAGGGTGCCCCATGGAATGTGTGGCTGAGCTTCACACATTTCCTTTCAGAAAATGCCAACTTCCACATCCTCCAGGGCCAGGTGTGTCTAATATTTCCACACTCTCTGGCTACTTAGGAGAGGACAACAGAAGAGGTAGAAATAACTGCACAAAATGTATTCCCACAGCCCAGGATAGCTGGAAATTGTCTTGAAATAGAAAACACTGGAATGCTTGGTTTTCATTGTCATCATGCAATTGTCAGATTTACATGTGCAAGATCCAGAATTAAATATCCTCATGATCAGAAAACTTAATTCAAAAAGACCACTGGGCCTCTAGGTGGCGCTATGGAACCATTTACATATCTGTTAAACAGCAGCAAAGAGCAAAAAAGAATGAAAAAGTTCAATAAAAAATTATTTCTATTATTTCAAAAATGTTGGATAAATATGTAACATGCAAAAAATATCTGCCAGTATTGACCACCCACCATGCCCCTGAGGAACAAGGTGACATTACAGCCCATGGGAAAATAAAAAATACAAGCCTGCTGGGGAAGTATCAACCATTTTAATGAGATGATGCCTGAATGTGCCAATTTAACACAAGCAGTTGCAGAAGGTGAAGTTACTTTGCACACTGAATAGCTTGACTTTAAATCACATGGCTGTTTTCTAAATTAATTTTGCCCATTTTCAAATTCTAGTGTTCTTATGCATATACAAAAATTGAAATATCTATTTATAGGTGGGTTTCCTAACAGAAAATCTTTGCAAATAGTTAAGTGATATTGTCAAATGCTTAAAATGAAAAACATATCATTATAATAATTGTTAAATATTTTTCTGCAGTTCATGAAATCAAAGAAAAGCTTTTGGAAGTTCATTTTGATGAAGGCGAAAATTTTTGTTCATATTCTTGTATACACACTTAAAATTCAACACTGAACTTCAATTTATTTGTTTTGTGCAATGATTTAAACACAAATTTTGAGGGAGCAAAACATCATGATAAACGCAAACTTGTATTGAAAACTATGAATCAGGAAAAGGTATTGCACAAGACACCAAATCTCCTGGAACCTTTATTTTAGATCCCTGCCTCCAGAACTGTGAGAAGTAAATGTCTACTGTTTATAAGCCCCCTAGTCTAGGGTATTCTGTTATAGCAGCTCAAAACTAAGACAAAGCATATTAATTTTCTATTCTTCTTGTATTAAATTAGCACAAATTTAGTGACTTACCACAGAATTATTATCTTACACTTCTGAAGGTCAAAAGTCTGAGATGGGTCTCCATAGACTAGTAATCAAATTGTCAGAACTTATATCAGAATTATTTTTTTTCTAGAGATTCAAGAGGAGACTATATTTTCTTGCTTTAAGAAGCCACCTGCATTTCTTGGCTCCCAGCCCCTTTTTCTGTTTTCTAAGCCAGTGGTGCCCAGTAGAATCTTCCTCACATAACTCCACTTCAATGATGACCCTTCTTCCTGCATCACCAACATTTAAGGACCTTTGTGATAAACATTGGGCCCAGGATAATCCAGGACAATCTCTCTTGTTAATGTCAGCTAATTAGCAACCTTAATTCTAGCTGCACTTTAACTCCCCTTTGCCAAGTAACATAACATATTCACCAATTCCACAGGTTAGGACGAACATCTTTGGGGGCCATTCTTCTGCCCACCATATGGACATAGAAGTCAAATAAGAGAGTGTTGACTGAGAGGGGTATGGGCTGTGGGGGTGGTAGAAAAAACACCCTAAATCTTCATCCGTGGGAGCATTTATACAGGCATGGTAATTTTTAAAAAATCATTAAGGTCAAGCTGTACATATAAGATTTATACACTTTATATATGACATATAAACAGTTTTTAAAGAAATATATATGTGCCTTTGAAGCACTGCAGTCCTAAACCCTAGTGTCCTAGAGAAAGACTGAATGTTTGGAAGTCCACTGAACAAAATTGGAAAATTCTAAATCCAAGTATTCAGTAATATAAGGCAAGAAAACCTCAGCTTTTCAAGTTTTCTTTAAATGCAAATTTAAATGATAGAAAACAAAACTAGCAGAAAAAAAAGACAAATTTAGCCCCAACGAGGAATTAAGCAACTAAACAAATTAAAACACGAATACTTGTATGGTGTTCAAAATATAATTTTGAAGTTTTCTGTCAGCTTTTGTGAAGAATATTTGGTTAATATTCAACTTTTAATTGCATAAAGATATATCTGGCTAGCTAGTGCCCCAGAGTGGGATAAAATTGAGACATGATTTTTTTTACATTAAAATTTGATGAAACATTTAAAAGATTCATAAATAGAGACAACTTATTTAATAAATTTTGTAAATGGGACAGTCTGACAAAGGTTAGGGGTTGGGGAGTGGGATTGTATAAAAGAAGGTGAAGAGAGTAAGTAGCCAAAGGATATAATACATACCCATGGATTCAGACAACAGAGTGGTGACAGCTAGGGAAAGGGTGCAGAGGCTGAGTGGAAGAAGGCAAAGGGGAAGAAAATAGGAAAAATCTATAATAGTGTTGAAAAAAAAAATATATATATATATTGCCTGATTGGTGTGGCTAAATGGTTGAGCATTGATATATGAACCAGGAGGTCACGGTTCAATTCCCAGTCAGGACACAATGCTCAGGTTATAGACTTGATCTGCAGTGTGGAGTGTGCAGAATGCAACCAATCAATAATTCTCTCTCATCATTGATGTTTCTCTCTCTCTCTCTCCTCCTCTCTTCCTCTCTGAAATCAATAAAAATATATTTAAAAAATAAAAAAAACTTATTTGCAGATAAAGCATATGCTCTTTTATGAGTTTAAGCACTTAAATTTTGTGTTTATGAAAAAGTGGAAATAGAAGATTCATATCTTATTGTAAATGTTTTAATTTCTTCTAAATTTACATTCAACTATAGTGAAGATAAGTTATTGCTGACATTCTGAATATAACTGCACCTATTCATCTTCTTGCCAGAATCCAAATCATTCATATTAAAACTTTGAATTTATGTGATTTTAATCTGGAAATCCATTGTTAAGAGATTGTTACATAAGAGACCATGTTGAAGGAGAGATGAAAAGAGAAGTTTGCTTAGAGATCATTATACATACTCCATTTCATTTATTTCAATTTGAATTTCAGCAAAATATTTGTTAAATCATTTTTCACACAAATATATATTTATGTGTTTAATGAAAAGTGACCTTTATTCTCTGAATTTTATTTGAAAATGTCTGAAGAAAAAAACTGGCATTTGCAGTGTGTTATATAATTTGTTATCAAACTATTAACTGGCAATATAAACTATTTAGATTAAAAATGTGTAACCAGTTAGCTTTCTCAATTATGCTCCTATAAATATTCAAAATAAACATTGAAAGTGGTTTCAAAATATTTATCAAAGAATAGTGATGAAGCTATGAAGGTATTTGGCTTGAAACATTTATGTATTTCAAAATAAAAGTTATAATTGGGGATTCCCACTTTTGTTGAGGAATTTGCTCTGAGTCTGCCAAGTATATGAGCATTTGTAGGAAGATGTTTTCTCAATTGAAAATGCTATAGTTGTAGAGAAGAGTCAATTAAGAACATGAATGACTACAAATTTATTAACTATAAAATGCAACTATGTAGAATATACCATCCAATTCTTTAAAATTAAAAAATAAACCATATTAAAATTACATTGCTAAGAAAAATATCAGTGACTTAATATTAGAGATAAATATGCTAAATAACTGATAAAGTTCATGAATACATGCCAAAAATAATTATTCTACTAATATTATTTTACTGCTAGTATGATCAATATGAAGATTAAATGTTTCTTTAAGATATATTACTTTAATATTTGATAATGTTAAGTTTTTAATATAATTATTTTAGAGACCCACCAGTGCTATAAAGTCAACTGACATTCAGCAAATAAACATTTTTAAAATTACATAAATTAAAATATTATTTGTTCTCTCTTGTACTCCCAAAACTGTTCCAGTTTGGAAGGCAAATTTTATGTTCAAACTACTTAAGGACCACATGAAAAAGACTGCTGTGTTTCCCTAAGAACAAAGATAAACCAAGGAAAGATTCTAAGGAATGACATGATCAAACTAGCATTTTGAGAATATCATTAAGCTACATTTGGAAAAGAGATGAGAACCACATTTTCTGAGATGTGGACTCCAAGCTGGGAGCTGGGGAAATGTTTTGAGGCATGCTTATCGTTATCTGCTGGGTCCCAGGAAGCTGGCTCTGGGCAAAGATTAGCACGCAAGTGGCTTATTAGCAAGCTGCCCTGCAATCACAGCCTACAGTAAGCATGTCAAACTCGTGTCCTGTGGGCCGCATGTGGCCCACAATGAATAATTTTGCAGCCCAGCCAGTATAATGGTTTGTAATGGGTCAGTCAGAGAAAGGTAAATATCACGTGATCTCACTCATTTGTGGAATATAATGAACAATGTAAGCCAATGAACAAAAACAGATCCAAAGGCAGAGAAGCATCTATCGGACCATCAAATCTCAGAGGGAAAGTAGGGGAGAGCGGGGGTAAAGGGGAGAGATCAATCAAAGGACTTGCATGCATGCATATAAACATAACCAATGGACAGAGATACCAGAAGGGTGAGGGCATGAGCACGGGGAGTAGGGGGATAGTGGGGGGATAAAGACACATATGTAATACCTTACTCAATAAAGAAAATTAAAAAATTGTAACTTAATTTTTACAATATCTTGTTATACATAATTATTAATAATGAACTACGGTGTTCTCTAATGACCAATTACTATAATCTTGTTGCATTCATTTTCCTTATGCGCCTTATAAGCAGGTGCACCATTTCTCTCCACTAATACTAGCAGCAAATATTTTAGCAGCCAATTGCCACGTCATTAGTCTTGGACTGACTTGTCTAATGTGCGCAACTGGGAATATTTTGCTTTCAGAGAACAAGAAAAATAGATTTATTTGAGTTATGCTTATTAATTTGTGCAGTTATTCAGTGTCTCGTAAGTTAATGGTCAAGAAAAAATATTAATTTTTATTAAAATGTTTTATTATTTTATGTTAACAATTATTCATTTATTTCAGCCCTTTGTATTCATCATGTCTCTATCAAAATAAACCTACATTTCTATAAAAATTGAAGCTTTTGTTTTATTGCAGCCCACATAAACTTAAACCTTGTTTATTTGGCCTGTGTTAGCCTTTGAGTTTGACATGGCTGACCTACAGGAAGGAATGGGCTGGGGAAGAAACTGGGATGTGATGCCATCTTTTGATGAAAATAAAATAATAACCTGTATTGAGTCCTGAGGTTGAGAACAACCTGAGTTGCCCAAAGTTGAGACGTCCCTTTGCTCTGGAATCTTGGTCACCACAGAATGGGTATGACCTTGGGCAGGATAGCTCTCCCTGGGACCTGCCTTTTTTAGCAGCACATGCAGCACCTTCCATTCCAGAAGGTGGCTCGGGCACTGTCACAGCATTCAATATAGTCATGCAGGGCTGCTGCCTACACGTGCACAGGTTGTCTGCCCAGCACAGGGCACAGTCTGGTGCCAGAGAAGATTGTTTTTCAGGCATCTTGAAGTGACTAGTGGCAGCCCTATTTCCATTTACAAAGAAGCTAGCAGAAGCAACTGACTGCATTGTCCACCCAGGGGCAGTCAAGCTTCTTCCCTCCTTGAGCCTCCTCCTCCGTGAGACTAAGAGCACCTCGGCTTTGTATGTGTCCTGATGGGCTACAGGTAGCATGGTCCAGAATCTGGTTCCCCCCAAAAAAGACGAAAAGTCTTTAGCTTGCTTATGTCTCTTTAAGCTCTACCTTCCTCAGCTCTGGGGATTTTACAGTGAGGGTGGTTGAAATGCACAATACATCCATCTCTTGATAGATCACAGTGGCTAAAAGCCAGGGCAGGCCTGCAAATTAACGAGGGCCACAGTTCCTGGTCATAACAATTCCTGCTTTTCCACCATTCACCTGCCTCTTGCACAATAACAACATCCGGCCGGTTATAATACAGTTCCATCATGTAATAGTCACATTTAAAGCCAGCAATTTACCAAAGTGCCATTTAACTAAATGCTGTGCACACAAAAATGAAGAAATGATGAATTATCGTCACAAAGGAAAACCACCAAATTCCCAGAATAGCCTGTGCTGTAAAAGCTGCTCTCTGCTGCATATGCTTCATCTGCTGATTCATTCTCCTTTCAAAACCTGTTCTTTCAGAAAATTTTTGTGCAAAAGAAAAGAAAGTCCAATTTCCCAAAGCAAATATGGTAATTTGGTAAATATTGTTTTCCAAAACTCAGCACTATAACCCCATTTATCGATCACAAGCAAACAAAACCTTTCACTTTTTTGAGAGTTATGCTCCTGACCATAAAACTCCGTTTAGTTTTTACTTATAGATCATTTATTTTCAGGCCAAAGTTGCCAATCATCATGGATTATTTGGATCAGAATCTAAGGAAGAGTTTTACATCACAGCAAGCAGCCAGTAAAGTATTTGGTAGGCTGCAAGCTACTTTAATATGAAGTATTGGTGTTACTCTGTTGTTAGCAGGAATACTGATAGTGAGACCACCACCAAAAAGGTGGAAGGGAAGATAAGAAAGTCTATGAGCAGGGCACAGCATCTTTCACATCCATTGCACTCTATAAAAGTTCAATTATGTCCATTTAAGTTCATTGAAATAAACTGAATAGAAAAGGTTCAACACTCAAGGTCCCCATACAAGATGCTCTGACCCAGCTAGGGAAGAGAATGGAACCCTGGGATGTTCTTCTCTGCCCATGGAGAGCTTCTAGTAACTAGAATTATAGGCTGAAGCTCCTGATTTAAAGCGAGAAGAGTCTCCCACTCCTGGACACAAAACAAGGCTGACTGCTGCCTTGCTAGCCCCAGATGAAGACAGTGCTGTGGCCCTGGGGAGTGACTTTCAAAACAGGCAGAATGCATGGCATAAGGATCCAGAGTTGCAAGACCCCACCACACATGAAGTACTTTCTCTTCCACCATGAATAGCTCCTACTTGACCCTGGACCCTGATCACACTCTCTTGAACCTCAGATATAAAGCTTCTCCCACCTGCCTCCTTTGTCAAGGCTAAAAAATATACTTGATAAAAGGCACCCACCAATTCTTACCAATAATAAATCTCATTAACTCTTTTTTAATTGAATTTACTGGCATGACATACACTGTGTGGCCAGATTATTGTGATCTCTGAATGCATAATAATCTGGCCACTCAGTGTATATCATATATAATAAAAGGATAATATGCAAATCGGTCCCTTGACCAGGAGTTTGACCAGCAGACAGGCTGGCCAACCACCCATGCCCCCTTCCCCTGGCTAGGCTGGCTGGACTCCACCTATGCACAGATTCATGCACCAGGCTCTTATACACACACACACACACACACACACACACACACACACACACTGAGTGGCCAGATTATTATGATCTCTGAATGCATAATAATCTGGCCACTCAGTGTGTATATAAAGCCCAATATGCAAATTGTTCCCTCAGGAGTTCAACCAGGAGACTGGGAGTTCTATTGCTCATCATGATGTATGCTGACCACCAGGGAGTGGCACAGAACAAAGGAAGGCCCCAGCCAGCAGCCAAAAGGCTCTAATCAGCCCTGATTGTTCGCCAGGCCTAGGGACCCTACCTGTGCATGAATTTCATGCACCAGGCCTTTAGTTGGTTAATAAAATTATGTAGGTTTCTATAATACTATAATTCTATAATACATCATCTGTATAATTATACCGTGTGTTCATCACCCAAATTCAAGTCTCTTTCTGTTGTCATGTATCCTTCCTTTACTCTCTCTAACTCATCCTTCTCCCTTTCCCTCTGGTAATCACCATACTATTGTCTCTGCCTATAAAATGTTTTGTGAGGTGTTTTTTAATTCTTTCATCCTTTTCACCCAGCCCTCTGGCAGCTGTCAGTCTGTTCTCTGTGTCAATGAGTCTGTTTCTATCTTATTTGGTTCATTATTTTGTTTATTAAATTCCACTTATAAGTGAAACCATATGGTACTTGTCTTTCTCTGACTGGTTTATTTCACTTAGCATAATACTTTCTAGGTCCATCCATACTGTCTTGAAAAGTAAGAGTCTGCTATTTTTTATGGCCAGTATTTTTTCATTTTGTAAATGTACTACATCTTTTTTACCCACTCATCTACTGATGAACACATGGACTGCTTCAAAATTTTGGCTATTGTAAATAATGCTGCAATGAACACAATGCCTGTCCCTTCTTTATCCTTTGTTATAAAATCTAAAAGTCACATGATCTCACTCATTTATGGAATATAATAAACAACATAAACTTATAAACAAAAACAGAATGAGAAACTCTGTCAAACCATCAAACCTCAGAGGAAAGGTAGGGGAGGGTGGGGGTAAGGGGAAAGAGATCAATCGAAGGACTTGTATGCATGTATATAAGCCTAATCAATGAACATAGACAACAGAGGGGTGAGGGCATGAGTGGAGGGGAGATGAGGGGGAGTTATGGGGGAATAAGGACATATATGTAATACCTTAATCAATAAAGAAATTTAAAAAATAAAAATAAAATTCTTAATAACAAAAAAAATGGCAAAGCCCTATCACAAGTTCATTCACTAAGATAAATCCAATACAATTAAATTTCAATTAAGATCCCCTTTGGAATATGCTATAATAGGTTTTGTGTATATGTATGATAAATTTTATACATATGCCTACATATATGTAAAAATATGCACATATATTGTCTAAATCCAATTTAAATAAATAAGCAAACCAAGGGTAACTGCTCTCACAGAGGCCTTGAGCTATCATCCACTCCACTGACTTTCCTTATCAAAGCTATTCCATGCCCCAAGAGGCAACTTTGGGACACTATGCATAAGCAGTGATTCACTCTCAGCCAGGAATTTAACTCACTGTGCATATTCTCAAGAAATGTCCAAGAGGTGTGACGAGATGTTGGTTCTTCATGACATCTGGGCCTTGGAAACCCCACACAGGTCCTGGAAGTCCAAAGGAAGCTACCTGCCCAGAGAGCATAGAGAACCAGGCCCCTTTCTGCACCTGCCACAGCCCAGTCTGTGGCTACTTTCAGAGCCAGCCCGTGCTGCCACGTCCACATGTAGAGGATGTTGAGGAAGAACATGCCTCAGGCCTCCAGTCTTCGGATGTCCCACCGGTCAGGGCTGCGGTGGATGTCCTGGAGCATGGCAGACATGTCTACTGTGGTGCTCCAGCAGGAGAGGACCTGAGTCAAACATGAGGCCATGGGGCCCAGAAATGAGCTCCCATTTGCTTTAAATGAGGACCATAGATAGGATGCCTTGCCTTCACCCTTCAGGCTAAAGGCAAATGTTTACTTTATTTCTACAAAGCACTATATTTTGATCTTGTGATATATAGGCTTGGCTAAACCACTAGTCTCATCACATCCTGAAATATCACACACCTATGCAGTGGCACATCACACACACCCAGGGAGACATCTTCAAGCCTCTGGGACTGATGCCTTTTGGGAATGACTGCTGATCTGTTGATGCCTTCACGGGCAGGGGGAAGTTTCTCTCTCCCTAGAAGGCAGACACCTGCTGTGAAGGTCTCAGGTTCAGGAACACCAGGCATGGAGATGAGCTGGAATCTGAGCCCTCAGGGGCACAGCATCCACAAAACGCCTGTCCTCGTTTTTTCTGCTCGTGTCTGAAGCAGCACAAGGACACTTAGGATTGTAAACTTCATAAGACGCCTGGCTTCCATGTGCCACACAGGATGCAAAGTCAAACATGTTCACTTAGCTGCAGCACTCTGTGGGTGAGAGTTGCGGGGAGGAAAGGACTGCCTCTGAAGAATAGAGGCTTCCAGAAGGCTGTGAGTAATTCCCACAGTGTGGTTTCCCAAAATGTAACCGGACATATAACATTATGCCCATGAAACTGTATGCATTCAGTATCACATACAAATGCAACTCATTGCTTAAAGTTCCATTGTCATTATTTATCATTGGAGGGTGCTCAAACTAATACAAAGAATGCCTGGAAGCTCCTTTCGCATACTGTGGGAATAGGAATGGTGATGTTAGGAAATGTTTCTAACAACGCAGTCCCATTGTGAAGAGTCAGGGACTCGTGTCTTTGCTTTTTATTTAGTTCAGGGTTAGATCTCAACTGTAAAGCCCCTACTAAGCATCAGCTACACTCAGCTTTCAGACAATCTACCAGTGCCTTTTTCTCAAGGAAAAAAAAATGCACATTAGAAAAGAATGCACATTTCAAGGACCACCAAACATAGTGCCATGCCAGCGCCACGGTGAGTCACACAGATGCCTGGGGCACAGTCATTAACCTTCCTGGATCTGAGAGATGAGCCAAGATGCTGATGGCAGCTGTAAAGAAGGAGTCTTATGATTTCAGTAATGGGCCCAGTTAAATGTCAAGGGAGACATTTGGCAACATCATGAAAAGATCTGTGAGGAGAATCACTGTGGTAGCTGAGAGCGTTGAGCATAGCATGGATTAATAGCTGCTGGCAATGAATCCCACACATTCTTTTTGAAATCAATATCACTGATGCCCACAAGAGTTTCTAGCTGGAAGCAAAGGCAAAGAAAGATATTCCTGGTTCATTTCTTAACATGTTCTGCTCCCTGGTTTAAGGAGGTTGCTGTGTGGGCTCTGACTTTTATTTCATAGTTCTCAAAAAAAAAAACCCCCACAAAACTACACAATAACCTTTTCATTAGTGAATTCTTATAGAATGACATTTATGCATGACTGCCGGTATGAATGATCATAATTTTAATTGTAAGAAATGGAAGAAGAGACCAACTGTTAGTAACAGGGAGCTTCATTCCAAAATTAAAACTGGTTACAAATAATTTTTATCCTTGTTTTATATTTTAAACATAAATTTAGCTCATATTACAAAACAGTATATGTGCGTGGTGTACATACAGGTGATTAAATGGAAAACAATGAAGATGAGCTATAGCTCTAATGCAGGGATGCTTAGTGTTACAATATCATCTTTCTAAAGTTTGTTCCATTAACTTCTTTTGCAAACATTCAATTGTACCTACTATTGATAAACTTTATTACTTAATATGAAACAAAGATATTTTTAATATTAAGTAGTCTAGTAAAATAAATTAACTGAAATGATCCAATAAAACATATTCAGCAGATGAACAGATGCTGCAGCCTTCAAAAGGGCTACAAAAATAGTATCTGGAACAATGTGTGTCTGCCTCACCAATTCTTAGCACAAAGCAAAATGCCTTGTACTTGGTAGCAGTCCAATAAATACAACATTGCATATGTCAATGAATGAATCAATGGATAGTAACTATTTAAATAATAAAAACTTCTAATGGCTTGGGCTTCATTTGCCAGTTCATTTCACAAACAATATATGTGATAAAGTAGGGGACAGACCAGATGGCTCAGACAGCAGAAAATGTGTCCTGAAAACAAGTGTCATTTTTCCACTCTTCAGTAGATCATTTTCAAACAGCCAGTGAGAGTGCTTGGGGAGTTTGTTGGCTGGTGTGTTTTTTTCTTGTGGGGAGTTCCAGTGGTGGGCAGTGCCTGAAGGACAGATGCTGCAGTCCACCAAGGCTGGTAGTGGGGTACCATCTCCAGTGGGATTGGTACCACTTAGAAAAAGTGTACTAGGCAAATGATGTGAGGATTGATTTGGTCAAGCTGACTGTGTTCTCAAATGCACCTTTGGTTTCCTAAAGGCCTGGAAGCTGAAACTCGGCATGCACTCTGACCACAGAAGATCTGGGTGCCCAGACTGAGGATACCCTCTTCTGTTCCAGGGCATTGATCTGGTGGCTGCCTCCCTCACTTACTGGGACCTTTAGGAAGAGAAGCTACTGTTCTAATTCCTCAACAAAAGAAAGGTTCAGCAAGTAGGATTTTTTTAAATCAATAAGATTGTTTTATCCCATCTAGATTATTCATCATCATGGTAATGATTTAGAATGATGAAACAAATGTAAACCTTAAACTTAAAGTAAAATATAATTCTCCTCACACAGACATTTCTCAAAAAAAAAAAAACCGAACAGTCATATTCCCAATGAATGTGTTATTTGCAAACACTCCTGGACCCTAATTATTTTCACAGTAACCTGTGGAACACAAGTGAAAATGTCACTGTTACCTCCTTCTACAGAATTCCGACACTGAAGACAGTTTAATTAGCTATTACATTTCTGAAATAAGATGTAAAATATATAAATAATTATAATCCTCAAAATATATGCAAGCACTTTAAATTAATTGCCACAATTAGAAGGTCCTGTTCCTAGTGAAGTCACAGTGGAGCCCCAGACACTCCTAGTTGCAGCCTGTGGCACCAGGGAGTGAGGCAGCCTGGACAGCTATGTCCAGATGACTCAGCCCTGTTCCACTATTCTATGCACAGTAGGAAAACTGAATTGTTCATTCCCAGACTCCATGTGCAAATAATTCCTATTGTATTCAAGTCTCTTTTTTGTCAATAACGGAGCAGATTGTAAACCCCACTTGGAAAAAAATGGATGAGATTGAGGGACCACTAGACGCACATGTGAAGCCTTGGCCAGTGACCTTTCGCTTTTTCTTTGACAGTGACAGGAAACACAGAGGCTCTAAGAAGTCTCAGCATCGCTTCAGCCCATCCTGGGGCATCTGGAATTTCGTGCTTTCTCACCTTTCATTCCTCCCACTCTCAACTAACCTGTTACCAGATGAGTGGTCAATTTTGTTCCAAGAGAATGTATGAGTTAGAGAAATTAGGTCCTAGGTAAAATTACTCTTAGTTACATAGGGCAATGTGTGTGTGATCCTCAAAAGGAAATGAGTCTCTTCATCACTGCCACGCTGCCTCCAAACCCACAACTACTCCCCACCCAAGCTCATTAAGTGGTTCTTGCCTGTACTTTTGCTCCTTTAGCCCATGATGTACACAGCTGAGGGATCTTGTAGCAAGCATCAGGCTGTGCATTCTCCTGCCCTCCACTGACTTCCAATTCATTCAGAATTAAATTCACATCCATGTGCCACTCAAGTGCTATGGGCCCAAACCGGTTTGGCTCAGTGGATAGAGAGTTGGTCTGTGGACTGAAAGCTCCCAGGTTCGATTCCGGTCAAGTACCTTGGTTGCAGGCACATCCCCAGTGGGGGGTGGGGGGAAGGTGCAGGAGGCAGCTGATCGATGTTTCTAACTCTCTATCCCTCTCCCTTCCTCTCTGTAAAAAATCAAATATATATATGCACCATGGGTTCTGCTCAGTGACACAACACTGCTTCCCTTTAACCACACTCCAAAACTGGCATCAAGTAAAGTCATCTCATCTTTTGCCTTACCAACTATAAAGCTATGAAATTAACCTAATCTCTCATAGCTTTGAGAACTGTAAATAAGCTCACTGTATCTGTCCAGCACGGTTACCAAGAAAAAAAGAAGGTAGCACAATAACTAGCTCATTCTCAAAGCACAGCTTATAATCAACGTCATTTGCTGTGTGTATATTTCCATTCTAGTTCACATCCCATTCATAATCTGGAGCAGAGCATCTGGGCTCTACCACATGGGTCCCCCCCAGTTACAGCTAATTGGACCTAGTCAGCTGCTAATCATATTGTGTTTCTTGGAATTTTAATTAAGGAAACAGCAACTGAGAGAGTTAGAATGTGGATAGTATTTGTAAAGATCCACCACAACATTCCTGATGGTAAAATCCAGGATTTTATTAATACAATACAATTAAAATAATTTCACTATTCTTTAGCTAATTTAAATGGGTTCCTGTTTGCTCCAGCTAACCATTTCCAGGTTGAGCTAACACTTAAAGACATCAGTTTCCTCTCTGTATCCATTTAATAAGAAAGCTACAGGGAAAGAGTAGTGACTTTTATCTTGTCATGCTCTAACAGTGAGTCAGGAATAGATCTGGGCATGGAACCAAACTCTTCTGACCTATAAACCAGACCTTTTGATGTAGATGATAGTTATGTTTAGATAATGAGAAATTCCATTAAACAAACTGTTAATTATTTTACTCAGCATGAGTATTGAGTAATTGTTTCATCTTATAAAGATAAATGAATATAAAAATTTTAGAACTGATCTTATAACTATTAATCATGCCTTTAAATATTCAACTACACATAGTGAAATTCATCCATATTTTAATCTCAAATTTTATTATTTTTTAGTTTTCAATGAATTAAAAGATTGGTTCATATTCAGCATTTCAGGGGAAAAATTCATTAAATAGGTAATGAATAGCAATAATGCCAATAAAACATATAACAGTAATAAGAGTTAATATTATTGAGATCTTATTTGTGTGGCACTTTATAGATTGAGCACAGAGATTAATTTATACAACTCACACAGCAAATAGTGATGAAGATGAAATCTGAAGCCACACGATTCAAGTATACTAAGCACCATGGTGCCTCAGCCAGGTCCTCTTTACCAGGTTGGTACCCACCACAACTGCCATGAATGTTGGCTGCTAAGAGCCTCTCACCTAGGAAGTTAAGTCCTCCTATCCCTTGGTAGTAAGCCATTGGCTTACTGATAAGAGATACAAAAGACTGTCCCTACTTCAAAGAGCTAACAACTTGATGGTGTAATTTAAGTCCCAAAGTTTCCCTGCCCCAATCTTCACATTCCCCTGAGACCACACCCTGCTCAGCACTCTCTTTTCCTGTTCTAAATTTCTTTCTCTTTTTAGTTTGTTTACTGAGGAACACTGCTTCTGTAATCATGTGCATCTAAATCTGTCTCAGACTCTGCTTCTTGGGAGCCTGACCTAAGATAGTTAGTGCCATGTCCTCAAAGGTAGAATTATTGCACTTGGAAAGCAAGAGTGAGAAGTAATGTGGCCTAGCCACCATCACTCCCAATGACCCACTTGAAAGAACTGTTTTGAAGAAGTTCTTTTGGCATATATCTGAGATTGTGCTGCCTGTGGATTCCTCTAGTATTTTTATGGTTTCCCTTCTAATGTTTAAGTCCTGTATCCATTTTGAGTTTATTTTTGTATTTGGTGTAAGTTGGTGGTCCAGTTTCAATTTTTTGCATGTATCTGTCCAATTTTCCCAACACCATTTATTGAAGAGGCTATCTTGGTTCCATTGAATGTTCATGCCTCCTTTGTCAAATATTAATTGAGCATAGTGGTTTGGGTGGATATATGGGTTCTCTATTCTATTCCATTGATCTATATGTCTGTTCTTGTGCCAGTATCAGGCTGTTTTGAGAACAGTTGCTTTGTAGTATAGCTTGAAGTCTGGTATTGAGATCCCACCTACTTTATTAATCATCCGAGAGATGCAAATCAAAACGACAATGCGATAGCATCTTACACCTGTCAGAATGGCAATCATCAACAAATCAACAAACGACAAGTGTTGGCGAGGATGCGGAGAAAAAGGAACCCTTGTGCACTGTTGGTGGGAATGCAGACTGGTGCAGCCACTGTGGAGAACAGTATGGAGTTTCCTCAAAAAACTAAAAATGGATCTCCCATTTGACCCTGTAATACCACTCTTAGGAATTTATCCTAAGAAATTACAAACACCAATCAGAAAGGATTTATGCACCCCTATGTTCATAGCAGCACAATTTACAATAGCCACAATTTGGAAACAGCCTCGGTGCCCGTCAGCAGATGAGTGGATCAGAAAACTGGGTACATCTACACAATGGAATTCTATGCTGCCATTAAAAAGAAGGAATTCTTACCATTTGCAGCAACCTGGTTGGAACTGGAGAGCCTTATGCTTAGCGAAATAAGCCAGTCAATGAAGGAGAAGCATCACATGATCGCACTCATTGGGGGATAATAAAGAACATTATAAACTGATGAACAAAAGGATAGATACAGAGACAGTAAAGCTTCAAACAGACTGTGAAATTACAGCAGGAAGATTAAAGTTAGGTGAGGTAGATAAGAGATCAATCAAAGGACTTGTATCTATGCATATAATCATAACCAAAGAACATAGACACTGGGGCGTTGGGGTATGCCTAGGAGGGAGGGGGGGCAATGGGGAGATATGTATAAAAAATTAATAAATAAAAAAAAGAACTGTTTTGCCCATCTCAGCAATCTTTGGCTCAGTCTTAACTTGGAGTCTAGAAGTCATTTCACGGAGAGGTGGTGATGCTAACAGGACACACAATGAGAACTTTTAAATGTGAAGGAAAGGCTATTGCCTGATGACCAGGGTTCCAAATAAGAAAGCATCTATCTCACTCTCAGGGGTAATTTAGCTTGGGCACCATGAGATCAATACATAAGGTGTTTAGGAAATACACAAGGTGTTTCTTGGTGTCCCATACACAGTTTAAAAAGTAATAGGTTAATATAATAAATGGCCTAGTAAAGGTTTGGTCACCAGCATCTCAGACCCATCAAAGGCAAGGGTTGGTTCACATATCTTAAAAATATCTAGGCAGTTCACCTAAATATCCCAAAGCACTAGTTAACAGGGAGAAAAATTCAAGAATGGTGGTAGAGGAGGACACATTTTCAGTGATGGCCTTAGGGACCTCTGTAAAAGTAGTGGGTATAATTTCCCTTTTTATAATTTTCCCCAGGCTTGTGACTACAGAATCATGAGTGGAGTGAACTTAATTTGGGAAACAAGTGGATTTGAGCACTCCATGGGGTAGTTTGCCCTAAGCAGTGTGTGTCACACCCAGATCCCCTTTACCAGGCTGGCACCTGAGTCCCCAGCTGTTGTGTACATGTCAACTGGTAGCTCACAACTACCCTTTTTCCTAGAGAATTGTCCTCTGCTGACTAGAACTGCTTCCTCTGGGAAGTTACACAAGCCCCTTCCAGGGGGTGGCACATAATGAATGAGTGATTGATTGACTCAAAAAGTGCAACTCAGCATTTAGTCTATACTCTAGAGCGTCTCTCTAGCATCAGACCACAGCTTGACTTTGCCTGTGAGTATAACTTGATGTAATCTCCCTCCTTTCCTATCCTGTTTCACTCCCTCCCTTCCAAATTTTCCTGCAGAGCTGTCCTCAATAAATCATGAACAAATCCCTGTTTTGAATTCTGCTTTTAAGGAACCCACCTAAGCCACTGGGTGTTAGATTAATCCATGCTTAGTTATCATCATTCCCACACACACACAAAAATAACTTTATATTTTGCAGTTGGTTTTTACAACTCATCTTAAGTTTTTCTGGGTCTAATTAAGTTATGAAATATAGCCATGTATGGTACACAAGAGTAAAAGATGTAATGATGTTCTAAGCAACTGAGATGTCAAAAATAAAGTTACCAGCATGATATAATTGCTTTTCCCAAAAATATCAATATCTGCCTACACAGAGCACTGAGTCATTATCAATAAATGGCTTCCTAATTACCCAAGAGTCCAAATGGATTGTTTTAATTCATTCATGTTGTCACTTGCTAAAATTCTGTCCTATTTGTGGCATAAGATGATGTTCAGTATATCTTCTCAAAAGAAATGTGACTCCTATCTTGAATGGACAAAATTATTTTCTTCATGGTCTTCAGAAACTTGCTTTCAAAATTTGAAAAAAAAATTATTCTATTTTTAAAACAAAGTCTCTCATGTCAACCATAATTATGACAACTTGTCAATTATGTAGTTTTTCTCATAATTTAGACATGGAAATCTGTATAGAAAGTCTCCAGTTTTCAAATTATGCAAATCAAGGGTCAGAGGGTTGCATTGAGGTATCTAGGAAATTATCAATAAAAAGCAACAATAAATGACAACACAGAGATCCTATCTAATAAAAGAATAATATGCAAATTGACCATCACTCTAACACATAAGATGGCTGCCTCCATGTGGACACAAGATGGCTACCACATGATGACCAACAGGGGAGGACAGTTGGGAGGGATCAGGCCTTCAGGTGAGGGCAGTTAGGGGTGACCAGGCCAGCAGGGGAGGGAAGTTAGGGGCAATCAGGCTGGCAGGGGAGTGGTTAGGGGGTGATCAGGCTGGCAGGCAGAAACAGTTAGGGGCAATCAGGAAAGCAGGCAGATGAACAGTTGGGAGCCAGCAGTACTGGAGTGTGAGAGGGATCCCAGATTGAAGAGAGTCCAGGATGAGCTGAGGGATATGAATTTTGTGCATTAGGCCTCTAGTTTAATATAAGAGAGGATCTCTTTAAAAGGACTCTCTAAGCCCCATCCCTACATCTTCACAGATTTGAATGTCCTTCAGGTGTTTCTTATTTTTTTACTGTATTATAAATTAATAAAATATTTAGATGTATAATTCAGTATTATTGACAACAGATACAATGTTATATAGCAGATCTCTAGAATTTACTCATCCTGCTTAGCTGAAATTTTATGACCATTGGTTAGTAACTTCTCAAAGAAATAGAGATGCTTCCCTGGTTTCCTAAAAGACCAAGGAAGCATCCCTATTCCTTTGACAGGAATTATCTAATGCCTGAATGTTTGGTAAAATTTCTAGGAAAGTTATCTGTCCCTAATACATGTTTATATGTAGTTATTAGAATTAATTCAGGGCTTATATAGATTATTATTTATGATATCAATTTTGATAAATTGTTTTCCAAAAATTATCACTGGCATTAAATTTTCTCTTGATATTATCTTATAATTTTTTGTCTTGTTCTATCTTTGGATATATTCCAAGTTTTATTCTCAATGTTGTTTTATGTCTGTCTTGTCTTGATGGGTTTGGCCAAGATCAGAGTTCAAACATTCTTTGTAAAGCAGCAGCATTCTATGGCTCTTTCTGAAACTGAATTTGAAGTCAGTTCCTGGTGCCACAGAAGACAAACACTGGTGAAAAAGAAAAGGAGTTTATTCAAGTTTTGGTCACATGTAGAGATGTGGGGCTCTTATTGCAAAGCCCATCTTAGCATTTCAGTGCAGGCTGGGGTTTTTATAGAGAGGAAGAAGAAAGCAGAACAAAAAGATCAGGAAGAAGGTTGTGGATGTGCAGGAAGTGTCCTTGCTTGTCTCAATATTGATCTTTAATGCCAGCATCCTGGAACTGGTTAGTGCCAGCTAAATTCCTATAGTTGGGCGATTTGCATGAACAGAAGTTGTGTCAAGGCCATTTCTTGTACAAGCAGGAACTAAAACTGCTGATGCCTGCAATATGCTTGTAAGGAAACTGTCAGTATGTGAGCTCCTTTTATCAGTTTGTTAGTATATTTTATTCTAATTCTACTTCATGGTTAGTCAGAATAGTATAAAGTTTTTAATCCCTATTGCATACTTTCTCTAAAAATCAGCATTTATATGTTTCATTAATTTCTTGTCTGTCTTTCATTATTTCTTCCATTCAGTTTGTTTCACTGTTTTTATTCTCTACTTTGAATTTCAAACTTAGCTCATTCATTTTCTATGTCTCTTCTTTTATGATATATAAATTTGGGACAACCAGGTTTTCTATAAGAGTTCCTTATGCTGCACCTGAAATGTTTTCATATGTAGCATTTCCATTATAGTTTGGTTCTTGAGTTTCAGTAAGATTTCTCTTCTAATGAGCTATGAAAGAGATGATTTAAATAGTTATTTCTAATGTATAGTTATTTTTATATAAATAGTATTTATTGATTTTGGATTTTTATGTTAATCAGAAAGTTATAGAATGTGTTTTCTATAATATCAAAAAGGCTTTTATATCCTGAAAATGACAGGGTTATTGATCATCACAGTATCAATCTTTAAAAACCTTGAAAAATGCAGAGCAATGTCAGAGTTTTCTAAAAGATCAATGGAACTTTGATAGAACAAGTCACATCAGATGGCACTTAGAGCCATAACAGAACAAAAACAGGGGACGTTAGTCATCATTGAGCACACTAGGAGGATGTTAGATTATATGCAAACCATTTTAAAGAGTTATTATTAATGCAGTCCTTTTAATTCAAGATCAGCTGAGATATTCTGGAATAAAATACTTCATTATAATGTGACTACCACGAAGATAACATTTATCTCAAAATTTAAAAATTTTAGATTCTGTCCAGTGTATAAAATATTCACCAGTTAATTCAGGAAGTACCCTGTTGACCACAGAACCATGCAGTATGTGAGTTGGGCTGTGGATTTTCTGAGCTTCCTGAGCCTTTAGGTCATTATCATGTTTTGTCATACAGTGCGCTGCTGTGAACCTGTGGACAGACCAGCTGCTCCGGAGAGGCAGGCACATGCCCAGCTGGGACAGTCTATAATAAAGTGAGGAGAAATCTATACCATTGATCATTTCAGGCCAGTGTAAGGCTGTCTGAGAAAATAGGGTTTATCCTCCCAGAAACTTTGAGGTCTTTCTCTCTCATTTTTAGCACAAATAAGATGCCTCATGGAAGAGAAAAATATTCCCAGAATCTTCCCCAAAACAAATACAAGAGACATAGTTGACGTTACCATAGGGAAGAAAATGAGACCTGAAAATGTGTGAGGCAGAACCATCTAATCCTGGAAGGAAAGAGTCAGGCTTAGGTTTACAATGAATGGTGAGGACACTCTTACTCCACTGGCCCAGGCATTCCTATTAGTCTCCTGAGCACAGCAGTATGGCTCCCTCACAGAGTCCCTCCTATGTACTCGGTACGCTCAGCCAATTATCAGAAACCTTTCTTTCTATTATTTATTAAATAGTGGTTCCAAAATGGGATGAGGGTTCCCTAACTGGTTTGGCTCAGTGGATAGAGTGTTGGCCTGTGGACTGAAAGGTCCCAGGTTCAATTCCAGTCTAGGGCATGTACCTACGTTGTGGGCACATCCCTTGTGGGAGGTGTGCAGGAGGCAGCTGCTTGATGTTTCTAACTCTCTATCCTTCTCCCTTTCTCTCTGTAAAAAATCAATTATATATATTAAATGGGATGAGGTTAAAAATTGTAAATTTTGATTGCACGGGGCAGGTTGTATCTGGGAGGAAATACTCACCTAGAAATATATACATTTTAATTTTTAAATTTAAATTATAATTTAATATAAAGGGCTGCCTAAGAGTGCCCAGTGCACTTTCATTTCTGTGCATCAGACCTGAACTTAGTGGGAGCTGGTCTTGTAGGAGAAGATGGACACCAGCAGGATCCAATAAAGGAGGACCAGGACCAAAGTGACACTATCCCTTTTTGGTACCAGATAGTGATGTCACTACAACCACATTCATCTCTGAAAAGCCCCAGAGACCAGGGAATGATCTGCCCCAACTACAAGTACACCAGGGGCTGCAATCCAGCCTCCTTTCCAGGTCTTCCTATAGAATTCCACTTTCCTTGGAAATTTTTCTTTCCTTATTGTGAATTTGTCAGACTCTGTCTTAAATGCACAAATCTCAAGACAACTAATGGGATCCATTGCAGTTGAATCAATACCTAACTCATTGTTTGCACATTGTTTAGAAGGAGGCAGGCAGCTGATATTTTCTATTGGATGATAGCCAGAGCAGTGAGAAAGTATGTTTTAATTTCCCTTCAGTCTGAGTTTCCTAGGAGACTGATCAGATAATGAAGGACTCATTCTATCAAGCATGTGCCCCTCCACCTGTCTGGCTCTGTTTACTATTAAATCACCACTCACACATTGCTTTCTGTCTATGTTTGTTGCAAATGTGTCCTCTATGGTGCAGCTTTGACTACCATGCTCTCTGGATGTCTTGGGCTTCCAGCAGTGGCTCTGGCAGTAGTTGCCACACTCTTCTCCAAAAGAAAGAAATGGAGCCAAAAACAAAAAGGTGGGATGAGAGCTGTGATGGAGATTTTGAGTTCCAGATAGTCACTGTTGTTGTTTTTTTTCTTCTACTCACTATCAAAGCAATGACAAACATCACTAATCATTATTCACTTTTCCATGTCAATCCCAACCACAGACTACAAAGCTTCTCATCTGAAATGTGTCAGCAGGGATGGGTGTCGGCTTTGCTCAGCAGGAACTGGCAAACAGCTCTGGTGCCAGGTTGACACAACAGATTAATCACCTCCCAAAGGGAATGAACACTTTGAGAAGCTTCCTTGGCCAACTGATCAAGCTGCCTCTAAACTATCTCCACACCTGAACACTTGTTCTGAGTTCCAAACACCCAAGGCCCCTTTGGGACTAACCTACAGTCCCGTTAAGCCACTCTCTCCAATGCACATCACTATGCATGACTTCCATGTGCTTCTTAAAACTACCAGGGGCTGTTCAAGCACAAACACTGGACTGTGTCTGTTGTCAGAACAAAGTTATTTGAATCAGTTAGCTTCCCCACTCATACTACTCATGAGGGTTATCAAACAACTACCCAAGCAAAAACCTTCTTCTCTGAATTTTAGTTCAAATTATTCTAGCCATATGTTCAGCACTTTATTTAAAACAGTCTTTGATTACCAACAGTTCTTCCAGAATAGGATATAGCACATTAAAGACATGATTGATTTTTCTTAAAAATATATTATTATTGGCTTTTTTAGAGAGAAGGGGAAAGAGTGGGAGAGAGAGAGAGAGTAAGGGAAACATGAATGTGAGAGCAGAACATTTATTGGCTGCCTCCTGCACCCCGCCTTCCTCCCCCTGGGGATCAAGCCTACAACCAGGGCATGTGACCTGATTGGGAATTGTACCAACAACCTTTTGGTACATGGGACAATGCCCTACCAATGATCCACATTGATTCGGGCAATATATGATTGATCTTTGAATGGGCAGTAGATATCTTTGTTCTGGTAGTCATAGATGCAGGCCAACCTGGCATGAATATAGATTCTTGGATTGGGATTGAAAACCAAACAGATAATGGAATGTTTCTTCTTGTCCTTCTTTTCCCCAAAACTGTATATTATGTATGCCCTTTCCTTTCAACCATTTTTTTGTATTAAATCATCCCTTTTTCCATCTCTACTTAATAAGATCTTAATAAAAGAATCAAATTCTTAAAAAAAGATGGGAAGGAGGGAAGGAAGGAGAGAGGGTGGAAAGAAAAAGATAATTAGGATTAACCTTTCCACTTGAATGGTTGAATGTTTAAGATCCCTGAAGGATGGCCAATCCAGTGACCACTTATCTACATGGGGCCTCTCCCAACTGTCCCACCTCTGATCTCATCTTTTTACCTCCAGTCCCTACTGATCCTTTGTGTTCCTCACCCCACCTTGGTCTTTGGACACTGGTCTTATAGTCCTTCTATGTTTCTTGTGAAAATCACTCCCCTGAGCTCTGTTGCTGTCCTTGGCCTGTCACCTGCACAGCTACTGGTATGATGGAGCCAATGTGCAGCTCTGCCCCTGTGAGAGCCTGATTCTCTCTTTGCCTGGGAACTAGTACTGTTTTCAATCATTGGCATTCTCAGAGTCCAGGCTAGAGACTCCTCAGGATATATCAAAAGAAGTGACCTTGGTTGAAGACCTTCAAGCACCTGTGGTTCTCCGAGTCTCCTCCTGCCTCCCACCCCTATCCCAAGTCACAAGCCACAGGCCTCTCTATCCTGGACAGCCTAAATGAAAGGCATCAGCCATTCATATGATGAGAACAGAGAACTTCTAGTTTTTTTAGTGTGTGTTGGTTCTGGGATATTGCAGCATGATAAAGAAGGTCACAGTAAGATTTTAGGTAGTGAGCTTTTGTTTCTTGCATCTTGAGGTAACTACTACCAAGAATGATGAGAAATAATAAGGTTAAACAACAGCATAGTAGATATTTTTAATTTATATGTTTAAAAACTCCACTGGACAGTGACAATGGGATAGTGAATGACAGGTGAAAGAGCGATAAGGAACACAACATAACTTTGATGTTAAATGATAGGTGAACTTTTCTCTACGGGTTATCTTATTTATCCCCACACTACAAAAAAGAAAAGGGTGATAGAATTATTTCAAAATGGCAGGTAAGGAAACAGAAACCTTGACAGTTTAAGTAATTTACCCAGGCTGACATGGCTAGGAAGAGACAGAACTGAGACTGAGCCTTCCAAAATCTGGGCTTTGGACAACTGTGATCTCCCATCTGCCTAGGAGCATGAAAGGACAGCTGGAAAGAAGTCTGTGTGTCCAAATTGTCACCCAGCTGGCATTGCTCAGCTCCACCTGCCAACCAGGGCAGTTACCAGAAAGAAGTATGCAACAATGGAGACCATGAGACAGATGAAGGGCAGAGTCCACAAGGAGAAAAGTCAGCTAAGTTCACAAGACCTGTTTATCTCCCTACCATGTAAATATATGCTTATTTACAGTTTTACCAACCAAAATATCTACTTTCCTTCTCTTAGCAAAATGTGAACTTTGTGGTTAAAGACACCCTGATTACACTTAGCCAACCCTGTGTTGCAGGCTGCTGAAAGCAGACTTCACACAGATGGCTTGGCCTGTATGCCTTCAGCATGGCTCTGTACTTAGCACCAAAAGTCTGAGAGTCAGCCAATGGTGATGACATACCACTTGGACAGCCCCTGGTTGGTCCTTAAATCCCAGCCATCTGCATGTTCCTCATATATCCAAAAGCACCCTGGAGTAAGCAAAGTGTTGGGACATGATGGCCTGCATCATATCTTTCCCACATTGTGTCTTCAGAGACAAGGTGAAATATGTGATACTGGATAATGTCACTTCTTACAGAAGGTGTTGCTTCTTAGCATATGGCTGGGAAGTACAACACAAGGAATTTTAGAGGACACAGTAAGCTTCCCACAGACATTGTCTGGATCTTTGCACAGTAATTTCATTAGAAGGATATAAGAAGTATACAATGAAAAAATAGTAAATGTAGGCACAGCTTGGTAACTATTTATCACTTGCAATGGCAATGCAATAAATTGGGGAATTTCTATCTGTTAGTAGGAGTAAGCTCTGTCCTTGTTAGGAAACTTCAAGTTTTTGGATGTTTGAAACCGAGAATACCTCTGGACATCCAACAGATGAAGCAAAAGGTCAGTAGAGCCCAGAGTATGGTATTTCACTTGCTCACTTATGGCCCTCTCCTCTATTTTTGCATAAATGGTTTTTATGATTTGACCATCATAGCTTGTCATGGAGTATACCTTCAGTTCCTCCTCTCTCTTATCTGGATATCTTAGATCAAGTAAAGAACTCTTGCTAATCACCTCGTAGGTGAGCAAGACCCCACAAAGCTATATTTATTTGGGCTTTTGTTTTTACAACAACCTATTCCCTAATTTCAGAAAGCCAGATGCACCATTTCCAATGGAAGATCATGTTGGGAGCTCTTGACTGTGGTACAGACAATGAGCCTTTTACACAAAACTTCACTGGGCTGACCACCTCCATGCTTTCACCTTCAGATTTCCAGCTCTCCTAATTAATTGCCCACAAATCTACGCAAACCTTTTGGGGTGTGAATATGCACCAATACTATGTAATCAACCATTAAAATGTACTTGGTCCCAGTTCTGTTTAAAGGAAGATAATCATGTATTTTGCTCTCTATTTTGGTATTTATGTCATTTTAGCTTTCTCATACATAGGAGTGTTATGAGAGTATTACTACAGTAAAATATTAAGAGAAGATGAGCTATCAGTGCATTGCAGTTTTCCCCACTGCCCATGTTCTTATGACTCTGACCAATTTTCACAGATATAAGCACTTTGTACTTTAGATAAACCACAGAGTCTGAGTAGCCTACAGAAACCTAAACTGCTACAAAAGCCTTGGGAGTCTTCCAAAATTCAGGAAAGAAGAGTGCTGTCTCTGGAGACAGATATGCTGAACATTCAGAGAAGGAGAAAGATTAAGTCTGAATATAACACACTGATTAATTTTTAACTGAAACTAAATTCTTAAAAGTTTTTATTTGTTTTTGTGGGATTCCTGTGTTCTTAACACACACACACACACACACACACACACACACACACACACACACCTCACATCTACACCTCACATAATTTTTAAAGTCCAGTTATAAGCATTATCCAAGTACAACAAGGTGAGAGACATAACTCTGAGAACTTCATCAGAGCTCAATTTTTCCCAATGGGTAATGGAGTGTAACCAATCTTCTTACTTAGGAAATTAGCAGAATGTTAGGAATAGCCCTATAGGTACTTTTATAAAATTTTATAGCTTGGACATTTCATTCGGAGTCACAAAGCTCAATCTTAGGGAAGAAAGCCACCATAACCACAACAAAAGACATTCTAGTACCCATAAACCGTAATTTGCAGACCAGAGTAGCACCAAGGACAGCTCCTTACCTCTCTTTTCTCTCCTCAACAGGCACCATCTGACTTCCCATCTTCTCATTCATCAGGATTTCACTGAAAAGGTTCTACAGCTCTAATTATCTCCTTTGAACAACTCAGAGGTTTGTCCTCAGTATTCGCTTCTCAACTTTAATATCACTTGGCAACACATTGCCCCTTGCAATTCTCTCCCACTGGTCCTCCTCTACTATACCGCTGTCATGGAATTCTTAGCTTCTGCCCTCCTTTACTCTTTTATCTTATATTTCTCATTCTTTCAGGTGGTTTCTGCCTTTGAGTCAAACTTTAGATCTAAGTATCCTGCCTTGAAGTCTCTCCTAATCATTAGTCCCCAGGCCCAGCTTTCTACTATTCATCTGCACTGATATTGTACAATCATGTGTAACTCAATAGGCTGAATATTGATCTTAGTATTTCCCCAATTAATTTACCTCTTTTTTTTTTCCACTCTTTTCAGACTCCTAATTGAAAGAGTTTTCTTAATAACTTTCTCCCATACTTTTACCAGTTGATTTTTGAAGCTCTTCTTTTAAAATCTCTTCAGTCTGCATTTTGTTTCTATTTGCACTGCTATAGTCATTAGTTATTTATGAATTTTTGTAATTATATCCTAACTGTCTCTATTCTTTTCCCTCTCCAGTTCACTTTTTTATACTGTTGCACAACTAATCACCATGAAACCCTGCTTTGAACAAGTCGTCCTCTGCTGCCAACTAACTATAAATGGCTGCTCATTGCCTAGTTGATAATGTGAAACTCTTTAGCTTGAATTCACATGATATCATCTATGACTTTTCAACCTGTTATATTATTCTTTATTTCCACATTTAATTTAATGCCTACTGTGGGCAGATATAGGTCATACTGGCCACTTACTATTTCATTGAGTTATTACAACCTGCTAAGTTTGATACCAATGTTCTATTATGCAGATGAGGAGAATGAGACATAGCAAAGTAAGGTACTTGGGGCAGTCTCATATTTCAGATTCCACTTTAGTCTTAACCAGTATACATGTCATTATCCATGTCATCAATAGTTTTGTCCTCATGACTAAACATATAGTTCATGTATGTGGTTGAACAAGAGTTCAGTAAATTGCATATATTCAGATTAGTTGAAAATTTCTACTCCATATAATATTTGCAACAATGCTCAAAGCAATAGTGTCACTAAGCTCATTAAATCACAAAGTCAAAATTTACTCCTTTTAAGTGCTAATTAAGTTCCCTCAAGTCCTTCACTTCCTATCATTAGAGGGACTATGTGATAACAGAAAACAATGAAAACGTCAGTTTTATATTTCCTTTATTAAATTGGGTACCAGTCAAGGGACAACCCCAGTTTTGATCTCAATCAACACTAAAGAATGTCAGATAATGTAAGAATCAGAGTTAGAAACTAGCCTCAGAATTCCAACCAGGAGGCAAAGGTCGCTGATGGAATGCTGACTCTCAGAGAAAAAAACACCAGTACCAATTATTTTCTAAGTTTTCTCTTATTTTAAATGCCAAGAGAGGCATAGTAGAAAGATGTAAGTGGACTCCACATCTTAATCAAACATACTTTTTCAGAATAGAATACTTATCATTAAGCTGTTCATTGTACTTTTACATTTTTCTGTAACTCAATATCTGATCTTTGGAAGCTATAGATACTTAAATACCTAATGATAGTACAATGTTGACCCAATCATTGCTCTCAGTGCTACCCACAAAGAAAATTCTTGAGTGATGTGATGCCTTGCTCCAATTATGCAAACATGTGTTAGTCACAGACTCTACTCTCGAGTAGCTTAACGTCTATGCAGACCAGAGAATCTCCCTAACTCCAAGAAGATGTTGGTCAGTAATATGAGAGATATCTTGACACTTCCAAGAATATGGCATGGAAGATAACATGAGATATGGTTGGGCAGATCAAAGAGTAGCTTCTGAAAATTCCTTTTTAGGTATGTTAATTAAAAAGAAGGATTTAGACATGCAGGTGAAATGGAAGAAGATTGTAGGCAGAAAGAGTGAATCAGATCTTATAGATAGGAACCTATATAGAATGTACAGAATAGCAGGCTATTTAATTTGACCAGAGCAGAAAAGTGAGTAGGAGAGGAGAGGGCAAGGTAGCTAGCACCAGAGGCCAAGGTATCTGGAATTTAATAGTAAATATTGCAAAGTGGAGATTTTTAATCACAAACTAACATGATCAGAAATCTGATAGAAATAAATCTCTCCTATTCAAATATGAAGCTCTATAATGTGTTTGCAAGCACAAACTTGAACAGCATATAACCCATGTACTTAGCCCAATATATCACAGTAGGCATCCATATGCATCATGGTATAATATAAATCATAGTAAACATTCAAATGTGCATAATAATTACTACTGTAACCAGTAACACTATGAAGGATCAAAGAATAATTACATTGACATAAATAGGTAAGAAATGAGGACGAATGGGGATGAGAGGAATGACAATAGTTTTATTTTGGTTGATGACATTGAAGATACTGGTGAGAACCAGGTGGAGGTATTCGCTAGATAAAATAAACACAGATCAAGAGTTGAGGAGGAAGACAGGGACCAGAAATCAAGAACTGAGACACATTCACACAAGTGAAAGCCAATTGCATAAAATACATGATGCATATATATTATACATATTTATCCTATATAATAATTGTCCCCTCAGGTGGTCATTGGACTGGGAGTTTGACTACTCACTATGATGTGCACTGACCACCAGGGGGTGGCATGGAACATTGTAGGCATCAGGGACACAGCACTGGCAGCAGACAGCAGTGAAGGTGCTGTCAGCCCCTAGGAACCCCTATGAGAGCAGGTCCACAGCAGCAGGATGCTGAAGCAGGTGAGCAGGTGGCAGCAGGCCAAGACGGGTGTAAGCAGGGGCCCAATCACCCTGGCCATCTCCCTGCAGACAGTGACCAGTAGCAGCAGTGGGGAGCAGGGCCTCTGCCCAGCTCCCAGGCACTGCGGGAGCCGGGTGGGGGGTCTGGCCCTGATCTATCACCCTTCAGACAGTGATCAGTGGCTGGCAGGCCCTGATCGCCCAATCAGGACTAGGCCTCAGGCTGGGCCGGGGAACTTGGGGGTGGGTGGTGGCAACCAACCTCCCATGGTGCCCAGGCAGGGGGTTACAACCTCTCACTGGCTACCTGGGGATGGGGGGGTGGGCAGGGGTGACAGGGACAGAGGTGCAGTGAGACTGTGGGGTGTGTGCCAATCTTGCTTTCAAGTGAGCTTTACCCTCCCCTGGGATGCCAGGGCTCGCTCACTGGGGAAGCCCCCATGCTCAGGTGCCAGGTGCCTGAGAGGAGCTCTCCCTGCATCCACACCGCCTCCTCCAGGTGAACCATGCTGCAGCTGCAGGGATGCAGGAGCTGGTGTGCGAGGCCAGCCAGTAGAGAGCATATTGCCTAACTGGCTTCCATGCAGTGCCACTGGGCAGCCCAGAGGCCCACACTATACCCTGGCATCCAACTGCACTCACCACATCTCTGTGTGGGGACTCGGGCACTGGGATTCAGGTGGAAGGGGGCATAGGGGCCCAGGGGTCCACATCCTTCCCAGGGCCCAGAGGTCAGCTGGAACCTGCCTTTCCATGCCAGACACTCATGCTTTGATCGCCAGCCAGGCCTAGGGACTGCACCCATGCATGAATTTCATGCACCAGGCCTCTAGTATATACATAAAGATAAAACAATAAAATGTTAGCAGTTCTCTTTATATACATAATACATAATACATACACATATAACATATATATAGATGAATCTGTAATAATAAAAATGTAATATGCTAATTAGACTGAGTGTCCTTCCAGATGAAGCCAGGGCTGTGAGGGAAGCCTGGGTCCCAGTTGCCAGAGGGAAGCTCGTATTGGCAGCAGGGGGAAGGAAGACCTGCTCTTGCATGAATTTTGTGCATTGGGCCTCTAGTAAGTATATATAATTATATTTTATAGTAGGTATATATGCACACACACTTTTGTCTGAAAATAGAATCATGTTTTATTACTAAATTACACATTCCTTCCACTTAAACTGTGAGCATTTCTGCATTCAGCAGAGGATCAGCATCACCTTAGTAATTTAAGCTTTCATCACTGTGTCACCATCCCTCTAACCAATAGCATCCACAGCAATAATAACACCTAACAGTGGTGAAGGCTTCCAATGGGGCAGTTATTTTTCTCAGCCCTTCACACACATCATTTCATTTAAAGCTCAAAGCAGCACTGTGAAGTTGCAAATGGGGAAGCTAAGGCACAGAGTGGCAAGTTGTCCAACGTTACACAGATAATGTGTGTTAGGACCATTGTGATATTGTGGTATAATATTTGACCTCCATCTGCAGTTCCTGGCACCAAGCACCTAGAGCCCTTGTCATTTCAGGACCATCTTTTGTTCTAAGAATGTTACTCTTGGAGAACCCCTAAATAGCTTCAGGATGAGGGCTGGTCACCAGAAGCACCAAACTTTGATTGGATGCTTGGAACTTTCTGCCCCACTCAGGGAGAGGAGAGGGACTGCAGGTTGAGTTAATAATTGATTATGCCTACGGGATAAAACCTCCATTTAAAAAACCCATATAAGGAGCTCCTGGATTGATGAATGCATCCCATGCTGGGAAAGTGGTGCACCCAAACCTACAGAGAAAGAGCTCCTGTGCTCAGACCCTTGTGGAACTCGTCAATGCTCTTCCTCATCTGGCTATTTATTTGTATCTTCAATTTTATTCTTTACTAGAGGCTTAGTGCATGAACTCATGCATGGGTGGGCTTCAGCTGACCTGCCCCTATGAGAGCCCACCAGGCCAAGCCAGCAGAGGAGGAGGTTTGCAATCAGGGCCACAGTGCACATCATAGCCACTGGTCATTCCGGTTGTTCTGGTGGTTCCACTGTTCTGGTTGCTGGGCACACACACACACACACACACACACACACACACACACATATACATATTACGTTGATAAGTGAAAGTAGTGTTTCCCTGAGTTCTATGAGATGTTATGCACTCTCAGACTTGAGGATAGGATTGGGTAAACCCTGATTTATGGCAAGTCAGTCAGAATACAGGTGACAAACTGGGACCTATGATTGGTGCCTGAAGTGGGGGCAGTCTTGTGGGACTGAGCCTTTTACCTGTGGGGTCTGTGCTAACTCTGAGAAGTTAGTGTTATAATTGAATTAAATTGAAGGTTCATGTCCACAGAAAACTAGAATAATTGCTTGGTGTGGGAAACCTACACATTTGGTATGTTTTCCTACCAAAAATAAAATAAAAAAATCATAGTTGTCTTCATTTTTTTACTAAAAATTCTATCTAATAAAAGAGTAATATGCAAATTGACCATCACTCCAACATACAAGATGTCTGCCCTCATGTGGTCAAAGATGGCTGCCCCATGTGGACACAAGATGGCCACCACATGATGGCCATCAGAGGAGGGCAGTTGGAACAGACCAGGCCTGCAAGGGAGGGAGGTTGTGGGCAATCAGGTCAACAAGGGAGGGCAGTTGTGGGCGATCAGGCCAGCAGGGGAGAAGAGTTATGGTTGACCATGTGGGCAGAGGAGGGAAATTAGGGTGGGGGGACCAGGCCTGCAGGGGAGGGCAGTTAGGGGTGACCAGGCTGACAGGGGAGCAGTTAGGCATCAATCAGGGTGGCAGAGAGTGATTAGGGGGTGATTAGGCTGGCAGGCAGAAGTTGGGGTGGGGACAGACCAGGAAGGCAGGCAGGCGAGCAGTTGGGAGCCAGCAATCCTGTATTGTGAGAGGGATATCTGACTGACCATTTAGGCCTGATCCAATATGAGGGTCTCATATTGAAGAAGGTACAGGCTGGGCTGAGGGACACACCCTCCCATGCATGAATTTTGTGCACTGGGCCTCTAGTGATATAATAAATATCTCTATGGCCAAATATTATGCATATCTGTGATTGCTGCTCTAGGATAAGATTTTTATAAGGGAAATTGCTGAGCTTAAGTATATGTTTATGTTAAAGGCTTTTGGTGTTTACTATCCTAAATTATGCTCCATCCTGTTTTTTAATTTTGTGGGCTGGTGGGGAGATACTGTTATTTCTGCATTTACTAATCTTATTATGCACCACAGTAAACTCAGCTTCAGATAAACAAGAGCTTTCTCCCAGAAACACATAGTTACTTCTCTGCTGGCATTGTGTTTATTGGTGTGACCCTAGCTGAGGGTGCTTTTATAAAGTTGGGGCACTGTGCCCCCTGAATTTCTTCACCTAAACCGTGTGCAAATGCACCAGTTGAAAGGATTCACCATCAAGGTCTATCAATGGCTTTATTTGTAAAGAGCCCCTTGCCCCAGTATGGTTGTAGATGACATATATGAATCCAGATCAATACGTGAATGAACAGTAAGTCCCTTTTCATTCAAGCTCTGGCATGGAGGCACCTTTTCAATTTATAGTCCTATTCAGCAACTCTTTTCCTTCATTTCTCATTTACTAGAAGCTTCCAAGTATAATGTGCTCAGTGTTGAATTAAATCAATATCTACATTAACATTCTTTCAAAGGCAACAGCCATCAGCCAATAGTCTCACTTCCTATGACCTTGCTCTACATGCAGGCTTGGTGTGCGCTTAGCACCATCTTTGTGAGCCCCCCACCAGCACTGGGCAAGTGTCATCTCCCAGATAATACGCAGGTTAATTAACCTTTAGGTGAAAATGCCAGGACACCTGTGACACTCACTTCCTTCTTGCTTATTACGTTCAGCCCAGAAAGCAGCAAGGATCTGCAATAAATGCATTAATTAGGAAAATGATTAAATGTAGTTGCCTTTATTACCTGGGCAGTTAATCTTCTCTGCAAGATGCCTGAAAAGTCATCTCATCGGGAGGCAGTTGCAGCTGCTCAAAGCCCTGGGACCCTCACTCTCTTGTTAAAAGATAAACTCAATCTTCCACAAAGTAATCACCACCATATAAGGCAAACGCCCAAAGGGAGTATGGCCACCTCTCTTCTTCACGCCACCCTCCCCAGGGAGTCATAAAAAGGCATGGACACCTTTCAGAAAGTATGTATCCCACCACCCATAGGTGGGGATGCTGTATAACTGCTTAGTAGCTCATGATGTTTAGATTTAAAAAATCATATGTGTGATTGAATGGAAATTAATAACAATATTCAAGAATTGCAAGAAGGAGCAACATTTCCTAAGAAAAATAAAAAAGTGGTTCGTTGACATATTCCTTTATCAAGGAGATGTGATCAAAGCTAAATAGCGCTCTGCACCATGTTTCTCACCCTGGACAGGTGCGTGGGAAGCTGATCTATCTGTTCAACCAGGGACATTCACTGGGCTTGAGTGGCTGGAGCACTCACTTCCTCTTCTGTGCTATGGATGATCCTAATGAGATCTCAGGGTGCTCTTCCTCCTTTATTCCCCTTCACAATCCGACTCAGGGATCATCCAGCCTCTGGACTTCCTTTCCACATCTATGGGCATTACCCACCTCTTACCTATCTCCCAGTGACCTTCCTATAAATCACACCATTAGATTCTTCCCAATATCACATTCATGCCCACATCCTCAGTTTCCCCAGATTGCTTACCACAAAATGTTATAGAATCTGATTTAGAAACATATGATAGCTCCTGTAAAGACTTAAGAAAAGAGAACAACCTGCCCTACAAATTTAATATGAAGGTAATATTAAGTAAATGTGTAAGGCTCTTGGGCTGCGACCTAATGTAGGACTGAGAAGAGATGGGAGGCAGGAAGCCCCAGCGGTGCTCAGCGAAAGTACAGGATGCTTCTCCGGAGACCATGTGCTTCAGTTCAAGGCCAGCAAACATCCTTACAAATCAAACCTCCATCCCCTCTGTCTCCTCTGTCCCACTCTCCACAGGGCTGCTGACTTTCTGACTCCTCATTCTGTTTTCTGTATGCCTTACTACAAAACAACCAAATCTCAGAAAAGGCGAAGTCCCAGCATTGGGTATTTTGACATTTTCCACTTTCTAAAGAAAAAAGATCAAATTATTAGAATTATTACCAAGTGATTGAAAAACTCTTTTCCCCAGTCATCTCTAAGCATTTGTCACAGGCAGAAGCTTCACAGGGTCTGTCTCCTGCCTGCTGCCTCCAATGTCTCCTCTACACCCGGGGCTTCTGTCCTGTGGTGCAGAGTCCAGGTTGAAAAATTACAGCTACAAGTTTTACAGGAAAACTTTAATAAAAGCCTAGCTTCTTAAGGCTGGTCTCTCCTTTAATTGATCTGAATAAAGAAGGTACTGACTCAGTTAACTATTGTCAGAGGAACTTGCTACTCTACTCTGAAAACAATTTCAAGGTCCCAGAATCCCTCCTGCAGCTCCTCAAAAACTGAAGTCCAGCTGTGAAGCTGCAGCTGGACACCAGGCCAGATCTCAAAGCCAGTCTTCTCTTTGTGGACAGCAGCCCTTTGAGGTTGGGACTCTCAGGACCATGTCTCTGTGTCCTCTATAAATTGCGTGCTGAGAAAGCCAGCTGGGGCTGACGCAGCATGAGACTGAGCTTGTGTGGAGCGGGGAGTGAGAGGAGGGGGAGAGAAAGTCAGGGAAAAGAGCTGGCAGAGCACCTCTCAGCAGGGAGATGCCCCCAGATGGTCCTGGGCAGCCACTACCCCTCAAGCTGCCCTGCGAAGGGGGACTACTCCCTGCCGGTTCCCTTGCAGCTGCCCAACCAGGGCTCACAGCCAACAAGAAGACGTGCTTCTGCATTTGACCTTCACTTTCCTGGTCCTTAAATCTCACTGATCAGACATCATCTTAGGAAATTTCCACCAGAGTGGGAACGTCTCAGGCACACTACCTCACATGGCACTAGGTAAAGGAAAGTGGTTTTTTTAAGTGTTGATTTTGAATGCATAGAAATGTTCCAAATGTAGCCTTTGAGTGATGGTTGATGCCAGAGGCGCTGGAATGGAGCCCCTACTCGGCCATTAGGCTGTGGTGCCCCTAGCTGGGAGGGAGAGGGGAAAACCGTTCAGCCCCACTCCAGGTCAGTGTTGTCACCCCTCTCTGCCATCTGGACCTAGGCAGTGCTGCACCACCCCCTGACGTCTTGAGACCTTGGCTGGATGAGCGGCCTGGGGCTGTGAAGCATGAAGATGAGCTCCTGTTATCACCCATCTGAGCCAATGTCACTGTGATGCTGTGTCACGCCCCCATATTGGTGCCGCACCATCTGTGCATGTTGCCCTCTCTGCATCTTGCTCCTTTCACTTTAGGGACATCAGTTTGCAGCAGACTCGCCTAAAGCAAGCAGTCCTGCCTCCTGGTATTCGCACCTATGTATTTTGACATCCTAATGACTCTTAACTATGCATAACCATTTCCAGGAAAGACACCCCACACTTTATAATCACTGGCAGAAACCACCAATTTTGAGAGCTCGCCCCTGGAAAAAGGGGCACAAATGAGCTGTAAATTTAATTTGCTGTCACATCTGCCGCAGTTACCGCGGGGCCTCCTGGGCTGGCGACTGCCTAGGACTCATATGTTCTAACGTGTCCTTTTTGTTGTGACTGTTCTGAATTATAATATGCACTTCCACAGTAACAAATCACCGTTCAAAATTCCAGCCACGGAAGCAATTTTTTCTAGTTAGCTGAACTGAACCACACCACATTCGCACAAAATGCAGAGGCTCAGAACAAATCCGTTACAAGAGCAGTCACTGTTTGCAGCTGTCGGGTCACGTTTTCTCTTGGGGAGGGCTGATGGAGCTCTGGGATTCTGACACGTGTGGCACTGCAAAATGTTATAGAAAGAGGCTGTCACAGCCTAAGGTACATGTTGGTTCCAGGGACCCAGGCAATGAACTACTGTTCCTTTTGCCCCTCCCACCCCCACCACTTTGCCAGCACTAGTTTGCTGATTTTTTTTTTAATGGTAGCTGTTCTGACCAGCGTGAGATGATATTTCATTGTGGTTTTAATTTGCATTTCTCTAATGATAGAGACTTTGAGCATTTTTTCATATCTCTTGGCCATTTGTATGTCCCCTTTGGAGAAATGTCCAACCAACTGAGCCACAACAGCCTGGGCTCCCCTTAGTTTTAGAGTTTTAAATTTAATTGCAAATTAGAAAGTGTAATTCTCCCTTTTCCTTTGTTGAGTGAGAGATTAAAAAGTCCAGCCTTCTTGAAAAAGCCTGAAACCCCTGATCCTGATGTGATAATCCAGCAAGAGGCTATCAGTATCTTGTGTCTTTTGAGTCCACTGAGCACAACTGAAATGATGGTGACACCCTGTGTCCCAATCAAGCAATGTCATTTGTCAGTGATTGCCTTTACAATAGAGACAATGCATTCGTAGGTGATGGTTGAAACTATCCAGCATAAATAAAGTTACTAGTCTCAACTGAATTATGCTGGTAAACAAAGCCCGCTCCAGGCCCTGGGCAGGAATGACACAACAGAGAGAAAGAATGCCTCATTTGATGCAGAAGATAGCCATCCCTCTCTGGACCACTGAGAAAAAAGCAATTCTGAAAATTCCTCCACTGTGGCTGATGCATCATCAAAGTCACATGGGCTGTGAAGTTTCACTGAGATGGAAACTGTTTCATTTGCCAATGAACTCAGAGTAATGATTGCTGAACTGCATGAGGAAAAGGAAAGCAGGGTTGGGGGTAGCTGCAGAATGTGAAAAACAAAATCTCCACACTCTAAATGTCTGAGATGTATCTGAATCAGAGACTTCCAACAAATTCTTTACCAAGGTCCTTTCAATGAATAAAAACATTTTATAACTCTCTGCTTTTCCGCATTAAAGTACAGAAGAATAAAGCTATGTATGAAGCTGAGTCATGAACAAATTCAAAGAAGAAATTTCAAAGAAGAAAACTAAATTCAGGCTGAGCAGGAAGACTAAATTTCTGGCAGGCTGGCCACCACTCCCCAGCCCCAGGCATGCACAGACATCACCAATTGATAAGTAGACACCTTGCTGAATCAGTTCTTCTCCAGTGCTCTGAGAAGCCACTGCCACCATTCTGAAGAAACACATGAGACAAATCTAAGTGGCCATGTATAGACTAGACACTTCCCTCTCCACATCTTATCCCTTTCCCCAAAAGAAACATATGAGAGTTAGAGAGAAAAGGATGAGGCAAGACTAGAGACCTTGCTCTATTTTCTTCGCATGATTTCCTCACTGGGAATGGAGGTGAGGATGGGCTCAGTAGGTATGTCTGAAGAAAAGTTTTCCATCCAGAAGGCGGACGATACATTCGAGTCAAGTGGTCACTTTTGCTTGAGTGGCATTGGTTCTAGCTCAGCTGTCAGGATAAGGGACATTTCAGAGGCAGAGGTTCTGGAATTTGCATTTACTTCCATGCCCTTTAAAGAATATTACACAAAACAATTGAGAAATTGGAACTAAGTAGAAATGTAAAAGAAGCTAGGAGCAAATAGGATAAAGAAAATATGCTAGACAGATGGTTGAAAGAGCAGTCCATGATGAATTCAGGAAACGAGGTAAGTAGAAATAAATATAGACACAACCTTCCATTTATACTTTCACGTCACAAAACACTTTGAAAATTATCAACTCTTTATCTCCTAACTATACCTCAGGGAAAGAAAGCAGCAGCACTCCTTTTCAGGTGAAGCAATGAGGAAAGAACTATCCCGTGGTCTAAGCAAGGTCACAGATCTCATTAGTAGCTAAAGAGCATACTTAACCAGGTCTCCCAACTCCTATTGGTTCTTCAGCTGGTGACAAAGGGATACAAGCATGAGGAAAATGCTACATTTGACGCAGAACAGCAGGTCTTAATAGAATGACTTGGAACAGAATCAAAGTTTAAACATCATAGAAGAAAACAAGTTAGAAAGGATCTCTCTGAATGGAGGAAGCAAAAACAATGTTGAGACAGAACAGGGCTTGATTCTATAAATTAATGACACATCTCTCTCAGGCTCTGTGATTGTTGTGGAAAATGACTCTGGTGAAGGGAAACCACCAGGGAAAAAGCCAAGGCAGAGGTGACTTACATAGCAAAGAGAGATTAACACTTCATAGTATTCTGGGTTAAAAGAGTCTGCTGGTATGCCTTATTTACCAGTTTGACATTTACCTTCCAAGGGTGTCTTGAGAGAAGAACATGAAAGTTAACTCAAAGATTTCCACATAGAACTAGCTGAATGCTGATGACCTGCTACTTCTAGTATTTTTATTTTAGGGGTTTGCACTCAGAAAACATGGGAATTCGTTGTGGGTTTTTTTGTTTGTTTGTTTGTGGTGTGTGTGTGTGTGTGTGTGTGTGTGTGTGTGTGTTGGCAAAATCTCAGAAGAGAGTAGTTGTTCGTAGCCATTAGTCCCTGTGACCTCACTTACTATTCTCTTCAAAGAGGGCAGAAACCAGAAACAGATTTCAAATGAAAGCTCATCTAATGAGCAGTGACAGACGTGCAATTTGGGAGTAATGAGCCCTGAGTCTGTAATCAGCCACTCCGTTAAAAAGTGTCCCCAGATAAGGCAGCCCTCTGAACCTAAATAAACATACTTCCCATCTGGCATGGATTCCCCTCTCCAGATAACTCTCTTACACCTGTAAATTCTTGGGGCTTTCATCTGCCCCTTCTTGCCCACCAAGAACCAGACTTAGCCATCTTGAAAATAATGAGTCCATTGAATTTATTTTATCTGACCCAGTGGTTCCAAACAGAGAATATTCTGCCTCTCCAAGAACATTTGGCAACATCTGGATACATTTTTTTCTCTCATGACTGTGGAGGGCTGAGTGGTGCTATTAGCATCTGATGGACAGAGGCCAGGGATGCTGCTCATGGTTCTATAGTGCACAGGATAGTCCCTAGGACAAGAATCCAAATCAAAATGTCAATAGAACAGAAGTCAAGAAACCATGACTAATTGAAAGCCATGAATACATCAGAGCTGACCCTCTGCCCCCCTCAACACAAGAATTAGTTCACATGCAAATCCTCAGTCTGTCTTCTTTCTCACAAGCATAGGATTCCAATATCCAAGTTTCCAAACAGGGAGATGAGTGGATGACACCCTGTCATTGCCTTCATCTCAAGCTGAAGCATCTTCTTCAAGTCTAAAATAAGTTAGGCCACAGTTACACAGCAATGTGGGGTTGGGTAGTTCCAGAATGCATGAATACCTTGGAAAGAGACTTGCAAAAAGGTTAACTTCAGCTGAGTCTCACATGTCCACAGTCTGCATACTTACCTGTGTCATTTGCTGCACAATTTGTAGAAGTCAATCACCTTCTAGATGCTTTACCTTGCCCTGCTCATCAAAAAGGGATACTATGAAAACGAAGACCATTCTTTAATACTAGACAAGAGTCCAGAAGAAGTGGAATCTAATAGGAGCCTAGAAAACGACGTGTAATTTGTAAAATCTGTGACAAAAAGAAGAAAAAAATAGGACTCTTAAAAGCAGGCATATTACAATAGCCAAAAGATGGAAACAACCCAAATATTCATCAACTGATGGAAGAATAAACAAAATGAAGTGTATTTATATACTCTGTCCACAATAAAATAATGAAGAACTGAAATATGCTCCAACATAGATGAACCTTGAAAATACTATACTGAATGAAAGAAAGCAGACATAAGGCCATATATTGTATAATTTCTCTTATAAGAATTGTCCACAATATAAAAATCAATTGGGACAGAAATAGCTCAGTAATTGCCAGGACTGGATGGGAGGGAAATATAGAGAGATAGCTAAAATGTATAGGATTTTTTTTGTGTGTGACAATGAGATGTTCTGGAACTAGATAGAGGTAATGGTTATACAACATTGTGAATGTACCAAAAGTCACTGAAATGTATACTTAAGCTGTTAAAGTGGTGAATTTTATTTTATATGAATCTTGTATCAATTACAAATAAACATGTTTTGGGAAACTTTACTTGAGACAATCTGATTAAATGAGTTCTATTAAGTGGGAGGAAAGTTAAGTATGAAAAACCATTCAGGGTCTATTGACTTATGAAGAATAAAACCAAATGAACAGCAAACATTATCAATATGCCAGTTGTTTGTGGATGGCAAATTAAATAGCTCATTCTTCTTGGCACTGGGCTGCACAGTTCTGGGACAAGATGAATGAATACATATCATTGAACATAAGTCATTCTCTGGCCATTACTCAGGCATATTGTTCTGTTTTTCTCATTCCTAATTCCCCCATGCAGCTTCATTTCATTGTGACTTAGATTTTAATGTAATCAAATCATGGTCAATGCCAGCCTTTGGAACAAGTGGCTACCTAACCATGGAACATTAAGACCTTCCACCCCAAGCATATCTCTACCACTAGCATCAATGAGTCCTGGAGTAAAACCTTGTAAAATTATCTGGGCTTGGGGAGATGTCACTGGTTATGTCTGCAAGACACTTAGCAAGTGAACAACCTATGGGACCAGTGACCAGCAGCTGAATTATCTAAACCAGTGGTTCTCAACCTTTCTAATGCCGCGACCCTTCAACATAGTTCCTCATGTTGTCGTGAGCCCCAACCATAAAATTATCTTTGTTGCTACTTCATAACTGTCATTGTGCTACTGTTAATGAATCGTAATGTAAATATCTGATATGCAGGATGTCTTAGGTGACCCCGGTGAAAGGGTTGTTCAACCCCCAAGGGGGTTGCGACCCACAGGTTGAGAACCGCTGATCTAAACCGTGATCTGCTTCCTCCAAATGTTGAGCAAGCCAGGGAGCCCTGAGGTCTTGCACAAACAGAAGACAAGAAGGCAAAGACACAGCCATTCTAAAAAGGAGGTGGTTTTAAACAAAAGAAGGTTAAAAAGGGGCTATGGGTGATTTCTAAATAGAAGTGGTAGAACTCTGAAGATTAAATTCTTCGGTACTACCTATCTGCAAGCCCCACCTTGATCTCAGACTTTATCATCCTATGGAAGGACTTGACCTTTGCCTGCATGCAGGCATCTGTCCTTCTTTTCTGATAATGCCAGAAAGGGCATATTTCAAGCTTCCAGGATGTTCCAGCTGCTTGGGAATTCATAGTGTCAGAGTCAGTGCAGAGACATGGAACCTGTTCTTACCAAGACATACTTTTCAAAAGAGGACAGGCTTATCTAGACAGTCAGATTTTGGACACTTTCTCCTGTTTATTGCTATAACTCAAAACTCAAGGATGCAGTGATAAATGAGAAACAGCCTAGAGGCCGAATCCTCCCCTTTCCTTCTATCTCTCAGAGTGAGTAATTCTAAGCGGGCTGACAAAATTGGTATGCCATGTTTCTAACAGTCCTGTCACATGGTAGACATGGCCATAAGCATTTTCAATGTTTTGTTTTTACTACTTTATTTCTGATGTTATTCTTCAACAGTCTTTAAAGCCTACAGATAGTTTCTTCTATACAGGAGCTGATACATACAGCTCCCTGCCCCAATCCCTCCAACTCCCTCAAATCATGCAAAGAACCAGATCCATAGAGTGGCAAAGGGGAAGCTCAGAAAGCCAAGTTTACCCAGTCTCTAGCCTACTTGAAACTTAACATGCACACTTTATGCTAGTTGTTCCCCATTCACTCCCCAAACACAGGACCCTGTAACTGTTTCAACAGGCTCTCTTGTAGGCTGGCTTTCCTTTGGGTTCAGCCAATGAGGGGCACCAGCAGGAGACTGGAGGGAAAGCAGAGGGAGAGGTATCTTTTTCACAGTCCCCAGTCCCTGTAAGCTCAGATAAAACTCTTTCCTTTCCTTTAATAATAAAATAATGATTCCTGACACTCGTTAAAGACAATAAAGCTGGCTTTACTCAGGGAGTACCTAATAAGGACTACCACAGTGGGGTTTTTAGTGGGAAAAACTAGGCTTAATTCTGAATGTGAGAAGGAAAAGTGGAAATATATAGCCCAGGAGGAATTCTGGCTGATCTGACCTAACAGGATTCTTGCTGAAGACAGGCAGAGTGATCAGAAACCAGGTGATGTATCCAGAGTGAATAGGTATGAAGGATGGGGAATTCTGACTAAATCAACTTAGCAGAATTTTTGCTAAAATTGGGTGATGTGGAGATGGACATGGAAGTCTAAATGTCAGGGTTCAGGGAAGAGAATTCCAACTAGAGTTTATTCAAGGAGAGACACTCTGCTGCCTGGGCCCTCCTAGACTAAAATAAGTCTTCTTTCTTTATCGTTTTCTTTAAACTTGCACTTCTGAAAACATACCTTTCCTCAAGGTCTCCTGAACTATCTGAGTTTGATTTTAATTTTTGCCTAGTCCCAGACTGACACAATCCTGGAGTTCAGTTCTGTGCTGTGTGCATCACCAAAGCATTGTTAGCACCTAACATTATTTACTGTTTTATTTCTAATGGGACTATTCCACAGAAATCTCCAAAAGATCTTCTAACAATGAGGGGCACCTCAAAATGGAAGCATTTGAGAGGTAGGTGTTCCCCCAGGATTTACAATATGCTTTAAAGTCTCTCAAACGAGTGCCTTGTGAATAGGAAAGGTTTATCACTGTCACTCCTGCTACTGGAAACAAGTCTACACCTCACATCAGAGAATTCCAGCTGTAAAGAGCAAAGTCAGACAAAATTGAACTCTAAAGACAGCTGGAAAGGTCGTTCTTCCTCAGCATCAGCATTGGGCACACTCATTCTCTGATGAAAGCTGATTGCCTTGAAAGGCAATTTCTCTGTTCTGCACAGCAGTACACACATGTCCATTCTGAGCCCCCTTTTGTCACTGAGAACAATGGAAACACATGAGCTCAATGGATGAAGTGATCCATCTTGTCCTACTGAAAAGAACCCTCAGGAGACAAAGATTAGTTAGATCAGAGCTGGATAAACTAACATTAGATGCTTGCTGTTTTTGTTAACACTCAAATAGTAAAATAACATCGTTCTTCTTTTAATCTTTCTTCATTGACTCCAAAGACCTACAATAGTTAAACTCAAGTATCTTTGTATTATGGTTGTTCAAAAACCACCTTTTTTGAGTGTGCTTGAAACATGTATTTCATGGTCCAATAGCCTGGCGGTGGCCCAGCTCCTCCTTCTCCACTCAACTTTGAAGTATACTACTTTAAAACAGGAATTGACATGGATCAAATGCCTTATCCTGAATGCCAGGTCATCCCAGGGCCTTTTCCATCCCTGTCAGTCATGTCCCTTGGGTTGGCGGTCTCATTTTGCTGCAGTTTTTATAACTTAAAGTCAGGCATCTCCTGCTCCTTGATGACAGCTGCAGTGTTGCCAGAATGAGGAGGCACTCAGCCTGCTACAATGCCCAGTAAGAGAATTCAGTTTGGAGAATTCCTGCTGAAAATAACATGATGATGCTTGGAACCCTTCTAAGGTCACTGCATGTTCTAGAAGTAGAATGCAAGGCTGAGGATACCTCCACTAAAGGAAACAAACCTTTTGTTCAATGGAAGACAAGTGAATAAAAGACTCATGCTTGAATCTGTAAGCACAGTGGTGGCTTGGCAAGAAATATGTCTTTATCCATATGCTAGAGTTTATTCAGTGTTCAAATATACATAATGAATGTTCAAACAGTAATGAGATGAAAGCACACCAGCTAAGGCCCACCAGCCTCATAGACAAGATGATAGATCTGGGTCTACAAATGATGGCCCATGAACAAAATATATTCCATCTCTTGTTTTGTAAATAAACTTTTATTGAAACACAGCACTCACATGTGTTTACATTTTGTCTGTATGGCCTGCAAAGTCTAAACT
The DNA here is from genome assembly GCA_011751065.1 of Lasiurus cinereus. Taxonomy (NCBI): domain Eukaryota; kingdom Metazoa; phylum Chordata; class Mammalia; order Chiroptera; family Vespertilionidae; genus Lasiurus; species Lasiurus cinereus. The sequence continues at coordinate 56,312,466 of JAAGEH010002531.1, read as the reverse complement.
TATGCACTCTCTGGCCCTAAAGAGAATAAGTTAGACAAACCTGGTGATAGATGATAAAGGAGGCAAACCAGTCTTTTCCTACTATGCCTAAAATCCACTAGGAGCTTTTTCCAGGTCAGAAAACAGTAAAATCATGTTTAGTAATGATATTCCTGTCTCAACCCACATTCACCAGTAACTGAAAGAGCCCATCTCACTCTGATGATATAAAGCACTGTGATACTCCTGGTGAAGGCTGCTGTATTAACCACTTTTTATCTTCTCTCACCTTCCTCTAAATAGTTTTTTTCTTCTGTTCCACTCTCTACACCTCATGGAGTAATATGACATTCATATGAAGTCATCTTGACTTCAACACAACACATGTGAGATGGCCCTTCCAAGAGCCCATATCATGGATTTTCCAAAAGAATTGTCCCAAACAAGATGAGTAAGATTCTATTACAGAGAGTTTCCAGGTCAACCAACCTAAGCTAATAATAGTAACTGCATCCTAGGGAGTGAGGCTTAAATTAGATTAAATTAGAGGTAAGCACCTGAAACAGAGTAAGCTCTATAATTTATAGGCCCCACTGTCATCACTGTCATTATCATCACCATCACTACCATCATTTTCTCATCATCATCACCACCATCAACACCATCATAACTATGACCACCATCAGCACAACCATTATCATTACTATTATTGTCATTGTTATAATTACCATCAAGACCATCATCACCATCAACATTATCACAGTTATCACCATCACTGTTATTCTCAACCTTACCATCACCATCATCATCATCTTCACCACCACTATCATCAACATCATTTTAGTAGATTGCTTCTGTCTTCTTTTTTTCTTTCTTTTTCCAATCTCCCAAATTCCTGAAGCCTCTGGAATTAAATGTGCCTAACCATGCCCATAACATGGCAGGCAAGCCTAGACACATGGCTTTGAGCTCAATGGACACAGAGCAGGAAGACCCCAGTCATAGGAGGCAATATGACCAGATGACTGAGACTAAAGATGTTAAGAAATTGACTTCCTGTGAACTTGAAAGTGCAACTGACTGGCAGTCTGCAGGAAGCCTTTTTGAGACCCTTTGCCTTGATGTTCTGAATGAAGTTCATTGTGATGCAGGCCTGTTCAATTTATTTATAGTGATGAGATGAGACACAGGTGAGTTATTTGGCAGCAGGGAATGCTGCTGTTTTTAATCAAAGCAAATAAAAAGGCAATTGCTTTATTGAAAAGATATATTCTCAAGGCCTTTTACAGACTACAGATGTGTGTACCTTAAGCTTACAGTCTTTTGAAAAGAGAACACACTTGTAAAGCAATCTATGTGTTCCCAATTTCATAATAGAATACTTAAGTAGTTCTGTCATTTGGAATCAGGAAAGAAAAGAAGGGGAAAGAATAAGCCTGCTGTGACACACAAGGCCCTGGAGGTGATGATGCCAGGAGAATACTGAGTTCAAGGCCACCGAGCCTTAGGCTACTAAGGGACAATTTTGATTTTACAGTATAAACATGAGAAGTCAAGACAATGACTAAAAGAGTAGGACACAAAGAATACATAGAAAAGCAGAACTCTGTTTGTCTAAGGAGGATAAACTAGATTCATTGACTGTCAGAAAAGAGTTCACACCCACAAATAAAGGTGAGTTGGATGCCACCTGCTATCACCCACACAACAATGGATAGTATCATCTAGACAAGTGGATAATGATGCTTAAAAAACATTCAGCAACACATCAACCTCTATAATTGCTGTCAAGGAGAATTCTGAAAAGATAAATGCCCAAAGAATAACCCCATTCCTGGCTGATGCATACTGAGCCAGGGAGAGAGATGATCTGTTAGGTGTTGTTGCTAAGGAAAAAGATTTGAGTCCTTAAATATCATGTTTCATTACTTATGTGTAGAAAACATATATTTCCGTGGATTTCTGACATGATTTCTTCACCCAACTAGACCAGAAGAAATATAGGGTGTCCCAAAAATGCATACACACACTTTGAATAATATTAAGTCAGTGTTTATTAAAATATATTTCATTTTCAAAATTGAGCTACCAGCTGTTAAATTGTGAATACATTTTTGAGACACCTTGTATATAATCATATTTCCAGGTTACTCTTTATTTTTCTTAAACTGGTTTATGCTAGTGCAGATGTAACTTTATCTTCCCATTAGTTGTTTTACAGTTCTCAGGAGACTCTTACCACCAAATCCATTACTACTTTAAGGAGGTCTTAATTACAAAAAAAGAGTAAGTTAGTCAAGCAAGATGAACAGCGTAAGAGGCCGTGGACTTGCGTCTGAGCTGGAGAAGATAAGCACTTATAAAGTCTGTACTGGGTTGGAAAGTGTCTCCCCAAAACTCAAGTATCCCCTGAAACTCATGACATAATTTTAGTGTTGTTGTTTTTTAAAAAGGTCTTTTCAGATATAACTAGATAAGATGACATCCTTCTGGATTAAGTGAGGCTCTAACCCAATACCTGGTGTTCTAATAAAAAGAGAAAATAGTGATACACAGGGAAGGAGACTGAGTGAAGACAGAGGGAGAGAATGAAGCAATATGTCTATAAGCCAGGGACATCAAGGATTGATGGTTACCACCGGAAGCTGGAAGAGATAGGAAGAACCCTCCCCTGGAGCCTTCTAAGAGAGAATGGCCCTGCAGACACCTTGACTTCAGACTTCTGGTCTCCAGAGCTGTGAGAGAACACATGTCTGTAGTTTTAAACCATCAAGTTTGTAGTACTTTGTTACAGCAGCTCTAATAAATTAGTATCGGGTCCCTTAGCCCTCGGGAGAATGGAGGACACAGGCCCACCCCCTTCCAGGAATTGGTGACCACTGAGCATTCACGTGCATTTTGACATCTGTAAAGGGAAGAAATTATTGGAGTAGATGAAACCATGCTTCTCCTAAGGGACCCTGCTAACGCATGGAGTTCTGACAGACACTGTTTCCTCCCACCACAGGTCTCCTGAGTTCTGTTAGTCATTTGCGTGTGATGTCTGCCTTTATTCTTCATCAGACTCATGAACAACTACTTCAGTTTGATCATCTAACCTGCACTTTTTAATGGTCCTTACTGGGCCTCAGTTTCTTTCTTTGTAAAATAAAGAGACAGAATCATGTTACATTTAGGGACTTTGTGGCTCTATTAGTCTTTTGACTATAAAATTTTCATCAAGATTAAAGCCAACTTTGTCTCAAATGGGGACAAATGCAAACCATATGCCACAAGGCCAACTACAATGCCAGGCACAGTAGGGAGGAGGAACAGACATAGGCCTTCATCCTCACTCAGGATTGGTCTCTCCTGTGGAGGGCACCAATCCCACAGCACAGCACAGCACAGCACAGCAAGTGGCTTCCATCCAGGACAATGGAAGCATCAGTTCTGGTTAGCACCTGAAGCTGTGAGCACCCACAGCACAGCATTGGGAGTCAGAGCCCATGCTCAACATTGCCAAGGAATGTTTACTTTCTCAACCTGTAAACTTGACCATTAGAGCCCCAGCTCCAACCTGATTTGGTACTGTGCATTACATACATCTTTCAAGTAACCTCCTTAATTTAATAAAGCTTTTTTTAAATTTTTTGCTCTCTCCTTTTGTGTCACAATGGGCCTAAAGAATTAATTTTTTTATGAAACTAGAAAATCTTTCTCTGGCTTCATAACATTATGTTAGGAATTGCTCACCTTTCATTAAAGCATGAGAGATTGTGGCAGGATAAGGGGTTTTGAGATGTATAGCCTAACCTCAAACTTAATCATCTGTTTTCAGGGGGGAAAAGAAAACTTTAATTAAGAAAGAAAATGACAGGTCAGAGAAATATAATCAAGCAAGCCAGTCTAACAAAATATCACTTACTAAACATTTCCTCTGGAGACACAGTCTGGAGAAGGAGAGCCCATGTTGAGTTTGAGTTGTAGCTATGCTCATCATCTATCAGTACCCATCCCTGACCCTTGGTCTGGCCACTCCTGGGACCACCCCCCCAGCAGGCTTCATGCAAGGGCTGGGTATGGAGAAGGATGAAGAGGTAAAGAACAGGAGCTCATTGTACAATGTGAAGACTGGGGTAAGGGACTGCCTCTATTTGAATAAATAGACACTTGCTCAACAGGCATGTGTGTCCTGGACAGGAAAGAAGGCTGCTACCTCTGTACTTAATGAGTATGATAGTTCACTTAGAGAACATAGTCTCTAAAATAAATTTATCTCATGTGACAAATTTAATCACATCACATTGTATTGAGAAAGATTTGGAGGCTGAATCAAAGTCAACGACAGAAGGTACTATTCTAAAAAGGGGTACCAGCTATAAGTTTGAGGTGGGGAGAGTAACATTTCAGGTGTTTTTTAGTTACCTACCAATGGTCTCATTAAACTGTGTTCAATGACAATTGTTCCATAATTGCGATGGTATGACAGGGCACGTGGTTATTTTTTCTCCCTAAAACAACCAATAGGTAAGACAATTTTATGGATTGGCTCTGCTCCTGTGTTTTTTATTTTTCCTGGAAAAGTCAAATAGAGATAAACATACCAGGTTTATAACGTTTGCATGTCCATTTCCTAAAATCTTTCTAGGACTGTAAATAATGAGCACTCGATAATTAATTAATTAATCTCTAGACTCATGGTGGGGATTTTAATTTTTGCTTATAAATCTTCAAAGGTTAAAAAGTTTTCTACAGATGGATAAAAAGGAACCAAGAATGTGACTTAACTCCTTCAATCTTTAGATAGAAATGTTTTTACACCATCCACACGAACTACTGTCCTTATTCTATAGCTATTCCGTAAACTCCATGAGACCCTCTGTGCATTACATTTTTGGCATTAAAGCTCCTTTGTGTTGTGAGCTCTTCTCTTGAACACAGGTGCCCAGACAGAGGAAGAGAGACTACTTGCTTTATCATCTTCTAAAGTTTCTGATTTGACCCATAGGCACTCTGCATAGTGGCATTACCTCCATCTACTTACACCTTTTACATGTTGGTGCTTAACATCTTTGTAAGAAAAAAAATTAAATGGCACCCCTTGTCCACTATGGTATTTTAAAAAAAAAGTATATAATGTCTTTGCCACTCTTGCCTTCAAGATATTGCATCTGTCACCTCCCTTTCAGTCAAGCAGCCTGGGACTGCATCAGCCAATCCAAGTGATGTATATGAAACTATGTGACTTCTGGAGTGAGGTTTCAAGTCATGAGCTTCCATATGGTCTCTTGGAGAGTCTGCTTCTAGAACCTCCTTCTCAGAACCCAGTCCATGTGTGAGAAACCCAAGCCACATGGCGAGGACACATATGAACTCTCTGCTCAACTGTCCCAGCAGAGCCCAGCCTGTAAGCCATCCAACCCCATGTGCCAGATGTGAATGAGGAATCTTCCAGATGGTTCTAATCTCCAGCCTCAGGTCATGCCTGCCAATCCAATGTTTCCAAGTAAGAACTCAGACCTCACTTTTGCGCCCCAAACAATTTCCTGACCCCTAGGATTTGTGACATAGCGAAATGGTTCCTGACTTACACAACTAGGCTTAGGGTGGTTTGCTGTGCAGCACTCAGTAACCAGAACACTGATGTGACTTTTGGATACTTACTCAAACTAGTCCAGAGTCCCACCTCTCAAACTCTTTCTACCCTGATAGCACGTTCTTTGTCCTTAAGTATCTTTTCTTATTGCTCACCCAATCTTATATTAGATACTTTTATCACCATACTATTTTGGTGTATTTATCTCTATTTTTAAAGGATGTCAAGTAAAGGACCAATACAAAGCTCAATCTGTGAATAGTAAAACCCTTTTACTATTATGGGACAATTTGACTCTTTTCCATTTGGGGAAATTATGGTTGATGCTATCCTAAATATCTTTGGGTGTGATTTTATGCTTGAGTTTGGGATTCATTTTATAGAATAGTTTTCAGAAGCTTAATTACTAGGTTAAAGAGGATTAATGACAAGGCTCTGGAGGCATATTGTGAAATTTATTTTCAAAGAGTTATAACCATTTAGAGTGACACCGATAATATATGAGCATGCCTGTATCACTGTACCCTCTCCAGCTAAATTGCATTTTATAATTAAGAGAAATATTAATTTGAAGCATAAAATTCATAGCTTTATTTATCTCACAAACATATGCAGATGTGGAATGACAACAAGGACAGCTAGAATAATAGGCACATTACAGCTCAGAAAGAAAAACAGGTCAAGTCTGACTTAGAAGAAGAGAGGGAAGCAAAAAGAATGATTGTCGGAGAATCCAAGATGGCGGCATAGGTAAACACCTACACTGCTGCCTAGCACAACAATTTCAAAACTACAACTAAAAGACAGAACAGACATCATCCAGAACCACAGGAAAGCTGGCCGAGTGTAAGTTCCACAGCTAGAAGGAAAGAGAGGGGCTCACGGAGACCCAGAGGAGCTGCAAAAAGCCGAGGTACTGAGACCCACGCACTGAGAGAGCGGGTGCCAGAGTACCTGGCTGGCTTTCTCTGGCGGGAGGGAAACGGAGACTCCCAACGGCATTGAACCCCTTATTTTACAACACTAAACCCCAGATCCAGCGAAACTCATACGGGGGGAGTTTGGACTGTGAAAAGGGAGAGGTGCACGGAAATTTAGGGGAGTCGCAGAAGATCAGGTCTGGTCTCACACGTGCACGGTGCTGCGCGCAGGACAGATTGCTGATTGTGCCGCTGGCTTTCACGAGTGGGCAGGAGACAGACCCTCCGAACTGTGCCACTTCTGACTCCACTAAGCCCCTGTTTCGGGCGAAACCCTGGGGACCTAGACTTGTGTGGTCCTAGTGCGCAGGGGAGCTGGAAAGGCAGCGGTTAGAGGCACTGCGGGTGCGCGCGCACAAGTACCGCTCCAGGGATTACCAAATCACGTGAGACTCAGAGGCCATGGAGGGCGGGGCCAACTGGAAGGCAAGGCGGTCCCTTAAGCCCTGAGACTCCACCCCTCCCAAGCTCAACAGAGGCTTCTGCGGCTTTGCGTCTGCTATCATAAGGCTGAATCCAATACAGAAGTTTCCCTGGCATAGTGAAAATGCCGATCCCAAGGGAAGGGATCACAAACAAAAGAAATGGAGGAAAAAAAACGACTGGATATAGAGTTCAAAACCACGCTTATAAGGTTTTTCAAGAATATGCTAGAAAAATTTGATAAATTTAGTGAGACCCAAGAGGAGATGAAAAAGGACCAACTAGCGATGCAAAAGAGCCAACTAGAGATGGAAAAGGTCCAACTAAAGATGATAAAGGACCAAATAGAAATTAAACATACACTGACTGAAATAAAAAATATTATACAGAGTCCTAACAGCAGACAAGAGAAAGGCAAGAATCAAGTCAAAAATTTGAAATATAAAGAAGCAGACAACATTCAACTGGAAAAGCAAGAAGAGAAAAGAATCCAAAAATGTGAACATAATGTAAGGAGACTCTGGGACAGCTTCAAGCGTACCAACATCAGAATTGTGGGGGTGCCAGAAGAAGAGAGAGAGCAAGATACTGAAAACCTGTTTAAAGAAATAATGACTGAAAACTTCCCACATCTGGTAAGTCCAGGAAGCACACAGAACCCCATATAAAAGGAATCCAAAGAGGACCACACCAAGACACATCATAATTAAAATACCAAGAGCAAAAGAGAAAGAGAGAATATTAAAAGCAGCAAGAGAAAAACAGTTTATTACCTACAAGGGAGCACCCATACGACTGTCAGCTGATTTCTCAACAGAAACGATGCAGGCCAGACGGGAGTGGCAAGAAATATTCGACGTGATGAATAGCAAGAACCTACAACCAAGAATAATCTATCCAGCAAAGCTAACATTCAGAATTGAAGGGCAGATAAAGAGCTTCACAGATAAGAAAAAGCTAGAGTTCATCAACTCCAAACCAGTATTATATGAAATGCTGAAAGGTACTCTTTTAGAAGAGGAAGAAGAAAAAGGTAAAAGCCAAAAAATTATGAACAACAAATACATATCTATCAACAAGTGAATCTAAAAATTAAGTGAATTAAAAATTTGATCAACAGAACAAACTGGTGAATATAATAGAATCAGGAGCACAGAAATGGAGTGGACTGATAATTCTCAGGGGGAAAGGGGTGAGGGGTGTACAGGGAGAGACTGGACAAAAATCATACACCTATGGATGAGATCAATGGGAGGGACAGAAGGGTGGGAGCTGGGTGGAGGGGTGCTATGGAGGGGAAAAAAGAAAAACAAATATAATAATCTGAATAATAAAGATTTAATTAAAAAAAAAAGAATGATTGTCAAGTCAGAGGGAGAAAGCTAAGTAGTGATGTGGAGTAATATACCAGAAGGGAAACTCATAGGCCATGGCAAAGTCAGGATACATAAGGAGGGAGTGAACCAAAAACAGAGAAAAACTCCCAGCAGCTGTGCTGAACAGGACTCTGAGGCTTAGCCAAGCTCATTGAGGGCTGAGTACCAGGAGTTTTAGATGGGGTTTTCAGGTGAGAAGTAAATAAGAATTAGAATAATATTTAACAGAGACCCAGACAAGAGTCATTAAGAGAATAAGAAAAAACATCTTGACCAGTGGTGTCACCAGGATCCAATTACCACATTAGTTATCATTCTATAGTTTCCTCAGTGGCTAGCTAAAGGTTAGAACACACACTTTATAGAAAGAGCAGTTAAAAAAAATGTACAAAAACATATTTGAAGTGAGAGTGTATTTGGCCAAAGAGATTCAAATACTCTTGCCCTTACTTTCCTAAAAACTAATAATCTAATTCTAGGTGAATGTAGCTCCTAGAACTAGGACATTTATGAGAATACTTAAAGCATCAATCCAAAGAGTGCTCCTTGAAATCCCACTGCTTAATGGCCGGCACGCTGTGCTGACCTGCTTTTTCCCCAGCTACTGAGGCCTTGCCATAAAAACATCTGGTCTCTGTGAGCTTGTTTGTAGCAGTAGCACATTATGTAAATAAATATCTGCTTAAAGATGCATCCCACAATTGCAACTTATATCATCAACTGCCTAGTTTTCCAAGAACAATATGAGAAAACCCACCAATTAAGTCGTCTAAACAAGAAGAGAACAACTGATGGAATCACTAGTGTGGTCAGCTGTCTGCTCTGGGCTGGCAGTGAGGACCCATGCAATTCTGCCACATGTGACAGATGCTGCTGGATCTAAAGAAATTCTGTCTTGGCACATGCATCTCATATGCAGACAAATAAAAACTCTATGTTCTGCTTAAACAGGAAATGGGCAAATTAAATACTGTAGTTTGTAGTGTAAATGATATTTATATATCAGGTGTGGGTTGTTCATCACCAAAAATCACTTAAATTTATACACTGACCTATAATAGCATGGTGATTTCCTGTGTATTATCCCACTTCATTAGCATAGTTCTGACAAAATGCTATTACGTATCTCCATTTTTCAAAAGCTCTGGTCTCAGATAAGTGTAACTACGTGCCGACAGGTGGGCAGCCAATGCTGAAGAGAGGAGTTATATAACTGTCACGTGATGCAAAGACAACTGCAAAGAGGGGTGGGCTCTTGGCCATATGGGGAAGCTTAGAACTTACCCAAGAGACTGAGAGAAAGGAACTCCCTGGATATGGAATATCATGAACAAATTCAGGGGATCAAGAGCAGAGCATGGAGACAGGAAGCACACCCAGCAAGGCTTGCACAGTGCAGGTGGGTGGGGATGGATGTGGGAGGGGGAGGAGACAAGTCTGAGGAAGCAGGAAAAAATGATGATGGTGGCCTTCCCATGGGCCCTGCCAAAGGTCAAACCACCGAGACAGGCAAAATTAAGGCCAGTGATCTGTAGAGACAGTGAAATTAACACACCAATGATCAGCAGAGGAAATTGACCCAAGCCTAGAGTGATACTGAAGGCTCCAAAATGAGGGGTGAGGAAGTGGGATAGGCTTTCTAGTCCCACCTGAACTCTCCATCTATGTGTCTTTGAAAAGGAAGAAAAGAGAAGAGGCAAAGGAGGTGGCAGGGGCAGGAGCACGTGACACTGTCTGGAGGACGGGAGGATGGGGTCCATCGTGGTCTGCAGCACCATCACTTAAACTCCTTATGAGGAATCCAGGGGTCAAAGAGCAGCTCCTACTGCATTTTCCCTCCTCAAGGCTGCCTTCACCTTTCTTCTGCTCTGGAGCCTGTGACTTCTCTTATTTCAGATATAATAGTCTTCTTTTTTTTAATTAAAATTTACCTTCAATATTATTTTATATTATTTTCAGCACAGTGTACAGGATGATGGTTAGATAATCATATATTTTACAAAGTGGTGCCCCTGGGTATTTCAAATACCCACCTGGAACTGATACTGTTATCATTAATCTAGTTATTAATAACAGGAAAGGAACAAAGGGGGAAGGCCAGATATTAGAGGCCTATCATTTGAGCAGCTTCACCAGGAAGCTAAAGCTTTACATTCCCCAGGGAGCCCCCTGTCTCTCCCCTACAGATTGTTGGAAGAAGGGCCTGGGCAGGGAGGAGAATGGATGTATGCTCAGTAAAGTTGGGGTGACATAGGGAAAGTGCTTGCTGTCAGTCACACCTGGAAACAGGTCATTGAACAGAAAGGGCACAGCCAGTGCAAGGGTGTGAAATCTGGGCTATTTAATCCCCTGAACAAAGGAGTTAGCTCTTTTGGCGTGTTGTGCCAAAAGACTCCTAGCTTGCAGGGCTCTTTCAGGCCTGCTTTCTGGCATTCATCCACATGGCCCACAACCGTTTGGGCCCCCACATACAATGCAACTAGCCTGATGCTGAACTGGACCCCACTGCAACATGGAATGGGAACTCTGCACACTGGCTCTGCCTTTTGCTTTATTGAAACCCCAGCTACTGGCTCTGCTTTTTGCTTTATTGAAACCCCAGGTACACATCTTCAATTACTGGAATGGGACTTTGGAAACCCTGGGATGTAATTTCATGCAAATAAAAATCACGCATCCTCTGGTGTGAGTCTCAGAAAATTCTTTTTCCTGAGATATTGTAAGGACTCCATCCCCAGTACCCAGTGGAAAAGAGTATTTTTTTACTCTTTACGCCAATTTTACGGATAACAGAGCCATATGTAGTTATTTCAACATTATTGACCATATTCCCCATGCTGTTGTTTAGTGGATGTAATTGTCTTAACTATGTGCCAGTGACAGCCCTGCATCACCAGATACACTGAGGGTCACAGGCGGAGGCTGAAACAGTGCACCCACGTGAGAGCAAGGATGGTGTGACTTTCAGAGGCAGAGGCACTAAATGGAACTTCTGAGCTGGGAACACAGAAGCAAAAGGCCTAATAACTCCTGAGGGGAAGGGAGGTGCGAGCAGGCATGAGGATGAGTGGGACCACATGCATGCATTGTGTTGTTGTGTCAATTGACGGTCCACCAATAGGAATCCTCAATTTAGGGCTCTACAAAGAAGGAAACTTCATTCAGTGCAAAACAGCCCAATTGTGAAACAGCATGGCTGAGGTAGTCCTGGGGCCACGCCCCTCTCTGACTAGACAGTTCTGTTCCACCTTGCACTGGCCTGCTTTGCTCTTGCTTCAGTAAGACATGGAATTTCAGCTTCAGCTGGAAAGTGCAGTATTCAATGGAAATGGCAAGTGTGCTCTCAGAACCAGAGGGGAACTGACTTACATGGACAGAAGTCCCCGCCCCTGATCCCTGTTTGCTCTGTTCTCATTCAAGTAAGGGCTCCAGATTCTGAGGGAATCAGCCCAAACGGCACTGTCCTGATTGGTCAGAATAGAGCAGGTCTGATTGGTCAGTGAAAAAGCTGATGGAGGTATAGCTATGCAGCTTTGACTGGATGGGGAAAGCCTCCATTCTACTGGTTGAAATAGGATTCCAAGAATATTATAAGGGCTGTCTCAGATAGTCGAAATAGTGCAGGCAGGCAGTTCAGTGAAAAGACAGGTAATTCAGTGAAGACTTCTCCCTAAAGAGCAGTTTGCATGAGACGCCCCTGTGCAGAAATGGCTGCTAGGCTCCCAGTTAACCACCAAGAGCCCTTCTTAGTAGGTATCTCCTTTCTCAGGGTTCACAGGTGTGACCATGGAGGTGTGGTCCAGATGGGGTGGACAAAATCTCCATACCCCTTCACTCTGGGGGGTTCCAATCATAATAGAGCTATTAATCTCATAATGACTGTGAGAATCTGACCTTCACCCACCTGCGGAATTCACACTAGAAGAATAAAAAAGAAATTGCCTTCAACAGATATTAGTACATTGTTATTAAAATGCCCACAGACCATGAGATGAAGAGATTGCAGTTTAACAATTTTTCAGCTGATTACCATTTTTCATCAAGGAAATAATGAACAGGACTATCATGAAGAATTATATGATGATCAATACAGCACCTGTTTTAGGGAATCTGGAATCAGAAATATGAATTCTCCTTTCCCAATTATGCCAGCTGGAAGACTCCCTCATCAATCACTTTAGGAATGTTTTTCTCCAAATAAATGACTTTTCACATGGGGCCACCTGCCTCCTCTGAATCAGGATGCTGTGCTGGTGCCGAAGAAAATACATTGATGTGTTAGTCTGGGTTCTCCAAATTGGGGATTCCTATTGGTGTCAGAGACACAAACCAATAGGACATATATTAGCCTGGGATGTCTGCTTCTGTGTCTTTGTAGAACCCTACTATGATGGGTGGATGGATGGATATAGATACCATTATAGATATCAATATTGGCATCTTGATATATAGTATGGGTATAGATATAGATACAGCGTAGGTACTGGTATAGCAATAAAGATATAGGAAAGAGAGAATATGGGGTATTATCTGTATTTTCTATAGAAAAAGGTTTGGGGCCCCACCAAAATTTCTCAGCTGACTCTTAGAAAAATGTTACTTGTAGTAAGTATAAGTGTCCTGTTTAATAAGACAAAAGACGAGTCCCAGAATACCAAGAGCCACAGGAAGTCATGAAGAATACAGATATTCTCCACTTAATCTTCCTCTGAGAGACATGCATGTAGTCCTGGGTTTGCCATAGTAATTCCAGGTAAATTTTACTGTCATGTTAAAAGGGAAGGGAGAATTTTCTCAACTTTTCTCTGCAGTTCTGTGTTAGAAATCTGTTCCCATGCTCTCAGGAAGCACTACCACTTCCAGCTGACATACCTTCTACTTCCGTGAAAGTTTGCACTTTAAAACACACCCAGGAGCATACTTGGAAAAAAGAGGGCATTGGGTTAACCTGAAAAAAATATACCTTGCTGTCTTTTACTTTGTTTCCTCTCCTAAAACTGTGATTCTATGTATGGGTGTGGAATGATGGGTGGATGGTTTAGGGCTCATGACCAAGGCGCAGGCGCCCCCTACTGGGAAGGTAGGTAAATGACTTCAGGCCTCATCTTGCAGTGGCAGAGCTAGGAAACTGACAGCATTTCTGGATGCATTAATTTCCCATTGAAAATACTTGCACGGGATTTAAAAAACAAAAAACAAAAAAACAGAACAGAACAAACAACACACTTGGATTCAAGCATAAGTGTTTTGTGAAATTTGAGTGAAAAGGATGCCAGGTAAAGGACTAAAACAAAGCTCAATCTGTGAATAAAAACAAACTATTCACAGGATTTTTTTTCTTGAGTTCATTATAAAATGGGAATATATAGCTAAAGACAGCCATTTTTTAAAAGAAAAACTGACAGTTTCTGGAACTGTATTTATCTTACTTTAGTTTTTTCTAATGCCTGGGTTTCTATATATAAATTAGTCAAGCATTTCAAAATGGCATCCAAATTCAGAAAACTTAAATCTTAATGCAAACAGTCTTTATAAACAGGAAGATGCATTAAAACATTATTTTGGATGATGGCCAAGATGATTGGAGTTGAATTCCATTCTCTTTTAAAAATACAAACTAGGAAAGGTCAAGAGTGAATGCCTTGCCAATTCTATTTTCTGCTCCACTGCCGATTGAACAAACAGATTTTCAATATGCAAAGGCTGGCCCTAGGTGGCAGGAAATCAGAGAGGGGTGGTGTGAGCATCCTGCATAGACTGCATGCGTCATGCTTCTTCGCCTTCCACGAAGGCGGCTCTCCAGTACAGCGTGTGCTCTCTGCTTCCTAAACAAGTCACTGTGAAATTGGCATCCTGAAAGCTGACCTGCAAAAGGGGCTCATGACCTTTTTACAGTGCACTTCCTTATAAAGTGAGGACCAGGGTTGTGCTTGTTTTTTCTCCACATCACTGGAAGAGATCTGACCCTAGAGCTCCTGCCAAAAATGGCCCCCAACTCTGCTTTTCTAGATGTTTCCACATTAACGGGACTTTGGAGGAAGCCAATACCCTACAAATGGCAGGTTCTCTACCTCAAAACCTCTTTCCTCTTTTCAATGTCCCCAGGGTGACGTAAAAAAGCAGAAGCTTGAGACAAACCTTGCCAGGCACAGAATTTTCTTTTCTTAAAAAGGGAGACTGAGGCGGGGGGGGGGGGGGGGGGGAAAAAGGGGGATGGAAAGTCAGAATAGTTGCTTCATTTGAGGTTTTCCTGCATTTGTATTAGGGTTGAAGGATCTAACTGATATTGGTTTGGACTTCAGGGAATCATAAAACAGGCCTGAGTTAGGAGTTTGGTATATGAGTCCCCATGGGATGAAAGTTGGGTAGAGAAAGTGGCCTCAGACCCCATTACATGCTACCTGCTGGCCAGCCCTTCACTCGACTGTGTGCCCCATCAGTGGGTGACAAGAGTCCTGCTGGGCAGGCACACAGCACTCCTGACTCCAAGTCAGGCACCCCTCTCCTCCCTCCTTCCTTCTCCCATCATACAGAATCCAGAATCCTGGGGTCGGAGCAAAGGGACAGCCCTCCACAGCAGACTAGCACTCTAGGCTTTTGATGGGAACTCACTTTGAAAGGCTAAATATGATTCACTTCATATAACCTGAAGTCCTCCCTTCACCATGGCTCCTACCCTAGGGGACAACTTCCGAGAGGAAATGCAGGCACATAGGAGCTGATGCCACACTGGCAGGGGGAGCAGAGTAGGGAGATGAGCACACGACATGTCCTATGTTATTAATCTTGGGATTAGAAGAAATGGGTGAAGAGCAGTGAGGTCCTGACATTCTGTTACATTGGGACAGCTGGGATGGCCATTACCCCACCCCCAAGATGCCCCGGGACTGAGGATCTCTGGAGGGAAGCTGCCAACAGCTGGCGACGGAGCTGCCCCAAGAGAGAGGGACGAGAGGGAGACGGACATTCCAGTGTGTGACCTGTTTTAATATTTAATTTACTACTTGCATACAACACATGAATAACATGAAAAGATTAAGTAATAAAATACATTGGATTATAATTTATACTATGCAAATGAATATGTAATAATACAAATTTACATATAAAAACATGACAATCACAAGAGGCAGTTACTCTGGGTGCCAAGGTGTGCTGGGTTCAGGGTGGGCATTTCAACATCCTGCTGTTCTCTTAAGTTTTGTCAGTTGTACACTCATGATTTAGGGTGAGATTACTTCACAGCAGCAATTAATAACTATTTGTTAAGAAAAAATATCCTTAAAGACCACACACATAAAAATCTAAAACAAAAGGGACCAGGCTCAGTTCAAGATGGAGGAAAGCAGTTACCAAGCTGTCCTCCACTTGCTCCCCAATTTCCACTGAAATGAACCAAGAAGGGGGACAATTGGGGAGCCGACGAAGTGGCTGGGAAGGCAGAGCCCAGAGCAGAGGGCAGCAGCTCTCAGGTTCCCTAACTGCTGGGGGGCTCCATACAACACCAGACTCCCACTTTGGCATTTGTGGGTCTGGGGTGAGGCCATGCCCTTTGAGAACCACTGTTCTGGGGGCCCACCAGCCAGGTCTTCTCGTCCTCTCCCCATGCATCCTCAGAGGATGCTGGACAGTACCACTCTCTCTGCAGAAGAATCAGAGATCCATCAGGCCTCAAGGTAAACCCTGGCATGCAATGGATGGGGAGGCAGGGAAGGCCCAAGCAGTGCCTGCCAAGATCCTAACACTGCTCACAAAACCCCAAAGTCTGTAAAAGCAAGCAAATGCTTTCATTTTCATAAAACTGAGTTGTAGCATTTCTCAATGGCGCTTCACCCATAATTGTCTTTGCTTACATAGAACCATGAAACTGAAACTGTGCTGAACAAACTGATTGTGATATAGTGACTGGTCTTTAATTCCTAAAAAAGCACATCTTAAACATCTCTTCAGGGGCGAGAAAAAGAACTTCCCCTATCAAAAAGGAGAACAGTGGATTTCCCTAAGCAAATGTCAGGCAAGAGGAGTGTTTAAATTAATAGCTGTCTTACCTTCAAAACTCCCCTCAATTTCTAGAACACTCCTCATTGAGCCCTTTCTTGCATCTGTAGCTTCGATAAATTGAAGCTCTATTCACTCTAGACTCTTTACAATGTGGTTCTACATGAGAATGTGTTGGAAATGTTATTTGAAAACAAAACGGAAGATGTTCACTGTGGACAGGATTTCCTAACTAACTGCTTTTATACCAATTAGGAGAGTGCTCATGAAACCTTTCAACCAATTTTCACTTATCCACCTGCCACTGCTTCGTTTTGTTTTTAGTCAAAACATTTTGCTTTAGGATCAAAAAATATCCAGGAAAGAATTTGACCAAATTGGGGGTATGGGGAGCTCTCTCAAATGACATTAACTTTTGTACAGTTTTCCTCATTTAGTTCTGTAGATTAATGGCCCTAGGTGGTAGCACTAATTCCATTCAACACCTACAGTGTGAATGAAAACGTTTCCCGACAGCAAGGCTCTCAGAGTGTAAACTGCACCTAAGTCTGTCCCAGGAAGGCAACAAGTGTTCTGGCCAGCCTAGTTCACGGACGAGTCTGCAGTGCCCTCTAATGGCCACAGTGCAGCTCTTCCTATCCCCAAGTACATATCTTATTCCATGTTCTCTGAACAAAGTAAGCCACTGGACCAAGTTGTCTCAGGGTAGGAAATCACAGCCTGAAGTATCATCTACAGGCCAACTTTGTGCTTGGAATGAGGTCGGGCCATCCCTAGGAATGTGCTTCGTGAAACTGTCCATAAAGATCACTGCCCACTGGCCATCGCTCTCCTTCACAGCCACTACCTCACTGGGAAGAGCTCCTTAGGCTCCTGGACTGTTACCACTTTACTGGCACGAGAGTCACTGCAGGGCAGCATGCCAGCCTGTTGTGGCCCAGCTTGGCTGCCCAGAACCTGTACTAGCCTAAAAAGCCCCACCTAAGTCCAGGTTCCAATGTTTATTCACTTTTTAATTTTTTTCTCCAAATGATAAAACCCTATTCTGTTTGAATATCAGAAATTAAACTTATTATCAGCTTAAACCGCTTCACCCTCTGAAGGTGAAACAGCACCACAGGCAAGTTCAGGCCCATTTATCATCAGGTCACAACACAGAGCAGATGATGACAAACTCTAAGGTGGTGAGGAATGGCAACAGCAGAAAACGTTAGGTGTTATTCTCCACTAACTAAAAACACATAAAATTGCTGAGGTTAAAAAAAATGTTTTGAACACTTTTAACAAATTCATCCACTAGGCAAACTTAAAAAAATAAAAAATGTGCGTGCACACCTGCTCTTCTCTTCATGGCCTCCCTTTCACTTTGATCACTCTAAGCCAACTGGTATGTGGTAAATGCTCACTGAGGTCACAGCACCCACAGGATGCAAAACCCAACTAATCACCTGATTGGCTAATCACCGGACCCTGCAGCTTCAAGCACAGGTAGCCAATGCCTGCCTTCTGAGGTCTGACAAGGAAACAACCAAGGTACTACTACACTACCATCTCCTGCCCTCTAGGGTTTCCTCCTCTGCCCTCTGGGAAGTTTTCTCCCTTGGTGCGTGCAGTGTGCACACGCACACGCGCGCACACACATATACACACACACACACTCACATGGTTTTAAATACTCTCCACACACTTATCAACTTCCTAAGTTATGCCTGATCTTATCTGAACCCCATGCCTGCCTGTAAAGGCTCCTGCCCCTTCCACTTGGATGTCTTAAGAGCCACTTGTCCCAAACCAGCATCCAGGATTTGTGATTCCTACCACCAACCTGTGCACTGTCCCTATTCCCAAGAGCCCAACTCAGTAACCTGGAATCTTGATTCTTACCTGTCCTTACCCCAGTTCAAGAACTTAGCATTGACTTGACCTCCAGAAGACATTTGGAATCCATCTACCATGGTAATCTCTGCTCTACCTCCTGAAGGTCCCTCTGCGTCACCTCTTGCCCTTCTCACACCCTTTTACAACAGAACAGCTTGTGAACTGTAATCTCAGGTGACATCTATGCTCAATCTCTGCACAAGCCCAGGGCTGCGTAGGTCCTAGGGACTGGCAGTTAACAGTATAACCGGACAAATGACACTTGTCCCTTAAACTGAGTGTCTGGCTCTATCAGCCTCCTTTTTGCACACAAGAGGCTTTCCCTCACAGAGCGACATTCACCTGTCCAGGGGATACACTCGTCTCCTACTTTAAAGGCCAGCTGGCTCTCTTCTCTCAGGTCCTGACTCAAGTGTTACCTCCTCAGAGGGACCCTCCTTGACCAGCACCTAGGAAGAGCACATTCTACCCTGCTATTCTAATGCAAATTTCCATGTTTTGTGGTTTTTTATGTTCCAACTCAACAAAATTTTCAAATGTTTATTTACTAGAGTGACTGCTTAGGATTTTTCTCTACTACCACATCACAGGTCTTTGAAAAATTGTTTCTCACTGCCTGTTCACCAGGACTTCCCAGTGAGGAACCGGTAGAGAGCACATGCTCAATAAATACTGGCAAAAAAGTGAATGCACCAAACAACAGCTTCCAAAGGACTACACAGAGTTGTTCATAAATCTGTTTTCTGTTATACTTAAAAAACACAAAGGAGTAAAACACTTGTCAAATATAATTTGTAAAGGGCAGCAACTGTAATTAAACAAACATCTAGTCAGGAGGCCAATCAACACTTAGGCATCTGGTCTCTGCTAGCACTGAGCATTGTGGAGAACTCACGGCAAAATGCTGGTGCAGCAGCACGTGTCTATGCAGAAGCGGGGTCTCCTTCCAAATGGCCGTCGTCTTCACTGATCAGAACAATAATGTACATGGCTTACTTTTATTTTTATTATAAAAAACACATACAAGAGATTTAAGAAATGATGGACATAAGACAAATCAGAACCACGGTGAGTTATTAAACCCATTTTCTCTGTACAAATACTAAAATTCCGAAAGCGGAACATCATCGAATGTGACACACATTATCGCACTGTCCCTATGTACACGGCGAAGGGCTCTAGGTGCCTCTGAATCCGTTATGTACACGTCCTGACACAGACCCCGCAGTGGACTTGACTTCTCAGACTCCTTTCTTGGCAGATAGTTAAATAGCTGAAGGGACTTTAGTTAGGAACGCCTGTGAAGAAAACGCATAAAGGTGAGTTGTGGAGGCTCCAATTTTCCTCAGGTCAGATGCACACTACACCATGAGAAAAACTTCTGTAGCCTGTTTCCATCTAAGACAGTGGAGAGTCTTCTAGTTCTGTTTTAGCCAATTTAGTTTCTCTTAGTCACTCATTTGAATCAAAGGCCAGAATTAACTCAGGAACCAAATCAATGCTTTCATATTAAATTCATTATAAAACGCCAGTCAATTTTAAAAAGCGACTAAAAGGGCACTTTCTGCAGCAAAAAGGGCTAAGTTCAAGTTTTTGTTGTTTGACCAAGACACAATAATATAATCCATTTGTCATGTAGTCACGACAGACGTTAAGTGATTTAAGTATGTGGTTTAGGGAAACACGGTTGTGCCACTGTGTATTTCTCCTGTCTCCTTGCCAAAACGAGGACAGCCTCTTCGCATTTCTCTCTTGCGTCTTTTTTGTGAAACCTCGGTTTGTATTCTGAAAGCCGATCAGCGTGTTCAGACTCAAGATAGGTGAAGGCACTTCTCCAGGCGCAGTGCAGCGGCGCTTAGCCGAATTCTTCCGCACACAATGCACTGACTTCCTCCAGGGAGGCGACCACTGCAGATGGAACACTGTGAGAGGTCTCCTTGCGCCAGGCTTCCAGGATCTTGGATATTTCCACTGGATTGCTGGGACTCAAGTCACAAAGGGCATACACAGCTGCTAGCTGTATACCCCACGGTATATCTGAAAAGAATTTTCACATCGGTCATCACATAAAAACGTGTCCATTCTTCAAGTTTTTAATGGTATAACCTACTGTATTCAGAACACTTTCTACCACACTAAAAACTAAATATAAAACATAAAATAAGATCCACAATAAAATAATTTAAGACTTGCCAACAAGTGGGGAATATGAAAAAACACAACGCAGCCCAGTTCTGCGCAGGGTTCTCGTGCTAGCTGTGTGCGGACCGGGGGTAGCCTGTTCCCGTAGAGCTTCGGGTCTTCTCATGTCCAGCATTAGCTAAGCTTTCCAAAGCAGTTCTGGAAGCATCACACTGCCATGTTTACATTTTAACAAAATATGGATCCCAGAGCATTCGTCAAACAAATGACTCCATTAACTATCCACTTAAGTGCTTATAAGGGGACTTGGGAAATGAAAATCAGAATGAAATGAAAACAAATGAAAAACTATCTTGTATACCATACTTTCACATGCTATATTACAGTATATGATTATAAATTATAGCATATAATTATAGATTATAGCTGG
Organism: Lasiurus cinereus; assembly: GCA_011751065.1. Classification (NCBI taxonomy): domain Eukaryota; kingdom Metazoa; phylum Chordata; class Mammalia; order Chiroptera; family Vespertilionidae; genus Lasiurus; species Lasiurus cinereus. The sequence continues at coordinate 56,291,682 of JAAGEH010002531.1, read as the reverse complement.
GTTACCTATTATAGATTATAGTTCTCATTTTGCATAAGTTCATTTATGAATTATTGAATTAAAATAAATTGAATTTTAGTTAAGGTCTACTTACTGAAATACTTTAGTTTAAAATGTAGGAGTTATTTAATTAACATTTATTATTAACTATATATTTCAGATTTCTTTTAGTGATGTGATGTCCAAAGGGGCATCACATATAAATGTTAATGCTGAAAATATAAATGGTACTGCGGCTTTAAAATTATTTTCCCCCTAATCTACAAGGCAATTAGAGCAGCACAGAGTGGGGCTCGTAATAACCACTAAAAAAAAAGTTCTAAGAGTAAAACAAATACAGAGATTTAAAATGATTTTAGTAAGCAAATACATGTGGAACTGGGTAAAGAGCTGTGGCTCTGGTTCAAATGTCAATGCTGAACTGGTAACTGGACTACAGCTTATAAATTATCCTTATCTACTCTCCTCATCTATCAGCCCTGAGAGGAGCAGAGCATGATGCCCAGACCCAGTGAGCACAAAGTATAGGTTAGTACAAGAAATGCAAGCACTTCATAAACAGAAGGGTACCTTCATCCTGGGCATGCTGTATGAACATACCGATGACCGAACTAATGTTTTTCACAGCAGAAGGAAACCCTTCTTTCAAACCCAATTGGCCTAAACGACCTAGGAGTAAAAAAAGTGAAACAAAATATAATCTTTAGTTAAATGTTGATTAACTTTTCATAAGAATTTAAAATTTCTTTCATAAAATACTATGTACATTAATTTTAGTGATCCTGAAGTTAAAATAGGTACTTATTCTTAAGTGAAAATAGGTTAAATGAGCAATGACCAGAAATCAATAAAGCACAATTTGTCTTTCAGGAGTAATTAAAACGATTGGTCATTTTCAGTGAAGTTATAATAAATAGGGGAATGTAGAAGAATGAATGGTTTCAATAGTTTCAGTGTGAAATGGCTAACTTCAGTTATGTTAAAAGACCAACTCTATGACTGTGGTCCCATCAAACACACACTCTGGTATAACCCTTTGCTGCTATAATATAGCTGTTTAACAAGACTGCCTTTGCAATGTGGATAGCAGCTCTCAAGTGTGGTTTTCAGACCCCCTGAAGTCCTCAAGATCAAAACTATTTTCACAACAATGCTAAGAAGGTTATGTGCCTTCTTCTCAGAGCTGAGACACGGATTGACAATGGTAAAGCAATGGTTGGTTAAGGACCCTCAGCCCCAATCAAGGCAGTGGTGCTATGCTACATGGAGGTCATTCTTCATCACCAGAAGCTTGCAGTCAAAAAAACCCATTTACCTTAAGAATGTCCTTCAAGAAGCAGTCACAGATATTCCTATTACATCTAGGACACAACTTGTGATGGCGGGAAGTGCCCCTGAAACACTCCCCCTGCACATCAGGCACATTGCTTATCTCCAGGAAAAGCACCTGTACAGATGTTTCACTGGGGAGGGAAACTAGTCCTTTTCTATGAAACACATTTTCACTGAAAAACTGACAAACTACAGCTATTCAGACTGAGGAAGACATTTTCTTAAAAATGAATAAAGTGAACCTGTCACTGCAAGGAAATTTATTATTGTTCAGAATTTTAGAAAAACTTCCAACAGCCATCCTGAGCTATGGGATCATTTCTGATAATTCTGCAGAGCCTAGAGAGCAGCTTGTCAGACATGAGGCAAAGAGGAAAAAGAATAGGTAAATATTAAAAATAAAGATCTGTGATTTTAGGGAGGAGTAAAACCAAATGTCCACTGAGGTCCTTCCTTAGGTCTGATATTAAAGAGTCTATGTCTCATTTTAACAATGATTTTCATTTCTGTATATTCAGATTAGAGTAAAACAACACAAAACTAGTTCGCAATTATGGAAATACATAAAATAATCCTTGGGTGTAAAATAGGGGTGTAAAAATTAGGAGATAGTTTTATTTTAAGAACCAAAAGAGACTATAGTATAATTTATAGCAATTTATGTGTTGTGGTGTGTGTATATATACATATATATATATATATATATATATATATATATATGCAAGTATGTACATGTATATAGATTAATATTAGTATCTGAGAAGCAAGAATTCAGTTATAAATAAAATGTATTCACATTAACAACCTTAAACTCTGACAAACATGGATAAAAACACCAATTTATAAAGAAAGAGTGTGAGTAAAGAGATTGAATTAAGTGCAAAAGTATCTACTCTAATAGCTACAAAATTAGTTGTTATGATGACGTTTCAGTGAACATATATTATACACTTATTACCTCACCATGACTATGGTCAAGAAAAAATTTAATCCGAGAGACAACTCACCAATCAGCCTTAGTATCGATGCTATAATAATGTCAGGAATGTATGCAATGTTAGCATGTCCTTTTCTGTATTTTATCCACTTATCCATTACAGGCCACAGCTCCTTACTAAAAAGTAACAACAATACACATATGTATGAGAGTATGCATTACCTTAAAAATGATCTGTAAGAACCCAGCCATTAATGAACCAGGAGGTTACAGTTTGATTCCTGATCCCCAGTAGGGGAGGGTCATGCAGGAGGCAACCAATCAATGACGTTTCTCTCTCATGTTTCTATTTTTCTATCCCTTTCTCTTCCTCTCTGAACTCAGTAGAATATATATATATATATATATATATATATATATATATATATGATCTGTAAAAGGTGAACAAGAGGAACTTCTGAAAATGTTACTTTTTAGGTTAAAATGAGGACACTAGAAGCCCACAAACTATCCCACTATCAATACTTTTTAGGTTAAAATGAGGACACTAGAAGCCCACAAACTATCCCACTATCAGGATAAATGTGCCCACCCTGGCTTAAAAGAGATTATGAATACCCATTTTACATCTTTATTCTCTGTTTTAACCTTTCTTATAAGATTATGCATAGAGAAGCTGAACAATGTTCCTAAGTCACAGAACAGGAAGGGAGGAACTGGATTTTCACTTAAATCTTCCAGACACTAACACAGTTCCTGTGTTCTAAATGTCAACAATTTCTATAGGAAGAGAAAGGTTAAATAGGCTGTTTGCAAAATAGCACTAAAACAATGGGAATAAATAAAGAACAACACTAGCTGAATTTAGGAAAATTTCTAATCTCAAAAAACAGTGCCAATTCCTCTCTGCTTTCTTTTCAAAATAAAAAAATGTGTTTACATCTTACATAGCATTTGTAGTATTAGAAAAGTTAAATGCAGACACCAAAAGAGAAATGTAAACCAAAAGCATCCCAAATAATACATTCTTAGATAATTATTACTCTTCTAATTGTGGGCTTTCTTTCCATGTACTTCTACAAGTGCATCTAAGTTCAATACATTGGTAAGTGACTACAGTGCTTAGGAATCAGGGTCTAAAGTCACTCAGGCAGAGATCCTGATATTCAACACTGTGTCTTCTCCACTTGCGGGAGGACCTTGAACAAATACCTCTGTTTGGCATCATCCCTGGTGGCATCCTTCATCAAGTCACTAGGGGATGGAGGAGCCACCTGCCTTCTGGCTCTCATTCCCATGAAGTCAGGAAGATGAGGCCCAGGTAGGGACTCACACATCATTACATAGAAATAAGGCAGTGGATAGACTTCGGTCACTTTCTTAATAACAGACTATGAAATACTTCCATGTCATTGCATAAAAATCCATTTACAGCTATTTTAATATGGTTGTGTCTCATTAAATAATTCAATTCCCCATTGCTGACATTTAAATATATAATCTTCCCCTTGGTTAAGGAAGAAAAAAATGAATGATAACAAATTTCCAAAGAATAAATTATTCCAGTATCACAAGGATATGGACTATTAATCCTTTGCTGAATCAGTTTCAATGTCATAAACACCTTCAAACCAGCCTTTCTCAGTCAGGGCTCCATGAAAATTAAGAACAAAAATTCGACTATCATCTCCATTCTTCCAAAGATGGTACAGAGCTAATGCCAGAATTCTAGATGCACAGAGAAAAGGTAATCCATTACTTATTTTCCCCCTGAAACCTCAGGTGAGAAGAACTGCTAACCTAGAATTTTGAATATTTCTGTTCCACATGGGGTTTACCAGAGTATTTTTATATTAAAATAATGGTCAGTATGTTCCATTCTATAAATATTTATTGAGTACCTCCCTTACAAGGGCACCATCCCACATGCTGGAGCATGCCAGTAAAACAAAGGGTCTCTGTCATGTGTCATTTCTCCTAAGGGGAGACAGGAATAACAGACTATAATGAAAAGTAGTGAAAGGTAGTTGCACAAAAAAAATAAAGCAAGAAATATGATAGTGATACAAGTACTTTAAGGGTAGTTTTATTAACTCTTAACCAAATGAAAATGTCACTTGTAAATGCTGCAGCCACTTTAAACAGCAAAAATTATTCAAACCATAATTCAGCAATCATTCAACATATTTAGCCTATAATTAAATTAGAGGCCTGGTTTACAAAATTCATGCATGGTAGGGTCCCTAGTCCTGGCAATCAGGGCCAATCGGGCCTTCTGGCTGCTGGTGGGCGCCTTCCTTCCCCAGTTGCCAGCTACCAGCTAGAGCAGTGGTTCTCAACCTTCCTAATGCTGTGACCCTTTAAGACAGCTCCTCATGTGGTGGTGACCCCCAACCATAAAATTATTTCCATTGCTACTTCATAACTGTAATCTTGCTACTGTTATGAACTGTAATGTAAATATCTGATATGCAGGATGTATTTTCGTTGTTACAAATTGAACATAATTAAAGCATAGTGATAAATCACAAAAACAATATGTAATTATATATTGTGAAATATTTATTTCTAATTACAAATAAATGAAATTTTGTCTTGAATCGTGGTAGAGCATGGGTAACAGTCTTCATATGACAACAGTAAAATACATTGCTACATTTTGCTACCCCGAGGAGCGGTGTGTTGGTTCCTAAGACCATGGGAAATAGGTGTTTTCCAATAGTCTTAGGCTACCCATGTGAAAAGGTCCTTTGACCACCAAAGGGGTCGCGACCCACAGGTTGAGAACCACTGAGCTAGAGCCTTCTTTCATTCCATGCTGCCCCCTGGTGGTCAGTGCAAGTCATAAAGTGATTGAACTCCTGGTTTCCTGGTCTAACTCCCAAGTGGAGACTGCATATTAGCCATATTAGCCATATTAGCCATATTAGCCATATATATATGAATTACTCAACTTTATTGTAAGTTAGAAAAGAGCCCTGTACCTTATAATATTATCATGTGTCCAAATCCATTTCTGATGGCAGCAGAGCAAATCAATGGCAAATATGTATTCCCAAGTGTTATCACTTAGGTCTTCACCAAATTTTTCATTGGACTGAAATTCTGTTTTTGGACATAACTGTATGGTCAAAAGCAGCTTAGAAACCATGAAGCCAACATCTGCAGGAGCATTCTAACAAACAAAAAAATAAAATTTAGTGTTCAAGTATAACAACACATCTTATAAGTAACCTCAGAGTAAAACAAGTGTCAAATAACCATTTAGTTTTAAAGGACACCTTCTAAAAGTTGTATTTTGAATAAGGAACTAGGTTTATCTCAGTTATGACACATGTCCTATAATAATGCTAGAAAGGTGGCTGGTAGGCCAGATAAAAAGCTCAAAGCAGGATGCAGAATCCAGTCAGGTAGAAAAGAGACTAGCTGCAATCCAGACTATAATGCAAATTTTCATTAACTCTAATCAGAGATTTCAAATTATTATGTTATAATAAAAATATTTAAACTTTAAAGAAAACTATAAATTTGGTCATTTTTCTGACTCGTTTCCTTTTTCCAGAAATTCACAAAATTGAATTACTAGCCACTATTTCACACCTGTGCATGATTTTTAATATTTATCCAAGTTTTTGCATGCATTGATAGTCTGAATGTTCCTTTTTGTTGCTGAGCAGTAATCTATTATATAGGTATAGCACAGTTTATCCATGCACCCTATAGCTTTAAACTAGTTTGAGATCTAGTGCATCAAATTTGTGCACTCAGGAAGCGGGGGTGGGAGTGGGGTCCCTCAGCCTGGCCTGCATCCTCTCGCAGTCTGGGACCCTTGAGGGATATCAGACTGCCATGGAAGTGAGAGGCTCCCACCACCGCCTCTGTGCTCGCCAGCCATGACCCTGGCAGCGTGCCCTCTGGGAAGTGCACTAACCATCAGGGGATAGTTCCTGCATTAAGTGTTTGACCCTTGGTGGTCAGGGCATGTCATAGTAACAGGTCAATTGGTCAACTGTTTGCCTTCTGGTGGTGAGTGCACATCAAAGCAACTGGTCAACTAGTCAACTTACCCCTGGTAGTCAGTGCACATCATAGCGAGCAGTTGAGTGGCCTTAGCATATCTTTAGCATATTAGGCTTTTATTACATAGGATGATGCTATGAAAATTTGTACACAAGTATTTGTGTAGACATAAATTTGACTTCCCTTGGTTAAATACCAAAGTGGATTTATAATTGTTTTCTTGTGTAATTTTTACTAGGGTTTATTATGAAAAATGAACAGAGGACTTTCAATCTTTTATTTTTGAAAAAAGTCTGGGAATATCTGGTTCTATAAAGATGAGGCAAAATTTTTATATAGTACATTCTTAATCATCTTCTCAACCTCTTTTATGATCACTGAAAACAACAGGTTTAATCAAGTGTTCTATCCCTAAAACCAAATTAGTCCATTTTATTTTGCTAAGAAATGATTCTAGGTTTCCAAATCTATTGCTCTAGATTGTAGGTAGGTGTTAGTCTTCTTGGCCACTATCTTGTAAATGTAGATACATCTTTATTCTCAGCCAAATTCTTGGCTATTTTTGGCTTTTCTTTTTTTCCATTAATCTGAACAAAGTTATCAATCGTATTAGTATTTTTAAAGACAACTTTCCTTTTATGTGTTTTTTGTTCTCTACTTGATTACTTGTATTACCTTTGAAACTATATCTTTTCTAGATTCTGTCACAGACTTTTTTTTTTAAATATATTTTATTGTTTTTTTTTTTTTTTTTTTTTTACACAGAGGAAGGGAGAGGGATAGCTAGAAAGATTGATGAGAGAGAGAGAGACATCGATCAGCTGCCTCTTGCACGCCCCCTATTGGGGATGTGCCCACAACCAAGGTACATGCTCTTAACCGGAATCGAACCTGGGACCTTTCAGTCCACAGACCGATGCTCTATCCACTGAGCCAAACCGGTTTCGGCGACTTTTAATTTTTAAGATGATTACTAGCAACTTCATTTATTTGCTTAATAATAAAGACACTTAAACTACTTTAATGAAAACAGGTTTTCCAAAACCAGAAATCTTTGCTATACAAATTTTCCTTTTCAATGACATTTGAAAGATTGTGAATTTATTGTTGAATTTCTATTTGTTCCCAGATTGTCCAGGGTTGTGTATTTAAATTTCCAAGTCACATTTATGGAATTTTCCTGAAATCTTTGAATTAATTATGTCCAATTTTATTGATTACCACACAATTGTGTATGTAGAATCTTTACTTTTTAAATATTAAAGTTTTCATGTGGCCCAAATCATGGCTTGTTTTTATAAAAGTACTAGATTTACAAAATATGAAAAAATGTTGATTCTTGATTCAAGTTTACCTGTTGTATTATTGAACTAGAGGTCTGGTACACAAATTTGTGCATGGAGGGTGGGGGGCCCTCAGCCCAGCCTACATCCTCTCCAATCTGGGATCCCTCTCACAATCCGGGACTGCTGGCTCCTAACCATTTGCCTGCTTGCCTGCCTGCCCCTAACCGCTTCCTCCTGCCAGCCTGATCAGCCTCTAACCACTCCCCTACCAGCCTGATCGACACCTAACTGCTCCCTTGCTGACGCAATTGCCCCTAACTGCCTTCCCTTGCTGGCCTGGTCACCCCTAACTTCCCTTCCCTGCCAGCCTGGTTGCCTCTAACTGCCCTCCCCTGCCAGCCTGATTGCTCCAACTTCCCTCCCTTGCAGGCCTGGTCCCTACCCCCACCCCCCAACTGCCTTCCCCTGATGGCCTGATCGCCCACAATTTCCCTCCCCTGCCGGCCATCTTGTGTCCACATGGGGGTGGCCATCTTGTGTGTTGGAGTAATGGTCAATTTGCTTATTACCTCTTTATTATATAGGATTCCATTATGTCTCTACTGATTTTTGTCTATCAGATCTGTTGAAATCTGTAAGAGAATTTGGAAGTCTTGTACTTTAATAGTATTTTCCCCACAAATATTCCTCGTATTTTATAACTTTGACTTTACATTTATATTTAATCTGAAACAGAGTATATACATTTACTAAACTTCTATCTTCTTTATAAATAATGTATCTTCTTATCAAATCATCACATCTGGCTTCATCCCAACTGGCCAAAGGAGAAGGCTCCTTTACATAAGCGAAGGATGACACAGACCTGGGAGAGTGGCCTTTTTCCTGGCTCTTTTTAAGAAAATAAAAATCTAATAAATATTAATATCAAAAAGTACTAAAACACTAACTTAGATACTATATTAGCACAACAGTTACTAAAGAAAATAATAAAGTAAGAGAAAATCCATCAACTAGAAAGAAAAATACAGAATATAAGGTTCAGAAAAATATTAACAGGAAAAAGTTAAGATTTTTTTTTCATCTTTCTTAGTCCATTCTGTAGAATTATTTACAGCTCTCCTTGGAGCCCTTACACATAGGTATAATCTCATCAATCATAAATTAGTGCACAAAATAAACTGTTAAATTAACACAATACACAAGTCTACAATTCTTCCCAAAGAGTCACATACATACTTTATGAATATTAAAAAAAAAACACAAAAAAACAGCTTAAGCTAAAATGACATTTTAAAGGATGTAAGACACAGAATGTATTATTTCTAAAAGGTCTGTCACCAAATAGAACACCAAATAATGACATTTATGTGAGATCTACAAAGTATGGTATTACAAGAAGTAAAAATAAACCTCACCTTTTCCCAGTTGAGAAAAGCTCTTAAACAGTTCAGAACCTCTCCTTTAGCACGTTGCCTGGCAACTAGCTGCATTGCCTTATTAATGACTGATTGAGAGATAAATATATCATGCCACATGTTTGCAATGAACAAAGTCAATTTTTCTGACTCTGGAAAATCTATAAGAAAGAAAATAAGATAAACCTTATGACTGATCAAGTGAATAAATAAATGTTAGTAATTTCACTTGAACCTTGCAAGGTCTCCTACCCACTGAGGCCCAGCCTCAGTTATTTAAAAATCTCTCTTCTTTTTCTCCTACCCCCTTGGCAAACTTTCTTTAAATATGAAATATAATACATAATTATATACCACTGTTGAAAAGAGCAATACATTTTAAAACATGAAGACAAGGCAACCATCTTTTCTCCAGCCTGTCCCAGTCCCAGAGCCCTAATTGGCTAGTGTCATTTCAGGCTATTTTTTTATATGCATGTACAAGAGAACACCCTTGTAGAACACAAAGAGCAACTGGTTTGAAAATATTTTCTTTTATAAATTATGGATGATAATCCTTTTTTGTAAATAACTTTTCCCACACTGTGGCTTGTCCTTTGTTCAATTAACTTAACTGAGGTACAGCTAAAATATAATAAAATACACTTTTTTAAAGCAGACAAGTTGGATGAATTTTGATAAATGAATACATCCATGTAACCTCCCCCAGTCAATATATACAACATTGCCATCATGCCAAATTCCAGGGTTTGAGCCTTTCCAATAATGAATAACTTAACCTCAAATTCAGACAACACAGATCTGCTTGCTGTTACTTTAAATTAGTTTGCCTAATTTACATGGTGCACATGTATCTTTCTGTCTGACTTCCTCCAGTATAAAGTTTCTGGGATTCATCCACACTGTTGTATGCATCAGTAGTCCACACTTTTGTTCAGGGGGAGTAATATTCCATAATCATGCTTAATTTTCATCACCTACTGATAGACATCTGTTTCCAGTTATGGGATATTATAAATGAGGGCATTGTGAATATCTGTGTACTGGTCCACATGAAGATATGTCTCTATTTTTGTTGGGTATGTACCTAAGAGTGAAATTTCTAGGACATATAATAAACTAATTATTTAATTTTATAAGAAACTATCAAAAATGTTTTGCAGTATGGTGGTAGCCAGTCAACATGAAGATTTTTAAACCATTTGATGTGAAACGACATATTTTTGATTCTCTATTCTACTGTACCTAATACACTGTTTTGTTACTCCTGAAATCTTGTGTTCCTTTAGTTATACTTCCTTCTGTCCCAGGAGTTCTTCCAGTATTGTTCCCCATACCTGGAATTCTCTCCCTCACTTTTTTCTTAGGTATTCTTTTGCATCTTTACATCTCAGACTCAGAAGCCACTTTGGTAAGGAAAGCTTCTCTGACCACTCACATACTCTCAAACCTACTGACCATAGGACAATCCATTCATTCAACAGATGATTGTGTACAATACATTTTTCTGGGGTAGGAATATAGTAGAAAACAAGAATAACAAAATTGTGTCCTTGTAGAGTATACAATCTAAAGGAGGAGTAATACAGCAAACAATCTAAGCAGGATAAGTGCCATGAAGGAAAAGGAGGAGGAATAAAGAATGACCAAGAGAATTATGTTAAGTCACGAAGTTAGCCATACAAAGTTGTGGAAAAAGCTCCCCAAGAGAGAAACCTGTAATACTAGAGCCTGAGGTGAGAATGGGCTCGTTGTGCTTGAGGAAGAACCAGAAATCCTGCTGTGCTCAGCAGAGTCCATGACCCTCTCCTTTCTGCTTTCTACCACGATAAAACCCGATGTGTGCTTGTGTGCTCTTACCATGTACTGGCCCTATTGAATGATCATATCTGGTTTTAGTCTCCATTAAAGCTTTAATACTTAGTTACTTAGTATGGCCAGTAACTATTCTGTTGAATAAACGAGTAAAAAAATGATATGGGCAACAAACACAGCAGCCTCATAATTCTAGAAGTGATGGATACATTATGGTAATAAAAGATTTTAAGTCTGCAATTTAGGTAAGACTTTCTAATATAGTATTATGTTGCATTTGTATATTATTTTACTACTTAAAGATGTCTCCACTGATATTATATAATGAAGAATGACTCCTAATCTGATCATCAGTAGAGACTGAAGAAATAGTAGTAAAGGGAAAAGAGAATCGAAGGACAGCCCTCCTTTCCACTTCTCTGATACTCTTCATGAGATTATGAATCCATCTCATATTTCTGTCCTTTCCAGCTGTTAACACAGTAATGTGGTTTACCACTGACTTTAAATCATTCCCTTATCTTGTGTCAGCTTGATCTGATTCTAAAGTAGCTGCACAAAGAATGAAATACATACACAGTAATGAGATCCTGTATTCTATACAAGTGAAATGCTGATTTAAGTAAGTTTAAGTCACAGGAATTCTCCTACTGGAAACAGGAATGGACAGGTATACCTAAGGCTCTACATGCCCTCTAGTAAATATATAAATCATTACACAATTGAAAGTAATACACGGCAATTGCTCAGCTAAAAATATAGAATCAATTTTAATGAGGTAAAAACACAATAATATATTTTCAATACAAAAAAAGCCGCCATGTGAACATACCTTCCTTAAGTAGGCTGTAGCAGAACAAGCGAGCTCTTTCCAAGTCTCCAAGTTGCCGACAAATACCCACATACACTCTGCAGAGTGCATGAATGTAATTGTACTCCAGAGATATCTTCTGAATTTTTAGTTCTGAGAGAATAGAGTGAAGCAAGCACTCCGCTAAATGCTGGAGTGGGGGGAAAGAAAATCAAAAGGCAATGTACAATATTTATCTTTAACCTATGAAAGAAAAGCTAAGTTGCAAAATTTAGTATCTACTGGAAAAATAACACACGCACTGTCAGAAGGTAGAAGAGGGTATTAACCAGTAACACCTGCTTAGCAGGTAAGCCAAGGACTCTGGGGGAAGGATAAGTCCACACCTCTCTGCTGCCTGTGGTCAGCAGTGCTACAGGTGCTACAGGCAAATCTGAGCACACCTGGCTGCCTGTTATTACTCCCACCAATTATAGTGTCTTGGTGTTGGCTACAATTTGTGTGTTTGCATGTATTAAGCTCAATCTATCCTATTCCCTTCTTGTTTTCTCAACTCCATGTACTCTCCACATTTATCCCGTTCAGATCTTTAAATATGAGGTAACATTTTCTTGCTCAGTAAGAGAAGCATTAATTAATTTGACATATCTATTTGAAAATAAACATCTTTTCAAAATTACTTTGTGTTCTATATGCTTTCTGGAAGTAAACAAATCTAAGAAAAATATTTATACCATTATGAATTGGAGATTGTGCAAATAACCAATAAAGTATGAGTGCATGGTACTGGAAGTCATCTACACAAGGTGTCAATATGGGCATTTAGAAAATGTAAGCCTGTGACAGTCCTAATAAACTGTAGTAGAAAGGAAACTGAATACTTGTGTTTGACTGTAGTATACATTAAGAGGAAACCAAACCCACAGGCTGTCTTTCTGAAAGACTATCAAACTCTCAAATGTGTACATAATTCTATTTACAGAAAAAAGGCTCTATTATGTGATAAGCATTTGATGCTTTCAAGCAAATAATTTTGAGCCTTTAAACATGTCAGATTCTATGGGACACATGCAATTTTAGCTGACATAATACTTATTTGATGAACACAAAGACAAAATCTCTAGTGTCTTATCTCAAATGCATAAAATGCTGGCTAGAAATACAGTATAGGCCTCACTGTTTGTCCATTTCTGAACTAAAACTTCTGTTGGGTTATCTGCCATTTTGACAGCCTGTCCCTGATGAGCAACTCCTAAACTCTCAGATGCAGCTGCCACCTACCTTCTTTGTTGTGCTGAAATCATAGACAACTTCTTTCTCTTGATCTCTCATTACAGGCTTTCTGGAGATATTCCCCACATATACATGACTCCGAATGACAGGCAACAGGTCAAAGGAAGACTCTGCAATCTTCTTCAGAGCATCAGCTATGGCTTTATCATGGGACTCCACAGTTTCTTTGGGGTTCACAGGCAACTGTGAAACTGTACTGGCAGCTGGAATAGAACTTGATTCCTCATCTGTCACTGTGACTTCAACTTGAGGGAGGTTCCTGGGGGGATGTTTGACTCCTTCTGGAGTGGGGCTCGAGGTTTCTGGTTCTGGGGACCCGCTGTCCAGGCGCAATCTTTTAGCACTCCTCGGTGTACAAGATGACAATGTCCTTTTCCCACTTGAATTTTGTTGGGTCCCCAAATCTCTGGATTTATCCTGGTTACAGTCACCACCAGAGCTGCCCCCTGCTTTGACAAAGGCGGTTGACATAGAAGTAATTGCTTTGAAGCCTGTTATAGCACTGACCGGCCCTGGTAAATTCTGACGGTCACCAGGTGGCCCTCGTGTGAGCTGAATATTCCCTTTGAGGATGTTGAGAGTGCGGGCCCTAGCAGATAACTCTGGGTACATCGTGTCAAGAATTTTAACAGAATTTTCCTGCGGCCCAGTCACAGCAGTGTGGGTTGATGCACAGGGGGGCAGTCTGCCAGGCACAGGAAGAGCATGTTTTGGGGTGGTAGCACAGAACTGCAAAGGAGATGATAATATCCTCTCCCCAGCAGGTACAGCAGATGGAGACATAGATGTGCACGATGGGGAGGCACGCCCTGGATCTTCCAGCAAAGGAGACATCATGGGTGGCATTGGGATCTCACACGATGGAGAAAGCTGGCCAACAGGAGAGGTGGGTGAGGAAGGACTGGAACTTGATATCAGAGGAGAAACTGGGTGTGAAGTCCTCGGAGGTGTGGCAATCAGAGGAGCAAGCAGGGGTGGCAAAGGAGGCCCCACCTCCTGCCGTATTTTACTCAGAGTGTCAGCAGAACAATCTGTAGGGGTAGAGGTGTCAGCATTGGCCAGAATGGTATGAGTTTGAGGTCTCTGGGTTTTTGTGCTACCTTTGTCCCCCGAAGATGACTGAGAAACCTCACCTAGATTAGTTTCAACTCTGCCTGGTGCTGAAGTCTTTACCAATTTATTTGACTGATCTTTGTTTGAAATCTTTGATCGATTCTTGTTTTTGTCAAATGGCTCCAGTTTCGAGTTATAATATGTGTGATCTGATGCAACAATCTGAGACTCAAAATCATAAATTTCAGAACTAATCCTTACACTAGGTTTTACAGGTCTGTTTCGCAAACGACTTTTATCGAAGTTAGAACTCTGACCACTGCTGGAAATATCCTCTTGGGTGCATGGAAGATTACTATCACAGGGGGGCTCCTGAAATGGAGAGCCAGGGTGGCTGGTCTCAGGGGACTTCTCGGCAGAAATAACAGAAATGAAACCAGCTCCCGGCTCATCTCCATCTGGGGAAGCAGGGATGTCTCCAGGGGTGTCACAAAGGATAACCTGGTCCACATTTGGCATGAGTGGTACCCCACTTATGATGGTCCAGTTATCCCTCTTTTCAATGACTAGATTTTGGTCACTTATAAGTTTATTTATAACTTTGGAAGTTACTGTAGATATCTGACACTGAAATGTCCTTTCTGCTTCCTCACAACCAGCACTGTGCTCAGCTGTCTCCCCATCTCCTGAGTAAGAACTCTGGGTTGGGGGCTCTGCTAATTGTGGCAGGACTTCATCCCCACTGTCCATCAATCTGGTCACATCTGAATTATCTTCAGGTCTGTCTTGAGTGTTTTCAATAGGTTCTCCATTAGTGGGAGAACTGCCCTTAGCATCCAAACCAGCTGTTGACGGGGATGGATCTGAAGGATGCAACGAGGAGCCACTTGTTTGCTGAGGTGAGACTTGTTCTTTGATGGGCTCCGTTGTGAGGCTGTCTTGTATACTGAAGAGCAGTAAATTACTAGCATCTTTTCCATCTGAGTCCTCACAGTTGGACTGAAGTTCCTGCCCAATCTTGGTGAGCACCTCAGATAGCGTTTCCAAAGAACACTGAGTGAGCTGACTTGCATCCTTTAAAGGACAATCATCTTCCTCTGATTCAATCCACTCTTCACAGGTTTTGAGTGTTTCTTCTTCACAGACTTGTTTTCTGTACTTTTCTCCTGATATTTCATTTTGCTTTAATTCTTTGTTCATTTCTTCAATTAGGGCTTCTTTGCTAGAATATTCAGGAACAGAGTCCCCTGAACTATAATCTTTCAACTGACAACTTTCAAGAAACATAACAACTTCTGACGTAGAAAGTCTATCTATCTCTGAGAGAGTACTGATGTTGAAGTCCTGGAGTGCTGAGGTCAGACAGCCCACCTCTGTGGAAGGCCTTGTCTCGGCAGCACCAGCATCTGTAGTTCCTTCATCTCCTCTGGAGGCCTCGGCAGCATCCTGTTGCTGTTTATCCATCACAGCTTCCAGCTCATTTTCACCCTCACTGCAGCTAGGGGCCTCACTCTCCTCCATCTCAGTGTCAACACCCCCAACCTCCCGAATGCCTGTGTAACAGTACAGAGGACCAGAAAGACTACTTTGGGGGACACCATGCATTTCTTCATCTTTTCTGCCAATCGCTGGCAAAAAGGCATTATCTGTAGTGCCCGGACTTTCAGAAGCACAGCCGGGCGTTGGTGATGGCCGCTCCAGAGGCTCCTCCAGACTTTGCTCTACACTAGGAGAGTCCTTTGAAATGACCAGGGCTTCACCACATGTGACCGTGTCTCCAGAGGGTATTTCTTTAATAGGAAAATCTCCTGATGCTGCCATTTCTGTGGCTGGATGAAGTTTGTCTGCACCCAACCCAGATGAATCCAGATCTGTGGCATTTTGACATGGACCCTGCTCCTGTAGCTCTGTCTGCATGGAGGGTTCCATCATGTTTTGGTTTGAGACTGGGATGTTTTCAGAAAAGGAAGATAACTTATTATTTTCGGAACAATGAGAACTTTCTACTGGTAAAGAACCACTAGAAGAATCAAAATCTAGTTTTCTACAAGAGGTGGAACCTTCTGGTGAAGGCTCTTTTGTAGCAGTCACCTCCTTGATATTCTGGGTTGTCCCCTCTCTTTCTGCACATTTTGCTGATGACACATTATCAACATTTTCTGTTGCGGAGGCAGGCTCATTCCTATGTAGTTTCAAAGGTTCTAATCTAGCACCCTGCATCATTTCAGGCCTGGCTTGTTTGGTGATAACTGACACTTGGTTAGACAACAATGATGTTGACTCTCTATTTTCTATGGATGGCACTGCCTTTTGTAACTGATTGTTGGTCTCTTGTTGATGTTCTGGTTTAGTTATCAGCATTTCTTCACCACCTCTCCTTAACAGATTACTATGGTGCCAAGAAGTGCTTTTAACAAAACCACTCTTACTCAAGCCAGACTGAGACTCTACCAATGCTGTGAAATCTGACTGACTTGTGAGCTCAATTCCTGGACTTTGGTTTTCACACTGTCCACCTTTCATGGCTTTCATGAATACTGACTGAGGAAGGGCACACACTTTGGTGATATCTTTCACAACTTTTGTACATTCTACTGCACTGCTACTCTGATCATGAAAATCAGATGCTCCCAATTCAGGGTTCAGAGCATGCAAGCTATCCTCTGGGTCGTTTGCTCCTGAAGAACATTCTGATGGCTCAGACTGCAGACCTGACATGTTTGAAGTTCTAGCTAACTTCTGTTCTGAATGACTTGTTTCAGTAGAAATTACTTCAGTAGGAACATGAGTATCATGACCACACTTCAACCCAGAGGAAAACTGAGGATTACTGTGGACAGATAATGCTCCCGAGGTAGAAGAGGAAGAAAATTTGGCTTCATCGTCATGCTCTGTTGCATCCATTACATCATCTGCATCTTCTTCAGGTTCAGATGATTCTCCTAAAGCAAACCCTGGCATGTCTTCTCTTTCCTTTTCCAATTCTCTAGATAGTCCCTGAAGATGATCAGAAACTGATATACAATCTGATTCACAAGTGGTTTCATTAGTTGATGTCCACTTAGTAAAGTTTGATTTGGATGATCCAATCAATCTGGATAATGGAGTTTTGTCTTCAGATCTCATGAGTTCACTTAATGGTTTCTTGGCAATGGGAGAATAACACATGTCTGATTTCCCAAAGGCAGCTTCCTTTCCTTGTGCTATGCCACTAGACAACTTCTCAACACTCACATTTCCGGTGGGTTTACAAAGTGTTCCCTCAGCTTGCATCGACATATCTATTTCCCTAAACTCTCCTGGTTTTTTTGCCTCACCTAAAATGTCTCTTTTTCTACTTCTCATGAATTGAGATGACGTTGCCCAGTGTTTTTCACGAGCTAAGGAGAATGTAGTTGAAGGTTCTCTCAGTGATGCTGTAAATGCCTCCATCCCAATAGTTGTCACTTCATTTACTTCCAATGTGTTTGGAGCTTGGGTGGCTTCATGTGATTTGAGTTTTTCCTCACATATACCACTTCCTTTATTTTTTCTGGATGAGCCAAAACAATCCTGTGCCTCAGCTGCATCATCTTCTGAAATATACTCAGAACTTTCATGTTGGGCTGAGTCACTATCACTGGAATCTGTATACTCTCCAAAGTAGGTTTCCTTTGAATAAAAGAGTTATACTAGTTAGTTAATTAAATACCAACTCAACCAAAATATCAATTAAATGCATTAAAAAACAAAGTAAATCCTTCCTGAAGAACCTCTTAGAACACACAGGAGGACAGGTAGTTTAATCTCTGGAATCACTATAATAGCTATACGGTGCGAAAGTCTCGATCACAAGTATGGCACTGCTCTGCCCTTTTCTAAAATGAGTCCACCTTTCCCCAGAGCTACCTTTACTCACACCTCTTCTCCGATAATAGTTTCTTCCAAGTTCCAGTCCACAAGTGGCCTAGTGTACAGTTTATTCTCCTAACCTCTAAACACTCCTACTTCTCAACTCCTTCCCCAATTTTCTGGCTAAAAAACCTTCTGAGTCTGGCTGCAAAACCCTCTCATTTCTTCCACTTCCCAGTCACTCCTCCAGAAACATCTGACTCCAGCCCAAGGCATCAAATGAGCCATCACTCTGGGTAACAACGCATGGACAACTTTCACCACACATTTCCTTACAAGTGCTATACCCTGGATGTTGTTATTACCCAGAACTGCTCTACCTCTTCCCCTTCAGCAGTGTATGCAGAGCCAACTCTCCCTTCCACCCAGCCTATCTCTACCCCTGCTCCAGAAACCCTGCTTGACCCTCAAGTAGCCCCCCTTTTTGCTAACTGCCTTCATCACATGTGATCCACCAAGCAAGCAAATTTATTGAACACCTGGCCTTCCAGTTCTGTAAGGAAAAAGGCAGTCTAGGGAAGACTAGACACTGCTAACAGAAACACTCCTATTAAAAGAATCCTTTCTTCCCCCGCGCTGGAGTACCATCCTCTGGTTTTCTTCCACTGTCTTGGCACTTGTTTTCAATCTTTCCTCTTCCTCTTTTCTGCTTGGTCACATATGTATTGAGCTTCCCAGAGTCTCTCTGGGACTCCATCTTGATGCATCCAGAATGTCTGTGTCTCACCCCAACCGCCCTTCAAGTAACATGCCCAGGGATCTAAAATGCACATTGCATATGTCCACTTGGAAATCCCACACGCACCTAATATCTAACATTTTATACATTACCTCGCCCAAGTAGGGCTTCTTCTTACATTTGTTATTTTCCAACATCCTTGACTCCTCCATCTCTCCTAATAACACAATAAAAATTTCACCAAAGGCTGCTCATTCATCCTCATAACATTTTCCAAACCGGTCCCACTTCTTTAACCACAATGCCACTACTGGGTTAAGGTATCAAGAATTAAGGAAACTGTTGATTTACTGATTTCCCTATTTATGATCTTGCCCTTTCCCTGACTATCCTCACCCTCTACCCATTCATAGAGTGACTAAACCAAACCTTTCAAATGAAAATTTATCATCAAGTTCACTTTTTTGAATCCATCAAGAATCTCCCACTGCCTTCAGGATAAAATAGAAAGTCCTTAGGACACACAGAGCCTTTATGGACCTGGTCTTTGTGAATGTTTCTGTATTAAGTTCACCTAATCCTATATCTCTACCAAACGCCTCACTCGCTCTTCAACACTGAGCTATGGTCCAACTTTCCTGAAGCAATTCACATCCTTCCCCCTCCATTCAGCTTCCATTCAGGACCAAGCCCTGTCTATATCCTCTTCAGCAAGGTGCAATTCCCAGCAGTGAAGTGCTCTACTGAGGCTGTGTTATTACCTATTCCTTAAGGTCTAACTGCCACACAAGATCCAACAAAGTGGCAAACATTCCATACCCTATGTCACCTTAGCATTCCTGGAGCCTAGCACAATGTCTGGAACACAACAGACATGCATGTTTCCTGAATGAAGGAAGTGACTCCAAGTTATTTAACTGCTCCTTAAGCCAAAAGGTATATAAATATGTCTCATTAAAACTAACTTCCTAAGAAATTAGGATAAACCATTCTGTAAACACCCAAAATGAAAGTGGGAAATTTAGCAACCTAGGTTAATGTATGCTATAAAAATGAATTTACCCATCTCTGAAAAAGTCCATGGCTACAAACATATATTTAATTCATTTACTCCTTATCTGCTAAGTGACAGACATGAGAGATAAGAACAAACAATAGGAGACCTACAATTTGTGGATAAAGACAAATAGAAAGTGAAAAAAGTCAGACTTTTTTCAATTAACTACATGTTGATCCTAAGGGCACTGGCAGGCCTTTATAAATTCTCTTATTACTCCCTAATAAAATCTGGTCTGATTACCACGAATTTTCTTTGAATATGGCTAACATAATAGGATGTGTCCACTTGGTGACTCAAATTATAAGTGCCAACTCACAGGTGCAAGCGAAGAAGGTAAGGTGCCACAGTGTGGTACAGACCCCAGAGGGGGTGATGGTACTGGAGACAAAAGAGGAGGGGGAAGTTTGAAGAAGTCAACTGCAGCTTGAAGATCTTCATCAAAAGAGCGATCATGATCAGAAATGTCAGCACTGTCCTCCTCATTCCGCTGCAGTAAAACCTCAGGATGCTGATCATCATTATGGTGGGCTGCTGCACTGGGTGTCTCTTTTTCCACATTTTTACACGCAGAGACATCAACCTCTATCTCCATGGACTGCACTGCCTGACATATCTGCACAGCAGAGGTTCTTGGAGGACTGTCTCCTACCCGGGTGGGTACAACATCTTCCCTGGACTCTCCAGATATGGGCTTTTCTTGGACAGGTTTTGCTGCAGAAAAAAAGTAAATATCAAATATTTACAATATCAGAAAAAACTTTTTGAAATTTCCAACTTATTCTAACAATTCAAAACGTTTGCAATGTCCACGTAAAACGTATTTAAAAAACAACCGATCCCTTCCTGAAAACTATCCTATAAAACCTGCACACACTTCATGTAAGTATGCTCCACTCACAACCAACAGGTAGATGGATGAATGGGATTCCCATAACTCCTCCGCAACAGAGCACAGCAGTGTAACAGGCCCTGGGCCCTGATGATGTGCCCATTCTCTTGGTGAACCTTAAACCAGCAGTACTGGGAGAAACAGTTTTATGCATGCAAATTGACAGGGAACACAATTTTCTCTGACAAGAGATCTACAATCCACTGACATCAAGCTTACTACATCATCATATTTGTACAATGTTCAAATGAAGGAATCAGGTCACATGCATACTTTTTATTCTAAACAACAGAAAAATTACTATAAAAAGCCAATGGTTTTTGGGTCTCGATTTTGGTTATGTGAAGAGGTACTAATTACTAGTCAAGACCTATGTGTCCTGAAAATCATTAGAAATATCTATTTGCCATACTTTAGAAGATATAAAAATGTTTTACAGAGGACTCAGGGCTCTTGGGAAAAGTGATAACAGAGCTGGGAAGTGGAAATACAAACTGGGCCTGAAACATCTTGCAGGGTCAGAAAGTAAAGAGGTACTCAGAATAGGATAGGTTATGTGCAAAGAGCCCAGGAGCCAACCAGAAGATGATTTCAATACCAAAGCTGGGGCAATCTGAACAATACATAATGATAGTACTGAAGTATAAAGCATAAAATAACAATACCCACGAGACTACAGTGACAGAAATAAGTGAATTAATAAAGGGCAAGTTTTTTCTTACAGAAAAATTCCATTTAATAAATGCAAAAGAAATGAGGGAAATACAATAAAACCTATAGACTAAGTAACCACTATAGCAGATAAGATCCAATGATGGCTGCTAAAATCAGTGGGCTATAGTTAGAAAGAAAGAGAATATTTGCAGTGTCAAAGTATCTCCTCAAACATAATTAACTAATAATAGCTTTACAATGAAGAAACCTGAAAACGCCATTTTAAACAAATGATAAAGGTTTTAACATCCCCAGTGACAATACATCTCCACAACCCTTCTCCCTAGGTACAGCACTCTAAGCAGAGTTGCAATATCACATTGTGACGTTCTTGCCATAAATACACACCTCAACCTAATATGAGAAAACATCAGATAAGTCAATACTGATAGGCTTTCTACAAAATCATCTGTACTCTTCAAAAGTAAAAAACAAAAATATGAGACAAGGAAAGATGTATGAACTGTCTGACTGGGCGAGATGAGAAGAATGACAGCTAAATACAACATGGGATCTTGGGAAAGAAAAATGACATTGGTAGAAAAGCAGGTGAAACTCACATGAGGTTCATTTTTGTTAACAGCATTATTCTAAGTGTTCTGCCTTTGATTATGGGTTATGGGAAAATGTTAAACCTCAGGGAATATAAATGAAGGATAATAATGAATTTTTTCTACTATTTTTGTAACTTTTCTCATATGGAAACAAAACAAAAAATAACGTATTTTATACTATAATACTGCAAAGACAGTTTTCCCTTCTACTTGAAAAAGCTAACATTAAGGAACAGACCTAACCCTTAAATATTTTTTAAAGAAACATACAGTATTACTAAACAAAGAAATGTCCCTTTTAATAACATACGTATTTAACAACATGAAATCAAAGTGTTTACAATAAAAATAAAGTACGACTATTGGCTAATACAGAAAACTGAAATGTTGCCTATGACCTTAGGGAATGTGAGTGACCTTCAGAGCCTGAGAAGAAAATCTAGGTGCATGTTTCTACAGACTTGCATCTTCATTATCTGAATTCATAGCAGGTAATCTAAGAAACTAGCACAACAACAAAAAAAGCCAAGCACTGTATTTTTAAAATATATATATGATTTCAGAGAGGAAGGGAGAGGGAAAGAGAAACAGAAACATCAATGATGAGAAAGAATAATTGATTGGCTGGCTCCTGCATCCCCCCATCAGATATTGAACATGAGCCATGATCAGGAAATGAATGATGACCTCTGGTTCATAGGTAGAGCTCAACCACTGCACCACACCAGTCATCAGGCAAGTAGCATTTTAATCTTATGCAAGACAGCAATCTTCTCCCATCCACTCCAAGTGACTAACATCTACTTCCAAATCTTAAATCCTGACTACAGTGCCACTAATGTGGTAGAAAGAAGACATAACACAGACTAAGTCAAATCTCTGAAGACATATTAGCTTATTGTGCTGTACAATAATAATCTGACATGACAGTTTACCTAACCATATCAGTATCCTCCTAAAGGAGACTACTAATGTAGGGTAGACTGTAACTAAAATTTCAATCAAAGTGACAGGTAAGTTACATAACATCAAATTAAGCTAAACTGCTCATAGGTGGATAGAACTCATGAAATGATTGGGAAAGCTGTGCGTCCTCAGTCTTCTCCACAAACGTGCCATATACACCTCCACTGTGGGTCCAGCCAGCTTCTTTGAATGTTCTCTGATGAAAGCTACTATTAAAAAGTAAAACCCAAATGCATTTACTGAGATTGGTAAAATGTAGGAAAAGGAATCTGGTATAATTAGGGTACCCATTCTAGCTTAGTTCATTATTTACTTATTACACTGAGACATTAAAAACTAAAAATACACAATAGCCAGGATAAACATTTATACTTTCATGTATAATATGTACTTCTGGAAAGTTCTCTCTCACCTGGGACACATCTGCTGCTTTCACCAGGTGCTCTCTGTGCTGAGTTTATACAGAGCCAGAGTTCCTTCAGAAGTAGTTTCACTTTTCCTGGGAAAGAGAATACAGTGTTAAAGACATGTTACGTGGCTCAATGTATGCATGGACAAAAGATAGTCCTATGAAATCACGACTTACTAGGAATATAAAAACAAAGTAATTTAAATATCTTCCCCAAATTCAACTACTGCACATAATTTACTTAGCTACAGACAGAAAGGTCAGCAATGCTCTAGACCAAGCATGTCAAACTCAAAGGCTAATCAGGTCAAATAAACAAGGTTTAAATTTATGTGGGCCACAAAAAAATAAAAGCTTCAATTTTCATAGAAAAGTAGGTTTATTTTGATAGAGACATACTGAATACAAAGGGTTGAAATAAATGAGTAATCGTTAACATTAAATAATAGAACATTTTAATAAAAATTAATATTTTTTTCTTGAGAATTAACTTACCAGACACTGAGTAACTGCACAAATTAATAAGCATAATGCAAATAAATCTATTTTTCTTGTTCTCCGAAAGCGAAATATTTCCTGTTGGGCACACCCAAACAAGTCAGTCCAAGGCTAATGAAGTGGCAAATGGCTTCTAAAATATTCGTTTCTAGTATTAGTGGAGAGAAATGATGTGGCTGCACGTAAGAAAATGAATGCCGCACGATTATATTAATAAGTATTTAGCCAAAGTTGTAGTTCATTACTAATAATTAGGTATAACAGGGTATTATACTTAAGTTACAAAATGTTTATTAAAATGTTTCTTGCATACCTTTATATTGACTGGGCCGCAAAAATATTTGTTGTGAGCCACGAGTTTGACATGCTTGCTCTAGACAAATATTGATGGCTGAATACAGGGTTTGTTTGAGGGAAATGGGAGTATGTGAATCAACAAACCAAATCTACCTGTTGTTAATGGCTTTTATCACCTTTATGTATGTGTGAAACAAAAAAATCTTTGGTCTGTTAAGTTTTCTTAATAGAGTGATAGGGGATGGGGAAGGAAGCAGATATAAGACCGATATAAGAGATATGGGCTCCATGTATTCTACAAAGAATAGGAGAGCAGTATCTCTTCAGTTAATGAGGTTATTAGAAAAACCTCAGAGTCGATCATGCTGTAATTAACCTGGGGGCTTCATGGATCATAGAAAAGCCATTAGTAGTCTTAATGGAAAATGAGGAAGACAAAAAGAGTGTGTGTACACAGATAAAGAGGGAGAGATAATCACGCAAAGAAGCATATGCTTTTATTAGCAAAGCAAAAATTATGGGATTTTTATAAGTTTTTAAAAGGGTCTGTCGGGATTCCTAAAATGGTTAAGAACCACTGATTCAAGTTGAAAGGCCAATAATAACTGTAACTAAGACAGGCCCAATAAAATTCATATAACATTAAGAATATTAGTTACACTTTTAAAGTGAGTTTAACATTAATAAATACACAAATTCTAAAAAAAATTGATAGGAAAAATATTCATAAAAGTATTAATAATTTGTAATTAAGTCTGTATAAAAAGACAGCTCACACAAATTAAAATTCAACTAAAAATAAGCTGTATTTCTTTTGAGGCCACCTCAAAGTTCTATTAATAGTTTCTTTGAACTTAAGTTCTTAAATTAACCTGAAGCACTTATTAACAATACTGAAATCTTTAATCCAGTCTAGACCAACCTTTCAAATCTAAATATCTCCAAGAAATCACAAATTTTGAATAGGTTAGCCCTATGGAAGCCGGCAAACTGCATCACACCAAATAATGAGGTTCAGACAGAGAGACTGGGACAGAGTTGGACATTTTCAACCTGCCCTGAACCAGTCAACTCTGACAGTAACCATGTGTGAGGCACATCCATTTTTGAGTTCCAAATTCTACGATCAAGCAGCTTATCTATGTTGTGATTTAACCTACCCCAAAGCCTGCTTCCAAACAATGTAATCCCCTTTGCTTAATTGACCTGACCAGGATCCCTGCTTATTAGGTATACCCAAAGCAGCAAACAGGGAACCTTAAAAAAAAAGAAAAAAAGTTACTTTTCTATTCTTATGGAGTCTATTAACCAGAGCTATAGCTATTCTAATAGAGCACTTTTTCATTACTTCTAATCTACAAATAAAAGAGCTACCTATTCCAGGCAGGATAAAACAAAACAATCTTCATGTGGCTTCATTACTTGTTTGGGAAAAGAAAACCTCATTAAATTGAAGCACACTCCTTAACCCAATCTTTTAAAGTACTTCCTTTATCAAAATCTAAGGCATCTGCCAATATTTCCGGACTTTTCTATTCCACTGACATATCGTTTCCACATGAATACCACACTTCTTTAATCATAGTTTTATAATTGTTTTAGTATCTGATCAGATTTTCCTTTTCAAAAAATTATTCTGAACATCTACTCTTCCAGATAAAGCTTCACCATCTGTTTTTTCCCAGATAAAACTTCAATGGTATTCTAAGTGAGACCATCCTATATAATAAAGAGCTAATATGCTATTTAGACCATAAGGCAGACTAACTTTCCGAATGACTAGTGGGTGGGGGCAGGGCCAGGACCGCAAGGCAGAGGGGTTGTGAAGGCCTACTTTTGCACGAATTTCATGCATTGGGCTCCTAATATGTTTATAAATGCATTTGAGGAAAATTCACATCCTTATCCTTTAAGTCTTTCAATCCAGGAACATGTTTGTTTATGTATTTGGGTCTTCTTTAATGCTCTTCAGGAGTGTTTCACAGTTTTCCTCATGGAGTCATAGCACATTCCTTTTGGGTCTTTTCCTAAACATCTGATGGTTCTGTTGCCATCTGAGAATGGGTTGTTCTTGTTCCATTTTTGTTCAATGTTAATATCACCACTTTTTCAAGCTCTCACACTTGTATTTTCCGGCTGAGACTTTTTGATTTTTTTCAGTCTTATCATTTGAAATTATGACAATTTTGACTTCTTTATTAGTATTTACAGTTCCTAGTCTTTTGTGTTTTCTCTGTGGCACTGTTTGAAGCCTTCCATATTCACAAATCAGAGGTAACAAGAAGCAGCCTTGCTTTATTCCTGACAGTAATAGCTTTATGCTTCACTTTTCTCAAGAACAAAATTTTTTCCTATTATTACCTACCAATTTTTTTAATGAGGAATGCATGCTAAATTGAGATCATATCATTTTTCTCTTAACCAATTGTTGCAGTATTTTTCAAAGAAATCCTTAAGTCATAATTTGTCTATATTCTCAATTACTAGATTTGAGTTCTTAAAATTTTACTTATACTCCTAAGTGACAGCTCTTTCTTGAGGACGTATGTACATATTATTCTTAACTGGCTCTGGTACAGGGTTATGCTAATGTAAGAGAATGAGACAGAACGCACTTACTAATTTTCTAAATTCTAAAACAAATAAAATGATGAAGGTTAATTTTCACTGAAGGCTTTACCTATAAAGCCACCTGGTCTTCTATGGTGTTAGAGCTTTAATTTTTTTTAACTTCTGGGTTAATTTTCCATTCAGGTTTGCAACTACTCTGATAACTTTGGCATGTTTTCCTAGAAAACAGTCCATTTCATTAATATGATCAAATGTGAATATAAACTTGTGACTTAGGATTCTCCAAGTATAGTTTTATAGCTTTCTCAGTTCTACTGTTATTGGATGTTTGTTTCTTGCTTTCTTTTTTTTGTTTTTTAAATATATTTTATTGATTTTTTACAGAGAGGAAGGGATAGGGACAGAGAGTTAGAAACACTGATGAGAGAGAGACATCGATCAGCTGCCTCCTGCACGCCCCCTACTGGAGATGTACCCGCAACCAAGGTACATGCCCTTGACTAGAATCGAACCTGGGACCTTTCAGTCCAAAGGCCGACACTCTATCCACTGAGCCAAACCGATTTCGGCTGTTTCTTGCTTTCTTGATCAGTCTTGCAAAGCTCTGTCCATTTCACCAGCATTACAAAGATCCAACAATTGCTTTGAATGGTTTCAAACTGTTTACTTCCCATTTCATTAACTTATGTTTTCATCTTCATTAACTGCTTCCCTCTATTTTCCTGAGATGTCTGTCTGCTGTATTTTCCTATCTTCTTGATCACTCATTTTCTGTTATTCTTGCTTTCTAAAATAATCACTGAAGACCACAAATAATTCCTTTGAATACCATTTGGCAAAGTCTCAAAAATGTAATAAATATTGCCCTATTATTATTTCCAAAAGTTAAGTATTTTCATTTTCATCTTGTGTTATCCAAGATTTATGTGTTTTCAGTTACCAGATATATTTTGAAAGGCTTTTTTGGAGCATGTAAGAGATAGTTTTACTAGTATCTAATTAGACATCAATATTTTATTATTTCATATTAGATATTAGTGAGCTTTAAATTATTTAAAAATACTTCAAATTCTAGTATTTTAAGAGCATATAATATGTAAATCATCAATCTTACAATTATGATTCAAATTATATCTTCTATTTTGTCTGCTTTTCTATTTCTGAGAAACATATTAAAGTCTCCCATGAAAGCAGGTTTGGCTACTGCCCTTAGAATTTCCAAGCATTTTATTTGACATTGGAGGCCCAATGCACGAAATTCATGCAAGAGTAAGGCCTTCCTTCCCTTGGCTGCCGGCACCGGCTTCCCTCTGGCACACAGAACCTGGGCTTCCCTCCCTCTGGCTGCCAGCAGGCATCTGGGACCCAGGCTTCCCTCCGGCTGCTGCAGACACCCAGGACCCAAGCTTCCCTGCAGCGGCTGGCAGGCATCTGGGACCCGGGCTTCCCTCACAGCTCCAGCTTCTTTCAGAAGATCGTCTGGTCTAATTAGCTTTTATTATTAGAATTTCATGCTCTTTGACTAATGACTACAGTCTCTTGTTGGTAAATTGTACCTTTAATAAATCTAGATATTTCCTTTTATCCATGTAAATTCATATCTAGGCTTGAATTATTTTTTGCCTTACATTATAGCTTTTAAGTTAGCATTTGTTTGGAATTTCTCTATCCATCTCTATAGATTAATCTTCCTACTTCATTTTATTTTAAATATATTCCCTATAAAAGTATCAGAGATGAAAATCATACGCAAAAGTCATGTTCAACACTTAGGAGGCCTTTCTAATATAAATATCTAATCTGTGCTCAGCTCTAGGAAGTTTCCTCCTGTATTCTTAATAACCTTTTCTTCCTTGGCTCTGTTCTCCCCAGAGAAGTCCTAATAGATGACTATTATGCTATCTGGCTTTATCCTCCAGATTCTTGTATTTTCCCTAATACTTTTTATTTCCTTGTTCTATTGTATCATGTTCTCAGAGACATCCAGACTGAGTCTCAGAGACACCTATCCTGTAATTGTCTATTCAACAACACAGCCTTTCTAGTGGGTATATTCCTACAATCACATTATTAATTTTCCAGAACTCCAAATCCAATTTCATAGCAGCAGCCTATGTGCATGTTCTTGGACTTTCTCTAAGAATACAATTCCATTTTTAACATTTTATGTGGCTTTAATTTCATACTGTTTCCTCAGGAACTGGCTCTTCTTGAGCTTTGGTGCCTTTTTCCTGCCACTGCTTTTTCTGTTTTGGATGAGGTTTTGGCATAACATCTTTGATAACCAGAGTATGTTTCCTCAGCCTACATTTTTAGTCCTCTACTCACAATAAATGGAGATTTATTTCATAAGCCTATAGGATTCCTCTGGGGAGGGAGAGTGAACGCAGTTGTGTGGAATTACATGGAATATAGAAATCTCATTTTCTGGGAGTAGGAGCAGACATAATTTCCCAATCCATGGCATAACTAACACTTTAAACAACTAAACTTTGGGCCATAGCCTCTGTACAAACATCAGAAACTATTTCTGAACCCAGAGGTTGCACATTTTTCATCCCTTAATCAATGATCTGGCAAAATGCTACTGTCCTGCTGCTTCTCCCTCCCACCTTTGCTTTGAGGAAACTCAGATTCTGCCATAAAAGCTTGCTTTTTGAGGGTTGTTATTTTCTCTGTAATTTGGGGCTCCATCGCCAATTGTTATCAATTGCTTTACATTTCCTCATTAATTTCTATCACTGGTGCTAAAGATTTTAACTATAAAGAAGGGCTATATTTTATTTTCTGCCATTTTCACTGGAATTTGAAAGGGAAAAAAGGCAAATGTGGCACTCAGGAGCCTTTTTTAAAAGTGAAATCAACACCCTTTCTGTCTAACTTGTAAATGTCTTTCAGAGAAGTCAAGGATCTATATATATAAAAGCCTTGGCAACCATTATGACCAATTGGTTGCTATGACCATGTACGGACCACCAGGGAGCAGATGCTCAATGCAGGAGCTGTTCTCTGTGGTCAGTGTGCTCCCATAGTCCCAGCCAATTCTGATCTGCCCTGGGCCAGGTTGAGGGACTCCACCCATGTACAAATTTGTGCATGAGGTCTCTAGTTAATAAAGAAAAGCATTAAAGATCATTTAAGAATTAGAAATTAAACACATCAAGATCCACAGCTTAAAAATCAGCAGATTCCTAAAGACTTAATGTACAAAAAAAAAACCAATGTCCCTACCCTTATAGTAAGGGAAACTAAAAACAAAACAAAACAATTTTACTTGAAATAGTAGCAATTTTTTTTAAGGAAAATAAAAGGGAATGTAGGGATGGAGAGCAACTATAGAAAGGGAGTGGGAGAGTTCGGTTCAAATAGTAAGGCCTGAAAATAGCCGAATCCTAGAGCAAATCTACCAGTCAAAAAGAGATCATTAAATTTTACAGTCCACTGTTTCTTGGGAAAGCCAAGTGTTTTCCAACCTTCTATTTCTCTCAGCAACAGCTATTACTAAGTTTCCCTATCCATAGATTAAGAGCAGTGAAAAGCATACAAATTATATATTATTGACATGAAAAATCAATGAGCAGGCAACTAAATGGTGTGAAGTGCTAAAGCCTTAAGACACAAACACACACACATACACACACACACACACACACACACACACACACACGATCTCATGCTCTGAATATTAAAAAAAAATTTTTAAGAGAAAAACGGTAAAGGAGACTTCTAAAGAGACACACTATATTGTATAAAACATCATAAATGCTCTTAATAATATCCATTTGGGAAAAAAAACACACACACATTAATGACATGAAAACAGCATTATTTACACTTTAAATTTATCCCTACCAAAACAGTGAGAAATAGCAGAGTAAAAACTCATAACCTCCAATTTAGAAATAGAGAATGAAAACACAAAGAAGGAAAGTAAATAGTCCCACAATGAATAAACATAAATATTAAAGTGAAAACCAAAATTTCTCCATTTCCAGGGTCCCTAGATTATTCAGGGATAAAAGGTCCACCACATGCATGTCTGTCATTTCCCTGTGACTTTTGTGACTGCTACTTTACTTCTCCTGGTAACTTTTGGCTTCCATAAATTCTTATCTTCCAAAATCACTTATAGTACTTTGACTCAAGTTCCTGCCTGACATTAACAATCCTTAATATATAAAAAGCCTACGGCTGTCACATCCAGACAGATGACCAAACAGCAGGCTACATGGGGTGACCAGGCCGGCCAGGGTTTGAGGGAAGACCAAACGACTGAATAGCAGGCTAAGTGGGGTGTCCAGGCCAGCAGGGGGAGGAGGGATAGTTGGCGACCTGGCCAGCAAGGGTGGGGGGGGGCAGTTGGGGGTAACCAGGCCATCAGGGTAAAGGGGAAGTTGGGGGCAACCAAGCCAGCAGGAGGGGCAGTAAGGGGTGATCAGGCCAGCAGGGGAGGTCAGTTGGGGGTCAACAGGCTGGCATGGAGGGGGCAGTTAGGAGTGATTAGGCAGGCAGGCAGGCAGGAGAGCAGTTAGGAGCCAGCGGTCCTGGATTGTGGGAGGGATGTCCAACTGCCAGTTTTGGCTCAATCCCAGGGATCAGGCCTAAACCAGCAGTCCTCTCACAGGGGTCCCGGATTGGAGAGGCTAGGCTGAGAGGACCACTCCCCTCCTCCTGCACAAATTTCATGCACCAGGCCTCTAGTCTATATAATAAAAGCCTAAGTGATAGTTACAGTGGAACAATGAGAACGATCGGTGGCTATGATATGCATTGACTACCAGGGTGCAGACACTCAACACAAGAATGATCTTCTGGTGGTCAGTGTGCTCCCACAGAGGGAGCACCGCTCAGCCAGAAGCCAGGTTCACAGCTGGCAAATGGAGAGACGGTGGCGGGAATCTCTCCTGTCTCCACAGCAATGGTAAGGAGCAGTAAGCTGAGTGGTAAGAAGCCTGCTGCTAAGGAGCAGCAAGCTGAGTGATAAGGAGTGAGCACCCGAGTGGTAAGGAATAAGGAATCACAGATTGCTAAGCTGGCAGTTGGACATTCCCTGAGGGATGAGAATGTGAGAGGGCGCAGGCTGGGCTGAGGGGACACCCCCTCCAGAGCATGTATTTTGTGAACCAGGGCTCTAGTTTTTATATATTTGACATCTAAGAAATTAACTCAATAATTGGAAACTAATGAGAAAATGATACCTATACATGGAAAAGTTGGAAATTACATTTCTAACTAGTTCTCACTTCCTAAACAATACTTCTTTATACTTCCTTTCAGTGAGTTATTTTATCACAAAGTATAGTAATAATACACGGGGATCTAATGAAGACATGAAATAGGATATGGCTTCTTCTTCCATGAAACATCTACTAAGCCCTGCAACTTTCACAATTATAGGTAAGAACAACCTTCCAAAACACTAAAAGTAATGCATAGAAATAAAACCAAAACTTGGGATATACTCACTTCTATCTATGCTTCCATAAGTATCACTTGAAATTTGTGTTCCAACATTTCTCAATTCTAAAAATATGGAGGGAAAAACAGTTAAAAGAAGAATTTGTGTACCAAACCTAATTTTTATGTAAGCCATTAACTGAATACTCACCCTTTTGAGCTTTCTGTTTAGAAAATTCATCAAGCTTTTCCTGTGGAAATAAAATACTAACAGTGTTTAAATGTACAAGAGTGTAGCCACTCTAGACCCAATGCCCAGGGACAGCCTGATAGCACGGCTGGCTGTTTCCATCAAGGGCCTCATTCCTGACTCCAGCATGAGCAGTTCACTGCATTCTTACAAGGATACTAAGGAGCCTTGAAGCCAGAAAGTTAACATGTGTGTGCTGTTATCTTTTACCTGTGTCTTCTTAAATTCCTTTTCAAGTATTTTCTTTTCATTTCTTAGTTGCTTGAAGTCCTGAGTTTGCTTGACAGCAGCCTCTTCATTTAAAGAGTGCAAGGAAATAAGAAACATTAATTTACCAACTTTACAAGTTCCAGTAATAAAATATTCAAAATCTAATTTACTGAGTTTTTTTCATTTTTTAAAACTTCAAAAAAAATTTTTGTAAAAAGTTTACTGTGCCTTCAGTATTTTATCAATCAGGGATAAATGCAGAAAAACTTATAGCTTAAATATTATTTCTATCTCCTACAAAACCATAGAATTGGCATAGACCCTTAGGAACCTTTACAATCCCAGCACAAACCAACCCAAACCCTCTAGATAGGAAAGATTCCAACACATGTAATATTTAAAGAGAAGGAAGTCATGGTCTCCCTCCTTGTTTTTCAACAACCAGGAACATTTAAGTTTATAGACTGTAGAACTGTGGTTTTATCTTAGAATACAGTTAATATCAGTCTCTCTATTTGGGGGAAGGGACAATCTTCACTATGTTTACTATACTGATACTCCTTTATGGAATTCCCTTCAATAAGTTAATAATCATGACTGCTAATATCTTCATCATGATCTACAGTTGACCCTTGAACAACCTTGGGGCTAGGGGCGTCGACCACCAAGTAGTTGAAAATCTACATAACTCTTTTTTTTTTAAATATATTTTATTGATTTTTCATAGAGAGGAAGGGAGAGGGATAGAAAGTTAGAAACATCGATGAGAGAGAGAGACATCGATCAGCCGCCTCCTGCACGTCCCCTACTGGGGATGTGCCACAACCAATGTACATGCCCTTGACCGGAATTGAACCTGGGACCTTTCAGTCCACAGGCCAACGCTCTATCCATTGAGCCAAACTGGTTTCGGCCACATATAACTTTTGAATTCCTCAAAAAGTAAGTTCTAATAGCTTACTGTTGATCAGGGGCATTACTAATATCATGAATAGTCACTGAACACATATTTTGTATGTTATGTGTATTATACACTGTATTCTTACAATAAAACTGGAGAAAATTTTATTAAGAAAGTCATATGAAAAATACAATTTATAATATTTATTGAAAAAATTACATGTGTAAATAGAACCATGCAGTTAAAACTTGAGATGTTCAAGGATCAACTGTACTGTTAAGGCATTTTTATAGCTGTTCTCTGAATCTTCAGCCTATTATTAATTTCTGTTTTTGATTCGAAGCACTGTATAATCCAAGTACTGTATACTTTAGGAATCTGAGTAGTACTAATATGTTCATTCACAATCGCTATGAAAAGTAAAATACCAGAATACTAATCCTGAACCGATTCCTTTTAATAAGCCTAATTATTTCTTTAACCTACGTATTTCTTTACTGGATTATTATGCTCTATCACTTAGTGGAAAAAAAAATTTTGTCACAGGGAAAACAAAGGCTACACTTTAGCTTCAAAGGAATTGTTCTAAAAGCTGCATATAGCTTTACAGGCATTTCAGCTCCCTTTAAAAGAATTTCCTTGAATAGATACACAGTGCTGTTGTACTTATTACCATGTTATTGATGTCTGTGCAACAATCAAATCAAGGAAAAAATTGTTACTAAAATATTTAAGTTATGATCTAAAAATCTTAGGCTCTATCTAAGTAAACTAATGACTAGAAACATTTTCCTTTATCTGTATGTCCTGATCCAAGATAATTTAAATTCTTGCTTCATACTCTAAATAAAAAATATGCCATTCTCTGAAGCAGAGAACTGCAAGTATGATGAAATATCAAAGAGCAGAGTCAGTAAGCACAGCAGGAATGAGAGAAATATGTACCAGAGATGGTTCGGACAGAGCCCCGCTGGTCTCTACTGGATGTTATTTCCACATCCCAAACAACACTCAATGAAGGGAAAAGAAAACAGAAGGAAAGATCTTACATTCCGTTTCTGAAAGGGTTAATAGCTGCTCCCTAAGAACTGATCAGATCCTCCTAGTGGCCCCTCTGTACTCTGCCTACTCAGTGTTGACTAGAAGCCCCTAACCAAACAATGGGATATGGGGAGGACCATGGAAAAAGTGACAATCCCCAAAGTAGAGAATTTCATAAAAATCCTTCCCTGGGTATAGTCATAATTATCCAAATGCATCAAGTTTCTTGTTACAAAAAAATAGTAACTTTCTCTACTAACCACTGATTTCATTAGAAAAAAAAAAAAAGAAGAAATGAGAAAGCTCTGAGATTCAACTTTCAAAATTAAATCCTTTTATTGTTGTTGTTTTTTTACAAAAATAGTATAGGCTGTTATTACTTTCAGTGTAATAACATTTTAAGGATTTGCCACATTCATTTTCATGCTACTATCTCGTAACTGAAAGTAATATAGCATCCAGACTTCTTCCTAAAGGTATTCTTAAAGTAATCACCCATGGATATGCCATCAAAACCATGACTACTCAATTACTTGATCCAGTACTATAACCTGTTACAGTTACCAGTAAGTAGCTAGATAATAATGTCAATACCTTCCAGCTTCTTCACCTTGGCTTCCAGTTTCTTCTTCCTAAAAATAAAAATTTTATATATTAAACTGATAAAGGAAAAAAAATTATATATATATATATATATATGATACAAAAATATACATTAGCATGTGGTACATTTATTTTTAATTACTGATGTTCATATAACAAAGGAAATGTCAGTCACAATGAGCATCACACATCAATCAGTAAAATTACCAGCAATTGTTCTAATGGTAGAACAAGAAAAATATTATGCCGTTTAATATGTAATAGTTGTAAAATGGACTAAAGAAATGTGTATTTCTCTTTTTGAACTGCAGTGGTTTCAACTATGAATCAAGCTGATATGTCTGGATGGTCTCCTAGATTCAGTGCAGCCTCTAACTAGGCAATGCTACTTTCAGGAGCACGGTGGTGGGAGTGCTCACAAAACCACTATTAAGAGGCAATGGCTGCAGATGTGCACTTGTTTTTGGATGGATATGAGTCAGAGAAGAGAGTCTCTGAGTTACTACTATTTGTGTAGTTTACAAGTTTGTTGAATAATGTGAATAGAGGATTAAAACTTCAAAATTATCAACTGGATGCTTCTGAACAGCCCTTTTTATGAATGGCAACAAAGACATCCATTCTGAATGGTAGCTGTTAAAAGTACTGGTACAAAGAAACGAGTAAATAATATTTTCACACAGAGATACACAAGCATGCATGACATATAAATATTAATATGTTTACAGAGTCTTCTCTTTGCATAGTCCTTTGACATGTGATGGCTTATTTAACCCCCCTTATAACCCTTCAAGGTAGTTATAATTTCCACTTTACAAATGTGGACACCAAGGCTGAAAAACATTCAAGATGGCAGTTAATTATGGCCAACAAACTCAAAGACAGAGAAAGGAGAAACACTGTTGATATAAGAACTTTTTAAGATAAAAACCCTATTTCCAAGGTAATTTTAAAATTACTTACTGAGCATCAGTTTTCAAGCATTCTTCTTTTATACGAGCATATTCCTGATGAGTTTCCTGATATAACTTTAGAGAACTCTTAAAAAATAGATAGATACTATCAATCTGAAAGTCATGACCATCAGTAATAACTTACTTTGACCTACAAAAGCTAAATTATCATCATTTACCTCTATGAAATTAACTGAATAGATATGTTAGGCATGAAACCAAAGTGCAATTCACTAAACATTGTAAAAGCTATAACTAGGTCTAAACACTAGTGGCCCGGTGCACAGATTTGTGCACATTGAAATTAATGAGAAGATTTGTGCAGTAACTACAATACTGTAAAAAATTACATCAAAATAGTATATATAATATAGTATTTTAAAATTAAAACACATGTACGATTGGTGCCAACGAGAGTTTTATATGTATCATGCATGCGCAAGTCAATATTTACTTTTAAATTGCCAGTGGGCATCATATGTACTGGCTGGTTGGTTGAATGGTCGATGAATAAATTGCAATGTGGTTTACGCTGAATGTCAACAAAAACAATCAAATTCACAACTGATAATGACAGACTGAAACACATGCATACAATTGGCAACAGCAAGAGGTTTATATGTATTGCGCATGCATGAGTCAACATTTTGAAATTGGCAATGTGCATCATATGTACCAACCGGTTGGTCGGTTGGACATGTGGTTGGTCACACAACCTTTTATAATATGATAATATGATTAATAGTCCAATCAAAGCTATAAAGTGAAAATGTATTAATTTAAAGGCAAGCACAAATCTTCATAATAGTAAATCACTTATATTTTTGTCTCAACCAATTAAAATTCAATAAAACCTAACGAAATTTTAAAGCTTAATATAATCTATTGTTACTAGTACACAAAAATATAAAACAAGTTGTTATACTTAACAAAAACTGGAGAAAATGTGTTAATACCAATCAATACATATACACTAAAGGGTACTATATGCCAGCTGACCAGGGGGAGGAACCATGGGAATTTGGCCAGCCATGGGAGGTTGGCTGTCGGAACACACTAATCACCAGGGGGCAACTCCTGCTGAGCATCTTCCCCCTGGTGGTCAGTGAAGATCAAAGCGAACGGTAGACCAGTTGTTTGGTTGACTGGTTATATGGTTGCTTAGGTTTTTATATATATAAGAGAGGCCTGGTGCACGAAACTCGTGCATAGGGGGTATATCCCTCAGCCCAACCTGCATCCTCTCCAATCTGGGACCACTCGAGGAATTCCGACTGCCCATTTAGGCCCGGTCCTACTGGGATCAGGCCTAAACGGGCAGTCAGACATCCCTCTCACAATGCAGGACTGCTGGCTCCCAACTGCTCGCCTACCTGCCTTCCTGATTGCGCCTAACCATTTCCACCTGCCAGCCTGATCACTCCCTAATCACTTCCCTGCCAGCCTGATTGCTGCCTAAATGCCCTCCCTGCAGGTCTGGTCCCTACCCCCCCCCACACCAATTGCCCT
Organism: Lasiurus cinereus; assembly: GCA_011751065.1. Classification (NCBI taxonomy): domain Eukaryota; kingdom Metazoa; phylum Chordata; class Mammalia; order Chiroptera; family Vespertilionidae; genus Lasiurus; species Lasiurus cinereus. Next base: position 56,254,325 of record JAAGEH010002531.1, on the reverse strand, counting down.
TCCCTGCTGGCCTGGTCACTCCTAACTGCCTTCCCTTGCAGGCTTAGTCCTGCCCAACTGTCCTCCCCTACTGACCATCTTGTGTCCACATGGGGGCAGCCATTTTGCATGTTGGAGTGATGGTCAATTTGCATATTTCTCTTTTATTAGATAAAACTAGAGGCCTGGTGCATAAAATTCCTGCATGGTGGGAGGTTGTCCCTCAACCTGACCTGCACCCTCTCCAACCCAGGACCTCTGAGGGGATGGCCAACTACCTGTTTAGGCCTGATCCAGATCGGGCCTAAACCAGCAGTTGTACATCCCTCTCACAATCAGGAACCGCTGGCTCCTAACTGTTCACCTGCCTGCCCACCTGCCTGATGTCCCTAACTGCTCCTCTGCCTGCCTGATTGTCCCTAACCACACTACCTGCCTGCCTGATTGCCCCTAACCCCTCTGCCTGCCTGATTGCCACTAACCTCCTCTTTCTGCCTAACTGATATTCCCTAACCACTCTGCCTGCCTGATCACCCGTAACTACTTGCTTGGGGGTGGGGCCAGTCCAGCAAGGGGCCGTAGTTGTTCTGGTCTAACAGTCATTATGGTCATGATGCTGTTACAGTCTCTGGCATTTTATTATATAGGATAGACAGAGGTAGACAAAATTCAATGTCTTTGTTGTTTTTCTTTAACTTTTATTGAATAATAAAATAGAAATTTTACAGAAACAGGAAACTCAATCACTATTAAAATATGTACGACCTCAGGTAGCTGCATGGCGTTATTAAGATGCCACAATTTGAAGACTGACAGGCACAATGATACTGAGAAGAGCTTAAAGAACAGGTAAAGAAGCCAAGAATCATCCCAGTTTGTCTATAACTTGTTTTATGCAAATCACGTCTCTTTATTGGTTTCAGATATTTCTTATCTGAAAAGCCAGGAATTCTCTTCTAAGACTCCTATAAAGAGTAAACCAAAATTTATATAGAAAACAAGCTTATACTATCTTAAATAAACTGTTTTATTACAACTTGATCTTGAAATAGAGAATATGATTTTGCTACTTTTAAGTTTAAATCTTTGTATGTTATTTTACACTTAAAGCAAAAATAAAAACAAACAACAAAAAGAATGTGAAAAGGCAATGAATGCAGGACACATGGAGTCATAAAAATTTCACAACTGAAAGAATCCTCTACTACTGAACCTTTCATAAAGCATAAGAAACTAACACAGATTTACAGATCAAATGATCACTGTAAAGATCAAGCCATAAACCAACTAGTTCAATGTTCACTAAGTATACTAACACATTTAAGAGTTTTGATGAGTATTAATTTCCTTTGTTAACATATAAAATGTCTTGTTATCCCAATTACAGTGAATTAGCAGCTCTTAATTAATTGAAGATATAGTTTTGGAGAAAAATTGTTTAGGTACCTTTTTCTCTTCTAGCTCAGCTTTTAAAGCTCCCAGTTCTTCCTGACATTTCTGCAGAGGAGAAATCTTTTGAAGCATCTGTTCCACTTGATGATGCAGAGTACTATTCTCCCTAAAAATGGACAATGCATTAACATTATACAGTGAATTATTATAAATATATCTATTGGTGACTTTTATTTTCTAAATGAAAACAAAAAGGAATTAAATAATTTCTCTTTTTAAATATATTCTCTATTTATACCAACATGACCTTCACATTGCTTTTTATTTCTTTGGCATTATAGTCTATTTCTATTAGAAGTATATAAAAAAGCCACTTGAGCCCTAACTCAAGTAAATAGAGCATCGGCCTGCAGACTGAAAGGTCCCAGGTTCGATTCTGGTCAAGGGCATGTACGTTGGTTACAGGCACATCCCCAATATGGGGTGTGCAGGAGACAGCTGATCAATGTTTCTCTCTCATTGATGTTTCTCTCTATCCCTTTCCGTTCCTCTCTGTAAAAATTCAATAAAACGTATTTTAAAAAAAGCCACTTGAGAAGGAAATTCTCAATCTGCTGGAGAAAACATTAAAGAGCAATCTGCCAAGTAAGTGGGCTCTTCCAATCTTTAACTCATCACTATTTATTCAAATTAAATGATAGACAATTTTGTGATTCAATTTTTTTTTGCCTTCATTTAAGAGATAAATGTAATCAGAGTTTATAACATTGCTAAATTTTTATATTAGTTTATCTAAAATTGCTTCAAACTTACAAAATAAATAACCTCATTAAACAGTTCAATTCATAGAAAACAATTATATGGCAATATAATTAATAAACTTCATCTCAATGGCAATATAGCATCAAAAGTTATTGAAAAGTCAAACTACGCTATAATTTAATACCTCAATAAGAAATTCATTTGGGAAACATGAATTTTCTATTATTATGAGTATCAAAGCAATATTCTAAATAATGGGTCAAACATAAATGGCTCTTTTTTCAAATCCATCCATTTAAAAATCTAGCCTGAGAAATGTCTCTCTCAAATCAAATATGAGAATAGATAGCTTACCTTCTGGCAAACTGCAGCTGTAAAACTTGTTAAAGAAAACTGAGAATTTTATCTAGTGATACTTGTCAGAAGACAAAACCCACTTAAAAATAACATTGCAGTATATATATAGGTAAGAACATAATTCTTAGAAAACAATATTCAAAGTTCCACATATAACATACATATAACATAGTGAGAAGATTTTTACTGAGTTATTCTTATATATAACTTGTACTAAAGGTAAAAATATCCACTTCTCTAAATTAAAAAGGCATCTGATTAAATAAATGAGCAGTATTAAATTCCAATAATAAAGACAATATGAAACTAATGGATAATACCTCCAATCCTATATATATCAGAACACTTAAATAACTTGTCCACCACTTCTCAAATGATCCATAGAATAATTCCAATAATTCCATCAAACAAGTATATATCCTTACTAAAATTATGCATAACTATATTCAATGAGTAATGAAGAAAAGGAGAACATAAAATCTAGATATTCCTTCATTTTTACAATTTATACAATTTGATAACTTCATTCCCCATCTCAAGCTGCTAGTAACATTATAAAGATAGCAAATAATAATTCCTTTAAATTTCATCTCCTATAAAATTCTAATCATATCACAATATAGCAAATGTTTATTTATAACAAGACTATATTCTCCTCTCTTAAAATATAAACTTCTCAAGATTAAATAATATATTTTATTCAACCTAAATTACTGCGGTCTTTGCAAGAAAACTTCAAAAAACATCTGCTGAAGTAAAGTTGCTCTTCCCTTTAGAAAGAGGAACTAATAGACAACAAAATGGTCAGAATTACAAAAAAAAAAAATAAAAGCCATACAAACCCTATAACATTGGTACCTCAAGTTATAGAGCAAATTATTACATACTTGAGGTACAGCAAATACATATTTGGGGCAAATGGCAAATGTGTTTGTTTTTTTTAAATCTATATTTAGCCCTGCCCAGTGTGGCTCAGTTGATTGGAACTTCATCCCAGTACACCAAAAGGTTGGGGGTTCAATTCCTGGTCAGGGCATATACGTAGGTTGTGGGTTTCAGACAGAAGCAGATTACTACATCACGAATGGAAATTCAATAATAATAGAAAGTTTTATCAATTTTTAATAATTTTCCTAACAAATATTTAAATTCTGCAAATTTTAGAAGTGAAAAATTTTCCTGCTTACTTGTATCTCAAAAAGGTTATACCATTTCTTCCATAAAGGATGAACACATACGCTCCTAATACTGGAATTGATTGCCTACCTATTTTTCTGTATAGTTAATTAGCAGTATTGCAATAAGTGTTTCTGTAGTTTTTATAAGCAAACAAATTACTCTTGCAATAATACACATTTATAGTTAAATAGACTGATAGTTTCAACAAATAAGGCACAAGAAATTTCAATAACATATTTTTTAATGTAAAAAAACAGATATGAAAAGTAAATCTCAATATTATACCTCGATTTTATCACTCTAATAACAAATTAGATATGATGGTACCAACACGAACAATTAAGTCCAGGATGTCAGACATGATACTGAATGAAGCAGGCTTCAAGTAACTACCAGAGGTGACCAGCAGAATCTGTGCCAATATTTAGACTGAAGCTGTACTTAAGTGACTCCCTGAAAATATACATGTATTTTTATGAGAGAAATTTTACTTTATGTGAGAGAAATAATTCAGGGTGTCATCATCACAGGATGAGAAAGGATCAAGTATACATACTATTTTCACTCTGCCAAGAAATTTAACCAGAGGCCAAATATAACACAAGTGCCCTTCATGGTTGTTGAACAAATGATAACTATGAGCTCAAGGTATACATTAATCTCTACAAGTCACAACACTGATTAACATAGGTCGGTTTTCTAACATTCTGAATATTCCTACAGGGCCCTTTTTGCAGAAATGCCCAAATATTCTGATATTCAGCTTCACATAATTTCTGAGCCTAAAGAACATATAGCACATCTTTGAAACAAATGAAGACCTACTTTATCCAGTTCAGTGACTGAGTATCAACCTCTGAACCAGATCATGGTTGCATTTCCAGTCAAAGCACATGTTCAGGTTGCAGGCTCAATCCCCATTAGGGGGCATGCAAGAAGCAGCCAACCAATGATTCTCTCTCATCACTGATGTCTCTCTCTCTGTCTCTCCCTCCCTCTGCCTTTCTCTCTGAAATATATATATATATGTGTGTGTGTGTGTGTGTGTGTGTGTGTGTGTGTGTGTGAGAGTTAGGTCCTACTCAGCTTATGGGACCTAAGAATATCAAAATCAATGACAAAAAAATTCTAAAATAAGGAGACCTACAGTCTTTATCAGGAAACATGTATTAACAGTAAAAGACCAACTGTTTACTGTGCTTGTTGGAGATATTCCCTATTTTAAGTCTGTAAATAGTGCCCTCCAAAAGATAACTATGAAAATCTCACATTTCTTTAAAAAATTATATATAAGCAGATTAAAAAATTCAAAGAAAAAAGCCAATAAAAGGATATCATCACATTTCTTCTGGTACTCTGTTAACAAATTACTGCAACAAAGAAAAGAATTGTTATATTATGTTAAAACTGTGTTTCAAAATATGCAAGGCACCTTTCTTCCTCCACAACAAATTAGTTTAATTATATATGTAAACATATACACATTATCTTAAATTCCTTAAAACACTGTATTGATATATGAGATTTCATTTAAAAAACTTTTTGATCTAATTAATAGCTTAACCTATAAATTATGTGACTTCATTAGAATTTAAAAAAAAATTATATCTCACACCTCAGCTATGAAATACTGTGAGGAAATTTAAGGCCCTCTAAAAAACTAAGAAGGCTCTGAAGATATAAGACAGCTTTAAAAAAATTGCCAGTTTAGCAAAAATCACTTCCTAAGCCATGAGCCTTATTGAAAAGGCCAATAACAGAAGGTTAATGATGAGGAGAGAAATTTCATTATAATCAGCACAACACCATGTAGGCCTCAGAAGAGAAACTTCAGTTCGCCTTTTAGGCTCATCGCCTCCACTTCAGCTTGTCTGTCCAGATGCATGAAGTTCAGCCAAATACATGAATATACTCACTCTGTATTAATAATTTTTTGCTTCAAGGTGATTAATGCTTCAACATATTCATTTAAATTCTGAAAGAAAAAAAAAAAAACACTAGTCAAGTACTTGTTTTTATATAAATTATTTTAAATATAATTCCAGAGTAGCACATCATATACAGTGGTACCTTGAGATACGAGTGCCCTAACATACAAGATTTTTGAGATACGAGCCATCAAGCGAGCGATTTTTGCTTTGAAATACGAGCAACATTTGAGATAGGAGTAATCGCGCGGATCGGCCAACTGCACAGGATCGGCTGACTGCACATGACCCACCAGTTTACCGCAACTAGAGCGTCTCATAGCTTCCCACGCCTCAAGGTTACGGAATGAATTAAACTCGTATCTCGAGGTACCACTGTATAACCTTAATATGCAAATAAACCGAATGGCGGAACCAATCAACTGGTCTCAATGACATGCACTGACCACCAGGGAGCGAGTACGGAACATGGTGGGCATCGGCCATGGTGGGATGGTGGAGCAGGTGAGCAGGTGACCAAGGCTGGGCACTGGTCACTGTCATCGGAGCAAGCCTCTGGTGATTACTGAAAATTCTTTGCTCCCATGTGTCATGGTCCCCCGCAGCACTTGCAACTGCTGTTGGTGCCAGCCCTGCTTGCACACGTTTGTGGGTGCCTGGTGCCGGCCCCAATTGCTTGGCACTCTCAGTGGGTGCAAGCAGAGGCTGCTGGCCCTGATCACCCTTCAGGGCTTCTTCATCTCACCTACTCCTGAGGCACAATAGCGGCTGGCAGCCACAGCTCACATCCACTGACGACGCTCAGCAATCGGACCCATGCCGGGCATCAGCAGCAGGTACAAGCGGGGCCATCGCTGGCAGCGGGTGGGAGAGGCAGCTGCCAGCCCCAACCACCCGAGGGCTTCTCCACCTCCCCCTGCTCCTGAGAGGCAATCAGAGCAGCAACTGCTGCTCGCACACATGATGGTGCCAGCCCCAATCGCTCCGTGCCATCAGCAGGTGTGAGCAGGGCCAGCACCATCAGAGTGTGAGAGTAGCAGTGGTGGGAGTGGGACTACCGGCAGAGAGGGAACCAGGGGCCATGGTGGGGAAGGCTGGATGGGGGCACAGAGGATAGGGCAAGACCTGCCCTGTGCCCACCGCAGCCTCACAGCACACGGTTCCTTTCAAGGTGCACGAATTCATACACTGGGCCTCTAGTTTATTATAAAACATAAACATATTATTTGCTGTGTTACATAAACACAGAAATATGTAAACCTATTATTTCCATTGTGCATAACACACAAAAATATGCAGTGTGATCCGAGCCTACAGTGCCTCTCTGAATCTTTAACCTGAATAATGGAACTCTAAGAGCAAGGTAGGTAGTTGTACAGATGCTCTGACTGTGTGTACTTGATTTCAGTGTGGTGTACTCAGTTTACACTGCAAAACATCAACAAGCTTGGGAATCAGTGACACCAGATTCCTCTTAGCCAGCTGGTCCTCCCTCATCTAGCAGATTTGTTCCTCACCTCATCTAGCACATTTGTTTTTGAAAAGAGTCTCCTCCTGGGACACTGAGAATACCTGGAACAGGTGGACTAGACCAAGAACAGAGGAACCTACACCTATGCACACTTGCCACCTGCTTCTTCTCCCCATTAAGTTCCCAGACAGTAACAGCCAATCCTTTTGCTCTCCAGGCAGAGACTTGAAACAATTTATCTGAGGACCTGAGGAACTCTAACCAGCCTGGAAATAATTTATATTATTATAAATAATAATATCTGACATCAGATATTATTTAGTCAATAAATGGATTATTCAGACCTATTGCAATGAAACTCAGAAACTTGTAACATAAAAAAGAGCCCAAAACAAGCCAAAGAAACTTAGAATAAGCAAAAATTAAGAAAACTTCAAAAAAATTAATATGATCTGAGATGTTAAATTCATGAAACAAGAAATAATCAGAGATCTTAGAAATTAAAATAAAAAGCTCTTAAAAAGTAAGACTGTAAACACCCACTAGCATGGCTAAAATCAAAATGACAGGCAACAACAAGTGTTGGAGAGAATATAGAGAAATTGGAGCCCTCATACATTGCTGGTAGAATATGAAATGGTGCAGCTGCTGTGGAAAATAGTTTGGCAATTCCTCAAAATGTTAAACAGAGTTAAGTATATGATCCAGCAATTACACTCCTAGGTATATACCCATGAGAACTGAAAACACATGTTCAAGCCAAATTTGTACATTCTTATTTATAGCAGTATTATTCACACTAGCCAAAAAGTAAAAATAAACTCAATGTCCATCAACTGATGAATGGATAAACAAAATGTCATACAGTCATACATCATGGTCATTTGACAATGAAAAGGAATGAATGACACAGGCTACAACATGGATGAGACTTGAAAACATTATGCCAAGTAAAAGATGCCACTCACAAAAGGCTAGTTGCTATATGATTCCATTCATATAAATTGTTCATAATAGGCAAATCCAGAGGCAGGCAGTAGATTAGCAGCCAGGGTGGAGGAGGTTAGAGGAGGACAGGGAATGACTGCTAAGACAAGGTAGGGCAAAAGTAGGTTTACAGTTGTTCAAATAAAAAATAAACAACAATTAATAAGTAATACAAGACTAAACCTTGTTTCATATACTCACAACTGTAAACCTACTTTTGCCCCATCCTATATTGAAGAGGTTTCTTTGGGAGATACAGAGGTGTGTGGATAAACCTATTTCATACTTCATAGTAGTAACAAGATTAGATGACTGTGAACATACTAAAAACCATTGAATTGTATACATTAAAAGGGTTAATTTTATAGTATATGAATTATATCTCAAAAACTGTTATAATTAATTAAAAAGAGGGAAGCAAAATTATAGACTTAATAATAAAGTTGAAAAACTGTCCCCCAAAATAAAGCAAACAACAAACATGGAAAAGAACAAAGAAAAACAATGAGTGTCAGTGTAAGAAGTCCACATGTGCAACAATAAGAGTTCTACAAGGAGAATAACATAAAAGATGGGGAGGTAATCAAAGAAATACTAATGTTCAAGAAAAAGATCCCAGAAATGAAGCCAGAAGTTCCCAAATTGAAAGGGCCCAATACACTAATACAAATGGATCGATCCAAACCATGACACATCAATATAAAATTTCAGAATATTAGAGACAAAGCAAAGAGTCTATAGGAATCCTGAGAGAAAAACAAAAACAAAAACAAGTCATATACAAAGATTGGCTTCAGACTTCAATAGCAGTCAATAAATCTGGAGACCTAGAAAGCAAGCATTCAAATTTTTCTGAAAACAAATGAATTCTAAATAAAAGTATATACCAGTGGTTCTCAACCTTTCTAATGCCTAGACCCTCAGGTTGAGAACTGCTAGCAGAGTCGCCTAACACCATCGGAAACCACAGATATTACATTACGATTCATTAACAGTAGTAAAATTACAGTTATGAAGTAACAACAAAAATAATTTTATAGTTGGGTGTCACCACAATATGAGGAACTGTATTAAAGGATCATGGCATTAGAAAGGTTAAGAACCACTGGTCTATACAAACTAGCAATCAATTGTGTTAGTAAAACAGACATTTTCAAATCTGCAGTCTTCATAAACTTACTTCCCAGACATCCTTGCTCAGGAGGTACTAAAAGATATGAACACGCTTCACCAAAATCATGGACAAATCCATAGAGAACAATGTGGAGCACAAAGCAGAAGTAAAGAGACTAGGAAGGCAGCTGAGTACCAGATTAGAGCTGAAGGCTCAGGAGGGAATTTTTCCCCTAATAAGAAAATGATACAATTATATGTTTGAATGAAAGTTTTAAAAGGCAAAGAAGTGCAAGTTGCTTTTCCCTCTTGCAATTAAATTACAATTTTTTGGTAAAAGTGATTCTTTCTCTTTTTCCATTCTGTTTCAAGTTCTTTGCTAGTTGATCTCACTTTCCCCACCTTGCTTCCAGATGTCATCTGTAATGTAAAGTGATATGCAAGAGACATTCCAGAGACCTTAGACCTAGTGTCACACATAGCTATATTCAAATTCCTGTTCTTCCACTTTCTGGCGCAGTGACCTTTGGCAAATCTACCTGACTTCTCCCTGATTCAGAACCATTTCTAAATGCACAGATGAGGAGGTTACACTAGGAGGTAACTGCACTAGGAGGTTACAAAACTGGTTTGCTATCAGGATTAAATAAGATGAGCCAAAGTGTTTCTAACCCAGTCCCCAGTATAAAGTAAGCACTCCTTAAAAATTTTAAGATGAAGAAGTTGAATTAAGGATATACTCATTAACCAGAGGAAACAAGAAAACACAGAAAAGGAAAAGTAAACTTAATTTACTCCAGAGTTTCGCTCTGATTAACATGTAGTTAGGTCAACTCCCATAGTGACCTAACGGAAATCATAACTACACTGATGATGGGAGTGAGGGGAGTGGAAAAGGAGTCCTTAGGTACAGGGCAGAAAGAGAGCTCAATACTCACCTTACAAAGTTAGAAATCCAATGACATGCCTAAACATGAAAAACAATAAGTAGCCAACACAAGTCTATTATTTTAACAATATGAAAGTTCATTATGAAACACACACTAAGCAAGTAATTAAAAGTGCTCTCTCCAAACACCAAGATGGCAGCATAGGTAATCACCTATACTTGCTGCCTCTCACAACCACATTGAAATTACAACTAAAAGGCAGAACAACTACCACCCAGAACCACGGGAAAGCTGGCTGAGTGGAAGTTCCACAACTAGAGAGGTGAAGAAAGCACTGAGACTGGTAAGAGGTGCAGAGGCACAGTAAGTGCTGGCACCTGGATGTGCTGCTCTTTTAATCAGGAGGGAGATACAAGCTCCTGCTTGCTCTGAACTCCAGTTCCGGGTGAGACTCTGGGGGACCCAGACACATATGGGGAGAAACTGGACTGTCTGGCATCGGTACAGGAACACAAGGGAGGCTTTCTCTCAGAGGTGCTTGCAGAGATTCTTGTTCCTGCACAGGAGCGTGGGACTCAGAGACCTGGGGAGCTCTCCAATGCAGGGTTGACTGGCAGCCATTGCTGTTTGCTCCCCCCTGGTGATTCCCAGAGACCCCACCCCTCTCAATTTACTAGTCCATCCAAGCTGTGCATATCGGCTTTTGCATATGAATGGCCTGTCCTTTCTCCTCCTAAAACCTGTCAAACTGCAGCTGGGTCAGAGAGCCCCAGAGATTCCAAAAGAAGGTCCAAGGCCCAGGGGCAGCAGCAGCCTAACTTGCTTCACAGCTGGGCCTTGTATGGGCACTTCCAAACCCCATACAAAGAGGAGAAATCTACAGATGTCTCTGTAGCTCTTGCAGGGCGGCCCCAGATAGTGTTAACCTTGCACCTCCTTGGAGGTTCAAGAGCCAGTAAATCCAATGGTCAAAATGAGACCATACCGAATTACAGCTCTTCACATTCATAAGAGACACACTCAAGGGGCAGACTCAATGAGCACCAAAGCCCCACTGAAGCAAGTCCTGCCCCATAAGGGTGTCTCCTGCACAACAAATCTTCCAGTGAAGACACAGCTGATCCTCACGGCCAATTGACCTGGAGGTCAATTCCTCCCAGTGATACCAACAGCAATCAAGGGTTAATTATAACAAGACTTTGCAAACAGCCTACAAAGGGATGTACCAAAAGTGTCCACCTCAGGTAACTAGGAAGGCTGAGCTACTGAGCCCTATAGGACACCTACCACACAAGGCCACTCTATCAAGTTGAAAACACTTAGCAGCTACCAAGTACATAGAATGAAACACAGGGAAGCAGTCAAAATGTGGAGACAAAGAAACAAGTCACAAATGAAAGAAATGGATGAAAGCAAAATACTGGATATAGAGTTCAAAACCATGGTTATAAGGTTACTTAACAATCTTCTAGAAACCTTCGAGAAATTTAGTAAGACCCTCAAGGCTATGAAAAATGACCAATCAGAAATTAAGCATATACTGACTGAAATAAAGAATAATATACAGAGATTCTATAGCAGACTAGAGGATCCCAAGAATCAAGTCAAAGATTTAAAATACGAAGAAGCAAAAAACACTCAACCTTAAAAGCAAAAAGAAAAAAGAATCCAAAAATATGAAGATAGTATAAGGAGTCTCTGGGACAACTTCAAGCATACCAACATCCGAATTATGGGCGTGCCAGAAGAAGAGAGAGAGCAAGATACTGAAAACCTATTTGAAGAAATAATGACAGAAAATTTCCCCTACCTGATGAAAGAAATAGACTTACACGTCTAGGAAGCGCAGAGAACCCCAAACAAGAAGAATCCAAAGAGGACCACACCAAGACACATCATAATTAAAATGCAAAGGGCAAAAGACAGAGAGAACATTAAAAGCAGCAAGAGAAAAACAGTTACCTACAAGGGAGTATCCATAGGACTCAGCTGATTTCTCAACAGAAACTATGCAGGCCAGGAGGGAGTGGCAAAAAATATATAAAGTGATGAATAGCAAGAACCTACAACCAAGATTACTCTACCCAGCAAAGCTATCATTCAGAATTGAAGATCAGATAAAGAGCTTCACAGATAAGAAAAAGCTAAAGGAGTTCATGACCAGGATTATATGAAATGCTGAAAGGTATTCTCTAAGAAGAGGAAAAAGAAGAAAAAGATAAAGATAAAAAAAAAAATGATGGACAGCAAATATATATCTATCAACAAGTAAATCTAAAAATCAAGTGAATAAAAAAATTTGATGAACAGAACAGACTGGTGAATGTAATAGAATTAGGGGCATGGAAAGGGAGCAGATGGACAATTCTTGGGGGAAAGAGGTTATGGGGGTGCAGGAAGAGATTGGACAAGAGCTTATCCCTATGGACAAGGTCAGTGGCAGTGGAGGAGGGGGAAAGGCTTGGAGTGGGATGGGAACCAGGTGCAGGGGAGCTATGGGAGTGAGGAGGAGAGGAACATCTGTAATAATCGGAACAATAAAGATTAAGAAAAATAAAAGTGCTGTCTCTTGGGAAGTGGGAATTAAGGGAGCTAGGGGATGGCAGCTGTCTTACAAATCTTATATATCTAGCTGTGTCTCTAAACTGTGTTCATGTATAACTAATAAAAACAAAAACCTAAATTCACAAAACACAGCATTATATAAGAAAAAATGTAACATACTAAATGAACATGAGTTCTTGGTTTCCTACAGCATCCTAGTCCCTGACTTTTTTTTCCTAAGGCCTAGTTGGGTGGCAGTTCAAAGTTGGCCAAATACAGCAGTGTCCTAATAAAACATTCTATTTTCTTCCATCTGATTCAAATGTCACTGATGTTGGGTGCAGCCAAGGTCTCCAACTAATGAATCTTGGAGTTGTGAACACTGAGCAGTCTGAATCTAGGTGGAGGGTCCTTGGAGCCCCCTCCTCACTCACTTTCATTCTCAGGTGTATGCGGAGAAATTACCCTGCCTCCAGGGAAGAAAGCAAGGTTCAGGGTACCCTTCTTCTCCAGGAAAAGTGAAGGTGGTTGGTTTCTTTGATTACTGTTTTTCTCCCAGCAGCCCTGCTCTCTTCTGAATTTCTATTCAGATGTCTATTGGAAGGCTCAGATTTAGTCTCAACTCTCTCTCCTCTCCTTCCACAATTGCCATCTTTTGTTTTTCTTTGGTCTCTGGGTGAATTTCTCAAGCTATGCTTTATATTTACTCACTGGAGCCACTAACAAATCCAAGAAGGAACCCATTACTCAGATTTTGTTCCGCATTCATTCCTTTTCTATAGTGTACTGTTTTAATTTTATCTATACAATCTCCTCCCGAATGTCACTGAATATGCAACACTGGAGAAAAAGAAATCCCCTGTGCTTCCTACCTTCCCTTCCCTTCTTGGGGAAGTGGAATCAACACTGAGCATGGGAGCCCAAGGAAGAGGCAGCAGGACAGCCCTGGCAAGGAGCAAGCCAGCTGGCCTGGCTGAGGTAGTTTACAAAATAATAATACTAAGTAAGTAAAACCTATAGATACACAGCAAATCAGTAAATAGGTAATTTGGGGAAGAGTAAATTGTCTGTGTCAGTACTACTCTAACACTATCATTTGGAGTGTGAAAATTCTTAGTTGTGGGAGCAGTCCAGTGCACTCTGGATGTTTGGCAGCATTCCTGGCCTCTCCTCACTAGCTTGGCCTGAGCACCCCCAAGTTGTGTGTACAAGAAAAAGTCACCACATCAGACCTAAAACTGCTACCCTTACAAAAACCTGCTTGCAAGGCTGGCCCTTGGCTGAAGTCTGGGAACTTGGAATTCTGGAGGGTTCCCACCCCTTTCTGCCTGGTCTTCCATTGCCCTTACCTTTGACTTTTTGTGCCTAATCAATCACAAACTACTTCCTCCCATCAAAGTCTCTGCACATGAAATGTTCCTATCCAGAATATTTTCCTTACATCTCTTCCCTCTTAATTAACTACAAATCATTTTTTAGACCTGTTTAGATTCACTTCCTTACAAAGCCTTCAGTTGTCCCTCCTAGATGCTCAACATAGTCTGTACATCACCCAACACAGTACTTACTACATTATGTTTATAGTCTGGTTGCTTTCTCACTCATCTGTAACCTCACCTAGAACGCAAGCTGCATGCCTCTGTTCCTGACTGTATTCCAAAATATACCATGGCATCACAGATGCAATGTGCTCAATAAATATTTGCTAAATGAATAAATTATAATGCTGTGAGCATCCCTGTAATATAATCATTTACAAATCAGTATCTATGGGGGCATATGTGTGAAGCTCCAAATTATGAAGTTCAACCATTGACAATTATCAATGGGAGTCCAGCACAAGTTTATGTAAATGACAGGCTCAAATCTATTCTGAAGCTGCCGGTATTCTAGTTACATTAGCTAAACAGTATAACCATGTGCTTCAAATTCTCTTCTGGAACTACAAGAGTTAAAGTGTTTGGTTCTGCAATGAATGAAACTGGTAAGAAAAAAATGGGGAGGGGGGTGCTTCTCCTTCATAAGAATAAAGACTTATAGCAGCTTGACTTAAAACCATTCAATGTAAGAGTGCATAATTTTATCAAGGTAAGGTCTACATTGGTTGGTAACTAGCAAAGTTTGACAACCCATATGGACATTAAACTACAGTGCCCTCATGAACCATTATAATCAGGGTGAGAAAAAAAGATAAGGTAATATGTGAGACTACAAGCAAAAAAGGTGCATAAAATGTGGTCATCTATACATTTCTGAACTATCTATTCAACCACGAAGAAAAAGAGGACAGGGAGGAAATGAAAGGAGATTTCCAGTGTAACAATTGTTCAACTCAGGACAGGAACAGTTTGAGTCCCCATTAGAGCTCAGAATGAAGTCACATCACTGGAGCAAATGCCTCCTGCAGGGAAAGGTGCTTGTAATACACTGTACATTTTCTAAAAGATCCAGAGTTTCAGTGTGTTAAAATTATACAGTGGGGTTATTTCTCTCTGTATGGAACCTCTTAAGTTTCTCTCTTGCATGATTTTGACTGGAACACAGAACTTGCTGTAGTAAAGATGCAGAAACATCTTTCCTAAGGTGGTTACTGACATCTCACTGAAAAATGCAACTGCCTGTTTTCAATTCTCATGTTTTCCAAACTGATTTCCTATGCACTTTCCTTTATCTGTTTCTCCTTTTTTCACCATTCCAAGCTCACCTTTGTCATTACCCAGCTACTTTTTCTTCACAGAATGCTCATGATAGTATCTAGTCTCATGAATGGCCACGAAGGTTTTCAAAGTTTTTTTTTTAAGTGATAAAACATATTTCTCCCCAAATAAAATTCTTACAATGAACCCAGCGCCCATCTAACCTAGATTCTTCTCTACTTTCTTGGATATATGTTAGGATGCCCTTGAGGCACTGTGCTTCACAAATGTGAAAACAGTTGAAATTCTCCAGTTCTGACGTCATTCCGTCAACCCCACATTCCCCATAACGGTGGTGCCTCAGTTTCACTTTCTTCTGTCTCTCAGATTTTAAATCTCAGCACCGTCTACTCCCTAATTTGAGATCTGTCCATCCTGCAGTTGCTCGTAATCAGAACCTTTCTCTCCTCCAGGCCCAGGCTCAGGAAATTTCAATTAATCTTGGCTTTTGTTATCACTAAGCATTAGTAAAATAATTTACCAGAATTAGTTGCACCTCCTCCATCTATCCACCTAAATACCACCACCTGTTATTTTTACTATTGTATGGTAACTATGCAAAACCCTTCACCACTCCATAACGTTGACAGAAATAAGAACAAAATATTAAGGTGGTAACCATTCAAGGTCCTCAATAATCTGCCACAAATCTACTTTTCCATTAGTACTTTGCAATATTAAAGGCTTGTTTCAGACACTCTAATCACCCTCTTTCCCTAAAAAGGCATTTTAAGCAACAGAAAACTCAAATGCAAAGATGTATCCAGACCTAGGAAAAAGGCCTGCAAACTAAGTCCCTTTGCCTGTTTCTGTAAATACTTTGATGGAACACACCAGCACATTCCTTTAGTACTGCCTGTGGCTACTTTTAAACTATCATGGCAGAGTTGACAGTCATGAACAAGCCCACCACCCACACCCCCAAATATTTATGATCCTGCTCCTTACAGAAAAAGTCTGCAGACACCTGGGTATAGAGGTTTAACAGAATTACTCCTATTGCTGTTTTGAGAACCAACAGTGGGAATGTGGCAAGGGTGGAAGGAGGGAGACTCCTTAGGACAATGGTCAGCAAACCGCGGTTTGCTGCTCTGTTGACTAATGAGTTTGCCGACCACTGCCTTAGGAGACTACTAAAAAAAACATCCAGGCCATAGGTTATAGTGGTTCTCACAAGTGTGGAGGCAGTGGATAACAAAGGCAGAGCCAATAGAATCAGTTGATAGATTGGATGGAAGTTTGAGAGAAAGAGAGGAACTAAGAATGACATCTAGTTTCTGGACTAAGCAACCAGGAGGATACAGTTGCTACATTTAAGCAAGATGGGGACTACTGCACAGCCATGTGGCACAGTGGCTGAGTGTCCACCCATGAACCAGGAGATGGAAGTTCAATTCCATCAAGGCACATGCCTGGGTTGCAGACTCCATCCCCAACAGGGTGTGCAGAAGGCAGCTGATTGATGATTCTCATAATTGATGTTTCTCTCTCTCACCCTCCCCCTTCCTCTCTGAAATCAATAAAAACATATTTAAAAAAAAAAAAAAGATGGGACTATGAGTAGACTAGATTTCTGAAGGAAGATCAGATCCAAACAATTGTAAATAGTTTACAGCAGTTGCTTTCCTAAGAAACTCTTCTTTCAAAGTATAAGTAAAAATCCTCGAAATAGCTACAAGGCATAATCAGGCCCTCTTTTTCATGGCTTCATCAGATTCCCTGACTGCTACAGATTGGGTCCCACAAAAAATTAATATGTTGAAATTTAATCCCCAATGTGATGGAATTTGGACTTGGGGGCCTTTGTGAGATGATTAAGTCATGAGGGCATGAAAGGAATAACGTCCTTATAAAAGAGACCCGGGAGTACTCTCTTCTCCCTTTTGACATGTGAGGACACAGGCAGAAAACAGTCATAAACCAGGAATCAGACCTTACCAACACCAAATCTGCTGGTGCCTTGGTCTTAGACTCCTCAGTCATCAGAACTGTGAGAAATAAATTTCTGTTACTTACAACCAATTTATGGTACTATTATAGCAACCCTAATCAGATGAACACACCAACGTTCACTCCACAGCCCAGATACCTGGTCTCCTTGCTATTCTCAAGCGCACTGAGCAAGCTCCTGTGTCAGGCCTCCACACCACATTTTACCACTATGTGGGATGCTTTTCTCCCAAGATATCTACAGAGCTTATTCTCTCACCCCTGCCCCAACTCCACTCAAGTAATGTATAACCTTTCCTGTGAGGCCTTCTGAATACTCCTTAATTATCCCGGCCATTGGTCCCTTCCTCCCCCACTTGTCATCCCCTCTTCTCTGCTTAATTTGTCCCCAATGTATATAACCTTTTCATGTAACTTGATTAATGTCTCCTATCCCCACCTTTTAGAATGGAAGCTCAAAGAGAGCAAGGGTATTTGTCTCCCATTCCCCCCTCCCCACACTGCTGTAATCCCTCTGCCTGAAACACAGCACGTGACCAATAAACATTTGAATGAACTGAATAGAATTTATTAATGATTCAAGATAATTTCACCCATGTTCCCAGGATTGGACAGGCGAAAAATTAAACCATGTTGCAAAAGCCTTATATACAACTCAAGCCGGTGGTTTTATTATTAGTTCTCCTATTCCAGAGTGGCAGTGCAGAACTCCCTTTTCTCCCTCCCCTGCTCTCAACAATTAAAACGTTCATATAACACACACACACACACACACACACACACACCCCTTTCCTTGGTGGCCTATTATTAGTCCCACAGTCCTTTCTGGTCTCGTTCCATCAGTACTGTATTCTCCCCTCTGCGCCGTGCCCACACCACGTTCTGCTCCTCGAAACCACTGTGCTCCTCACGTCAGTAACCTTTCCACCTGCTAATAACCCCTCTATCTAGAAAGCTCCCCCCCCAACACACACCTATTCTATCTAGTCTGCTGCTTCTCATCAAAACCTCCCTATGTCACCTCCTGAAAAACACCCTGCCTGCCACCTCGGCCAAGAGACAAGACCACCATATTTCAACTCCTCCTTGATTTCCTAAGACTTGGAACCTTACCAAGTCTGAGTTGCACACCTATATCTTAGGAGAGCAGATCTGAACCCATTTGCGTCCCTCGTCCTTTAGAACTCGACGGAAAAGAGGTGGTGGTTTAAAATGGCATTTCGTCGGTGACAGTGGACAGCTCCACTCTGCTATTTAAAGACACCCGGTAGTGAAGGAGTTCAAAGAGCCACCCGACATCGGACAACCCGGGGGGTCTAATTTCCACTAGTGCACTTCAAGGGACCTGGAGCCAGACTCTC
The DNA here is from genome assembly GCA_011751065.1 of Lasiurus cinereus. Taxonomy (NCBI): domain Eukaryota; kingdom Metazoa; phylum Chordata; class Mammalia; order Chiroptera; family Vespertilionidae; genus Lasiurus; species Lasiurus cinereus. The sequence goes on along the minus strand of JAAGEH010002531.1, from coordinate 56,235,716 downwards.
AGCAACTCCTTGTCGCTCGCTGTTCAGGGCAGTCCACGCAAGCCGGGAGGCTCCCCCGTACCTGCATGCCATTCGTCGCAAGAGAGCCTGCCTCCAGGGCAAGAAACGCAGAGAGACGGGCCAGAACAAGCAAAAACCTTCACCTGGATCCTATCACTCACCCAGCTAAATGTCAGCCCCGGGGAGGCCTGCGGCGGGCTAAGCGGTGGAGGGGGCCCTCCAGGACTCGCTAACCCCCCCCCACCACCACCACCACAGCATCCCCCGTCCGTGAACCCGGAGTTCCAATCCCACATCAAGCCAAGGGAGCCGTTCGCCAAACAACGGCAGCAAAACCGGAGCGAGAACCCGGGGGCCACAGGGAGAGCCGCCGGGCGGAGGCGGGGGAGGGGGGGGAGGGGGCAGGGAAGCTTCCGCCCGGCCCCGCGCCCCTCCGGGCGCGCCCACCGAGCCACCCCCTCCCGCTCCGCGTCCTCCGCTCCGCGAAGGCGCCGCACCTGCTGCAGGGAAGCGCAGCCCTGGCACCGCGAGAGATCCGCCGCCCCAGGCGCCGCCGAGTGGGTCTCGCCGGGCATCATGGTGCCGCCGCCGGGCCCGGTGGGCCCGCACGCCTCAGGGGCCCGCGGCCTTGGCCCTGGACTGCTTCTGCTGACGCCGCCGGGGCCGCCGCCTGCCAGGCCGCCTCCCGCCGCGTCCGGGCGGGTCCATCCGTGCACAGAGAGTCCCCGAGGAGCGGGCCAAAGGCTCTCCCTGCTAAGAGCTGCCTCGGGCACTAGAGAGAGAGAGAGAGAAACGCTCCCCGGTGCGGCCCCCCACGCGACGCCGCACAGCCAGGACCCGCCCCACCCTCGCTCGCCCCGCCCCTCGGCACGGCGTGTAGCTGCCTCAGGTTCCGCCTGAGCAAAAATAAGGGGCCCAACCGTGCTGAGGCGGCGGGGGGGGGGGGGGGAGGGGGCACGCCCACATAGGAAAAGCCAGAGAGAGCAGAGGCATCGGAGGTGCCTTCCCTGGACCGTTGTTGACTCGTTCAGGCGGTATTGCCGCCCTGCTGCGTGACAGAGTCTCCGTGGGCACCTAAGACATTGAACGAAAGGGAGGCGGACCTGCGGTGACGTCATTGAGGCGCCTCCCCTACTGGAAGGACCCCACCCTGCCCGGGTCTGGGTGCGATTTCTAACGAGAAGGAGCCGCGCTGTCCGAGCCCGGCCAGGTCCAGGGGCAGAGACGGGGGGACTACAGTTCCCGAAGGTCCGCGCGGCGGGCAGGGCCCTTTCGGTTCCTCCGGCCACGCCGGCTGTGCTGGATCGCCGAGTCCAGGCCTTCGAGGCCCTCGAGGCCCTCTTTTCCCCGAGGAAGGTTTATTTTTTTCTGGGCAGCTCCCCCCCTGCCCGCTGTCCTGCTGTGTGTGGTCCGCTTGCTGTCCAACACCCTGCTCCCCTCCCGAGTCTGCTTTCCAGACCCATCCCTGCGACCCCGTCACCGCTCAAGGTCCATCCATAGCCACCCTCTACCAAGTCCCATTTAATACCTCTTGGGAGGGGACACACACACACACACACACACACACACACACACACAATAAATCCTCCTTCCTGGCCGCAATTACTGGATAAGTCCAGGCTGGGATCCTTTTGTTGGAACCGCAGTTCTCAGTGTCTCCAACCCCTTAGCCACCGCCACCGGCATCGCCGCTTGTTTCCATCCCCACCATCAGAAACCCAACCTGGCGTCCCAAGTCTAGTCTTAAATTCTCGGCATTCAATGCCAGCATTGCACGTGTTAAGTAGGCTTGCAGACTTTACCAGCTGCTCCTCCTAAGTCTTTAGTGTGGAGATTGCAACTGGAAACTCACCTCTTCCAAGAAAGCAGCCCGGATTTCTTCCCTCGCTTACACATTCTGGTTGACAGCTAGATTTCCTGTCTTTGACACCTAAGGCAGTCCAGGACCTGCCTGAGAAAGTCTACTGACTGCTCCGCTTCTCCGAAAGCAGAAAACAAGAGTAGGGTTCAAAGGGAAAGGAAAGCCCGGCTGTGGTGGCTCACAGTGGTTGAGCATGGACCTACCAGGAGCCCTTCTTGGTAGGCACCTTCTTTCTCAGGGTTCACATGGCCCTTTGGAGAAAGGGGAGAGAAGACCTGTGTGGATCCCGGTGACTTTACATTTCTGGCTCTGGTCCCAGGAAGTTTCACAGTAACTCTTTTTTTTTTTAAGTTTTTTTTTTTAATTAGTACTTTTTCTGGAATATCTTAGTGAGGAAAGCACCAGCTTGCTGTACAGCTTCATCTCCCCCTACTCTGTCTACCTACACCCAGAACACACCTACCACTGCCAGAACTCAGGACTACCTCTTCCTTCTTGCCTTTGCACACCTGCCGTTGTCTTCCCTTTGCCTGGAACACCTTCCTCCCAGTTCTACATGTGGTGATCCATATATCCTCCATCCCACACGTTACTTCCACATCCCCAAGTAATGCCTGCTTCCTTTCCAATCCTTAGCCCTAATTTTTACACTATGCTTTGACTTTGAGCAGAGCAATTTTTTTATGTTGGAGAGGTGAGATTTCCTTTGAAATCTTGCAAAGTGCTGTACATGTGAATGGATCAAATTTGTTTCAACGAATTGAAAGGTTAAAAAAAAAGAAACACTGTTAAAAAATGAAAGTGCATTTTGTTTCTGTTATCTTTCTCAAAATTAGTTCTTAAGACAAAGAAAGTAACAAAAGTCTTGTGTAATGCAGTGTGGGCCCACTGTATGTGAAGGGATTCACAGTAAGTATTTCAGGCTTTGGGAGCCATACAGGTTTTTGTTGCATGTTTCTCTTTGTCATTTTTTATTTTTTAAAGAACCCTTTTAAATGTAAATATCATTCTTACCTTGCAGGCTATACAAAAACAGGTATGGTTATAGGAAATAAATGAAACTGATGTAGGTCACTAGTTGAGGAATGCTGCAGGTTACACTGTTTCTCATTCCCACATGGGCCACTGTGATGGAAACAAACAAATGTCTACACTGCAGAACGTAGTGAAAGATGGCTTTGGAACCACACCTCTGTCTTTAAATTAATTCTTAAGTTAGTGGTCTCTTTGATCTTTTATTTTCATGTGAAGGATTAGCTGTAATTTAGGTGAAAGGTGTCAAATACAGGGCTGAATCCTTAAGATATACTATACAGAGAGTAGTTGTTAATTTATGTTTTGTTTTGGAAAATTGAAGAACTTTGTGCTCTTTGTCAAAGTGTCCTAAGACCTGGAGGGAAGTGTAGATTTTAGACTCTGATTTTGGGGCTTCCCTGCGCCTCTAGAGTCCATAAAAGTCTCAGTTCTTGTCCCACACCCACATCATCACCTTCCAGATGGTTGGTAACTTCTTGAAACAAATTATTTAGGCTATAACATAATACAGAGGTAACTGAATATTTCATTAATATATACACCCACTGAAATGGCTCATAGATATGTAGAAGCCAATGAAGTTTTTTATCATAATTCAAAAATGGATAGCTATTTGTTCTTGGCTTTATGAAGAGCTACTCTTTCATTTGATGCATTCGCCAAAAAGAAAAATAAATAAGCTACATGTTCTTCTTTCTTGTAATCCTCCCCACCACACACCTCGAGATGTTTTATAGAGTGGTTTGCAATGCTAGCAGTCTACTAATTCAGGGATATTATCTGATGATGTTAGATTAATTTCCAGCCCTGTGAGGCAATGCTAGCATGTGCCCACAAGATGTCTATCTTTCCCTGTCTGTAGTTTAGACATAAATTTAATTTCCTGCCGTATTTATGCCATATCAGCCCCCTTATGTATAGATGGAAAGGCCACTTTTGGGGTGTCTCAGGGTGGGAGACATTTTGTGGGAACCATCTGCCTCTCACGGCCCACCAAATTGATGCTGATCACTCACTGCCCTGGGTGATGCTGGCATTTCTCTTTGTCCCCCAGAACCAGCAATAGGTCCTGTGCCTTTGCTTACAGCCCTTGCTCTTATTCTCAAAGGGATGCAAAGTCTGGGGAGGAGGGCAAGCATTTCTTCCTGGAAGGTTGAGTTTATTCGGGAATCAGAAAAGTCCTGGTTTTTGTTTAAAACAAGCATAGTTGGAATAGAAAGCAAAGCTGACAAGACTGTTAAAGATGAAGCACGTTGTAAAGGCCTCTCCTGGGTGCAGTACCTTCTTCGGGGGAGTGCAGGCTCACTCCGCCTTGCATGTGTTTGGTCTTTTGTGAATATCAGAAAGTTGGAACAGCTTGTCATGTGAGAGCTTCTGGGGGTCTCCAGGGATTGGAGAAGCGGGGTGGGGCTCAGAGAGGGCGGCAGGAGAGAGAATTCTGTCAGGGGGAGTTGGTGTGCCTGTGCATGTCGCTCCCACCCCAGAGAAGAGTGGAGGAGGGAGGAGAAGTGTGTCTCTTCACCTCAGGCCAGTGAGGAATCATGGGGTGAGTCAGAAGTCCATATGTACCTGGAGTGATTGGAGAGAACCTTGGGAAGGCCAAAGAGGGTGAGAGATTCTTGGGGCCACTGGGAGCAAGCCACAGTCTCACCAGCATTGGACAAAGGTAGGGGTTTTCTGTGCAGTAGATACATCGGCTTCTCAATAGGAACTGTCCAGGGATGCGAGAGGACAGCCAGGAGGGAGGGCAGAAGTTGGGCAGGTTTTCTAAGTGTCCTGGGCTGTCGCTGAGTGAAAGCAGGCAGCCTGGAGTAACCTGTTGCTACTCTACCCACCATCAAAAGGGCTGCAGGGGATGCCGCAGCGGGAAAGGGCCTGCCGTGGCCCTCTCCTGTAATCCTGCACAAGCAGCAGATCCTGTCCTCTGCTCACCAAAATCTGTATCACTTTTCCCCAAGAATTCCCTGGGCTCCCTTGCTACTGATATGAGACTAAATTCCACTAGTTGAATGTACATCTAGGAGTCCCATTGGTGAGGTCTCTACTCACATCCATCCACCTCCCCTCCATAGCAGTCATGCCATCCCAGACTGCTGGCTCCCCCCGAGGTGCTGTAAGGAGCCCCCCACTGCAGGGAGCTGCTGCTTCAGCTTGGCGTCTGCTCCTGCTCAGCCCCTGCCCTTGGCCACTCAGCGGTGAGTGGCACCTGGCTGTGCACCGAGGTGACACAGTGGAGAAGAGAGGTATTCAGGATCATCGTGCCAGGTGCATGTTTTGCAGCAGGAGACAGGCTCTCTCAGTTCCAAATGCAACAAGGAAAAGTGAGAGTTTATAGCTGAGGAGCAGGATGGGACATTTCTAGGAGGAAACATCAAGGGTAAGGGGGATTCTGGTTAAACCGAACTAACTAGATTTAGAGAAGAGGCGGCTACTCTTAGGGGGATCTGGTCTCCCATCCCCACTTCAACCCAGAAGATCTGCTATTGGGGATCCTCCAAGGTATCATCTAAAGCAAGGATTTCACTTCCCCAAAAAGTTTGAAGACATCTTTCTCAGAGCCATGGCTGAGCCCTAGTTGAAGGGAAGGCCTGCCCTAGGGCATTTCCGAAACAGAGGCTTATATATGATCATCCTCTGTTACCACTACAGGCTGATAGAGCAGGCTTCCACACAGGGTGACAGCAACAAGGCAGACCTCCAAGAAGGACCCATGGTGAGAGAGAGACACAGCACAGGTGCCTCCAAGCCCAGTCCTGCCTGGAAGTTGACTCTTCAGATGCAATCCTTTCAGGCAAGTCTGAAGAAAGAGGCCCCTGATGGACATTGTGCGAGGAAGGCAGGGTTCCTTCTGAGATGGGCTTTTTTGTTCCGCTCTGTAGAAGGAACGGCACTGTGGGAAGCAGCATCCCCAGCACCCAGGTGGCTGTCCTGCCTGCTGGGACTCCCCTGCCCCCAGCCCGGAACCAACCTCCCAGCCAGCCATGGAGGAAACTTAAATGCATATCACTAAGTGAAAGATGCCAATCTGAAAAGGCTACATACTGAATGATTACAACTATATGACATTCTACAGAAGGCAAACTGCGGAGCAGTAAAAAGATAGTGGAGCCGAAACCGGTTTGGCTCAGTGGATAGAGCGTCGGCCTGCAGACTGAAGGGTCCCAGGTTCGATTCTGGTCAAGGGCATGTACCTTGGTTGCGGGCACATCCCCGTGCAGGAGGCGGCTGATCGATGTCTCTCTCTCAACAGTGTTTCTAGCTTTCTTTCCCTCTCCCTTCCTCTCTGTGAAAGATCAATAAAATATATTTAAGAATTTTTTTTTAAAAAGATAGTGGATGTCAGGGATTAAGGGAGAGGGGAGATAAACAGAGGAAGCACAGAGGTAGTTTAGGACAGTGAAACAACTCTGTCTGATACTTTTATGGTGGACACATGTTATTATATGTCAGCCCAAAACTATACAATGTGCACTGCCAAGATTGAAACAGTGTAAACTACAGACTAGGAGTACCTATGATGTATCAATGCAGGCTCATCAATTGTAACAAATATACAACCTGCTGAGGAATGTTGATAGTAGGGAGGCTATGCTCTGTAGAAGCAGTATATGGGAAACCTCTGTACTTTCCACTCTATTTTTCTGTGAACCTAAAAATGTTCTAAAGAAATAAAACCTATTAACAGCAAAACACCAAGAACATAAAGTTGCAGGCCGTGGGAAAAACAGCAACAAGTCTTCACTTGAGGAGTAAATGTGGGAGGTTAAAGCATCAGAAACCAGCTCACCTCTGGTGTGCACTGGGTATGGATTAATTGAGGTGAGGAGGTGGGCACAGACCAGATCCTACAGGAGCACGTAAGCCAGGGAAGAAATGTTTTAGATCGTAAGTGCAAGGGACAGTCATTAAACACTTTTAAGAATGGAGTGGCACTATCTGATTTACACTAAAACTTTTCATTACTGCTGTCTTGGAAGTAAGCTGGGAGACTGTGTGTCATTTTCTGAGTTGGGAAAGAATCAGCTTGAGGGAGGAAATCAAGGATGTGTTGCTTTAAAGGCGTGTCTAACTTAAAGAGGTTGTTTACTTCCTTTCTAGATTTCCCAAGGAAGAATCATACAATTACCCGGAAAAGTAATGTTTTTGAGTTTCTTATTGACCTTAAGAAGCCATGATTTTTAAAACTTTCCTATTTCTGATATTTGAGGGTTCAGATTGTGAGTTGAGATGGTTTTATTCTAAGATCATGAGAATATAGCACATTTGGTCATTTATCCAGGCAGAAAATTATTTCCAAGGAGAAAAAAAAAAACATACACACACTTTTTAAAATTAAAATACATGTCTAGCAATTGTTTGTAGTTTAGATAAAATGATAGCAAACGTCTTTGGCCAGAAATTTTCCTTTGACCTCTTCCTCAATCCCTGATATAAATAAAAATGATGCTAAGCTCTAACAGTGCATTCCAGATACATGGTGGAAGCTCTAAGATTTGTGGACAATCACTCAACATATACTTGAATGAAAAAAAAAAAGCTTATTTTAATGTTTTTTATTTAAAAAAAATATATCCCCAAACATCTCCTGGATGTATCCTGTTAAATTGTTATTTTCTGAGTTTCCATTCAAAGAAGAGCCAATTTATACAGATGTTGAGAAAAAAATGCAAATATTTATTTAAACATGGGCTGAAATCTCTTTGAAAATTCAGAAGCAAGATCTGAGAAGGACTTTTGTAAAGATATATCACATCCCCATCAAGCTCTGAAGGTATGAATTTCAGTTTTCAAGTCTATACTTATCTTCAAGAACTAAGAAATTCAAAGTGTATGTGGAAGGGAAGAGGTATGTACTAAAATTTAAACAATTACACTTTTGAGCAGACAAAATTATTCAGGGTTCTAGTGATGCCGGGTAGTTACATCACTTAGAAATGACTCAATTGTAATCAACAGAGAATCCAATATTATTTTATTAAAATATGATTAAATGTATTTGTTGATGAGAGAGAGAGAGAGAGAGAGAGAGAGAGAGAGAAAGATTGAGCTGCTGTTCCACCCATTATGCATTCATTGGTTGACTCCTCCCTATGCTCTGACCTGGGACTGAACCCACAACCTTGGTGAATCAGGACAACTTTCCAACTAAGCTACCTAACCTCATTTGGTTTTATTTATTTTTATTTTTAAATATCTTTATTGAAATATAATTGATATACAATAAATTATGCTTGAAGTATATAATTTAATAGCTTCTAATATATATATACATATACACCCATGAAATAATCATAAAACTCGAGATAATGAACATATCTATCACCTCCCGTGTTTTTTGATTTTCCTGATGATCCCCACCCACCACAGTCCTTGAAAACTATTCATTTGCTTTCTGTTACATAAATTAGTTTGCCTTTTCTAAAGAGTTTTATATAAAGAGTTTATACAGTACATTTTTTTTGGGGGGAGGGGGTTGGTCTGGCTACTTTTTTTAAATTTAATAAATCTTTATTGTTCAGATTATTACAATTGTTTCTCTTTTTTTCCCCCATAGTTCCCCTCCACCCAGTTTCCACCCCATCCTCTGCCCTTAACTCCCCCCACCACTGTCCTCATCCATATGTGTACATGTTTGGTCCAGTCTCTTCTCGCACCCCCCATACCCATTTCGGCCCTGAGAATTGTCAGTCCACTCCCTTTCTATGCCTCTGATTCTATTATATTTACCAGTTTATTCTGTTCATCAGATTTTTTATTCAATTTATTTTTAGATTCACTTGTTGATAGATATGTATTTGTTGTTCATAATTTTTACCTTTATCTTTTTCTTCCTCTTCTTAAAGAATACCTTTCAGCATCCTATCTAATAGAAGAGTAATATGCAAATTGAACATACCTCTACTATACCCACCAGCCACGCCCATCAGCCACGCCCACCAGCCAATCAGAGCAAGTATGCATATTAACCCAACCAAGATGGCTGTGGCCACAGAGAGAGCAGGAGGGAGGCTTGGGTTGCCCCTGGCAATGGAGGAAGTCAAGCTTTCCACACACCCTGGTTGGCCCAGGCCTCCACTTAAGGCAAAAAGTTTCAATGGTTGTGCAAGCAGAAGGCTTGGCTCTGCTCCAGGCTACAAAGTTTCAATTATAGAAGATAAATAAATCCCTGATACCAGGGACTCTACTTGGGTCATGGTAGGGGGAGGGGGGGAAGGGAGCTGCGCATGGCCAGCCTGCAAACAACCACAGGCCCCTTGCCCAGGCCACCCCACACCCCAAGGGAACACCCACCCTGATACAGGACACCCTTCAGGGCAAACCAGCTGGCCCCCACCCATGTACCAGGCCTCTATCCTATCTAATGAAAGAGTAATTTGCAGATTGACCATCACTCCAACACATAAGATGAGTGCCCCCATGTAGATACAAGATGGCCACCACAAGATAGCCAGCAGGGGTGGGCAGTTGTCAGGGACCAGGCCTGCAAGGAAGGGCAGTTGTGGGTGATCAGCCCAGCAGGAGAGGGCAGTTGGGAGGACCAGGCCTGCAACGGAGGGCAGTTGGGGGTAATCAAGCCTGCAGGGGAGGGCAATTAGGGGTGACCAGGTTGGTGGAGGAGGGAAGTTAAGGGTGATTGGGCCTACAGGGAAGGGCAGTTGAGGGGGACCCAGGCTTGCAGGGGAGAGCAGTTAGGGGTGACCAGGCCCACAGGGGAGGGCAGTTAGGAACAAACAGGCTGGCAGGGGAGCAGTTAAGCATCAATCAGGCTGACAGGGGAGTGGTTAGGGGTGATCAGGCTGGGAGGCAAAAGCGGATAGGGGCAATCAGGAAGGCAGACAGGTGAGCAGTTGGGAGCCAGCAGTCTTGCATTGTGAGAGGGATGTCCGTCTGCCTGTTTAGGCCCAATCCTACCTGGACATACCTCAAGGAGTCCCATATTGGAGAGGGAGCAGGCTGTGCTGAAGAACACCCCCCCTCCCCGTGCACGAATTTCATGCAATGGGCCTCTAGTTTTATATAATACTGCTTTGGTAGTGATGAACTCTTTTAGCTTTTTCTTATCTCTGAAGCTCTGTATCTGACCTTCACTTCTGAATGATAGCTTTGCTGGATAGAGTAATCTTGGTTGTAGGTTCTTGCTATTCATCACTTTGAATATTTCTTGCCACTCCCATCTGACCTGCATAGATTCAGTTGAGAAATCAACTGACAATTGTATGGGTGCTCCCTTGTAGGTAACTAACTGTTTTTCTCTTGTCTTTTGCTCTTGGAATTTTAGTTATGATGTGTCTTGGTATGGTCCTCTTTGAATTCCTTTAATTTGGGGGAGAACTTCTGTGATGGAGACACTCTTATGAGACAAGACTTGCAAAATTGCAAAAGCCTCTGTACTCAGCTTGGATGGATCAGAGTTTCAGGGCGGAGCAGACAGCCTTGGCTTCCCATCAGCCCTGCCCTCTGAGGCCCCTGCATCTCAGTGTTCCTTGGTAATTGCTGCAAGCACCTCTGACAGAAAGCCGTCCGGGAGTTTCACCTGCTGCCAGACAGTTCAGTTTCTCCCCAAATGAGTCAGGGTTCCCTGAAACTTGCCTGGAACTGGAGTTCAGCACAGTTGGGAGCTTCTGTCTCCCTCCCACTTTAGAAAGACAGCCACGAACTCAGCCACCCATACATTCTGAAGTCAGTCCTCTCTACACGCATGCCTCCGGACCTCTGCCTTCCATAGCTCCTGACTTTCAGGGTTCTTTCTTTTTTGCTGACAGTCCATATTCCCCCCGAATGAGTCTGGGTTCCCAGTGTCTTGCCTGGGACTGGAGTTCAGCACAGTGAGGAGCTTCCATCTCCCTCCCGCTTTAGAAAGCCAGTAGCATACACAACTGCCCATCCTTTCCATTTGCACATTTCTGTATCTCAGTCTTTTGCAGCACCTCTGAGCCTCAATGTGCTTTTCTCTTTCCTTCTAGTTGTATAATTTCCACTCAGCCATCTTTGTTGTGGTTCTGGATGGTGTCCGTTTTGTCTTTTAGATGTAGTTTTGATATTGTTGTGCGAGGCAGCAGTTTAAGTGTTTACCTATGCCACCATCTTATGTTTGTTTGTTTGTTTGTTTGTTTGTTTTTTCCTCATTTGGTTTTAAAGGAATATGTTGGGAATTCAGGGAATCCTGTGGGATTCAAGGACTGTGGATATGACCTTGTAACTCTGCTGCAGTGATTGGACAGGCCCCCTCTGTACAATCACATGATGGGTGACAGCCGCTTCTTGTTCTGCATTTCTTTTTTTTTTTAAATATATTTTATTGATTTTTTACAGAGAGGAAGGGAGAGGGATAGAGAGTTAGAAACATCGATGAGAGAGAGACATCGATCAGCTGCCTCCTGCACGCCCCCTACTGGGGATGTGCCTGAAACCAGGATACATGCTCTTAACCCGAATCGAACCTGAGACCTTTCAGTCCGCAGGTCGATGCTCTATCCACTGAGCCAAACCGGTTTCGGCATGTTCTGCATTTCTATGGGTTCTCATCCATTAGTGAAGAGTGTTATCTGGTCCTGCTCCCAGCAAACAAATCCCTACCTTTCTAAGTCAGGTGTTCCTACTTGAACCAGCCTCTGAGATTGGGAGAAGCTTAGATTTGGGTCACAGATCCTTCCCAACACCCAGGAACACAGGCAGCACCCATGGGCTATAAGGGTGAGGGACATACCTGCGTGGAATCTGATGCCTCTACTTAAGGTGGCAAACTGGATGCTGGGCATTCCTCTCACTGAAATGGGGATTCCTGTGGACTCTGTGACTATACTGCCTATTTGTAGTTCCTGCTTTATGGAAAGTTCAGAGGAGCAACACTGGGAGTGCTAATGGCTCCCGTTATGGCAAAGGTTTCTGATAATATTAGAGACTGCAACAGTAAAATGAAACCAGATTTGGGAGGGTGATTTTAAAGGAAGACTTTCTTGAATGTGTTCATTCATTAGACATATCTTACGGGCCACTGTTCTCCAGGCCAGTCCCTGGGCTCTGCCCTAAGACATGGAGATCGAAGGTTACCCGGTCACCAGGAGCTCCCTTTTGAGTCAAGTAACTCAGAATTAGGAGCTAAGAGTATCTGTTGTTGAAGTCATAAAGGAGGAAGAAGGAAGTCCTTAAAATGCCTAGCGGTCAAATATCTCTGGGAAATTGATTGAGTTATATACCTGAATACTTATTTTAAAGAGCCTTAAGTGGATAACACATAAAGACAATGGGTTTGACCCTATGCAAGCAATCATTTTGAAGGAATGAGCAAGAATGTTTGCTTAGCACTCATCTAGTTCACTGCCAAGCTGACAATGAATCATTCATATTTAGTAGCTATATGAACCCGGACATGAAAACCTAAGTCATGACAATGAAACCAAAGGGTAGACAAAACATCAGAGACAAAAACAACAGACTTCTCCAGTGGTCATGACTTCGCAAAGCTTTACCTATATTTGGGGGAAAAGTGACACCACACGTACGATAAATTCAAATCACATCTAAAGAATCAGATTGCATAAAATTGAAGGAGATAATTTTCCATTGTTTAAGCATGACTTCATGTGGTCGGCAGAGGTGATTGGCAACAGTAGCCTCCTTTCATCTTCTCCATGCATCTTTTACACATTAGAGAGTGTAGTAAGCTAACACCACTTCGCTCATGTGTCTTCATTGTTAGAATGATGGACATGGATAAGCTTCTGCCAAGTAGTTGCACGCACAAAAGTATTGGAAGAAAGAAGCAAGCAGGAGGTCGTATTTCTGCTGATGTGACTTTTTCCCCACAGAGGTGCTCCTGTGTGGCATCACTAGATGTTTTAGGTGTTGAGAGTCCTTTGTAGCCATCATGGCTAGAGCTACTTTTAAAAAAATCTTCACCTGAGGATATATTTATTAACTTTAGAGACAAAATAAAGGGGGGTGGGGGGAGAGAAAGTGAGAGAGAGAGAAAGAGAAAGAAAGAGAGATATCAGTTGCTTCTTGATCAGGAATCAAACTGAGCCACCCAGTGGCTTGGGCTTCTTTGTATGGCTAGGAAAGAAAATCATTGAAGGCTTTCCGTGGACATGATCCTCCTGACATGGCACCTTCCTGACATGGCACGGGTCCCCGCCCCTGATCTGCTTTGTCCTGCAGTGTCCTGGAGTCATCCTTGGAGGCCCAGCCTGGAACCACTTTTCTAATCCAAGGCCCAACAATTCTGTGGAATCTCTATTTTAAAGGTGTTTGTGTGTGTGTGTGTGTGTGTGTGTGTGTGTGTGTGTGTGTGTTTTACTTAAAATGGTTAAAATTGTCTTTACTTCTTACAATGTGGAGGCTGTTGGCCAAGTGAGTCAATAGCGTCCTGTTTGCTCTGTGACACGACATTTTTCAAAAAATATATTTTATTGATTTTTCACAGAGGAAGGGAGAGGGATAGAAAGTCAGAAACATTGATGAGAGAGAGACATCAATCAGCCGCCTCCTGCATGCCTCCTACTGGAGTTGTGCCCGCAAGCCAGGTATATGCCCCCGACCAGAATCGAACCCGGGACCTTTCAGTCCGCAGGCTCTATCTACTGAGCCAAACCGGTCTCGGCAACACGACACGACATTTTTTAATTTGTGATTGTCACACTGTTCGGGGTGTGGGGAGTGCTACTGGCATCAAGTAGGTAAAGCCTAGGGCCTATGGGAAACATCCTGCGACACACAGCACAGTCCCTCACCATGCAGAATTGTCAGCACTGAATAGCCACACGGTCATAATTGGGAACCCCGGACCTCACTCCTTACACAACAACGGGAAGCTAAAGAGACTGTGTGTTATATCAGTTACTTATAAAGGTGTTTCTCTCTCAATCATACCTCGTTGTTCAATCCAATGAAAATAAAGAGTGAAAGTCACCTGGTTTCAAAGCATCTACATAATTCAACATTTTAAAAATCACTTATCAATCTTGGGTAGACAATCACATGTGGTAATAGATTATGCAGAATGTATATTCCTCCCAAAATAAAGCACTAGAGAGTGGGAGAAGATTTATTGGGCTTTAAGGAATGAAGGGAAAATTATGTTATCAAGTGACAGATCGGAATTAATCAAAGATTAGAAAATGCACACCAGAGCCAGCCTCCTCTGCTGTCTCCTTCCCCCAGGAGCAGCAGGCTGGCTGACCTTCTGGATTTCCGTGGTCACACATCCCAGAGCTCAAGAAATCTTTGTAGGAAGATGTTTTTGGGGGAATGTCGGGGGCCCAGTACTTGGAGAGAAGTCTACCTAAATTCTCCTCCCTGGAGCCTGTGATGATTTGAAAGTTACAGAAGACAGTTGCCAAGCCAAGGGGATGATTTCAACAGTCGTGAGGATGGAAACCGTCTGCTCATTGCAAAATCGTGGGATAGATACGTGATGAGGAATTCAGAGGGTCAGAATCCTGGAAGTTCCTAAGACCATTGTCAACACGCTCATTCCACAGACCAGGAACCTGAGGTCTCGGTACAGCCCGGGGACAGGCCAGATTTGGGATGGACAGTCCTGTGTCTCTACATCTCCCTGTGCCTTCACGGACAGTCCTGAGGGAAAGCAGCAGGACCTACCTTGAATTGCTCAGAGGTAGATCTTGTAGGAACAGTCCCACATGGAGCCCTCGCTCTTTACCAAAGCTCTCTGCTCTCCAGGGCAGAACTGAGAACCAGGCAGGCCAGCCAACCCGGTCAACCACTTCATAGACAGAGTACACAGCTGATAAGGGTTCAGTGTGCTATCTTCCTAAGACCAATTTGTTACTACAGAGTTAACAGTGTCCTCACTTAAACACAAGACTATTTAATGATGGACCCTCACGCATCATAAGTAAGTCATTATCATCTCATCTCATTTCATATCATATGTAAACTGAGAAAAGTATATAGAAATAAATAATAAATACCATATAGTATGCGTGTATATATGTATTTCACTCATATGCTACTTTATATAGAGATACATAATGCATATGTTCTTTTTTTACAAAATTTATCTTTATTGTTGAAAGTATTGCTGATGTTCCCCTTCTTTCCCCCAATTGAACCCTGCTAGCCCGCACTACCTCCTGCCCCAGGCCTTTTCCACACTACTGTCTGTATCCATGGGTTATGCATATACTGTATACAAATAAGTTCTTTGGTTAATCTCTTCCCACCAACCCACACCTTCCCTCTGAGATTTGATAGTCTGCTCCATGCTTCTGTGTCTCTGGGTCTATTTTGTTCATCAGTTTATTTTGTTCTTTAGATTCCACATATGAGTGAGATTGTGTAATTCTTGCCTTTCTCTGTCTGGCTTATTTCAGTTAGCATAATACTCTCCAGGTCCCTCCATCTATCTCAAATAGTAAGATATCATTTTTTATTCTGTGGTATAGTATTTCATGATGTAAATGTTCTCCAGCTTTTTTTACCTACTCATCTAGATCTCAGCTATTATAAATTGCACTGCTATGAAAAAAGGGGTGCATATATTTATAGACAACATGAAATATAATATTCTATGACAAATCCACAGCCAACATCATATTCAATGGGCAAAAACTAAAACTGTTTACCCTAAGAACAGGAACAAGACAGGGAGTCCACTCTGACGACTCCTGTTCGACATAGTACTGGAAATACTAGCCATTGTGATCAGACAACAAGAAGAAATAAAAGTCATTAAAATTGGAAAAGAAGAAGTAAAACTGTCCTTATTCACAGATTACATGATACTATACATAGAAAACTCTAAAGACTCCATAAAAAATTAGTAGAATTCATAAATGAATTCAGCAATGTAGCAGGATACAAAATTAACATCAAAAAAATTTGTATGTATCAATAGTGAACTTACAGAAAGAAGATAAAAATCGTACCAAAAAATTAAGATACATAGGAATAAACTTAACTAAGGAGGCAAAAGCATTATACCCAGAAAATTACACGACACTAAAAAAAAAAGAGAGATAAATAGATGTATACATGGATTGGTATCAACATCATTAAAATGTCCATATTACCCAAAGCAATCTATAGATTTAATGCATTCTGCATTAAAATGCCAATGGCATATTTTGCAGACCTAGAAAGAACTTTACAAAAATCCATCTGCAATTAAAAAGAAACCCGACTAGCTGCAGCAATTCTGAAAAAGAAGAACAAAGTAGGTGGGATCTCAATACCAGATATCAAGCTGTATTACAAAGCCACTGTTCTCAAAACAGTCTGGTACTGGCACAAGAACAGACATATGGATCAATGGAATAGAATAGAGAATCCAGAAATCAACCCAAACCACTAAGCTCAATTAATATTTGACAAAGGAGGCAAGAACATACAATGGAGTCAAAACAGTCTCTTCAATAAATGGTGCTGGGAAAATTGGACAGATACATGCAAAAAAATGAAACTAGACCACCAACTTACACCATACACAAAAATAAACTCCAAATGGGTACAGGACTTAAACATAAGACTGGAAACCATAAAAATACTAGAGGAATCCAGAAGCTGAAAAATCTTAGACATATGTTGAAGCAATTTCTTCACTGATAGAACTCCTAGGATAATGGAAACTAAAGAGAAAATAATCAGACTATATCAAAATAAGAAGCTTTTGTACAGCAAAAGAAACCATCAACAAAACAACAAGAAAGCTCACTGCATGGGAGAACATATTTGATAATGTTATCACTGATAAGAGCTTAATCTCCAACATTTACAGGGAACTCATACAGCTTAACAAAAGAAAGCTAAACAACCCAATTTAAAAATAGGCAAAGGACCTAAATAGATATTTTTCGAAAGAAGACATAAGGAAGGCCAAGAGACATATGAAAACATGCTCAAAGCTGCTAATCATTCGAAAGATGCAAATCAAAACGACAATGCGGTACCATCTCACACATGTCAGAATGGCTATTATTAACAAATCAACAAAGGACAAGTGCTGGTGAGGATGCGGAGAAAAAGGAATCCTCCCGCACTGCTGGTGGGAATGCAGACTGGTGCACCCACTGTGGAGAACAGTATGGAGTTTCCTCAAAAAACTAAAAATGGAGCTCCCATTTGACCCAGTGATCCCACTTCTAGGAATATATCCCAAGAAACTAGAAACACAAATCAGAAAGGATATATGTACCCCTATGTTCATAGCAGTACAATTTACCATAGCTAAGATTTTGAAACAGCCTAAGTGCCTATCAGCAGATGAGTAGATTAGAAAAATGTGGTACATCTACACAATGGAATACTTTGCTGCGGTAAAAAAGAGGGAATTCTTACCATTTACAGCAGCATGGATGGAACTGGAGACCATTATGCTAAGAGAAATAAGCCCGTCAGAAAAGATAAATATCACATGATCTCACTCATTTATGGAATATAATGAACAACATAAACTTATAAACAAAAACAGATCCAGAGACAGAGAAGCATTGATTAGAATGTCAAACCTCAGAGGGAAGGTAGGGCAGAAAGGTAAGGGGAAGAGATTAATCAAAGGACTTGTATGCATGCATATAAGCCTAACCAATGGACACAGACAACAGGGGCGTGAGGGCATGCTTGGGAGTTGGGGGGGCAATAAGAACACTTATGTAATACCTTAATCAATGCAGAAAAACATTATTAAAAATGCATGAAAAATAAATACATGCATATTTCATTAATATGTTTTGATTTTTCTAGCTATATGACTTTTGTACATATAGTTTTATAACAATTTCTTTCTTAACAATGAATTCTGAACATAAATATGAATGAATCTGTACTGACAAAATCATAGATTTATCTATCTTATGTGTTGCAAAACTTTCCACTTTAGTTTGTTCATCCTAATCCCCGTACTTGTACATTTTGGTCAGGGTTTCTCAACCTTGCACTATTGGCATTTGGGTTATTCATTCTCTCTATGGGTGGTGGGCGGGGGTGGAGTGGGGGCTGTCCTGTGCCTTGTAAGAGACTGAGCAGCAATCCTGGCCTCTGCCCACTAGATGACAGCAGAAGCTCCTTCGAATTGGGACAATCAAAACTTTCTGAGGCCAGAGCCACTCCAGGTTGAGAATCAGTAAATCATTTCTCTCTCTCTCTCTCCTACATTACACAAAGCTGCTCAAACTTCCTTAGAGCTTTTTGCCATCCATATACACCATGGATATTCCTAGATGTTCAATTACTGTTGCAGAGAAGAGGCATCTCTTCGAGAACTTTGATATAGTTTTGCCAAATTTTGGTCCAAGTATCAATTTTTAAAAGTTAAAACACCACTCACATGAAAATATAGAACAAGCCTCTGTCCAAGGTTTTCTTGTCTCATTGAGTGAGACAACCAGCAAGATGGTAGGGCAGGTTCAGAAAGAAATAGAGACAGGGTCCAAAAGTACTGCAAAAACACTGGGAAGAGGGTGTTAGTGGTGCTCACCATGGAGCACTAACCTTTGGGCTCTAAGCCTTTCCAAGGCTACAGGACAGCACTCATTTTCACTGACACTAGCAGGAATCACTTGCATTGTTTCCTGTACGTTAACATGGACTCTCACAGCTTGTGAAGTATCCTCATCAACAGAAAATAATCTGTTAAACCAAGGTGGTTACTTCCAATGATTCAGATAGGTATTAAGTGACAGTTGGCCAACACCCAGAGTATCCTTGAAAAGACAGAGTCATTCATTGCCTATGTCTGAGTTCTAATTTTCTTTCTTTTAACACTGTTTTACAATGTAAATTTTGTAAAATTTACTCTGTTTGATTGACACACCTCCCATCACCATAACCAGCATGAAAGATTCTCACTCTTTTATTCTGTCCTATCAGAGAAGTATTTTATTACTTTGTTTCAACTTATTCCACTGCCTGTGAGATCAAATATGTTCGCACATGTGTATTGGCCATTCTTGTCCCAATTTAGTTTGCCTGCTCATGCACTTTGCCCATTTTCCTTTAAGAAAATTCAACTTTTTCTCATTCACTTATCCACTTAGAATATCAATCATTTGTATTTTATAAATGTTAGAAATATTTTTCTAAAGGTCCCTTTATCTTTTCATTTAGTTTTTCTTTATAAGAAAAATCTATAATAATAAAAGCATAAATATGCTAATTAGACTGGACAGCTGAACGACCTAATGGATGTCATTCTGGATGAAGCTGTGGTGGTGGGAGCCGAGGCAGAGGCGGTTAGGGGTGATCAGGCAGGCAGGCAGCGTGGTTATGGGGGATCAGGCAGACAGGCAAGCAGGTAAGTGGTTAGAAGCCTTTAGTTCATATATATATATATATGTATGTATAAAAAATCTGGCCCATTAGTATTTTTTCTTAACCCCAGGATTAAATATTTATCTATGCTTTCTTCCACTATATTTTGAGGTTATTATTTCATACTTAAATTTGTATTCCATTCAAAGTTCATTTTAAAATAAGAGGAGAGTTGAATATATAACGCCCTCCTCCCTTTCCACAAAAAGAGCTAGCCAGTTTTCTTGACTCTATTTGTTGAATAAGTCATCTTTGTAAGTCTCATGGCTCAAATGTGAAGTCCGTGTACAGAAGAGCATGTTTCTGGACTGTCTGTTCTTTTCTCTTGATCTTGTCTTGGCCCCAGGCCATAAAATGTAAATCACTGTTGATATGTAATACACTTCATCTGGCTGACTAGATCTCATTTGAAAAATCACAGTTTTTATGTGCAAATGGTTGAGAGTCTATTTATGTAGCATTTAGATAAGTGAAAAGGTGTCCATTTTTTTTTTTAGAAGAATGTCTTTTCATTCTACTATCAGGCCAAGTGTTTCTTATTCAAAAGTTATTTTCCTTTCTTACTGAGCATTTTGAAGGTTTGAAATTTCCCTGTGTAGTGAAGCTCCTTGTCTTAACTATTCTTACCAAACCTACTTTTGCTGTGCCTGGACTGTATGGGAATGTTTAGGCAGGCCCAAGGTCATAGAGGGACATCCAAGTGTTGGCCAAAAGCACCTGCCACACACATGATGGGATCTCATATGCTCAGGACACAGCATGGCTGGATTGCTGGGAGAGTGGGCAGATCTTCATTTATTTGTTGTGTGTGTGTTTTGTTTTTGTTGTTATTTTTTATTAAACTCTGAACCAGTCTTCTCAGTCTCGAGTCCCGCGAGATTTATTAGGATGGAGGAGAGCACTTTGTGGAACAGCAATGTTGGAAAATACCCAGTAAAGCCTGGTTAAGCAAGTCTCCCTGTAGCAGAACTTCTCCAGGCCTTCAACTTGCTACTACCCTGTGACTTTCCAAGAGTGTGATGGTTACTAGACCTTCTCCAGGAAACAACAATGAACAGCCAGTGAATACCAGCTTCCTAAGCCCTGCAGCCAGAAAGACTATTTTCCTGATACTATTATTTTTTTCAAGCAAAATCATGAAAAGGACAAAACATCTCCAAAAGTAAAAATGAAGACATCTATAATCTATACTAATAAAAGCGTAATATGCTAATTAGACTGAACAACCTTCCAGACATCCTTCTGGACAAAGCTGCGGTGATGGAGGCTGCAGCAGAGGTGGTTAGGGGTGATCAGGCAGGCAAACAGAGTGGTTAGGGGCAATCAGGCAGGCAAACAGAGTGGTTAGGGGCAATCAGGCAGGCAAGCAGAGGCTATTTAGGGGTGATCAGGCAGGCAGGGGAGCAGTTAGGGGCATCAGGTCAGCAGGCAGAGGCGGTTAGGTGTGATCAGGCAGGCAGGCAGGTGAGCAGTTAGGAGCCAGCAATCCCAGATTGTGAGAGGGATGTCTGACTGCCAGTTTAGGCCCAATCAGGCCTAAACATCCCCCAAGGGGTCCTGGATTGGAGAGGGTGAATGAATTTTGTGCACCAGGCCTCTAGTTAAATATAATCATTGACAACAGGAACATGATTCACTCTGCCTTAGAGGGTGCATTCTATTTTTCCAAGTGAATTTCATACATTTTTTCTCAGCAGTCCTCACCATTCCCAAAAGAGGAATGGAGGATCACCATTATTGACCCATTTTGTTGAGAATGTTGGTGTCTGAGGCTGTGGGATGGTGGAGCCTGCTCAGGAAATCTGCATCTATTGATTGCATAACAGATTTTGTTAGCTTCCCTTTGCTGTGTAAAACTTACTGAGAACTTAGCGGTGTAAACCAATAGCCAAGCGTTACCACACAGACTTCTAGGTCAGAAGTCCAGGCACAGTGAGGCTGGATTCTCGGCTCAGGGTCTCTCAGTGAAACTGTGGTGTTGGCCAGGCTTTCTTCTTATCTGGAACTCAAGAAAAGAATCTCCTTCCAATTTAGGCAGGTTGCTGGTAGAATTCATTTCTTTTCATGGTTGTAAGCCTGAGAACCTTAGGCGCTGGAGGTTGTTCACGTTCCTTACCACGTGGTCCTCTTCATCTTCAAAGCCAGGAACAGAGAACCTCCCTCATGTTGAATTTTCCTTATGCTTCAAATCTCTTTCTTCAGGAAATTCTCTACGCTTTAGCAGCTCACCTAATTAGGTCAGGTTTACCAAGAATAATCTATCTTGAAACCAACTTATTTTGAACCTATTTTCATCTGCAAGACTCAATTCAGCAGTACTTAGGTTAGTGTGATTGAATAACTGGGGGATGATTTGTGCACACCATAGGCTCTGGGGGAGCAGTGGAAATCTGGGGGTCATCTTAGAATTCTGCTTTCACAGTCACCCGTGTTGGTTGCACTGGCTTTAGAAATTTCTGTACTGCTAAGATGGCCAATGTGTGCTTATGGAAATAAAAAGTAAATCATAAGAGATTTGATTTTAATTAGTAAAATGCACAAGAACTCCAAAGACATCCCAAAGATGCTGATGCTGACAACCAGGCAAAATTCTTCCCATGCCTGGAACAATTGCTTTCCTTGCTGTTGAGATGGAAAGAATCTGTATGGTGTATCCATGGTTCCCTTTTAATATTTTAAATAGAGTCCATTCTAAGCTTCCTTGTTGTCCATGGTTGCTATAATGCTCACATTTAGGGCAATAAAATATCTATGGCACAATGTTCTTTATGAGATGTTAATATAAATACATTGTTTGCCCTTGACGACAAATTGAAAGAAACTACCAACACCAAACCCCCAGATTGAAACTTTTTAATGTGACTGCCACATCCGTTGCACTCCAAGCCATGGTTTCCCCAGCTACACCTGACTTCATTTTCTGAGTTCCTGATTACAAGTCTATAAAAGTCGCTCTGTAAAGTTTTCAATGAAATCTACCACGTGAAAAAAAAATTACTCAAACTAGACTTTCTATCTATGGGTTGGTTGCAGTTCCCCATTTTCAGCCAGTGTTGGGGAGAGAGGGGAAACTTGGGCAGATGCTAAATAGGACCATCCTGCTCTATCTTAGCACCAAACTCCTCTCTGCAGGAACCACCCACTTCCCCTGTGACTGGAGAGAGCTGCCACCAGGCACCAAGCTGGGTTCCTTTGAAGCCAGAGAGACAAGCCCCACTGCATGCCTCCCTCTGCGTCAGGGCTGTCACCAAGGACACCAGTCTCCAGCCATTCTCTCTGAGCTCTGATGTCATAGATTCAACACCCCGGGAACTGGGGGCTGGGCTCATTTTCTCAAGCAGGCCACGCTAGTATCATTAAGCTGCCTGGTTTTAATTTTCAGCCACTTCCCAGCTGTCTACTTAGGCATGTTGAAAGCCAAACTCATTCATTCTTTCCACCATTTCCTGGTGATTGGAGCAGTTTAATGATTGTCTTGTGAGAAGGAGAAAGGGATGCAGATCAGGAACAACTGGAGAGTGATGAGAGAAAAGAATTGTAAGTTGGAAGAGAAACGCCAGCTCATAAATGTGTAATTGAAAACATTATACTAGTACAATTACCATGTTAGGGTTTAGTTTAAGAGGGACTCTAAATTGATCATACTGCTGAGAGTCCACTGTGAGAAGTAAAATTGTGGAATATCTGGGGGGCATTCCAGTTCTCAACAACTTTATCCAACAGTTCAGTGTGTGGGAAAGAACCTGGGGCTGGTTTTCAGGGGCTTCAGTGGTCCTCTTGCCCTTCAGTACTTGTGCCAGCCCTGTAATGACAGCCTCTTCAGGCCTGCGCTCAGTCACTGACCAGAACCTGTAGAAATGCTCTGAGAGAGAAAAAGCAGACACTTTGCTGGTCCACCTCAAATGCGATGTCTCATCCTTTTGACAGCTTCAGAATTTTGAGAACGGGTGGGCTCTGAGGTCAGCTATTTCAGGCACTTCCCTGTTTGTTTTAGCCTTCAACATGCCCATGAAGATGTCCCAGGAGCGTCACAAATATGTCTTTCCCATGTCTACCCGAGCATTTCTGAAATCTTGCCCTTCAGTCAGTAGCTCTGTCCTCCTCAGACCTTGCTAGAGGGTAGCTATGGGTCTCTCATGTTCTCAGAGCTCAAAGGCAGTCGCAGAATGTTTCTATGGACTTTCTCTTCTCTGGCCTCCCTTTCTAGGCAGGCCACTTCTTCTCCCCAGACCACTGGGAGGGAGAAGATGCACTCCCAGCATTTCCGCCTTTCCCCTTTCTCCCTCTCATATCTAATACCTGGTCTCCTCACAGGTGCCTGAAGAATGACTTCAAAACCTAAATAATATCATGCTATGCCCCCTACTCAAACACCTCCAAAAGCTTTCCATTTTGTTTAAAGTAAAATTCATATTATGACGGACTGTAGACCTGCATTCGCAGATGCTGCCTCTTCTTACTCTTAGCTACCAAGAGCACTCCTCTCCTTCTGTTCATGGAATATGCCACTTCCCTTCCCAGGTCCTGGCTCCCCACCTGGAGCACGCCCCTCCAGGTCCTCTTGTGTGCACAGGTCTCTGTTCAAATGCCTCCTCCTGAAAGGCTTCACTCTACCACAGGTGGTAAGTCTGGTGGGGCAGGAGTCCCCAAGGCAAGGAAGGACATCTGTGTGGGATTGGGGTAGTTCTTCAAATTTTTGGAAAATTAATCAATGAGTGAATAACTTCCCTAATATCTCAGAAGGCTTAACCACTTAAGTCAAGAACTAAGACAGGTTCTCATTCATAAGTTCAGTATTATTTCAATACCTGTGGGCTTGCCTATTCCCCTCTCTTTACTTCCTGATGTATTTTGTTTAAAAGTAAAGATCATGTTACTCTTGTTCCTTGGCGAGGGTGACATCATGTATGGAGATATCACAGTAGAAATGTTGAGGGTAGTGGACCAAATTACTCTGTGTGGAAGCAGCTTTACTAGTGTTTGTGAAACAGAAAAGGTAGCATAAGATTCTGCAAGATACTACATTGTCATGTGGATAAAATTCTCAACGTAAGAGCATGAGGTGGTTGACAGTCGCACCTTCTGTGATGAGCAGTGACCACAGCTATAGCACGGGTAGGTCCTCTGTTCACACAGTGTTGGTGGATTAGCCTCCCCAATGGAGGAAGCCCATTCAGCCTTTTCTCCATTCACCTTATGTCAATTATTTTTTTTGCCAGGGAAGTGGTTATTGGCCTGCCTGATATCCAGGAGTTTCAACTCTCCAAACTATCTATCTGCTTTCCTGCTGTGACTTTGTTTCCTGGCATCCATGTCTATGGGCAAAGATTTATGCCACCATTTCACATCCTGGTCTTTCTCCTTCCCCAGTGTCAGGCAAGATCCTTCTCAGTAGCAGGCATTTACAAGTAGATGCATGCCTTTTATAAAAGTAAATGAGTGACCTCTTTCCTGGTTGAGTACCCAAAGCTCAGCTGGGCTTGGTCTTGCTCTGGTTCTCCTGAACCTCATTCCCAGGATTGTGGGGAGCAGGGAAATAAGACAAAAGAGGTCAGATTCCAAAGAAGCTACTGAACTAACCTTACGTAATTCAACATGATTTCCAGGGATCTGTGTGAGGAGTGAATGCATCTCTGGTGTCCATAGATGGAAAGGGAAAGCAAGAAAGTGCAGCAAGAGACTTTGAAACTCTTTGCCCAGAGAGCAAACTCTGCATCCAACTCCCAGCATGTCTGTCCTGCCCACAAGAGAAATAATGGCAGTTGCAGTGCATTCACACAGAGAAGAAGTCTGCATTGGCTATTTTTCATTGCTTGTGGAGGCTGTAATTGCGGCCACTATAGGTCGTGCTGGAGATGATACAGCCGGCTGAGCTTCATGTTGAATAAATATTGGCAACCACATCATCTTTAAATGATATTAATGTCAGGGTTGCTTTTTATAGTTTTCCTGAAGATTTTAGCAACAATAAGACCAAGGCAAGCATCA
This sequence comes from Lasiurus cinereus, assembly GCA_011751065.1. NCBI lineage: Eukaryota > Metazoa > Chordata > Mammalia > Chiroptera > Vespertilionidae > Lasiurus > Lasiurus cinereus. The sequence goes on along the minus strand of JAAGEH010002531.1, from coordinate 56,210,563 downwards.
TGGTATCTCAACCCAAATCAAGCTTGCATTTTTCTGATGTGTATTTAATTTGGTTTTGGCGTGGAGTTTCTGTTTTTCTTGGGTTTGACATCATTTATGAGGTTGCATGGATACACTCTAACAAAACATCATCTATAATCAACTGAGGCTCACAGAAGAAAGAAATGTGTGCCAATTCCAACTAATCTGAGCCTTTATGGGAATAGCTGTTTGCTATGAATGATTGGCCAAACATCTGTGTCAACACTTTGGGAGCTGGAGATAGAGGGGTTGTTCATCGCCACATTCACAGTATTTCTAGCTCCATAGAGGGGGAAATGCTCTTACAAACAAATGTCTCAACTAAGCTCCTCTGAAGTGAGATCTACTCTCTAAAGTCATTATAATAATTAAAGATGGGTATTTGAATGGTATATGTGTATGTATGTTGGGTAATAAGTTTTGGCTTATTTCACACTAAACTATCTAATGAAGTGACCTCCGGTCACTCCTGTGGGGTCATTTTAGGAAGAAAAACATATTGTTCCCCTCATTATACAGAGGCATCTGGTCCCATCCACCCCTCTAATCCAGGCATCACTCAGCAAAGGCATACATATTCTTCAAGGGTGACTCATGTGATTAAGGATGATAGGAAACCTCAATAATTGAGTCCATTGTACTACATTTCAAGCAAGCATCAACATCTGTCCTCAATCCTGGCGGGGATATGGTTTCACACATCCTGGCACTTCTCAGAGCTTGTTGTGGGGAATGCATTTCTCCTGGTGATTAGGGACACTCAGCTACCTGACAGCTCTGCTTCCTGAAGCACCCATTTACCACTGTGGTGTAGTGGGGAGGGTGGGCCATGCCTCAGGCAGGAAGCTCTTTTCTGTTCTAAAGCACACCATTTCTTAGTGCAGGTCATTCTCTGCTGGTCTTCCATTCTGTTCCTTTGTGACATCTGCCTCAAGAGGGGGCATCACTTGAAGGTGGGATAGAATGAGATCTGCACACATCGTCAGCCAGTCAATTTTCTCAGATTTGAAAATAGACATGGATGGCTCTGCTGAAGAAACAGGACACTGTTGTAGCCTAGAACTCCATGCAAATGGGGCATTTCTATCCCATCTGAGTCAACTGAAAGTACCATTGATGTCCGGTCAGCAGCTGCCTCTGTTTTATCAGCTGCATCCTCTGTGGGCATGCAGACTTCCCCAAGCCCTCAGAGGGGGCCAACGCAAAACCTCTGAGTCATCAGATCAACTCCCTTAAATTCCTGAGTTTAATAAAATGAAGTTTTAAATAAAATGGATTTTTCTACTTAAATGTCTGTCCCTGTTGCATCTGGCTCCTTTCTAAGCCCCTGGACTGTGGTGCAGAGAGCAGGCAATGGGAAGGAGGGTGAGACAGTCTCAGACCCAGTGGGGCCTTTCAATTAATTATACCAGCTGGATGGAATCCAGCTGCAGATTTGATCCCACTCTGGACAAGCAGTTTCATCTTTTTGTTTCTCTGAGTCTGTCCTTTTGGTTTGTAAAAGTTCACCTATGAAGAAAGTTATCATGCACCAAAACAAAGTTAAGCAGCCTAAATACATATATCCAGGTAAAGTCTTGCCAAGCTGCTGTCACTTACTCGGGAGAGTGCTTGCTGTGGCTGAAGTCATCATGTGTCCCAGTGGATTTGCTCTCACCACCTCAACCTCAGATAGCTGTTAGCTTGGCCCTCTGCATTTCCCCCACTAGTGCTCATTAAAAAGCCTCAGATTGTTCTGGTTTTGGCAAACTGAACCAGGAAGCCAGATATTACCTTTACTTAGAAGCCTAAAACAGGAGAGATGACTGGTATTTATTTTATTTCAAAGCTGGTGATTCTGGAGGCCAGGAGACACCGCATGTCACAGTGAGTAAACCTGACCTCTCTCCTGAATGGCTGTCCAAAATACTATGAGTGCTCCTGGGCCCAGCATTCCTACCTTGGGTTTTGAGCACTAAGCAGAAGTTCCATTCAGTGCATCTTCCTGGAAGCCAATCTATATATCAGCACCCAATTTGCAAGGGTCAGAAATGTAACTGGAGAGGATACTCAGATGCTCCAATAGGTTTCCCTAAGATGGAGGTAATGCTTTTTCACGATAATTTTATCCCAATTCTTGGGATTCCTCTCCTCAGTTGTATTTGTGACTTCACTGGAGTGAGAATAGGCTGCCTTGATGATACGTTGTAAAGAGTTGGGGTGATTGTTGAACTAAATCCTCTCATTAGGCTAATTCTTAGGTTCTCAGAAGATTAATGACTCAAATCAACTTGTTCAGGAAATCAAAAAAATTATTCCAAAAGCTGGAAAGCAACTCAGGCCCCTGCATCCACCATCCTGCTACTTCCTCAGAACTTGCTTTGGAAATAGTATGTATTGCTAACAGATTAGTGGGCACAAGCAAACACAATATTCTTTCTTGTCAAACGTGGGTTAGCCACAACCTGTAGACAGAATCCAACTGACTCATATCAATGAGCTGATATGACCCCATAATATTTGGGCGGAAAGGGAAATTTTCATTATAGCTTACTTTGTTAAAAGTATATTCATTTGATTGTAAAATGAGAATTATTTTGGGAGAATATATATAAACCCTGGGAGTTTGGAGCAAGCCCAGGGTAGGACAGCTATAGAAAGTGACACGATGCTAACCCAGGGTCATTAGGTCAGTCTTGATAAAGTAGATTTACCTCCCTATATTGTGCTTGGACTATTGTCATGGTTTAGCACCTCCTGAAAATATTGCTTTGGTTATACTCATGATTAGATACCCTGGACTGTGTTTTTGACTGATAAGCATGGCTCTTTGGAGCAGTTGTCCTGGGTTTTGCTTTACTCTAGGATATTTTTTTATGACACTGTTATTATTCAAGTCCTCAGAAACATGCACACCTCAATTTGGCATTGCAACAAGTTGATTTTGAGTAAGTCTAAACCAGGACCTTATTCACCTGTAGAAGAACTCTGCAACCATGTGCAGGGGCAGGAGGACAATGAGATTACACATCTCATCAAAGCCACTGTGACTTTTCTATGTCTTACCACAACAACACAATGGATCCCATACTGGCACAAAGGTAAATGGGGGAAGTTTAGTTCTCTGAGAGAACACACAGCCCTCTTATTGTTTATTGACTTATTCAATTGTATGAAAAAAACAAATTTTACAGGAGTTGCTTTCTAGCTTTTAGAATATTTATTTGATGTCCTGAACAAGTTGATTTGAGTCATTAATAAACTATCATAATTTATTCTATTTCCTTTTAAAATATCCACTCTTTATTGAATCAAGTATATGTATTATTAAAGTGATTGGTAACCAACTTACAGAATTTACATGCTCTATCATTTTTGTTGAAATTTTCAATTTAGTTTTGCTGTAAATAGATACAAAAGTTTGAAGTTTCAGTCTAAAAGTTTCAGTTATAAATTTTTCTTGAGATATTGTTCTTGAATTTTAGTTCAAAAGGACTAGGAAAACATGCTTTTTATAATACCTTAATGATTTTCTAACCATCCAAAAAGAAATAGAAAAGATGGGTAAAATGAACTAAGTAGTTGATGATGCTTGCTTTTAGTTGCTGTTCCCAATAGATTGAAAAAAAAAATTATCAGGAGGGAATGAAGAAAAGAAGAGAGGAGAGAACACTAGACTATCAACTGATTTCACAATGAATGATTTAACAATAATTGAAATAGCTGAGAAGAAGAAGGTGTGGGTGCTCTTGTATTATGCACATGAGGGATTGAGCTGGTTTGAAGGTAGGTTCCTCTTCTTTGAGGAGCATATTTGAGCTGGTCACAAAGGTGTGAGAGGAATCAAGAGATAAGAGGTTGAGGTGAGCATCCCAGGCCAGGGAATGGCTTTCATTATAGTTGTGTCCTGATGTCATAACAACCCATTTAAGAAATAGCTGGGATCGCAGCCATTTCCTCAGGCCCTCATGCCACCATCCTGTGTACATGCTGCAGTGATGCCATGGTTCTAGTTAATGCTGAGTGTTCCCTGGTCTTCCAGTGTGCTTTAGCTGCTTTTTTTTTTTCTGCGTTCCCATAGCCCATGGACATGGCCCACTCTCACTCACACACCATATACAGGACATGCCTTACTTCCTTGTCTTCATATGTTCATGTCTGTCTCTATTCTTCTTCCAGGCTGGGCTGGGATGGCTCCTCCACCATTGTGTCCTCTGCATCTACTACTGAGTTTAGCACATAATAGATCAACTAATGAATGGAAGGAATACCCACCAGACTATTGAGTCATTCAATCTCAAGGACTCTTGGAGTGAAAAAAGATGTGATCTTGTCCACATCTCTCTCCTCCAGAAAAATTTGTCATGATGAGGACTCAACATCTCACTAATCTCTTCTTTGAAATAAGCAAATATTTTTAAACTCACTTATTTTACCATTAATTTCTTTTTATTAGCTATCTATCTGAAAATGAAACATAACTCACTGTCCTTGAACAAAAGTGGTCTATTTCCTTCTCTGTTGCTTCTTGTTCCTCTCAAGGACACGGTCTCCTTTTAATTTTGCTAGTGTTCATATAGTCTTCCCTGCTTCCTTTTCTCTTTTCCCTGACTCTAGAAATGCTCGCCATCAACTCACATAGCCTGTCTCTGCAATCAGAATACACATTTCTTTTTCTTTCTCTTCAACACAGCCATATCCCTCTCCCCTCCCATTTCTACAAATACTCACATACCTTTTCCTTCCACTCAAATTCCCTCTCACATTCTTCAACTGGAACTTCCCCATAGCAGCTGGACAAGGCCGGCTCACAGTTGGGAAGATTAGGTCACTGTGGCTTGTCTATACAGCTGTGTTTCTGGCAGGGCCCTGGAATCACTAAGCCCATCCCTCATGGTGGAGCCAATAGTTTAGTCTCAGATCCACTTTCCAGGCATGCTCATACTCCTAGAAACATGAAAAATTCATAATAAACACCAGCCACCTAGCCCTGTAACCCAGCACCCACTTCCTGTAGATTCCATAGCAATGCCAGTACCCTGGATTCATTGAGAGACCCTCCCAGCTGGTGATAGGTGTGGCTGCTAAGACCATCAGGGCTGGTGATAGTGAGATATGGAAATAGGGGGTTTATCTATGTGAGGTGGGGCCATTCTTGGGATAATGAGGGCAGTGGCTGCTGCTTTGGGGTGGAGGAGCCTGGCATTCTGGCCTCATGCTGTACACTTCTTATGTGGTACTGGACACACCTAATTTGAAATTTGTGGGTGGAACAGAAGCTATAGATTGGGTCTAAACCAGAAGAATGTCAAAGGCATGCCAGAGGGGAATTGGGGATTAGATAATAGGGAGGGAAATGGGCTAGCCCATGATTGGGCTCTCAGTTCATCTGTGGTCACTATAGTCATGGTTGGCAGAGGTCTACTTGAAGGCAAGGCCAAAGTTGTCAAAATAATGACTCTGCTTGAACACAGACCACACAGTCACGGGATGTCAGAGCAGGACGTGACTTTAAAGCTAGTTTAAAGTTCATAAGGTCAGGCCAGTTGCCCAAGGTCACAAACATTTCAGATCCGTCTTTAAGTCTCCCTCTCTTCCAGTAGCCTTTTCACTATTTTACTTTTAATGCCACAGTGCAGACACCAAATGTTAATTAATCAAGTAGGTGATTCTGGTTGTTACTCTAAATACTTTGCTGCTATTACGCATGAAACCCTGTCAAGGATATAACATGGTTTTGTAGTTGTTAAACATTTTGCATTCTGGCATCACATAGAATAAAACATTAAAGAAAACTCTCTATATTGCATTAAAGTAAATTTGCAGCACCTGAGGAGAGTGAGCAGGAAATCCACTGACCAATATTTTGTCTGTGCAGATGTGTACTATATGGTTTGCCCAACCTGCCTGACCTCCTCCTCCTCCTTTTTCTCTTCTCACCAGCTTAAAAGCTGCCCTGTTCTTTTATGATCCTATCTCCATGGCCCTCTTGATGAATATAGAAATGACCCATGTCAGAACATGCTGAGTCTCTTCCCCTGGATTTTTGAACAGGAATTCCTGGTTGGTGTAAACTAAACCATGAAACCCAAGAATACTGTGGGTATCATGTTTCTGGCCATTTTGAGAAGAAGTCTGAGGTCACAGTGCCCCACTGAGAGAAGCAAAGATGAGGTCCTAAAACTGAGAAAGTCTGACAGCATCTGCATCTGTAGTTCAGATGCCCTAGTGCTTTTGAATCCCGTGTAATGGTTGTTCAACCCTTCCTTGGATTCTGTCAACCAATTAATTAACATTCTGCGGATGCTAATTAAAGTCAGGTTTCTGTTTCTTGCCACCAAAGGAGTCCTATTTAACTGGTAGCTTTGCATTCTAGATTATAAGTCTTATTAAAGAAAACTCTCTATATAGCATGAATGTAAATTGGCTATATGTCAATAGCTGTTTGAGGCATAAAAACGGCACATCCCAGGGATGAACAAAGTAGAAGGTGAGCTTAGAACATCTCATTGTGTCAGAAAGTAAGGAAATATTTTTTAAAAATATATTTTTATTGATTTCAGAGGTGAAGGGAGAAGAAGAAAGAGAGAGGTGGAAGCATCAATAATGAGAAAAAATCGCTGGGGATTGAGACCGCAATCTGGGCATGTGTCTGTCCATCAAACCCAGGACCTTTCAGTCTGCAGGCTAAGGCTCTATCCATTGAGCCAAACCAGCTAGGGCAGTAAGGAAATATTTAAAACAAACAAACAAAATAAGAAGAAGGAGAAAGAAGAGGAAGAAGAGACTTGTCACAGGACACAGGAGCCACTGAAAGGAGCTCCCTACTAGCCAGATATGGTACAATTTTCATTCCAATATAATTAGGGATGATAATGAATTATTGCAAAAAAATTCCCAGGTCCATGTCAATAATAAATAGATACATGAAATGAATGGGGTGGGGAACTCTTGCTTGCAGCAGAATGCCAGGTAGGGCGAGCAAATGTAGAGGGTGTGCTGGGAAAATGAGTAATTATGGGGTGGAAGTTTTGGACCACATCATGATGGGGAAACCAGAATCTGCCTTAGCAATGATGGCAGACCAACGCCCTGTGCTCTGTATGATGTAAAATAATGTGTAATGTGTAATATCTCACACAGTGCATAGACAAAATCTATCTGAGCAAACACATGCTAAGAACATGTTTCATTGAAACAGAAAGGATGGGATTTCGTGAAACAAATGTGATAACTGAATGCAAGAAATGATCCCAGACTGCACCCTTTACTGGGACATTATTGGGTCAATTGTCAAAATTGGACAATAGATAGTGAATTAGATAAAAGGATTTTATCACTATTAAACTCACTACAGTGGAAAACTGTACTATGATTATGTAAAAGCATATTTGTCTTGGGGAGTAAGGAGGCTTGAAGTATTCAAGCTGTTCTTAAATGGTTTACAGAATTATATCCTATCTAATAAAAGAGTAATATGCAAATTGAGCATACCTCTGCTACACCCACAAGCTATGCCTACCAGCCAATCAGAAGCGAGTATGCAAATTAACCCAGCCAAGATGGCTACGGCCACAAAGGAAGCAGGAGGGAGGCTTGGGTTGCCCCAGCAATAGAGGAAGCCAAGTTTTCCACACACCCTGGCTGGCTCAGGCCTCCACTTAAGGTTACAAAGTTTTAATTATAGAAGATAAATAAATTCCAACAGAAATGGCTGCCTCCATGGAGCTAGCAGAAGGCTTAGCTCCACTGCAGGCTTCAAAGTTTTCATTGTAGAAGATAAATAAATCCCAGACACTAGGGCCTCTGCTGGGTCACCAGGGGGCCTGCAAAGCACCACAGGCCCCTTGCCCAGGCCACCCCATCCCCTCAAAAAACCCCACCCTGATCTGGGACACGCTTCAGGGCAAACCAGCTGGCCCTCACCCTTGCCTCAGGCTTCTATCCTATCTAATAAAAGAGTAATATAGAGATTGACCATCACTCCAAAACACTAGATGACTACCCTCATGTGGACACAGGATGGTCACCACAAGATGGCCAGCAGGGGAGGGCAGTTGGGGTGATCAAGTCTGCAGGGGAGGGCAGTAAAGGGTGACAAGGCCTGCAGACGAGGGAAGTTGGGGGTGACCGGGCCTGCAGGGAAAGGCAGTTAGGGGTAAATAGGCTGGCAGGGGAGCAGTGAGGCATCAATCAGCCTGGCAGAGGAGTGGTTAGGGCGTGATCAGGCTGGCAAGAGGAATCGTTTAGGGGCAATCAGGAAGGCAGACAGGCAAGCAGTTGGGAGCCAGCAGTCCTGGATTGTGAGAGGGGTCCCATATTGGAGAGGGTGCAGGCTGGGCTGAAGGACACCCCTCCCCCCTGCAAGAATTTTGTGCACCAGGCCTCTAGTATATATATAATTTTGAGAGAAAACAAATGAGAAAGCAGATGGATAAAAGAGGTAGCAATAGTTGATTCTGAGTAAAGAGTATACAGGTGTTCTTGTTCTATTTTAAAATTTTTTCTCCATTTTTGAAATTTTATCCAAATAAAATATTAATAACATTGCAAAAGTGGTGGAATCCATCCCCAAAAGGGAAATCCCGACGCACATGAGCAGCAGGTCCCTCAGACCCACCTGGGTAGGGAGGGCAGGCTCAGTTTAAGGTTTTGTTATTTGAATTCAGTATTGGCACTACAGCCTGGGCTGCTCACTTTTCTGCCTTGCCTTTGGTGACTTTTTCCTTTCTAGGATGTTTGTTTCAGTTAACCTCCAGGGAGCAGAGGCTGAAAAATGCCCAGCTGTGTACCAACAATAAGGCTTGGCTCTTGAGCTGCAGCCTTAGGAAAAACCATAAATAAACAAAATGCAGGGAATTACATTTGCTTTGGAAAAGGGTTAGTTAAATATTCCAGGGTGTTGGAAAAAAAAATATTTGAAGTTCCACAGGGTCCTAAGAGTGATTTAGAGGATGCAATACTGCCCAATATTAGCTGATATCCATTGGAAGATAACTACAGGGAAAAACTAAATCACCCAATGTAGGAGGAATACACACACACACACAAAAAAAAAACAACTCAGTATCTTGGACCCCAAGACTTCAGTGACCTTCATTTCTAAGTGAACAATAATAGGATCAACATATATCTGAAAGTCCTCAATCTCCTGGAGACTCATTGGCACTGCTGATACCTGCATTCCTTTAATCACTGTAACATCTAGAGCTCAGAGGGCTATGCAGTTGCCACATGGCCAAGCTGAAGGAACACCGTCAATGATTCTCAGAGTAGAGAGGCCAACCAACAAGCATCAGCATCACCAGGGAATTGAGCAATGCAGATGATCAGGCCCTGCCCAGACCTGCCAAATCAGAACTCTGAATGTGTTTTTGCAGGCCTTTGGCTGATCCTGATATCCACTACAGAATAAGAGCCAGGGTTTCATCTCATTTCTCAGTTTTTATTTTCATTGGAATGTCAATTGCTTGAAGAGGAAGGTTTTAATCCAGCTTTATCACTCCGAATAATTTTGAGTGGATCAAGTCAAATTGTTGGGCCTTATTGTAAATTTAGGAAATTTGATCACAAGACTTATTTTTTTATTTCTCCTTTTTTGTTAGTTTGTTTATTCAAAATTACATCAAGCTGGATTTATCTAATTTAAAGGGGTTCTCAGCCTTGTTGCCAAATGACATGTCAGAATTTATTTCCTTATTGGTCTCTCAATGCACAAGGACTCATGGAGCGTGTTGGATTGTTTGTGGAAGGACACTTGGGAAGAGGCTGACACAGAGGGAACTCCCAGGTCCCCTTCCCACCCAGGGTCTGGTGGGGCCTGTGCTTGGAAAGAGGGGCGCTCTCTGGCTAGGAGCAACGCTTGTATTTCATGGCCTGGTGTGCAGTGATACTCAATAAATACACTCTGATGAGTGAATCAGTGTACTAATGATAAAGGGCCGTTATCCTGCTTCCATGGGAAAAGCAACATTTATGCTAAAATTTAAACTATAAACCAGAAATATCTCCATAGGCATTTTTAGAGCTCCTGGTCTTTCTATAAATACTCTGCTTTCTCCCCAAGGTCACAGCCAATAAGGAATGACATAAGGACAGTGAAGCATGGTGAAATGGGACAGGTGGATGCAATCTTCAGAAGCTCACACGCCAGTTTCTCAGTTCCCTGCCATGTCCAACATCAGCCATTCATTTCTACAGAACTTGGATGTAGACATCAAGGAAAAGGCTTTGGAAGATCTAAGTAGCAAGGACCAAAATTAAGTCTGGAAACTCCCAGAATCAACCAGCTCACATTTATTGAGTTTTTTTTTTTAACAAATCTTATTCTCAGAGTTCAAATTCATATATAGTAAGTGTATCACCTCTTGAGGTGGCCTTTTAATTGCCAGGGATCCCACCCAGAACCTGATGTATCCATGACAAGAATGGTGAGAACAGAGGGACTGAACAGGAGTTAAGACTGCCTTCACTGCTAACATCCTGTACTGACCTGTGTTAACATCTCAGATCCTGGACGCCCAGTCCTGCCTCTGCCTTCATTTTCCAGGTGACCATCCCTAACACAGACATTTATCCTAATCCTTGTGGGCAGATGAAAAGAAATTAAGATTTATGGGACTGCACTTTCTGTACCCAGCCAGCTCTGTTTGCTAAATGTGTCTGGTGTCTTGGTGATGCTTTTATCTCCTGCACAAAAGAAAAGTGCTTTAAGCAACAGAGAAATAGATGTCCAAGAGGGCGAGGGACAACCTGGGCCACTGGTTGCCTTTATTCCCCATAAAATTATCATATGTTCAAAGTTCACTGAGGCCAACATGAGCTGAAAACACATCTCACATTTCTTCAGCTTAGATTAGAAAAAGCATCTCACCAATTCTTAGTTATTGTATCTAGGTTTTCTAAATTTGCTCAAACATGTACCCCTGTATTTAGCCAAAGCTATGAAGCTATTCACCTAAAAAAGTTGTGTTTTAAACACCTAAATGTAGAAATTATGTTTTGTAGAGACCTCATGCAAAGATTTTGGGTGGGGTGTGCTGGTTGTCAGGAAGTTCTTTATTCCATTGGTCATTTTCCATCAAATATGACAGCTGGTCTTAACCCAACTTGTAAAAGTCCATAATAATCACACACTGCAAAGCCACTTGTTTCACTTCCCTTTATAGTTTTCAGAAGGCAAGGCAGCCCTCTTTAAAGGCAGGATTCAGTGGGTAAGAATATGGGAAACTAAGAAATTTAAAGTTCTTACTGCATTTATATCAGTCTACTATAAAATACCAAAGCACAGCAAAGCAGTCTTTATTGTTTCTGTTGCCATAGACTGCACATGTGTGATTAAAACTTTCCCACACCACGTTGCCTGCCCCTCTGTCCCTCATCTGCAACCATCTCTCTCCTCTAAGGCAGTTCTCAGCCCCCGCATAGCCCCTGGCTGGTACACTCCTCAGCCTTCTATTGATTTGGGGGTATGATCGCTACCACTACAAACCCCAACCCCTCTTTCTCCCTCAATGAAAGAACCTTGGGGCAGGAGGATCAGGTAATCTCTGGGATGGGGCTCTTCCCTATCTTTCCTTTGCATCCTCTTTCTCTTGCTTTGCTTTCTCCATCTACCTCTTTATGACACATATTTCCACTGAACAGGCCCCACATTAAGCCCAGAACATCTTCAGAGGCATGAACTTCTTCTGCCTTCATCCCCTCTATCCAAACACACTTGTCTCATTGCTTTAGGACCTGCTCTTCCCAACACATCTACTAACTGAATTTACTGTAATAATAATAAAAAAAAAACCCATAGTGACTGATAGGGGCAGATTCCTATTTTGTGGGGCCAGAAGCTTTATAACTTGAAGGACCTTCTGTAAAAATTAATACAAATGAGGTATGAATGTGACATCTATTTAAAAAGAAGAAAAAAAAAGCCAAGCAAACTACTGAGAACCTTGGTGGTTCATGTCACTTTCTTCTAATAACTGGTTAAGGGATTTACCAGAAATGCTTCCTGGAACAGCTCCCCAACTACATCCTGACTTTCCCAACCCATCTAGAGCAGTCCAGGGTTACAGGGATGTGGAGTAAATGGAGAGCAAAGCTTTATTAACTTCATTAAAAATATTCCTCTAATGGCAAACAGAGGGTTGGCTCAGATATACCTGGTTTTGAATTCTGGCTCCATCTTCTACTCAATAACTAGAATGCCTTGGAAAAATTTTTTTCATCTATAAATTGGGGATAATAGGACCTACTCTTAAATTTTTGGTGAGATCATGTATGTGATTACTTGGTGACACTTGATACTAAGCACCTAGTAAATGGCTAACTGTTAGTAACATGTTTGATTTATGAATACTTAGACAGATGTCTACTGGCACAAAACTTGGCATTTTCAAAGTTTATCAATGGAGTATCCTAAAGAATTGATTTTATGTAAAAATGATAGAAACCAAGCAACAATAGAAACAACAGCAATAACATCTTTCAGAGCATATTTCTCAAAAAAAATATTAGTATTAAGTAAGGCACATAACATATTTCTCAAAAAACATTTTAGTATTAAGTAAGCCACAGCATAACAGAGCATCTTTCCTACATAAGCATTTATGTCACAAATAGAGTGTAACAGTGATATTCTGGAGATGGCACTGCACACAAATGATGTGACTCTGTCCTGGGGCAGCTGAAATAAGAGCTTCCCATGCCACTGCCTTGGAAGGTCTATTTTTTCCCCAACCTTTCTGCCTTCCTCAGTGATTTCCATTACTTAGAATAAGACTAAAATTAAGTCCAGGAGAAGCAAGTGGTATGGAAGGTGTGAGAGGAGATGATTGCCTTTGGGTTTTGTTTCAGGTTTTGGTTTGGGAGTTTGATTCTTGAGGATCATAGAGGGACTTTTGGTTATCTCATGCTAGGCTGAGGTTTCAGCCAGGAAGGGCACAAGGGCCTCACAAACACCAGGAGAAATCCATGTTGGAATTTTTGCTGCCTTAGCAAATCCCAGACAACAGAGACTTAGGTCCATGCACCTAAACCAGGGACGTGGGAGAAGAATGGAGGTGAAATGAGAGAATCAGCTCTAATCAGCCCTCCAGAGTGGCCCCATGGCCTTAGCATTCTTTAAATTATAACTTACAACTGAAACTTCACTTTACCCTGTCAAGAACAGAACCATTTCCACCAGTGAATTCTTTGTGTAGAAAAGAGTATTGTTAAGAAAATCCTATGATGCTATAGACTGAATGTTTTTGTCTCCTACTCCCATTCGTGTGCTCAACACCTAACCCCAATGTGATGATATTAGGAGGTAGAGCCTTTGGAAGATGTGTAGATCATGAGGGTGGAGCCCCAATGCTGAGATAACTGTCCTAATGAAAGAGACCTCAAAGAGCTCCCTAGCACCTCTTGAGGACACAGTGAGAGGGCAGGTGTCTGAATAGGAAGCAGGCTCTCACCAGGCACTGAATCTGCTGGCACCTTGATCTTGGACTTTAGCCCCCAGAATGATGAGAAATCAATTTTTATTGTTTATAAGCCAAACAGTTTAGGACTTCATGTGAGTAGAATATTTGTCATGTTTATCTTCTGGAAATATAGGTATTCACAGGAAAAAATGCATTTGTGTGAGGAAAGGGGAGAGCCCATCTGGTAAAGTAATGTGACAAAGTTTCCTCCCACCAATTAATTCCTCTCTCTGGTATAGCAGTGAACATACTGGCTGTTAGTCCAAGGACATTAGCCCAAACAGTGTCTAATTATAGCAGTGACTTAACTGCTATAATGGACCTAATGAGTCAAATCAAAGTTTTTCCCCAAAGGCTGCCCAAAACATTAAAAAACCTGAAATATTTATTTCATAGCATGTCCTTCATTCTTTTCACTTTGGAATGTCAGAGAACGTGGATGTCTCGTCCGGATGTGACTTGAAAGGAATTATTGCATTAGTCAGGATAATAAAAATATGCTTTATTGTCTGGATATCTTGTGTTTTCAGGAACACGGTGCCTCCCCATGTCCTTCAGCTGCAGGGGCTGCCTGGGGCTGCCCAATGCGGATAAGATTGTGTCCACATGTCTATTTCTTTCATGATCTGCAACAGGATAAGCCCTCAGTTAATGCCTCGTTGGTGATACTGTGCTTTATGTTTTGTATTTGGGGCTGGCTTATTTTCCTGTTAAGTGTGGGAATAGTCCAAGTCCAAAAGTGAGTGTCTCTTTCATGATCATAGGCTGCTGACATTTTAAAGAATTTCAATGAGTAGAGTTCACTCTAGTTTCTTAGAAATGCTATCCTCTTTGTCCTCTATAATATATATAGTCTCCAGCCAGGGACAAGGCTGAATGCTTTCTTTGGTAAGTATGCCTAAGAGATGACAAACTTAAGGCAACAGCAATCACATCTTTCTGAAGGTAAATGTCTCTACTCTGTGGGCTGGACACATAGACAGCTGATTGTATTTTGATCCTACAAAGAGTTAAATATTAAATATTTTAAGTTTTTCCTTGGACTGTTGAAACATACATATATATACAAAAACATACACAAGTATATTCACAACTATGGTCTCTATTTCATTGTGGAAAAGTTGAGTCTTTATTTTTACAAATATACATCTTATTTAGGACCTTTAAAATATTTACAATATCTGAGTGAGGAATGACATGTTCTCCAGAGTTTGGTAACACTGAACTTTCATTTATCATTTCAAGAATGATTGCAGAATTTGGTGAAATGATTTTCACAGAAAAGCAAAATATAATTTTCAGCCTCAAATTTCTCATAATTGAGTAATTTAAACCTCTGTGGCTTTAACTTCCAAATATTTTGGCCATATTAAACAAAATAAAATTGATTTATTAATAATATCAAGTTTTGTGGATATAGTTACCCATCCACCCATTCACTCACCCGTTGTTCAATAATGCATTTATTTTGAAATTTAGTGAGTAGACTTCTCTTTTCACTGTGGAAAATAATGCAGGGAATTATGTAGGATGAACCTTATTTCATTCATGTCAACTACATTCCTTCTATTAGGTCAAAGTTAATTCACTTTGAAGAGTTTGAAAGAAATATAGAATTAGAAAAATGGTAGGAATCTTGGAGGTTATCTGAGTCACCACTGGGCCTGGAGTTGGAGCCTTTAGGAATGGTAAGGAAAAGACTTTATATTCCTCTAAATTCATATATTGAAGGCCTGCTCCCAGTGAGATGGTATTTGGAGGTGGGACTTTGGAGGTGATTAGGGCTAAATGATGTCTGTCAAGTGGGTGGGGCCCCATGATATGAGCAGTGCCTTATTAGAAAAGAGCAAGTTAGTCTGTCTGTGCTATGTCTGGACCCAGCGAGAAGATAGCTATCCGTAAACCAGAAAGTGGGCCCTCACTGGAACCTAACCATGCTGACACCCTGAACTCAGATTTCCAGCCTCCAGAACTGTGAGAAATTAATGTTTTTGCTTAGTCGCCTGGTTTATGATAATTTATAGCAGCTTGAATATCTGAGAAAGTTGTCCAAATAGTGCTTTTTGGCAGTTTGACTCTTGGAGTCAGAACACAATCTGGAAAGAAGGTGCATGGCTGGCCAGAACCACTGGCAGTATGTCACTCCACCCAGGGTGTTGAGGACTATCTCACAGTCTCTGGGGCTTATGGTGGGGCTGTGGGAACAACTAGTGCAACTGTTGCAGCCTGCAATAGACTTGGGGAAACCAGTTCTTATCGACAGCCAGGTCATCTGAGAAAGTTACATGTACCAAATACTGGTGGTTATGGTCACAGTCAGAATGGAGATCAATAGTATAACAAATGGACTGATTGGCAAAATTAATGCCACTGACATTAAAACCAACCATAGCAATCAGATGAAGCAATTTATTTTCTCAAGTGGAAAGAACAAATCTGTGTTTGGGCTAAGTCTGATGTCAATGCACACTTTAATCCTACAGGGAATATTAGTGGTTAATGATAGATTACAGTTCCTTTCAATAATCAAAGATCTAAAATTAAAGGCCTCACATTTTTTCCGAGCTTCATGACACAAATATTTCTCTTGGGTAATATAAGATGAAAAGTAATTTTTAAATAGCTGAGTCCATACTTTTTTATATAAAGAAATATCAGAAACATGTACAATCATAGACCTTTTAACAATCAGTGGCGTTTCACCCTCCAATGATTGATGAGAAGCATTTGGGGCACTGATGTGTCACCCCACAGGGAGGCAACTATGCCTGACTGTGTTTATTTATTGAACACTTAAAAGAAGCACAAGACTATTGGGATGGTCAGGATTTTACAAAGGATAAGATCAAATGGGAGTGGGGCTTTAGCACACTGTCCAAAACTAATGTTTAGAATAGGATAAAGGAAATCCAAAAATGCAACAAAATACAAGTCCCTTGGCTTTTTCATTAAGATGTTTATACCAGGTGGGACCATATTAAGATGTTTATCTAAGATGGGATTGCATTTCCTTTCTTTTGAAAGTAAAACCTTGTTGGCACTAGAGGTGGCCATCTCTTACTTGGTCTGAAGCACTCAACCCTTTTTCTTTATTTAAGATGTTACTTGGTCTCTAGGGGGAGCCTGTGGGTCCCAACCACTCTTCACATCCACAGCCTGAGTGGCCTGTAGGAAGGCCACTCTTACGCCAGTTTTGGAGACTGGGACTGGCAGTGTATAGGTTGAGTCATATTTATTCCCATAGTGAGGTGGCTATGAGACATGCATGCAGAGCTGTGGAAAGCTTGGAACTGCTTCCCAAAGGTGGAAGAGATTGCCTCAGGCTGACCACATTTCTCTCCTCCCCAAAGGGGAGCCTAAGGTCTGGGGTCTCAGTTCTGCCTTGGGCAATGCAGGACAAATACACATTCTCTGCTTTGGGTACCTGTCCATCACAGAGGGAGAGGATTGATAGCCCACCCACTTAGTCACAGGATGGTTTTGAAGATTAAATGAGGATATTCACGCAAAACATTTTCCAAGGCTGTATATCTGTAACATGTAATATGAAAAATAAAAGCTATTTCATCAAATGATGTTGGAATCATTGGACATTTGTTTGCCAAAAAGGGAACCTCACATCTTATACAAAAAAATATCTCAGAGTGATTCATAGGCCTAAAGAGAAAAACTACTTCTATAAAACTTCTAAAAGACAGAAGGGGCTAGCCAGTTTGGCTTGATAGATAGTGTCAGTCTGTAGACTGAAGCATCCCAGCTTCAGTTCCAGTCAAGGGCACATAACCAGGTTGCGGGCTCAATCCTCAGTGGGGGGTGTGCAGAGGCAACCAATCAACGATTATCTCTCATCATTGATGTTTCCATCTCCCTTTCTTCCTCTCTGAAATCAATAAAAATATATTTTTTAAAAAAGACAGAGGTAAAGTATCTGTGATCTTTTTTAAAATTTCTTTATTGATAACAGATGTTATCAATATGTGTCCTTATTCTCCCATTACCTCCCCTATCCCCGCCCCCCCTCATGCCTTTACCACCACCACCCGTTGTCTGTGTTCATTAGTTAGGTTTATATGCATGCATACAAGTCCTTTGGTTGATCTTCCCCCTTACTTCCACCTTCCCTTACCTTCTCTATGAGGTTTAATGGTCTGATCAATGTTTCTCTGTCTTTGGATCTACTTCTATTTATCAATTTATGTTGTTCATTATATTCCATAAATGAGTGAGATCATGTGACATTTATCTTTCTCTGCCTGGCTTATTTCACTTAGCATAATGCTCTCCAGTTCCATCCATGCTGTTGGTAAGAACTTCTTTTTTACTGCAGCATAGTATTCCATTGTCTAGATGTACCATAGTTTTTTAATCCACTCATCTGCTGATGGGCACTTAGGTTGTCTTCAAATCTTAGCTAAGGTGAATTGTGCTGCTATGAACATAGGAGAGCTTATGTCCTTTCTAATTGGTGTTTCTAGTTTCTTGGGATATATTACTAGAAGTGGGAATCACTGAGTGAAATAGGAGTTTCATTTTTAATTTTTTGAGGAAACTCCATAGTATTCTCCACAGTGGCTGCACCAGTCTGCATTCCTACCAGCAGTGCAGGAAGGTTCCTTTTTCTTTGCATCCTTACCAGCACTTGTCGTTTGTTGATTTGTTGATGATAGCCATTCTGACAAGTGTGTACCTCACTGTCATTTTGATTTGCAATCTCAGATGATTAGTGACTTTGAGCATGTTTTCATATGTCTCTTGGCCTTCTGTTTTCTTTTAAAAAGTAACTATTTAGGTACGTTGCCCATTTTTTTTATTTTGTTGTAGAGCCTAACACCATTGGAAAACACAGATGTTTACATTATGATTCATTAACAGTAGCAAAATTACAGTTATGAATTTTGTAACAACAAAAATAATTTTATGGTTGGGGGTCACCACAACATGAGGAACTGTATTTAAGGGTCACGGCATTAGGAAGGTTGAGAACCATTGCATTAGAGCAAAGTGAAAATGCATGTCTTTGAGCTCTGAGAGTGGTAGAACAATGAGTGCCGGCCCAGAAATGGAGCTGTGCTGCCCACATTTCAGCAGGGTGGGTGCCATCCCCTGAGAATATTGCAGAGTGAGCCCTCCTGTGTCTATCTGCCCGAGGACATGATAGCCAGAGGAACAGGAGCTCATCCTGCAGGTGAGAGATCTCTGCAGTCAGGTGTGAGATGAGTCATTGAATGTCTGCTGGGCAGTAGAAAAGATCGGTGACCAAAGAATTCCACTGCCCCAGCGGCCCCCACCCCACCCTCCAGGAAGGACTCGCCAGCCTGGCATCAGCAGAATGTTGAAGAGGTCAGACAAGCACACTGTTTACATTACTCTCAGCAGGATGAAAGAGACCTAAGACGTTTATAGCCCAGACAGAGATATTTAGTGCTGATTTATAAATATCATGTCAGCCTGGCAAATCCATCTATCACTCATCTTGACAATTGCCATAGCTTGTCGCTAGGATCTTAGAACCAAGTGCCTGAGAAAGGTCACAAGATCGGGGAATTGAATCATGGGTGCAAATAGAAAAGAAAAAAAGCAAGAAAGAAGAGAAAAAAAATCAACAAACCCAACCATGCAGACAATTGTGGGCTGCTCCAGTACAGTGACTTCTGGAAATTTGAAAGGCCACTTGTGAAATAAAGCTTGGGAAATGAACTATTCCTCTGAGATGTCAGGAAACCTCAAAGTGTCTCTCTCATGGATGCCATAGAGTCTGGTATCATTCATTTTCTACATCCTAGCTCCCCTCATTTCTTACCCTCGCTCCCAAACTCTGGAGACCATCCAATCAATGTAGGTTCCCTGTAGCCTCAGGAAAGACCTTGAGTAAAGTATTATCCAATTTCCCTCTCTCAAATAGCTACTTTTTCAGGAACTATCATATAATTTTTTTCTTTCTAAATGTCTCTCAATACATTTTCTCCAGTTTACCATTCAGAGGGTTGAAGCTGCCTGTAAACCCACTGAGAGCTGACCATAGAGCACAGGTGAGTCTCTGTGGATAAGGACCATCAAGACAGACACCCTGGAGGGTTCTGAAGGGAAGGCTCCTTGCGCTATCAATCTGTGCTTTGATTTATCTTATCATACGAGCTCTTCCTCTCTGTGAGGTCAAGAGAGCTCAGGTGTCCATGTGCTACTGACAACAAAGAAATGGGGTCCCTAAAATTTTACATGCGGATAGGCAAAACAGCTGGTCAGAAAGACATGGGTTGCTTTCTGGAAAAAGGGACAGAGATCCAGGACTGTAGGGAGTCCAACCTGCTTTGCCATTGGATCTTGGAGCATCACTTATTGGGCTTTCAGTTATGTGATCATTAGAATAAATAGTGGAGGAGGGATGATTTCCATTCACTCTGTTTTGTAGGGTTCTTTCACAGAACACTGGCTCTTCCCAAACACAATGTTTCTATTTTAAATTTTAATAAAATAAGTTGCTTTTTACAAAGTCGACCAACTTTATACCAAACCATCACAATTCTCATGGCCTCATTTTCTCAATATATTATCTGTCTGTGTGTGGGAGGGAGGCATGTATTCATTTAGTTATCATTGCAGTCCCAAGGGCAGCTACCACACAGCTGGATTTTAATTTACACATGTGGACACCTACGTGTTGCTTGAGTTGTCCCAAAAATGATTGGCTAAGTTGCAGCTGGGTGAAGAAAACGTTGCGTGTACCCAGATAATTGCCTGTCAACTGACAGATAATCAATTTAGTCTCGAGGACCGCCCAGCCTCTAGGAATAGAAGAAGAGGCTTAGGACTTTGAAGAGGGTGGTGGAAGCCAGAATGTGTATAATCAACCTTTTAGCTGGCATCCAAGAGTTGCGGTTTAAGTTCCAACAGTGTAGGAAGAAATTGTTTGACAATTAAGAAATATAGATTAAAAATTTTTATTCTAGGTTGTCCCACTGCCACACTTCTTTGAGCTGGTAGGCTCTGCCTTTTATTCCTGTTCAGTCACTGAAGGGAGCCCAAGCCCATCCTGCCAGCTGTGTGGGCCCAAACCTTGCGGTCATCCTTAGCCCCTCTCTCTGCTCAAATCCACTTCCCATCCATCAACAAGTTTTCTGTTCCATACCAAGAACATATATTATTAATAATTTATATGTCTCTGATAACTTATGTGCCAAGATTGAGCCTCTCTCTCATAACTCCTACCACCCCCATCTAGATGGCAGAGGTTGCCTCTCAACCATCTCTCCACCTCTATCTTTTCTGTGTCCTCACCTCTTCCATTCAGAGCAGCAGAATGGCCTGCCTAATGGCAGTCCTCCTAACCCACCACCATGCTCTTGACCTCCACTCCCACTTGCTCAGAGACACATCATCAAGTCCTTCATGATTTTGATCTCCTTTTAAATCTTTTTAACATTATATTTTATATATATCATATTTTATTTACTCATGTATATATTTAAATCGACACAATTGAAAAAGTTGATATGAACCATGAGAGGATCTCCAGGATGCATGCTCATCTTTAAGAATCCCTGAAAAATTTACAGTACATATTTTGTTTTCTTCAGTAAAAACTATTTAGATAGGCTTACTTAGATCAATAAAGACTTTGAAGACCTTAATAAAATTACATACATGATAACAAAAATAACAGCAGCCAAGGGCATTTGGGAAAAAGAACAATGATCATAGAAAAGCAGTGAAATCAGGATGATGAAGTGCATAATATGTGGTGGTCTGCTGGACACAGGCCCAATTTTTACTTTAGGATGAAATTAGAATAAAAACAGGTATGGTTACTAGTTATAACATCCACAAAATAAAAAAGTAAATGAAATCGTCAGAAAGAATATGAATGTTCCAGTAATTGAAATGAGAAGAAATTTCTTTCCTGAGTCCCCATTGAGAAGACATGGTATAATGCTGGATTCTACAGCAGCCTGGGATAAATGCGTAGGTCCCCTGGAACATCTGGGCATGGCCAGAGAACATTCTCTGGAAAGGTGGAGGAAGCCTGTTTACCCCATGAGGGGGCACAGCTTTGCTCTCTTCTCCCTGGAACTGCTGAACCAATGCAAAAAACAAGGGCACTGAGAAGACCAAGGATTGCGCTAATGAAGGCAAACCTCCATAGACATGACTTCTGTCATCTTACATAAACTCTTTAAATTTAATCTTACTTTGTTATAAATTAAAACACAAACTATTTTATACATTTCAAATTCCTGTTAACTTTTAAATAAAACATTTTGTCTGTCTCATAATTAGAGATCTGTTATGAACACATTGTATTAGCAATTTATATGCTTCTGATAACGTATGTGCTCTAAATATGAAGTCAAAATAAAGCCTATTGTCTAAACTAGAGAAGGGTACTTGTATGAAAAATGATATTAGTTCTCTGTTTCCCAAAGGAACTAATTTTTTCTTCTGACACTTTGGGGACTTTTGTCATTTTGTACTCAAATTCTGAATAGACCTCACAATTACTATGGACCTTGTACAAAACTCAACTATACATTTTAACTTTTAAATTATTTGATTGATTTAGGTCACAATTTGGGTCAAATGTGGAGAACCTAGACATACACTAGTGTCCAGGAGGTGATAGATCATTTGTATTATCTTAAACCTAATAAGCACAGTGTGAGAGTCTGGGGAGGAAGAAGCATCTGATAGACAATGTGCAGCTGCTGGAGGGACGGGCATGAAATAAGGACTATCATCTGCTTATATTAAATAAGCGATTGGAAACATGTAGCAATTGCATATGAACATTCATTATAACTATAATTTCTGAGCCTATGGCTGAACCTATTTGAGATGTTGCTATCACTGTGATATGTGTGTTTAAAATCAGTTTCTTCTCTTTCCTATCAAATTTAGTTGGTAAAATGTACAAGGAGGATCAATGGGTGAAATGCAAAGTTTGATTGAATGCCAGGGTTTGGCTTTAACTGCTAACTCCCCCAAGTTTGGCAACAGTGAGCCAAACCAAACACTCTCCAGGAATCACTATGTATTAATGAGAAATTCCAGCCTCCACGGACAGATGTGATAAAAATCTGTGTCAATGTAGGGTTTTAAGAATGTTGCCTTAAATGTTTAAGAACAATGTTTGGGTTTTTACAGGGATGGATGTGTGAATTGAATGGCTTTTTTATTTTATTTTTTTATTAATTTCCTGAATATGTAGGCAACAGTTGTGAGCCCTGAAGGCCTGGGGATGGGGGTTGATCTGCAGTCATGTAGCAGCCTACTGAGAGAATTATAGAATGAAGAGGAGAGAAGGATTCAAGATGGTTACTTTGTAGAACTGAGCTGGATTGCATGCCTGGGAGAGAGGGATGGATAGGTCACTTTCAGATGAGGATCTATCAGAGTAGACATGTTACGGTCAGGTGGCTGGAAAGTTCTGTCTTCAGCCAGGGCTAGACCTTCACTGGAAGGCCTCTTGTTCTGACAAAACCAGAGTCTTTAGATTTGTGCAGCCAATACTGGGAAGGAAGGACCTCGAGGGGCTGAAGCATGGCATGGGATGATTTAAGGAGGACCTGAAGAAGATTGATTAGTTCTTTTAAGTGACTTCAAGTTTATCATGGAACATGCAACATAAAATCACCACCCTTCATATATTGTGACCTTGAGAAGCATGCACGAGCATCACAGCCCAGGCACACACTGGAAAAGCCAGTCATTAGGGTCATGCTGCAGTGGATGCAGCAACAGGTGATGCTTCCTGAAAGAGGGAATGGTTGGAGGAAGACTGGCATCATCACAAGGCTGGGAGACTCCATCCCCATCAGCTGATAACATACCTCAACTAAATCACACACATAAATGAAAATCCTAAGAATATGAGTAGTAGGTGAGGAAGGGTCACTGGAGGAGAGATCAGGAGTCTTCCTAAAATATACAATGAATCTCTTTCCATCTAGCCCTAAGTATTGATGTTCTCTATTATGTCAGGGATTTCTCTTTTAGGATTACTTATAAAATAATAAAATGAACTGACTCATTTTTTTGGAATACTTCCCTCTTTTTCTTGTCTGGCTTAAAAAGCATAGATCATCACTAGAGTCATCAAAATCAAAAAAGGATTGAATTCTTGGAAGAAAATATAACAAATCCTTATAATCTTAGATATCAGTTCCTTAGCCATGACACCAAAATCACAAACAATAAAAGAAAAAATAAATAAATTAGACTTTATCAAAATTAAAATTTGTTTTTCCAAGCACATTATCAATAAAAAGACAAGTAGCCTAATTAAAATACAAATTGGCAGTTATAGAAGCAGTCATGGGAATGTAAAGTATAGCATAGGGAATACAGTCAATAATAGAGTAAGAACTATGTATGGTATCAGACTTATTGGAGAATCATTTTATAAGTTTAATATTAAACATATAGTTATTACCTTTAGGTATAAATCTAAGATAAATAAAAACACTTGTGTATAATTATTCATTCTGCATAGTAACCAAAAGTTGCAAATGACCCAAATACCAATCAATTGATGAGTGGATAAACAAAATGTGATACTTTCGTTATTTATCTCCCCGGCCCCCCCCCCCTCTCTCGTCATTTTATATAGAAAAGCCTAAGTGACCAGGATGACGAGAATGACTGGTTGCTATGATGTGCACTGACCACCAGGGGGGCAGATGCTCAACACAGGGTTTGCCTGATCAGGAACCGGGAACCATGGGTGAGTGGCAGTAGACATGGCCCCTTTCCCAGGGGTGCCAAGGGCCAACTCCCTCCGTGGGGCTGGTGGCCAACCTCCTGTGCCTTGTTCCTCGCCCTAGCCAGCAGGCCCTGATTGGCTGGTGGCAGTGCAGTGGCAAGGGAAGGAGGGGGTCAGGACAGGAAACTACATGGTGGTGGGGCATTGATGATGTTGGTGTTGGCATCCAGCATCCATTCCTTCTGCACCTGGCCCAGTGACTATTGCTTCCTCTACGGCCTGGCCCTGATCAGGCTGGCCCCGATTGGCCCTGATTGCAGTCCAGGCCTAGGGACTCTACCCATGCTCAGATTTCATGCACAAGGCCTCTGGTCTGCAATAAAAAGTAATGAGGGAGTGATACATGCTACAAGGATGAACATTGAAAACAGTATGTGAAATGCAAGAAGCCAGTCACATGGCTACATATTGTATGATTTCTCTTACAGAAAATATCCAGAGTTATCAAAGTCATAAAGACAGGGAGTAAATCAGTGGTTGTCAAGGACTAAAGACCTGACTGGGGGGATGATGAAAATGTTCTGGATTTAAATAATGTTGATGTTTCACAGCTTTGTGAATATACCCTAAAATAGTGGTTGTCAAAGTTTTGGACCTCACAGGCCACTAGTAGTCTGTGGACCACCGGTTGGAGACTGCTGCCCCAAAACACTGAAATTTACACTTTAAAAGGGTGAATTTTATCACATGTGAATTATGTCTTAGTTAAAAAAAACAAAGAGGAAGACAACATAGTGCATGCATAAGCCATTTGTAAATAAAATGGTAGGAGTCTTATTTATTTATTTATTTATTTATTTATTTTTATTAATGTATTACATGTATACATATATTTACATTCCTCCCACCCTCACCCCATTCCAGTGGGAGTCTTATTTAAAGACCAAAACTTTGGCTCACCAAATACTTCAGCGTGTATGTGTGTGTGTGTGTGTACAAACATTTTGGAAGGAGTGTTATGGGTGATGGGTTGATGCATTTGGCTCAGCTGAACCATTCCAGCATCCACCAGCGACTTCCTGGAAGAGTCATTCTGTGAGGCAGGGGCACAGAGTGAGGATGGGCCTGGCCCCACTTTCCTGGGAGACCCCAAGCTCCAGGGACTGTTACTCAGCTCCAAGTTTCAGATCCAGCCTGGGATAGGGTGGGGGTAGGTCCTGGACCTACTGCTCAGTCATAGCCATTGAGCAATCAAATAGCAAACAGGGGAGCCTCATGCAGGAGCAGACACTCCCCTCTTCTCCCAGAACCCTCCCCCAGTACTGCTCACATACCTTAGCAGGGCTATGTTTCTGTGGTTGGCTCCTCTAGAATAATGCATATATTGTGGGTAAGTGTCTGAATGATTCTTAACATCCTTTCACTGCAAAAACTTAAGAGTCACAGGGTAGCTTTGTGGTCCATTAATTCATATGTTACTCTGACATGTCAAATTCAACTTCCAGTTCTGCAGAATGTCCAATATTCCTCAAAATCAACTCACAAGTCAGTTTGAAGAGATAACACATTGATAAAGGATAGAAAGCCCTGTATTTGAGAGCGCCTTGCTAAAACTCTTCTGGGCACCTGAGTCTATAGAAATCCCACACACAGTCTAGGAAACCCCACGCAGAGGGAAAGAGGTGTGCCGTACAGGTCCATCTGCTATCAATTTTTCAGATACTTTAGGATAAATCAATCAGAATCCATTAAGAGAAAAGGAGAGGCAGGGGTGATCTTTTAGCTGACTGGGGATGTGTGGGAGTCCCATGCGTGTGAAAGCTGAGTAATTGTGAGATGAGTCATGCTAAGAGGAAACAAATGTATGGAGGCTTCCTCAAACTCGGGGAGGCCTGGCCAGAGCCCCTGGGACAGAATGTGGTGGGAGGTCTGGGAAAAGTGTGCTAATGTTTAGGATCAGCTTTCTTGCTTTTCCCTTCTCACACATTCCAACTCCCTCGAAGTGTAGCATCACAGTACATTTTGCCTAAGTGGATTGATAGATCAATCCCTTTCCTCAGTTATTTACCCTGGAGATCCTGCCCCAAATCCCTGACCTCCTAGCCAAGGATTTGACTCCCTGGAGACCCACCCATTTTTCTTCTGGCCTCAAATCCTTCCAGGGGAGAAGGAAGTCCCACGATGAAGCTGCCAAGTTTAATCAACTTTATTACAAATTATATTAATGGAAATCAAAGAGGTAAAATGAACATTGCTTCATACATTTGGACTGTTTAGAGACTTAATGTGGACAAAGGCAGTAATTAAACAACAATAAAAGGCTGTGCCCTAGAAATTGTTTAATACCTTTGAGAAGAAAAGAATTCTAAACTCAACTATGGGAAGTGGCTTATCAAAATATCCCAGGACAAATGAAAGGAAAAATTGGACCAGTTTATTTCAGGTCTTGGTTTGCCACATCAAGGAGGAAACATAGGTGTACCACTCCACCCCTTTCTCCCTGAGCTGGGTAAGAGCTTGTCCTGCTACAGAGATCTATGGCAGTGGGAACCATGACTATCAGGAACCCAGAGAGGTGGAGGGAGAGTGGCTGTTCAGAACTCAGCTAGGCACCAGTTTACAAAGGCAGCCTCAGGCAGTGTGATGGCTTCAGGTTGTGGTAGACAGTTCCAAAGCCATCTCTCAGAACCTAGTATTTTAGCAGTCCTCCAGTCTGGGTGTAGCTATTATGAACAATGATATAACGACCATTGGTGTATGAGTTTTTGTGTAAACAAGTTTTCAATTCTCTTGGGTTTACACCTAAAAGTGGAGATGCTGGATTGAACTCCCAACTGGTTTTCACAGTGACTAAACACTTGAAATTCCCACCAGCAAGGCCTAAGGGTTTTAAGTTCTCCATATCCTCACTTGTGCTTTTGAGGTATTTTTTATCACAGCTATCCTAGTGAGTGTGAAATACTAGCGCATTGTGGTTTTGATTTTCATTTCCCTAACGACTACTGATGATTAACATTTTTTTTGTGTGTGTGTGTGCTTATTGGCCACTTGTATACTTTCTTTGGAGTCTATTCAAATCCTTTGCCAATTTTTAAATTGGGTTATCTGTTTTTTTATTGTTAAGTAGTTGAGTTGTTAAGAGTTATTTAACTCCTTATTAAGAGGTCTTTATCCTTAATATTAGACCTTTACCAATATATGGATTAAAATATTTCTCTCATTCTTTGGGCTATCTTTTCACTTTCTTGATAGTATTTTCGATGAACAAATGTTTATAAATTTGATGACATCTATTTTATCTATTTTTTCCCTTTGGTTGCTTGTGATTTTGTGTCATATTTAAGAAACTATTGCTAAATTCAAGATCTTGCTGATTTATATCTTTTAGTAGTTATATAGTTTTAGCTCTTACATTTAGGTGTTTGTTGCATATAGTGTGAGGTAGTGGTCCAACTTAATTCTTTCACATGTGGATATCCACTTGTCCCAGAACCATTTGTTAGAAAGATTATTATTTTCCCAATGAATTGTCTTGATTGAAGTTTTATAATAAATAGAAAACCTGAAATATTGTCTAACTTACTTTTCCCCTAATTTCAGAATTCCATTAGTTATTTTGGGGTGGTTTTCACTGGAAAATATTTTTAACCTTTTTGTTAATTTTAACTGTCATTGTCAAAAGAGTTTGAAAATTGACACAAATGCTATGTGTTTACCTGTGCCACCCCTAAAATGCACTGGCCTCTTATTAACCATAAGAGGTAATTCCAGTCTCTGTTCTGAGGTTAGAGCCATCTTACACCTTCTCTGTACATCCTTTGGGCTTCTGAACTCCATATTTTACATGCTTCCACTACTGAAGTGTAATTACTTATTTATTTTACAGTCCTCCTCTCTTTTTCTCCTCTGAACAGATGAAAATTAAGCCTCTTAAACTGGATATCTGGGCTTGAGCCAGACTTATGTTAGCAACACGCACATGTTTCTTTAGCAGGACAAAGCCTCATCCCCCAGGAGCATTGGGAGGGTATGGTGTGTTCTCACGACTGATGGAGAGCATAGTGACATTCTGTTTGGGATAAGCAGCACACAGCACTAACCATCCCACAATGGCAGAATCATCATTCATGGTGCAGTATTATCTTGTCCCCAGTGCAGGCACCCATTTAGGCAAACCCTGACTCCTAAAGGAAAACACATTATCAGCTTAAAGAGAAACCTTGGACATTTTATTTGATACTTTGTGAGAAACCATAAGTCATATAATAAGTTCAGGGAATTAGGATTCCAGAAGAAAGATGGTCAGATTATGGTCAGCCCAGTGCAGCCCTGGGTCCTCTATGATCATGAGTGGCTCCTCAATTTCCCAGGGGCTTAGGAAGTTGGAGGTTCATGTAGCCCATTTTATGTTCTCCATTTTTGGTAATTTACTCCTTAATTCTCTTACTGATGACCCATTCCCACCTCAGTCTTTCACCACATCATTGAGCCTGGACTCATGTTTTACCCTTGCTGTCCTTGCCAAGTCACAGGACTCAGCTTCCTGACTGATCTGGCCTTTGCTCAATGACTGACAAGGTCTAGGGTTTTCTTTTGAAGTCAGTTGCAGGCCAGCCTCCATTCACACACTACCTGAGAAGGTGCCTATCCTAAATAGCCCCTCTCCTGCCCCATACCTGCTGTGTACAGTGATGGTGTGCATGTGTCACATGGTTATGCACACTTATGATGTTTCTTTTGCCATGTTGTTGTATCAGCCTGGAGACCCTTTACCCTTTCCTCCAGATTTCAGCATGTTCCCTTGGACCTTATAAGTGTCTCTTCTTCTCATCCTCCCTCGAAACCAATGCCTATACCATAGTTATAACCTCATGTTCATTTCAATGTTTATATATATCTGCTATTATGTTAGATGTTCATTGCTTCAATTTGTCAAACTCATGTCCATGGTAAAATTAGCAGCTCAGGACAGGAGTGAATCTTACACTTAACCTTTATCTTCAAAGGACAATACCATGGCATCCATACACACAGTAGGTGCTCACAGGAGTTACAGATGAACTGGATTGAATAAATTTATCTAAATGCTTATTAAACTTCTGACATTTTAAGACTTGGTGGTCATGTGATGTTACTGGACATTTCAAAACTTAAATGTCTCACATGACATAGGGTAGATAGAATTGGGTGAAAGGGAGTTTGTTAAGGGAAAGAGAAATCAGAGGAATTCCTGGAATGAACATTTCTTGGGCTTTG
Organism: Lasiurus cinereus; assembly: GCA_011751065.1. NCBI lineage: Eukaryota > Metazoa > Chordata > Mammalia > Chiroptera > Vespertilionidae > Lasiurus > Lasiurus cinereus. The sequence continues at coordinate 56,181,148 of JAAGEH010002531.1, read as the reverse complement.
TGATCCTAGAAACCACAAACTATGTGGTTCTGGTGTGAAGGATTGACAGCTGAGCCACTGGGGAATGTCTGCACATCCCCCTGATGGCTGTGATCTGAGAACATCCACAAAGAATGCCCCATGCAGTCCAAACCAAAGCACAACCTGCAGCCTGAGAGTCCTGGGAGAGCAGGCTTTCCTTTCCCTGGAAATCTCTGTGGTAAGAGAGAATGCTCTCTCAGTGTCTTCTGTCAGACCCACTGCCTGGGGAGATGGTTAGTTAAGATGCCACAGTTGAAAGGGGTCTTCAATGACTAGCTGTGTTTTCCTTTGTCAGAAGATAGCAAAGGGCGTGATTTAAGGAGATCTGAGATGTGCACATAGAGATTACTTTCTAAAGTGGTCATTATTCATGCCTGAGTCATGAGGACATTATCATAACAGTATCTTACATTTTATAGGATTTCAACTTCTCAAAGCCTTTTTATGACTTTCAAGTATTTACTTTTTAGGAGGAAGCCAGCTCCAGCATACCAGCTAGATGTGTGTGTATGGTGGGGGTGGCAGGGAGGGGCTATCTCTGGTATCTCTTCCTTTTCTGTAAGGACACCAGTCCCAAGCTGTTAGGGTCCCACTATATGACCTCATTTAATCTTAATTTCCTCTTTCCACGACTTGTCTACAAATACAGTCACATCAGGGATAAGGGCTTTAATATATGAATTTGGGAGTATGCAATTCAGTCCATAGCATGCAATGTTCTGGAGGAGGGTGGTTTAGGGTATCTAAGGTTCTGGGATTAATCTTGAAGGGTACAAAGAGTGATAAAGTAAGACAGATTCTAGAACAGTCCACTTAAACATAAGGGAAGAGAGTTAAAGCTGAACAAATATTTGGTCCATTTCCCTTCAGGGGCAGGCCCAAGTGTCAGGGTGGGGTATTTCGGTGTGGCCCAGCTACAGAAGACAAAGGGACCAGCTGGAACTAATCTGCATTTGTAGGAGCCCTCTTCAGGAGAAGGACAGCTTTGTGAGCCCCCAAGGGAAGGCAAGGTTTTCCACTTGAAAGAGATGTAGAAACTAATGTCTCTCTACAGTGCAGAGTCCTGTCAGAAAAACTTGGAGATAAATGTAGCATACACATCTATCTATCTCGATGGTTTGGGCCTTATTTCCCTGGGAGGATGGTCTGCTCTCCTCAGCTCCTGAAAAGATGGCAACTACCCAATGAGCAAGCAAAGCAGGCAGAAATGAGTTTCCCTGCCCTCCCCAGCTCCGGGCTGTCCACCTGGCAAGATCCTGGGGCCTGGGTCTCCAGCCAGGGCACAAAGCTCCCTTGCCTCTTTGTTCCAGGGCACATGGGTGTGGCTGAGTCTCTGTCCAGACTTCAGATTAAAGTTCTTAGGACTTGTAATCCCACCATAGACCCTCTGGGGTGCCAGCTGCCTGGGCCAGCCATCAAAACCCCTGAGGTTAGAAGAAGAAATGCCTGTCACTGTGAGTCACGGGCTGGATGCTGACACAGTGGGAGTCTCAGGCGGCTCTGCTGGGGCCCTGACCAGGGAAGGGAACCAAGGAACTGTGAGCGTGAGTCTGCGGCCACCTGGGCCTGGGCACAGCTCCTGTTAGAGACTCCTGGACAGCCTGGTGCCTGCGAATATATGAGTATAGGTAGAAGGGTTTCAATCCCTAAAACCTCAGAGCCCTCTTCGTCTGGCTTCTAATGCAGATCAGGAGCACATTCTCCACCTAGCTAGATCCATTCTCAGGGTTGACTCATGACTTCTAAGAAAGTATTCAGTTAATAATAGCAAGTCAAGCGAAAAGTAGCATCTTAGAATTTTGGTGAAGCTTGAAAGAGCTAATTGTGTTATAGATGATAAATCCAAAAACCAGAGAGGTAAAGTGACTTGCCCAAGGTCACACAGGTAGATGGTATAAAGACAGTCAGACCACAGGGGAGGGGCCTTGTTTAGTTTGAAACAGAAGCAACACAGTGCCTGGCACATGGTAGGTGTGGTGGATGGTGTTGCTGTTCTGGATGGTTCAATCCCCCGGTTAAGTGTCATATACACCACACTGCTGCCATCTGTCATATGGGGCCTCCCTGTGGAAGCAGGGAAACTAAGTGGTAAAGACAACTACACCCTGGGCTTTCTGGTTTTGCTGAACCAGCCATGAGTTTTTCTGACCCCCTCCCACGCCCCACCCAGCCCCCTACATATGGTGCCAGGTGGGAAGAGATAGATTGCCCACTGGGAGTGGGCAGAGCAGGGCTCTAGACTTGGGAGCAGACACCTTCAGGCACTGCCTGAGCCACATGCCTGTGAGCCGCTCCCAGAGCTCCAGGGCAGCGAGCAGATGAAGGAGGTGACCTCACTCAGCCCATGGTCAGTGCACAGACTGCTACCTGCCTTACAGATATGGGACATGTCAGCCCCCTCAATCATGTGAGCCAATTCCTTAAACTTAATCCCTTGTGAAGAATTATGAGCAGTCAGAATCACACTGTACAATATAAAATTTATTATAAAACTTCAGCAAATATAAATATCCAGATGCCCATTCTGAACAGAGCTGCATGGGAGAAGGGAGAATGACAGCAGCACCAGTGCTGATGGATGATGCTGGGGCCTGTGGGGCAGCTTCCCACAGCGAAATCAGTGCCTTCTCTCTGAACGGGCCTCACAAACACAGCCAACATTCATGGAAAAACCGTTTAAAAACCCATAACGCACAAAAATGAAACCTGATTTCTATGGTTATCATGTTGGCATATCCATTGGAGAAGAATCATTCATACCCCTTCCTAGGACAGTGGGGTTGTGGTGCAGGTGGCAATTTGCTAATCATGGTATTACCTGTAATTCTGTCATCTAAAAAAGAAAAGCACTAAGAAACAGTTTAAATAGAGACACTCACTTGTAAATAACTGTGAAAGAGAAAACCTAAGATATAAAATCCTCTCCCTCAGCACACAAGTCTGTAAGAGATAGAGCACCTTAGCAGGAATTTCATTTTTCCTGTTTCCAGAGGTGAACTCTGAAAGCAGGACTGAGTCCCAACCCTTGGGGCGGGCAGGTGCCCCTTAGAGACAATACCAGCTCCTGTCACAGCACCACGTCCTTGCAAAGAGAAGCTCTATTGCTGGGGCATGAAGCAGGAGCCCTGGGAACACAGCCAGGGTCTGTCCAGGCCTCCTGCTTCTCTTGGTCAGAAGCCGGTTACGCCTAACCTCTAAAGGGGACTCCGAGATGGGAGGAAGGCCAGCACACTTAGCAGCAGATATTTTGTATTTGCTCCTAATTTTGTGGCCTTTCTTCTTTTTACGAAGCACCAAACATGTATTAGCATTTAGCAAATTCAGCTCCGCTGTCTTTCAGACTTGATTTAGCTGAAATGCACATGCTTGCTTCTCCAGGTGTCAATCCGGCATGACTCTATATGCTTGTGTGTGCACAGGTGAGCCCCCCCACACACACACACCCACACTTGCATGCCTAACAGCTGACAGTTTTTCTTCTTCCAGTTTCCATCTTCTTTGGACACATTCCCATGTGAACTGGACAGTTCATTGGTGCTGAAAACAGGCATTTCTCTGGCCCTGGGAGGCAGCCCTCCCCGCTCACAGGTTGGATTTGGAGCAAGTCTCGCAGCACTGCTGGCCATAGAACTGGTGGCCGCACATCCCGTGCTGGGGCACCAGGGAGCACCAGTGCAGGTTGTCTCTGCAGACAGCATCTAGAAACAAGCAAACACCCCTTAGCCCATGTCCCCACACCATGTCCAGTGCTAAAAGCTGGTCACTCTGCTGGCAAATCAAGGTGAATTTGTCATTGTCTTGAAGCTGCTGAGGGACAGCAGCTCTTCAGGTTAAATGGGGCCACTTGTAACCTGCTGTTTTTATAAGGCCCTTCTTAGAAGGTCCCAGCAAAACTGAACTTTCTTCTTTTTGTTCTAATCCCACCCACTCAAACACTCATCCACCCGAGACAATAGTCACTCTGTGGATGGAGTGCGACCATTAACTTTCTAATCAAGCTGACCCACTTGCTCACCCCACTCCATCTCCTCTCTGAGAAGTCTCCAGAGACACATTGTTGATCTCTGTAAAGGCATTTGAGGCTCTGTGCGCAGATATGGAGTTTAAGATGAATAAGGTGCCTTTGTGTAGCTTGTCCCTAAAGAATAAGGTTGATAGCACTGACATAGAAAAATACATCATGCTTTCTTAAAGCTAGACTTCAAATTCACCACCATAGATGTCATGTGTAGGGAGGTGTGAGAAATGAGGACTGTTTCATGGGAAAACTGGAGAGTGGATGGAAAGAGAAAAGGTGTTAGCAGAGACAAGAACTGAACTCTAGGGCTCTCTCATCAACGGGCACTCAACTTCCTCAGGCTCTCTAAGGAATGGCTCCAGAAACTTGACAGCCCCCTCCAACATGTCAAGGTCAAGTCTAAGGATTCCTAGCACTCACCTTTCTTCTTTGCGATGGGGCAGAAGTGAGTGTTGCAGGCCAGGGAGGCTTCGGGCTTCTGGTGAATGAAGCAGCCCACGGCTGGCCGGCCCCCTGCTAGACACTGCACAGACCTGGTCTGCACGCCACCCCCACAGCTGGCTGTGCACTGTAAGAAACACATGCATGACAATCATCCAGGGCTGTTCAGTTTTCAGGGTGCTCTCCTCTTCCAAGCATCCCTCTCCATACAGACTCCTCAAGGTGTCTTTCTCTCTGATGGGGGTGGCTGACCAGATTCTGGATTTATCCCAGGTATGGACAGAGAGGAGAAGTGCCCAGAAGTTTGTAATGTTCTTTAGTCATCCATTTAGAAATATATGAATTCCTCTCCTGATGAACATAGGAAATGACACACTGGGGATATAGCATCTTCCCCTGGACCTGTCCAGGTGGTAGGTCTGGCATGAAGGATTCGGTGCCCTTCATGGATGCCATCACAAAGCCATCTTTCTGGTATTCTCAACAAGCCAACTCCTACAGAGGCTTGATAACACTAAGCACCTTCTATACCACAAGTTCACAGACTCTGGATGGGTGGAAATGGCAACACCAGCTTCCTAGATTCATTTTGTGATGGCATTTACATCATCCCAAAGGCAATGTTCTTTGACACCAAGGCCCTGTTCCCAAAGGTGCACAGGCACAGCAGAGCTAGAGAATGCAATGGCATGACTAGAGCATCTTCCACTAGCTGGCTAGGTGCACACACACACACAATATATGACAGAATTGCATCAGCAAATATCCACTTCTCTTTTCCGAAATTTAAGAATAGTGGTGCATAGAGTCCATATTTGTCAGGACTGCAGATGTTTTATTTGAACAAGTCATCCCATCAAAGGCCTGAAACATTTTGTGTGTGGCCTTAGCAGTCACTGTTGTTCTTCAGTCAGACAGACAGTCCAACAGGTGTTCCCACTGAAGCCATTCCCAGACCAAATTAGAATGTGAACCACCCTAAGCCCAAATGACCATATAATTTAAATCAGTCCTACCAGGCGACAAGCCATTAAATTTGATGAAAAGCAAAGCCATTTAAATAAACAGAAATTAATAGAACCACAATCTTTATACTGTTACAAGAATAAACCTGTCTAGGGGCAAAGTTCAGCCAGGCACTGGCCATACATCACAGCCTGACAATTTCCCACAGTCTGAGTCCCAGAGTCCTGGCTACAAGTGCTTATGGCAAACACAGCCATAAGGGTTATCACTCCCCAGAAGTTAAAGTCTCAGAAGATAACAGATGAATCACATTGGATAAATATTAGGCAAGATATGATAAAAGTGACTTATTAGACAAACAGGCTGAGTATTTCAGACTGGTCAAAGCTACTGCAGACATGTTTGAGGCTTTTTGTTTTGGTTTAAATTAAATACTGATGAATGTTGCTTTCTTCTTTGTAAATTTGCCTATAAATCTCCAAATTGAGCAGAGTGGCCTGCCAGGTAAAGGGTGGGGAACTGGTTTCAGAATCTAGTTTCCCTACTAACAGAGAGATAACAATCTTGGGGAAACATCTCTACTTGTCTCCCACCCACAATTCTCTAGGGACAGAGTAAGCATACACCTGCCCAAGAAACAATTCAAGACATAAGTAAAACTTTTGAAAATAAATAAAAAATTAAAAAAGAAACAACTCAACTCCACTCCGTAGTCCATCCACCATTTCATCTTATTGGACAGACAATGCACTCAAAAGAAAATTAAAGGGAAATGTTTGTAGCTCTTGCTACTTTTTTGTGTGTTTTTAAAGCATGAAATGCTTAAAAATAATAAAGTTCAAATGTCCCTTGCCCCAATAATTTAAATTAGACTATTTCTAAATTGAATATCTTTTGGAGAGGAGTTCATCTATTTCTAAATAAAAAAGTTATCAAGTTTGGAGAAAACTAGAACCATAGTGGAGCTAGGACATAAGCCAAGATCAGTATGAAAGGTCTGTGGAAGGTGTACCTCTTCCTCCCCAAGGACTGAGAGAATGGTTGCTTCTGCAGAACTCAGAGCCTGGGACCAGGAGTTACAGCCAAGGAACCAGAGGAGGGGCAGGGGCCAGGCTGGGATATTACAATTTTGTAAGAAGCTGGCTAATAAATAGCCAAATCTGGGCTCACAGAGACACAACCAGAGCTCTGACACAATGGCTGGGAGGGGGCCGTCTTTTAGATGGGGGTTTGAACTGATTTTATTCCAGTAAAAATTCAGATAAAATTAAAGTAGATTCCATGATCGATTAAATTGTTTCTGATAAATACTTCCTTTGGACATAAAGACAATAATTACTAGTATGTGTGATTTTTGCTCTGTCACATTTGTTCATTTGAGTTTCTCATTCAGACCAATAGCAGAAATTCTCAATCCTTAACAAAATTTTTACACAAATCAAACTTAGTTACTGGTTTCTGGGGATGGGGACACAGCAGCCTGACCTGGAAGCAAGCCAGAGATAATTCTTAATGAACTTGTCTGGCCACATTCCCTCCCTACACACACACACACACACACACACACACACACACGCACATGCATGTGCGCCTCTAATACACCAGCCACATGAGATGTGTTTTTGTCTTAAGTTTAGTCATAGAAGCAGAGAGAAATGGGTGGTTGGCAAGTGAGCATTGACTTTGGATTTTAAAGATAATACCCCTATACATAGGTCCCTCAATAGAGCACACAATGTCAATGGACAATGTAAACAAAAACCCTGAGAAAAGTGTGTGGTTTGACTGCTCTGGGAGGAAAGATCTTTAAATAGGATGAGAAGTGGCTGCCTTGACTCACTCACTGAATTTGATTTTTCTTTAAAATTCTTACATTCAGCAAACATTCCTGCTGAATACTTAGTATTGGCTAGGTGCCCTGGTAGGTCCAATATATATGGAGAGAGAGTGCTTCTATACATGCAAACATACATATAATGTACGAATATATATACATACATACAATTGTATAAAACGCACATATAAAACACTTAGTATAACATTTGTCACAAAGCTATCTCTGGGCAAACATCAGTCTTATTGGTTGTTTTGTGACCATATCTGTTTTCTAGCGGCTCATGTTCAGGTGGGCAGCCTTGATCTCTGCTGGTCACTGGTCTGGAGGACGGGCAGACATGATTAAGCACAAGAGGGGTCTCTACTCCAAAGTCTACTTTTTCTTCATGCTTCCTTCCAGTACAGGACCCCAGAGCTTTCCCCTCAGTGAACCTGGGGAGTAGAGCACATTACCTTGCAGTTACCCCTACTCATAGTGGGATGGGTGAATTATGCTGAGAGCTCAGAGCTATCCCCATCCAGTGTCCAGCGCAGGCTTCCAGGGAGAGTTTGGTATGATGAGTGAGTGAGGGGACAAATAGGCAGATAGGACAGCAGAACAAACAAGAACAACAGTGGAGACAGGGAAAGCTGTGATAAGGCTGCCAGCTGGGTCATTTCTATGGCACCAGGCATTGAGTTGATATTCTAAGAAATATTTTTGGAGAAAGACAAAGACCTGTGAAAGTTCCTTTGGAAATAACAAAAGACAGACATCAGCCTAGTGCTATTTGGGATCAGCTGCTAGAATTATCGAAGGCTCAGCTTAGGGGCCCTGAATGCATACATGTGTTGTGACAACTTGGTGGTATAACACTCCTGTGTTTCTGATAAATTTAGGATTTGAACTTGGATGTGTTACCTGATAGGGTTCTGACATCCTGGTCAAGGACCAAGGTGATTATAAGGTGGAAAACCAGAAGTTTGTAGTCATGCATGGTATAATTTTAATTTGCCTTTTAAAAGCCAGCATTCTGCCATGTGCCCATGATGACCATGGGCTCTGACCAGATCTGTGTTCTGCTGCCCAGAGTGGAGGTGAGATAGGGTAGGGTGTCCCTGGGATCAAACTGAGCTGTCAGGACCATGGAGAGGTACCTGGTGACTATGAGCTGAAATTGACACCAGAATCTCTGTGCCTCAATTTCTTTATCTGTAAAATGGGCATGAGAGTATAATCTCCCTCATGGTGCCGCTGGGAGGGACAAATGAGTTAGGAGTCCCTAGCCCAGTGCCAGCAGAGGAGGGGTGTGGTTCCCAGCAGGTGTTAGTCCTTGCTACTGACTTTATCGCTGCCCATGGCAGTGAGGCTCCCAGCAGAGAATCTAAGAGTGCCTCCCAGGGCGTGAGAGTATAATTTTGAGGACTCTCTACAAGATGGGTCTAGCAAAGAGGCACACACAAGCTGGTCACTACTACATCACTCTTTCTCCACCTTCATCTCTTCAGAAAGGACAAAGCCAGAGATGGGGCCTCCACTCTGCAAAGAAGGCTGGCCCACTGTTCAATGGATTAGAAAGAAAAAAAAATGTTCCCTTCACCTCCCTACAGTGACTGAAAAAAAGAAAATCACCCCCTCTGGGGTAGAAGCAAATAGTGCAGGTGCTTTCAGGTTTGGCCAGTTGGGATGAGTTAGGCAGGGTCAGCCTCTGAAACCCTGCTGTTGAGATTCAACTCCACAGAGCTGAGACAGAAATAGTAGCAGGAGCCAGAGGAGTAAGGGTGTGGCCCTGGGACATGGAGGAATCCAAAACTAAGGGCAGAGGAACAGAACCAGAGGCGGAAAAGGGACAGAGCTCAACAGTGAGAGAGCTGCCAGGAACCCTAGGCAGAAAACAGGGTGAGGAAGGAGGGTGAGCTAACCAAAACAATAACAGAATTCTCCATAGACGTGAAGAAGTGTAGTAGGGTCTGGGAGCTGGGCACACCAAAGGCCCCAAGAGCAATACTGTGGACCTCTCTGGGTCTAGGTTGCCCGAGTCTGAAGACCCAGGCAAGACAGGACATTTCAAGCTTTCTTGACCCCTATTCTCACTTAATTTGTAATAAACCTAGTATAATCTTATAACCACCTACTTATTCCCAATTTCTTCCTCATTCACTCACCTCTGAGAATTCTGCGTAGCATTCACCCAAAACATTACATTTTCCAATGCTTAATTGGGTGACTGTTCAGAACAAAGCACATGTGCCCTAAAAGATTATTTTCTAGAACATTCTCTTCAGAAAGCCACAGGCACCAAGAAACACACGCACCTGTGCATACTATGGAGAGAAGGTCAGGAACTGCTTAGTGGGCTTTGAATACCCTCCCAGAATCTCTCTGCCTGTGCCAGATGCCAAGGTGGGAATCAGGGCCCCTACCTGAGACCAGGGCGAGGTAAACCAGCTGGCCCGAGGTGGGCCTGTGGCAGCAAACAATGGGTGCTTGGGGCAAGGGAACTGGGCACAGGCACGTTCCAACTCCAGGTCAGGCTGTGGCAAATGCAAGCACTTCTTTGAGGTCAGTTCCCGGTACTTTCCAGAAATGTACTTTTCAGCACATTTTAAGAATCGTTTCTGTGTTCCCTTTTCACATGTAACAGAGCACTGAAAACAAAAGTAAACAAAATATGTGAGTAAAAAATATTTCTTCTGTGGCGGCTTTCTCTTACAAAATAATTGAGTTAAACTATCTCCTGATTATATCAGTTTGAAGTTTTACAGGAGTGTAAAAATTCAATAAACTTTATTGGCATTTCAAAGGCATTACAGATTCTATCATTACAAAAGAAGGGCTCTGGCCAGCGTTGCTCAGTTGGTTGGGCATTGATTTTGAGCACCGAAAGGTTATTGGTTCGATTCCCAGGCAGGACACATGCCTAGGTTGTAGGGTCAATAATTGGTGGGGGGTGAGCAGGAGGAAATCAATTGATGTATCCCTCTAACATTGACATTTCTCTCTTCTTCTTTGCTCTCTCTCTGAAAATCAAGAAACTATTCTTTTTTTTTTTTTTAAGGAATATCTTCAGACTATACTGGCCTAGAGTTTCAGGGCATAAGTAGGAGGAAGATAATCAAAACTATGAAAGGAGTAATTTGGAAGTAATGATTTTACTGGGAAGTCAAAATGTTGAGCTATAACTGATATTAGAGTGCATTGAAATTTGATACACAGGACATGGGTTAACACTGATTGCAGTGTGACACTGGACCCGGAAGCAGGGTCAGACAGAAGAAACCCAGGGCTCAAAAATTTTCCCTAGAAATCCCAGTGCTCCTCATGAAGACAGCGAGTGCACACGAGCAAGTCCACTTCTTCCCCATGGAGGGGTGCTCCAAGCCTGAGCTGTCACTGCTGTGGGACACGTGGCACATGCAGAATGAGCCCTGGGCGAACCTGTAGGCTAGGCAGAAGCAGCATCTGTAGGTTGTGCAGGGAGGACAAAAAAGCCCAAGGCACACTGTTGTTTGTACCAGAGGGCTGGCCGGGTCAGAGGGTCTCAGGAGAGCGGTCCTGATGCCAATATGGAGTCAGAGCCTCGTGTGTCTATGCTAAAGAGAGGCACTGGGCGCCTCTCTCTCTCTCTCTCTCTCTCTCTCTCTCTCTCTCTCTCTCTCTCTGTGTGTGTGTGTGTGTGTGTGTGTGTGTGTTAAATGTTCAGGATGAGGACTACCCACCTGGATACCCACAGATCATACAGCCCAGTCACTTTCTTCCTATGGATTTAGCCTCCTAAGGAGAGTGGTTCAGTCCTAGGATATATACTGACATTCCTGTGTCCCCAGTGAGAGAACCTGGAGTTCTCCCTTAGCCATGGCACTTGCTTCAGTGAACTAAAGTGTTTTTACTTTTCAGTAGCAAACTGAAACAGTGTCTGAATGGGATTAAAAGCCCCGATTGGCACAGCCACCCTTTTATTGATTCATGCCCTTCCCTGATGAAGGCATCAGTGCAGGTGTGGGCTGGGACAAGACTGTCTGTCCCAGAGGCACTTGGGGTCAGGATCTAGGGGCTTTCCTTTCACAGGTGCTGTGGAAACATAGACAGACAGCTCTGGGATTATGGAGGGGGTCTCTCAATGCCCGTTCCCTCGGTGGGGTGCAGCTGTCATTCTGCGCAATGTTAGCTTCTTGGTGTCCTTCTGGGGTTTACTGATACCACCTGTGAGTTGATGCACACCACAGCATAATTAAGGAGCATATCCCTCAGGCAGCCCCCACACCCATTCTGATGCCCTCCCCGCAATGTGGGAGGGAGGCTGTGCTGGCCCTCATAGGCTGTCCCAGCCCTCAAATGGGCCAAAGCTAGCTATAAAGCCTTCAGCACTCCAAACTTCTTTTTTTTTAAATTAAATCTTTATTATTTAAATTATTACATTTGTTTCTCTTTTTTCCCCTCCATAGCTCCCCTCCTCCTAGTTCCCACCCTTCCCTCTACCCTGATCTCCCTCCCGGTGACCTCATCCATAGGTGTATGATTTTTGTCCAGTCTCTCCCTCTACACCCCTTACCCCTTTCCCCCTGAAAATTATCAGTCCACTCCCTTTCTGTGCTTCTGATTCTATTATATTCACCAGTTTATTCTGTTGATCAAATTTTTAATTCACTTAATTTTTAGATTCACTTGATAGGTACATATTTGTTGTTCATAATTTTTTATCTTTTACCTTTTTCTTTTCCTCTTCTAAAAGAGTACCTTTCAGCATTTCATATAATACTGGTTTGGAGTTGATGAAATCCTTTAGCTTTTTCTTATCTGTGAAGCTCTTTCTCTGCCCTTCAATTCTGAATGATAGCTTTGCTGGATAGAGTATTCTTGGTTGTAGGTTCTTGCTATTCATCACGTTGAACATTTCTTGCCACTCCCGTCTGGCCTGCATCGTTTCTGTTGAGAAATCAGCTGACAGTCATATGGGTGCTCCCTTGTAGGTAATGAGCTGTTTTTCTCTTGCTGCTTTTAATATTCTCTCTTTGTCTTTTGCTCTTGGTATTTTATGATGTGTCTTGGTGTAGTCCTCTTTGGATTCATTTTATATGGGGTTTTGTATGCTTCCTGGACTTGTAAGTCTATTTCTTTTACGAGATGTAGGAAGTTTTCAGTCATTATTTCTTTAAATAGGTTTTCAGTATCTTGCTCTCTCTCTTCTGGCACCCCCACAATTCTGATGTTGGTACGCTAGAAGCTGTCCCAGAGGCTCCTTACATTATCTTCACATTTTTGGATTCTTTTCTCTTCTTGCTTTTCCAGTTGAGTGTTTTCTGATTCTTTATATTTCAATTTTTTTTACTTGCTTCTTGCTTTCCTCTAGTCTGCTGTTAGGTCACTGAATAATATTTTTTATTTCAGTCAGTGTATGTTTAATTTCTAGTTGGTCCTTTCCATCTCTAGTTGGATCTTTTGTTTCTCTAGTTGGTTCTTTTTCATCTCCTCTTGGGACTCACTAACTTTATCCAACTTTTCTAGGATATTCTTGAAAAACCTTATAAGCATGGTTTTGAACTCTATATCCAGTTGTTTGTTTTCCTCCATTTATTTTGTTTGTGATCCCTTCCCTTGTCTCGGCATTTTCACTATGACAGGAAAAACTTCTGTGTTGGATTCAGCCTTATGATACCAGACTTGCAAAACCACAAAAGCCTCTCTGTTGAGCTTGGGATGGTGGAGTCTCAGGGTGTAAGGGACTGTCTTGCCTTCCAGTTGGCCCTGCCCTCCATGACCGCTGAGTCTCATGTGACTGGGTAATCACTGGAGCAGTCCCTGTGCGCAAGCACCCTCGCAGTGTCTCTAGACTGCTGCCCCTCTGGCTCCCCTGTGCTCTGGGACCATGTGAGTCTGGGTCCCCAGGGTTTTGCCCAAAACCGGGGTTTAGTGGAGTTAGAAATGGCACAATTGGGAGGGTCTGTCTCCTGCCCACTCGTGAAAGCCAGCAGCACAATCAGCAGTCCGTCCTCTGCGCACAGTGCCGTGCGCATCACCAGACTTCTGATCTTTTGCGACTCCCCTAAATTTCCGTGCACTTCTCCCTTTTCACAGCCCAAACTCCACCCATATGAGTTTCGGCTGGATCTGGGGTTTAGTGTCATAGGATAAGGAGTTCAATGCCTTTGAGAGTCTCCGTCTCCCTCCCGCCAGAGAAAGACAGCTTGGTTCTCTGGCACCAGCTCTCTCCACGCTCATCTATGTACCTCAGCTTTTTGCAGCTCCTCTGAGTCTCTGTGAGCCCCTCTCTTTCCTTCTAGTTGTAGAATTTCCACTCAACCAGCTTTCCTGTGGTTCTGGATGATGTCCGTTCTGTCTTTTAGTTGTAGTTTTGAAATTGTGGGAGGCAGCAATGTAGGTGTTTACCTATGCTGCCATCTTGGATCTCCCCAGCACTCCAAACTTCTGTTAGTTCCAGCATAGTAGGGCCAGGGCAGTCTCCAAATAATGCAAATACAGGGGCTTCTGGACCTCAGCAGCACAAGGCTTTGATTCTAGCAAACACCAGCACAAGCAGTGTCTTCTTTAATATAAGAACTGCCCATGGACACTGGTCTCTGAAAACAGTCTGGGTCCTCTGACTTTCCCATGGTAAAGCACTCTCTTCCAGCTCTGTGTTGTGTAAGCTTTTCCTGGGAAATGGCTGTAACTGTTTTTGGCTTAGGTGGGTCCCCATGACTCCACTGTGAGCATGTTGAATATCCCTTATTCTCTTACTTGTACTCCATTCACCCACTCATCCTCATTTTAGTACCAACTATGTAATGACCTTGTGGATGTTCTGCTCAAGGACACTGTTAAATATTCAGGATGAGGACTGCCCATCTGCATGCCTACAAATTATACTCAGTCGGTCTATATGTGTTTCCACAGCACCCACAAAAACTAAAGGACATGTCTAGGTATGGAGAGCCTTAATGTTGGCTGAAGTCCAGATGGTGGGGTGCAGAGTTGGAGCACAGAAAGCAAAAAGAGGAGGAGGAGGAGTGGGGCGAAGGTGCGGGGGAACAGACAGAAGCAGTGAAACCAGGTGAAGAGATGTGGTCCCAAGGGGAGAGCTGGTCAACCTTCTTCTGTCTGGACCAGGTGCATCTCTCTGAGACCAGGTGTACCTACCTGAGACCAGGCAGACACAAGCCACTGCAGCTTCTTGTGCTTGTAGCAGCGCTTAAGTGGACAGGCTTCATAAGTCCTAGGCTTGCGCTCTGAGCTACAGAGGGCGTCAGGCAGCAGCTGCGCCCTGGCTGAGGGGTTGGTGCTCTTACAGGTCATGGATCTCTTCCTCCATCCCTTCCCGCAGGTTCGCGAGCACTGCATAGGGAGAGTAAGCCTCAGCTCCCAGCAAGGAATATTCAGACCTTGCTGGGGGTACTTATGCTACAGGACCTGCGAGGCCTGGTGAAAACCAAGCTCTGTGTTGCATAAGAGGAACCCTGCTGCCACCCCACCCCCAAATCAACCCCGCCCAAGGTACCTCTGCCCAGGGACCAGCACTCCAAGTGGGTGGGCAGCTCTGGGAACAGCAGGCCTGTCGGCTGGCAGGGACAGGCTGTGGGCATAGGCTGGCCGAGACCCGCTCTGCTCTGTAATGGGCTCGCTGTGTGCACTGGACCATTCGGCTCTGTGTCCCTCCACCACATGTCCTGCTGCAGGTACTCCAGTTTCCCACGGACCAACTAGAAGGGGACAGAGAGACCTAGAGTGAGGGACGGTGTCACGTCTCCTGGAGGGGAGGGCATGTCTGTCCAGGAAGCTGCTGACATTATTGCTCGTCTACAATCTACATGTGCAGAGTTATTTTTAGAGGTCATCCTGATCATAGATGCTTCTCACTTTCTGATTAGCTTTCCTGATTGTCATTCTTCCCCCTGCCAAGGCTTTCAGGGTCACCTGTACTGGGAAATAACTTTCTTTAACACAGTTTTTCTGATTTCCCTCTGGCTCCTTTTTTTAAAAATGGAAAACTTTACACATATACAAAAAGTAAAGGCCCTCTGTGACCCATCCACCCAACTTCAACAGTTATCAACTTATGCTTTACCCCCTGTAGCATTTTGAAGTAAATACTAACCTGTAAATACTTCAATATGCATCTTTAAAAGATATGGATTCTTTGTTTTTTTAATATAGCCACAAAACCATTATAATATCTAAAAAATTGACAATGATCTTCTATCACTATATATTCAGAGTTCCAATCCCGATTGTGTCATAAATGTCATAGTTTAATTTAATCTGCGTGTTTGAATCGGACTCCAAATGAAGGCTCCACTTTGCAGTTCTTCAACATTTCTGAGTAAGAATTAATATAACAGTGATTTTCTCCTGAGTCTTGAGGTAAATGGAGGATTTGTGACGATGTCCCCATTCATCCTTGGGCTTCATGACCTTGCATCCTCTCCCCCCACTCAGAACCCAATAGTCACACTTGGGCTGAGGATCCAAAGCAGCAGCTGGAACATTTGGTAGAGACACTCATACCACTGGGAGACGTTTTGTGAGGACTGAAGTGTGGGAACCAGAGTTATATAGAGAAAGCCATCAAGAGAAAGACAGAAACATACAGAGATAACCATTGCATTTAGTCCCATACATTCACTTCCAGTGCATCCTCTCTCTCTCTCTCTCTCTCTCTCTCTCTCTCTCTCTCTCTCT
>JAAGEH010002531.1:56046751-56165200 GCA_011751065.1 Lasiurus cinereus | reverse complement strand
CTCTCTCTCTCTCTCTCTCTCTCTCTCTCTCTCTCTCTCTCTCTTTCTGCCTTGTAACATGATTGAGGATAGATAGTACACACAATATTTACATTCAGCATTTTGACAATTCAATGTCTAGAACAAGCATTTTTCCTATACTCAAAGTTTTTGTAAACATTTTCAGAGTCTCTAATTTCATGTATGGACTGATGTATATGATATCTAAAAAAGGAATCAGCCGGAAAGATTTGGGTCCATGTTACAGGAGCGCCCTGACCGCCAGGGCTGTGCCAGCTCCACATGTGCTGTTCTGCCAAGAGCAGAATGGGAGGGCCATTCCTTGAGTTCTCAAATGGGCCCCATTTTCAGAGCCAGTTTTTTGACTCTTGTGAAAGTTCTCAGGAAAAGTCAGTGGTGGAATGGATGGAAGTGTCACTGTCTCCCCAGCTATGCAGTAGCCCTGCAGGGTCTCTTGCACCTTTAGGCTGAGTTGTGCCATGACATGTTTACTTTCATCTGTAGAAGTCTTGAACTATTTTATACCAAGGTTGCTCCTGAAGATATTCTATTATGTGTCTAAGACAATTACAAAAAAATCCCTATAATACGAAGTCTTATTCTCATAAAAACAAACAATGTTGGGCTTTTAGGCATTGTTCCATTCCAACCGTGGAAATGCTTCCATTTTTTAGGGTCAATAAAATGACTGTCCTTTATTTCATGTTAAATCACGTAATTTATGCCTCATTCCTTGCTATGAAACTTAGGTTTTCAGTCTTTTGGCTGTGATGCTTCTGCTTTTGGAGCTTCTCAGTTGCTTCCTGTTGCTTTTATGTTTTTTTTCCCCATTTCTTACATTTGCTCTCTCAGCCCTGCAGACCTGTAAATTCTAATTGCTGTGTCCACACAGGGGCTGCAAAGCCGTCTTGGCTGCGCTCAGGCTTTTCTCACCACCCCTCGTTAAGTCCTCTGTCTCCACCACCTTAAGCTGTTCCAACTAGGTCGATCCATTCTCTGCCCTTCTGTTAACTGCCCGTCATTAAGAACTCCTCCTGAACCAAGATCGTTCGCAGAGCACATGGAAATGCCAAGTGTCTGTTTCCTTTCACAGGCAGAGCTCTGGGGAAAGGTCTTAATTTCAGCTCATGGTAGAGTCAACATCCACACAAACTCCCATGCTTTCCAAGGGTTCTGAGAGCAGATGCCAGGTGTGTTCAGTAGCGAACCAGGGGCCCCACTTGCCCCACTTCGTTCTGTTTTTCCTGTCTGCCTGACAGCTAGAATAGAGCAGGCAGCTGGAATTACCCAGATCAAGAAGTCTCAGCCACCCAGCCACCATCTGTGCTTCCCCAGCCCAGGATGGCCCTTGTCAGGCACACTTTCAGAGAGGGCTCCTGGGAGAGGTGATGGACTTGATCGCTGTCACTCTCAACGTTTTGGGCAGGGTTTCCTGGCCCCACTAGTTCCAGATTCAATATCACTATTTGTCACAGTCATTAGTCGTTTCTAAATAAAATAACTTTCCCCTCTACATTAAAATAATGCTAACATTTTGGTTATGGTTTTGGTTATTTAAAGTTTCCTTTGAAAAATGCAAATTTCCAACCAGAGTATTTGGCTTTAGTAAGATACCTTGTCATGAAGCACCACCCAGACAGCCACATGCTGTAACTACCCTCTGATTCAGAGGCCACTCTTCTTGGTATGGACCAGTGCCCGCTCTGCCTCCAGCTGAGCCAGTCAGCAGTGTCACAGACTCACATCAGTGGGCCACTGAGAGAGCAAGTAACTACTAATTTCATTGTAGAATTCAGTTTTAGTTGTTTTATTTTTCTGCTTATTCTCTTTGAATTTTCAAGACAGCATCGATTGTTCTATTTCTACCACACTTTTCTTCTACATGAAATGTTTTAAAGATAACAATGCTGATCCAACAATAAACAGATGCTAGTTTGAAATATCTGCTTTTCCCATTGGGAAACAGTAAGTTAACTGAAAAAGGGCCTGGCAGAACTGTAAGCTGACAGCACAGCAGTGCAGCTCAGAGAATGTGGGAGGATGAGGAAGGAGAGAAACCGCTTTTATGAGCCTATCTGGCAGATGGCCAGCAGCCCTTCACCTGCCTTGCTATCTGCTGATTTGGAATGCATTATTGGTCTGTGTCAAAGGACATTTCATCAGTGTCAAATGGTACCAGCTACATTCCAGGCAAGTATGGGGGCAGAAAACTAGCTCTGCCAATGATCTTGGTAACCAAATGTACAAGGGAATGGTGTCGATATAGCCAGAGTTATTGGACAGATAGCGCTCTGCTCACATGCTCTACCTTCTGGAGCAATGCACTTTGTCTCCAAATCCACTTAAAGCTCACTAGTAAGCATATTAGAATAACGAGGGCCGGACACCCATTCATTTCCTCCACCATGGTCTGTTTGCAGAATGTTCTAGGGGCAATGCTTGGAATTGGCCCTGATTTTCACTTCAGAACTGAGAGACCATTACTGACCACTGGGTGGCAAGGACAGGGGCAGACCTCAGAATACAGGAGACCTGGATGTGGATTGCAGGCTTTTGCCGTCAGCACTTGGAAGATGTGCCTTGACTGTTATTTCATTTGTTCAGCCTCAAAAGGCAAACCACTTTGTGACTTGTGAGACTGACGAAGAGATTTATAATGAGACAGACACAGGCACTGAGCTGTTTTCATCTTTAAATGCAGCATTTCTTCTCTGAATCAGACCAAGCCAAACTGAAGGACATCAAAAGCTCCCCACAAAGGAAGCACTGTGGGTGCTAATTTTATGGACTGTGAGAAGCCAGAGGTATGTGAATTTTTATTATTAGGGGGCCAACATGCTATTTTTACCAGATTTTCCTATCTCACTATCCTGTCATCAGATGTTATCTTAGGAAGAATCAGTAAGATCGACAGAGCTTTCATTTACATGGGGAGACAAGGAAAACAAAATTATGAGGGGCACAGAGACCAAAGAATTTGACCTCACTGTTCAAAACAGCCTCAACAATTCCCTGTTTCAGCAAAAATCCTTCTTCTGAGGTTTTTCTCCCTGTAGACCACGGAGGGTGTTTGCGTCCCATAAACTCAAGTGACAGACTTCAGGTCATAAAAGGGGAAAGGAAATCATTAGATTCAAGTGTGAATGAAGTTCTGCTTCTTTGTGTGGTTGCTCTGCTAAGTATTAGAAAAAAGGAGGCTGAGTGTTAGAGTTGGGGAGAAGCTCATAAATGATGGATTTTACCAACTATGTCTTATGTTTGGGCAACCGAGCCCCAAGAAGAAAGAACGGTCCCCTAGGTAGTTGGAAGATGTAAATAAGAGGAGGGGTCAGGAGTGCCCTCTCCATAATGCTGCTCTCAGTGTTCACCCTACTTTACTCAAAAGAATGAACACCTTTTCCATCATCTCATTCACAGTGGGGAGGATAGCTTCCACATGCTCCTCTTGTATACCCATTCAACACCAACCGGGGAATTAATTGTTTATATTACAAACATCTTTGCTCTGGAATATAACATATTGGGGCAGTAACTCCATAAGTAGACAAATTAGCAATCTAGAATAGATTGCAACTGAAATCAAGTACTGAGTGAGTAGAAGGTACTTTCTCTCACTTTACCAGGTTTAATATTCCAAATTTTCATGCTCAAGAATAGTACAAAGGGGCTGAGAGGACCTTGGTTTAGGCTCCTGTGACCTAGATGGCACTAAGATAGTATTCTCCAAACCATAGCTGGCTGGCAGAGCTCTCATATACCCAGGTGTTCCTAGTCTCTCCTTCATTCTGCAGGAATCACAAATCTGAGGTTGGGGTCAGGAATCTGAATGTTGACAGACCCATCCCTTCCCCAGCCTGATGATTAAGATGACCAGTAGGGTTGGGAAGATGGCTGTTAATAAATGCAAAATCCTGCTCTTCAGGACAGTCCAGGACATGGGCCCCTGCAGATGGACACTATCTTCCCTCCTTCCCTAGTAATTGAGTTGTATTGATGTTATTTTTTAACTGTTATGAGAACTAGGGTATTTAATAAACTTGCAGTGGGAAGCCTGGTGAATAAATTCTTCTGGAGGAAAGCAGACACCTTCAATCCTTGGTTCTGGTGAATTAGACGAGTCTACTCAGGTGGCCCAATGCTTTGGTTCAATGCAGCCATTTCAGTTTTTAAGGCTGTGCTCTGGGCCAGCTCCTGTACCCACAGCCAGAGACTGAACTTCTGCGAGTGTAAAGTCGTGCAAGCTTAGCCTCCTTCCCAGAGAAAGATTACCCCAGAACCAAAGAGGCTGAAGAGCTGGTATGGACCAGAGCTACTTCCTTGTATACTGACCAGTCCAACCTTGATGTGAAGAACATTGAGAGGTAAAAATGAACTTTTCCCAACTCCAGAGCTGGGGAGATACTCTTATCCAAGTGTGGCTTCATGGTGCAAAGTTTTATAAACTTACATTATGCTTGGACACAGAAGGTTGTGATAATGGATGGATTTATAACTAAAGACATCATTTAGGTTACCAAGATCCCTCTTATACCACCCTGCTGCCCAAGACAGGAAGTTTTCCACTGGGCAGGGTCAATATCACTTCCTAAATAAGACTCCTTGGTTTTGTCTTCAGGAAGGCAACGCAGTGGGACACTCTCTGAATCAACTTGTCTTGTAGGTTCTTTAGATCTGATATGCTCTTCTTTGGACACCAGACATGCCTCTCCTCTCTGCCTTTAGTCCATATACCATTGCAGGAGTAGCTCTCTTCTTTACTCATCTGAACTGACCCAATAGACTCATTAGGCCTCTTCATTTTCTTTGTGAAACAACCCAGCCCCTGCCCAGGCCATGCTGAGCACTACATAAGGACCAGCCTTGCCCATGGTTGTCAACATCCTTCTGCTGCCACCCACTGACAAGCAGGAGCAAATGAAACCTGCTGAGCCTACATTCTAATCTGTTTCTCCCAGCTGAATTTGTTATTGGAATTATGTAATAAAATTAAATTTGGTGTAGCCTGATGAAATATGAGCATGAAAAATGAGAAGCTTATTTCTAAGAAAACAAAGTTGGATCTTTGGCATGACTCAGTAAAGATTAGTCATTAAACAAAATTGTTGTCAGCTTAGGCATGGCAGAGACCAAGTAAAATATATAGAGAAAAATTAAAAACTAAAAATAATTTTATACTTGAATGAATAAATGAATGAATGTGACCAGTTTCGCTCTTCGTTAAAGAAACTCAAACTAGACATCATAGGTATTGGGTCTATTTTATGCAAGATAGTCCACTTACATTTTTATTAATCAGATTCCTATTCAAAGTGGGTTTTGGCCATAACTAAAAGAATTAGCAAATGGATGCATACCTATGAACTTAGCATGGAAATAAAAATTTGAAGTGAATGTGTGTGTGTGTGTGTGTGTGTGTGTGTGTGTTTAAATACTCTTTTCCTTTAATCTGCTTTTTCATCAGTGTGCTGAATGAGAGCTTCTCTTCTACCTGTGAGAACCCCCAAATTTTCCCCATTGAACTCACCTGCATAACCTCTTTCCACAAAGCATGTCCACCTGATAAGTGATGGGAAACTGGAGCCAATAGTTCCCATCTCTGCCCTCCTGCCCTTGTGCCCATATTAGGTAGTGAAACCCTCCAGGTATCCTTTCCCCTGACCCTTCTATATTTCACCAAATCACAGATTTTACTCCCTAATTCTCCAACAAAGCTGCATCCTCCTATACATCTGACAGAATACAGGTGATGGTTTATCTTATGTGTCAACTTGGCTGGGCCATGGTACCCAGATATTTGCTCCAACATTATTCTAGATATTACTGTAAAGGTATTTTTTAGAGGTGGTTAACATTTTAAATCAGTAGACTTGAGTAAAATATATTGACCTCCATAACATAGGTGGGCCTTGTACAATTAGTTGCAGGACTCAATAGAAAAAGACTGACCTATCCCAGAAGAAAAGGGAATTCTGCCAGCCAATGGCCTTCAAAATTGAACTACAGACTAAACTCTTTTTTGAGTCTCCAAAGTGCTGACCCATCCACAGATATTGGAGACTGCCCACAATGCCTACACATTCTGAAAGCTGGCTAGAAAATGCTACACTTTAAGTAAAAAATAGCTATATAAACCAAAGCTGCATATTACATGGGTTTAACGATTACTAAACTAATTTATGTTTTTATGTTTCAAAATCTCCTAGATTGAAGACATCATTTTCCTAATGAAGAAAGATACAACAGGTTTCCCAAATTGCTGAGAAGATGAATATATTAATAATTCCTCAGGTAAGTAACTGTACAATATACTTAATATGAATGATAGAAAGACTGTGGACCTAAGCCAGGTTCAGGTTTTCTGAATTATTTAGAATATGTTGCTATAACAATATTAACACTGTTATTTTCCCCTAAAAAAAGTGAAAGATAACAAAAACATTTTTCTTAAGACACTTACTTTGCTGTGAAAACATTTTCATCTAGCTCGGGAGTTAGCAAACATTTTACTAAATAACCAGATAGTAAATATTTTAGGTTGGTGGGCCAGATGCTCTCTACTGTAACCACTCAGTGTTGCCATGGCAGAGGGAAAGCAGCCAGAGACAATGCAGGAACCAACGGCATGCCCATGTTCCCATAAGACCTGATTTTCAAAATCACTACAGTTTGCTAATCCCAGATATAGCCAGTCCCATTTAGAAATAATAGGATCAAACACATCTGCAGAAACCAGGAAGAGATGGGCTTATGGACAGTAGATAGCACGTCTTAAGGTAGGTACATGGGAGTCTTAGACTTATTTTGAGTGCAGCCAAAACAGATTATTAGGAAGAAAATGACACACTACTCCATTGTCAGAGACAGATGTTAACAACAACAACAAAAATCAGCCACAAAGCCCTACATGTCAAATCTTGACCTTTTAACAGAATCGGTTCGGATATTAAGAGTCATAATGAAGCTTCACACACTGCAGCACCAGGGAGGGAACCAGCATCTCACAGGTAGAGTGCAAATCCAATTAAGTAAAAGCCAAGCTGGAACTCTACAACTTTGAGGGCTATAAACTTGTTTAATACTCCCCACAAACCAATAAGGTAGATCTTATTCTTTATTCTACTTTAGAGAGGACAAGAATGATGTGTAGAAAGGTCATGGAAAAGGTGTGGCTGGGATTTGAGCCCAGTGAGTGCAGTTTTGGGACCTGAACTCTCATTGCTGGGTTTGGGGAGTGGGGTGGGAAGAGGGACGACTCATTCTGCTGTGTGCTGTTCAATGAATTAGCGCTTCTACAAGGCTAGCTGCTTAGCTGGGGAAAACCTAATGTGAGATAGTTACCTAATATTGCTTAGCTCTAAAATGTCTTAGGAAAAATGTATATATTTAGGAATTTTATGAGCATTGCATATCTTAATTAGATAGTTGCAAATTTTGTTATGTGTCTCTATTTTATATGCACCTAAGCGTAGAATTTTTTACTCTAGATAAAAGTTGTGCATTTCTACTTTATGGCTAAATATCCACACAGAGTAGTGTTATAAAAAATCCTTACTGATTTAATATTGAATCAGTGTCAAAATACATAGGTAGGGCCATGCTCTTTCTAAATGATTTTCCCTTAGTCATCATGTCACCCAGAGTTTCTATAACATCTGAAATATTTTTCCTGCCTCTCAAAGAGAGCCTATTAGTGGTGCTCTAGGGAAAGCTTATGTGTCTAACACAAATTTAAACATTTCACAACTGTGGTTCATTTTCCTTTCTTTTAAAATAAATGACCTTCCCACAGGAGATGGTTTAATAAGCATCTCTCAAAGTTCAAAGTGTAATTTAAGTCATGGAAGATTCACTAACCACTGTGTTCCAATTCACTTTCTTTGAATCCTCATTTTTTTTCTTTTGGAAGGAATGTCAGCTTCCTCTTCTATTCCAGGAGTTGAACTTTCCTCACCAGGGCTTCCTTTTAGGAGAAGAATTTTAAAATGATGGCATCACTCCTTCTACAGTTTCAGGCTTTTCTGGCATTTTGCTTTAAGGTTTCTTGGATGTTCATTCTTAGATAAATACTTTGAAATGAGCTTCTCCAGGCTCATGAGTCAGTTTTCTAAGAATGCTTTCCAGGTGGCCTTGTCCAGTGGATCTGGACAATTTGAGCCCAGACCGCAGCACCTCAGTTTCTGCGGCTTATGCACTCGACCAGCCAAGTGGGATTAGTCACTTAGGGCCATCAATGGAAGGTTTATATATCAAGGTTACCAGGAATTCCCATAAATCCAATTGGTTTTAAGAGAGAATTCAAAGAAACATATTGAATCCATATTTTACACAGATCAGATCTACAAGCAAATTGACACCATGGATAGACTCAAGGTCAGTATCCTGCCCAGAGTTTTAGACACATACTTTGCTATCAAGTAGTAAAGAGAGACAGTAAGAACATCATGGTCATGCCTGAGTCCACAACCTAGCCACATCGAAAACCAAACAAAACTAGAATCTCATTTCCTTGATTTTCCCCCTAAACTCATGAAAGCACTGATGACAAATGAATGATAGGGAACATGAGACATAACGTGAATATTTACCATAGTTCTTACAAAATGACAGGAGAACTTGATCTTTTACAATGGTTTCTAATAACCTCTACATTTTTTCTTTTAAGCTGACAGTTTCCAAACTGAGGTCCAGGTGTGAAGGCACCACATGCTGTAGTTGATTTTTTTCTGGCCAATTGATTCTATTAGGCCAGGTGGTTGCCAAAAATATACAGTTAACATTTGATGTTGGGGTCATCTTTCTTGGTGAGGCTGGAACATTCCATTCTCTGCAGGAAAAAGTTCTCACTGTGACACTTAGAGGAGATTAATCAGAACCAGAAAATGAACACAGAGAGTAACTAGAATAATATTTCTGTAACCTCTAGCCCCCATACCTATTGAAACTACCTTTTACAGTCACATTCATTCTTCAACACATCCACAGATTAGTTATTTTTCATTCTCTTGAATTTCTTTCCCATCTGGTGGATCTTACGTATTAGTAAATACTAAATGGTTGTGATGCTCTTAAAAATAGTTAATTAAATAATGTAGTGAGTTATTTAGTTAACTAAATAATTAGTTAAATATTGTCATATTCTTTGGCATCAACAACCCATTGTAAAGCTTCACATATTAAATACAAAAGTGATCAGATAAATCATGTTGTGAATGCCATATTACCTACTGCTCTTAACAACACTGATGCAAGAAGACAAAGGGGGTATGAAGAGGAATGTACTATACTGGTATCTAATTAATCATATTTGCTATATTATAATTGGTATAATTTATTAGCCTATGTTGCAAAAGAACCTAATGATCCAATGAACATTGACATGAGAAAATACTCTTTACATTTAAATAATTTGTACTATGCTCCATATTCTTACAATGAGTTGGGAGAAAGGAAAAATAACATATTTAAAGATCTCATTCTCTAGATCAGCTGTTTTTAAATGACTCAAATTGGGATATCAGCCAACCAATGTAGCATTTATAATAATTTATGCCAAAATATCATATGCAGAACATAAAAACGCCGTCTGGTAGTTTAGACAGTACTATGATGTCTTTCTCTAACTGACCCTATGATGTAAGGTCTACATTTGCACAAGTAGCCATGAGAGAATTGCATTTGCCTTCACAGACACAGGAAAAAATCTGTGGGAAATCCAATTCTTTGAACAAAATAAAAAGGTCTCCTGAAGAAGAACAAGTAAAGGCACCTGAAAAACAGTGAAACACGTGGAGGGCTGAATGCAGGTGTCCTGTGTATGGTTCATTGCATTTTACAATGTAATAGGCATTAAATGACATTGGACAGGCTCTGCAAAATCTCATTGTCCTTGAGAAACCAATATACATATATTCCAAGTTCTGAACAATCTACAGTCAGACAATTGGGCTGATGAATTCAATCCTAAATCCCTCTAGTCTCCTGAGTTCCAACAATACAAGTAATAATGAATGACTAGTACTTAATGAGATGCTTTATCTCTATTGACTCTTTAATTCACACAAGCATTTACATGATAGATATTACTATTATATCCATTTCAGAGATGAAAACTGAGGTGCAGAAATACTAAGTAATGTGCACAAGGATATGCAGGAGCACATAGAGGAGCCAGGATTCCAAGTGTAGGTGGCCTGATCTAACGCCTATGCTCTAGACCATCTGAGTCTCACCACTCAGAGGCAAACTTGGGACAAACCAAAAATATGGGCCACAATGGCCACTGGGACAGTGTGACTGACTGCCAATTCTGGAGAAACCCTTCATAAGCATTCTTTGCTGCAAACAGATGGCAGAATCCTCTGCAATGATAACTAATGCTGTTGATGATCAGCAGACCATATTCCAAGTTAATGTCTTTGGTAACCACATGTAGGCCATACAAATATTGATGGGTGTGGGTCACTCTTCAATAGCTTCATAAATAAAGTACTTTTCTCTAAAATTCTTTTTTTAATTTAAAAATTGAAGTAGAGATTTTGGGAAAGATGATTCAAGTGAGGGAGTGCAGAGATTCTCTTTCCCAAAAGCAAATAAATGGTTTAGAAGTTGTGAAGTTATCAAAAGAATCAAAACAAAGTCTACTCACATAACAAATCATTTGTATTTGATCCAGAAAGCACTTGAAAAGTGTACACTGTAGGAACAAGGCCAGAAGAAAAGAGACTAGCTCCAGTTAGGTCTATAAAAGGATTATATACAAATGCCCAGGTTAGAACTGAACTGGGAAAAAAGAACCTTACATGGAACCTATGTGAAGATTATAGAGCAATCCTCCCCCAAATAAAAGACAACCCTCCTCCCACTAAAAGTAAGAAAACATGTAAAGAAGATACATAGCACTCAAAAGATGAAGAAAAATTAAAATATTCTGGAAGAAGACTTACTTTATCAAATACAATTTTTACAAAATAGATTACACTGTCAGAAAATTTAAAAGAGAATAAAAATATCATGAAGCAAGACATCAAGGAAGAGATAAGATGACAGATTGACATTAAAGGAAGTGAGAAGAAAAGCAACAGAAAGACATTTCCAGATATGTAAGGAGTTAGAAAATCTTTTTTTAAAAATCTCCTGAAGACATACATACTTCTGTATGGGAAAAGATTTCAACTATTGAACTCAAGAGTGAGAATGCTATTGTATGAAGACTGGCAAGGTCCCTGGATCCATTTAAATAGATAATTAAACTTATACAGCTGTGGTCAAGATTATAACATGGCATACCATTCTATCATTATTGAAAGAATACAGGTAAATAACATATAATATAATATATAAATAATAATAATTATTATTATATTAAAGTAATTTGAAATGAGAAACCTACAAGCATTTATGATAAAGATTAGAGCCTGAAATGTGAGAAATCTATAATAATAAAAGCATATTATGCTAATTAGACTGGACAGCCAAATGACTTTCTGGATGTTCTTCTGGATGAAGCCAGGGGTGAGGGCCGAGGCTCTTGCACAGATTTCATGCATCAGGCCTCTAGTAGAGAATAAAAGGAGTAGAAATGTGCTAGTTGCCTATTTTAAATCTGTAAGATAATAGAAATGTGCTAACTTGTAAGTTGATAAATCACATTAGCTTAAGAATATTATTTAAAATTGTATATGTAACTAAAGTAGGATTAGAAATATACTGTATGTCTTCTAATAATCAGAGGAGTAAAAAGAGAGGAGAAAAACATAAATCAAAAGTTAGAAACAAATTGAAAGATAAGCTCAGCTATTTTTGAAAGAAGATCTTAGAATGAAAGACAACAGAAAAGCCCACCAACCAACTAGTAGAAAAAGGAAAATGAAAAGAATAGACTCTATAGGTAAGAGGAGAGAGGAAGAGGGGGGGAGGAGAGGAAAGAGAGAAATAGAGAGAGAAGAGAAAGAAGGACAGAAGTAAAGGAAGGATAATAATCAAATTTTCAAATAAAGAGAGGAGCAAGATGCTTCAAAAGAAAAGTTACAATCCAAGACCACAAAAGTAAGAAAACATTTGTTGTCAGGTATTAAACAATGAGCAACAAAGAACAGGAAATATGTAAGATAATAAAAATCTCCTGAAACAAAAAGATAAAGGGTGGAATTTGAAAAGAAAACATAAGTACATTAAAATATGAATCTAATATATGAGGAATTCAAGAGGCAAGAATATAAAAATGAAGGAGAATAGTATTAAAACCTTTCTTCCACTACACTTAAAGGGCCCATGTGGTCTCAGCAAATGAATGAAGATACAATGAGATTAAAGCACATTAGTCACCCAGGAATAAATAAAAGACCCTGAGGCTTCCAAAAAGGAGGAGGTAAATGTAATCAGAATAGCAGCAGACTCCTTGGCAGCCACAGGAGATGGAAGTCAATGATGTCATGCCCATTAAACTCCAAGGGAGAAAATTTTCCCCCTGAACTCTGTTCTCAGACTCTCTGTCACCGGTGAAGCTGAGAAAATTCAGCTCCCGGAAACTTTCTCAGACAGTGGAAAGAGGTTGTCCCCTGAATGTGGTGTAAACAAAGACAGGCCACGGCCTGGAAACAGGAAACACTATTCCATATCACAGAGAAACAGAGGGAGTCCCAGCACAACAGGTTCAAGGTGGAACAAGAATGGTGGCCCCAAGGATGAGGTTCCCAAAAGAAAAACCAACAGAGGTACTCTGACATGTCTGACTGTGGGCAAGAGCTGTGAGAAGCCTATGAAGTTCTCACCTCCTCCTTGTCTTGTTCTCTAGGAGGGGTACCCACACTCTGCACTTTCTGCTCTACCTGCTCCCACCTCCTCTATCTTTCCTTATTTTTTTCTTTTAATCTACAGTTCTGATCACCTTCCAAAATGGACCATCATTTAAAAATATCCTGTGTTTATTGCTGACTGTGTCTCTCCCCCAATAAGCTCCTCAAGGTCAGGGACCTTTATTCACTCATTAACGTATACCAAGTGCCTGATACACAGGAGATATCAAACTGATATTGGTTACATGAATTCATATGCTATAAATATATAAAGAAACCCAAGCAGAAAAAATTCAGGCAGTTAACTTTTGGAAAAAAATGAAATTTTATATACAGAAAGACAGAATCAGGATATCCTACTTAGCCAACAAGGTCTGATAATAAGGATGTGAATAGTGGATAATAATGGAATGTCACCATATTGAAAGAATGGAGGCCAAGGAAGTTGGTGTTAAAAGTGATGTGAGTCATAAAAAGTGATGCAAAAAGGCCATATCCTCCCTACGATAGGTAAGAGAATAATCTCTATGACCAATAAATAGAAAAATGATAATTAGGCATACTATTTGGAAATATTAGAACACATACCAGGAGAGACAAAGTAACTGAAATTGTTGCCTTGGATTAGTGGGACTGGGGGTGGGTTGCAGCAGGGATGATGATTCCTCATAGTGAACCTTAAAATACAATATGCCTTTTAAAATGATCTGCATGCTGTTACTAAATAAAATAAAAACAAAAAAATAAATGTCAGAAGCAAACACCTAGAATTAAGTATTGAATTTTGAGAATTTATATGGATTCTTTTCTGTAGCTCTTTTTTAAATTAAGAAAATATTTAATATCGCATCAAAAATAAAAAATCTCCTATTGTTGGAATTTTGTTTGACATAGAAGTGTAACAAAACTGCATTAATGTGGCAGCTGGAGGTGGAAGTGGAATTTTCACGTGGATTCCTGTTTTGCATTGGATCCAGACAAATGTAAATATTGTAGGAGACTGCTGTCTTTCTTTTGTGACCATTGCATTCCTGGTGACCACAGTCAGAAGCATATTAAGAATTTTTTTCTGCTTCAGGTCATTTTGCCTTGAAATTATATAGAACCTATAGGAAAACAAATCAAGTCGCCATAAAAAAGTTTTATACTCTCATGTGTCATAGTTTTTTGTTTTTGCAACACTACTTCTTCATCAAAATGAAGTCTTGTCTTAAAAGTGGTATTTTAATTGAAATTTGGTTCATCTAAACAAATGAGTTTGAGAATCTTTTTGGCTCTAGGAATATTGTTTAAAAATCTATGCATGCCCATAAAAATGCAATGAAAGATATGTAACATTTATTAGAAACTTCACAAAGTAAATGAGGACTGCTTAAGCAGAAACCCAAGAAGGGGAAGGAGAGAATGAGAAAATTTTTCGATGTAGTAATCATATTCAGACCTGTCAGAAAAATCTCATACCACCTGATAAAAGCTAAGGTGAATTGCAAAATAAATTATTAAACTCCTGTATCAAGTTCGGAAGTCAATTAGTTTGGTTTCCTTCTTAAGCAAAAACTCTTTCAAGGTTCCATGTGTCACTGTACTAACCTACTTACATTTCCTAGTTCTGTAAGGTCAGAGATTTAAAAATGTTTATTTAGTGAAACTCTTATAAAGGCGATGTGGGGAGGTGGGCAAAAAGGAGGAGGACTCTGGTGGGAAACATGACTGAATATGGACATTTAGCACAGGTGGGGCTACATGGGAGAGATGTTTGCAAAACAACACCTTTCAGGGTGGTGTCGAAAGAAGAGTTTTAAATAAACATTTTTAAATGAACAGAATGATTACATATCCTTGTTCAATATTCAATTAATATTCAAACAGCCACCCTATAC
Organism: Lasiurus cinereus; assembly: GCA_011751065.1. NCBI lineage: Eukaryota > Metazoa > Chordata > Mammalia > Chiroptera > Vespertilionidae > Lasiurus > Lasiurus cinereus. Next base: position 56,150,526 of record JAAGEH010002531.1, on the reverse strand, counting down.
CTGACCCACATCTTTCCTTTCTCTTAAAAATGCAATATGAAAACCAAAAAGAAAACTAGTCTCAAGTAAAACATTGCTAATAGGTTTCAGTCCACAGAATGAAACCATTCTGCTAAGGAGTTTGTAAGGAGTCACCACATTAATGGCAATGATAATATGACCATCCAAAAATCAGGAGCAGAGGATCACAGAAAGAGGGCACCTTTGTACGATTCCTAAGAAGAGAAAACAAGGCATTTGATCGCAATATTTTTCATCTAAATTGTTCCTCTGCATTCCTAGAAGAATACTTCAGGGAGGGGAAGAGTATCCTTTTAGCATCTGGAAAGCATTTCCTCTTGAATCTTCAATCCACTGTCCAGGAAAGCACACATCCTATGGGTTTATGCTTTGAAAACGAGCTAGCTAAGATAAATGACACAAGAAGCCACTTCACTTAGATAAACTGAGAAAGAGAAAGGAAATAAATATCTATGTGATTTATAGTTCGTGTTTCAAAAGCAAGAGATAAAAATGCCTGATTCATGCTAAAATGAAGATGGAGGCAGCTAAGCTATGGGTGGAAGGAGGGGGTTTGCTGTGCTATGCTAGTCTGTTCTGAGGCCATTGCCCAGCCACCCTTGCCTGGTGCCAGGAGGAGAGACCTGAGGTTATGTGTCTACTCAGCTGCCTTCCGGAGGAGCAGCTGGGAATTGCCTAAGCCCTGTCATTTAGCCATGATGCTCCTGCAGGCTGGAACCAACCAGACTTTTTAAGATCATCTTCCTCCAGCATTTCTAGTACTCTGTCCCCTGCAGAGATTCATGTCCTGGGACCTCCATCCTGCTAATGACCCAGGAGCTTGCCAGTGCTCCAGCTGAGTGAGCTTTAGACACTACCCAGGCATGCCATTTGGACGCTGATGCAGGAGGTCAGAGGTTCGAACCAGAAGAACAGCTTTTCTTTTTTTTATTTAAAGTAAAATGAGAAGCCTGTGGATTTAGATGTTTTAGAGATCCCACTTCCCAATCCTTTTGGGACCCTCCTACACATGGGACATGGAACACCAGATTGCACCCCACTGCATCCCGCCATCCTGTCAGCTGAGCGAGATGTGAGAGAATGAGCTATTGCAGTCACTCTGGCTTTGAGAGGCCACTAGAGGGACACCATAGGACACCAGGGCTTGGAGAGGGCCCCACACCTCGGTGGAGACAGGCTCTAATAAGAAAAACACGCTCTCATGTTCCGAAATATAAAACTGGGGCTTTCTGCCCACTTAATCAGGAACAAAATATTGTCGGCATTCTGGGCAAGAGAGAAATGTATCTCGCATCTCAAAGGGAAACAAAGCAACTTTTTAAATTAAGATCTATTTTCCCAATTCAATTGTTAAAACAAAACTCCATGAGGATTAATATATATAATATAGGTTCATTCTTCTGTGCTTCGTCATTGATAGTTTTGCTTCACAGACTAAATAAGTAACTGATGTGAATTTGTTTCTCCTTTTATAGCAAAATTAAAACAGCCAAGATTTATTGTGTATTTAGCACATGTGCTGTGCTAAGAGCATTTATGTAGAAGACATGCAAACAAAGGGAGTTTGCACCTAGGTTGGTGACTACACAGCCCACACCTTTAACCACATACAGTCTGCCTAGCACATACAATATTCTGTTTGGCATCACCCAGGCTCTCTAAGTCCACTCCAAGCAGAGGGGTGGGATGGGAACCAGGATGTTTGTCCCACCTGAACTATAGGAACCTCTTAGGTCGCTAGTCCTTCAGCCCCTGCTACTGGCTGGGGTGTCCCCTGAGTTCTGTCCCAGCAGAGAAGCATAACAGTAGTTTTCCAGCTGGGATTTATATCCTCTTCCAAAACTTTCTCTTTTAGAGAAAATGCACATATTCAAAAATGTGAGACATATAAATCAAAGAGTTAAGATGGGGCCTCTGGGTTTTTCTTAGGTAAGTCTGACGAGCTCAGTGTGTTTTCTACCTGCTGCTCCCATACATTAGGTTCAACTTCCCCAGATAGACCCTTTCTCCCAGAACAATGTCTTTCCTTTCAGCACGCAGAGCTCTTACCAGAATTTACCTAATACATTGGACCTGAATGAAATAAGTATACAATACAGGATATGGAAGAACACAGAAATGTCAATATGGCTCTAGATCCCTCAAAACCAAAAAGATAAACTGCAAGGAAGGCAGAAGATCAATGGAAAGAACAGGTGACTTAGAGGAAAAATTAGTGTCTCCCCATATATATATATCTACAACAGAGCATAGGGGAAGTCAGACACCCATTTAAAAATCTTCCTTTGAACATTGTTGATTTTTCAACAAATGTGAAACCAAAGCGGAAGCAGAGACATGCTCTAGGAAAGCTTTCGGAAAGAGGCGGGCCATTCGCCCACTGGCAAAGGCAGTGTGAGGACTGGATTCCCTAGTGGACTATTCACGGGAGGAAGGGTGGTGGTCGTTTCCTGGTTCCCATCTCTGAGGTCTAAGGCTGTGGCCCAGAGACTAGAAAGGGAGAAGAAAGAATGCTGGAGGAGGCTTGAGGAATATCAAATCACTGTCCTGGGAGAGAGGAAATGACTGATCAAGGGTGTTAGGATTGGCTGCCATCCTGGGGTGGCTATATGAGATGGTGACCTTTTTTGAGCGAGAACAGGGGCTTGTGCAATTTCTGGCAGTATTTAACAACTGAGATCCATGTGTGGAATGGGTGATAAGTTGGATGTAGCCAAGTGGGCTCTCTGGACTGGGGAGAGGATGTGACATGCTGGACAGAGAGGGTAGAAATGGTGGTGTCCCAGGAAGACATAAGGACAATTTGATGCGGGAGCACATGAGCTGCCATGACCAGAGGCAGTGGCCAGAATGGAGTGCTGGGACCCAGTTTTCATAGGTTAGGCCCATAGGAGTTAGGAGAGTGGCTTAGCTGCACCAACAGAGACCATGTAAACAGGTCCCCGGAAAGTGGCATGTCCCTTTCAAGTAGAAGCCAGTGCTGGGAGGAAGGTGTGGTAGCTTTGCTCATTCCAACACCCTCCATTCTGGGACTTCACCCACCTTGCAGGTTGCCCTTACCCATGTGACTAGAGCTGGCTCATTACAGTCAAGCCTGTTGCAGCCCATGGAGGTGTGAGAGGAAGAGGAGGAGGAGGCAGAGTTGTTGCAGGACATACATGGAAGGATGTGCTTCACTTCTTCTGTTGGCATCCTGCTGGGAGGGAGGACAGAGCATCCTGGCTGAGGTAACATCAGTGAATCTGAAGTAGTGAGTCCCTGGCCCCTGAGGGGACAGATGTGCTGGGAGTACAGGATCTTTTCAGGGATGCACATCCAGACTATATGTTGATAATTGGTCTCATCGCTATCTAAGCAAGTGACCAAGGACCACACAATTCAGAGACGAAAGCATCCAGTGCCTTTTACCCTCCTCTATTTTATCATCTTCAGGAAAAGCATCAATTTTATGCTAGGTAGCTCAGTTCAGCAAAACTAGGATCCATATCCTGGCTTATGGGTCTTTAAAATCAAGATGTATAAGATTATTTTGTACATAGTGTCTTGGTTGTCTGAAACTCTAGTTGGAGTTAAATTTCTTAAATTTGTTACTCAGATGATTTTTATATGTAACATGGCTCTGAAAAGATGAAGAAAGTGAGGAGCAAAGAAATTAAGGACATGCCCAGGGTGTGATGGCTGATGAGAGCAGGGCAGGATCACAGCTGCCTCCTGGGTTCTTCCCAAGCCACCATCTCAGTAAACCTGAGCTTTATTTAGAAATATCCAGCCCTAGCTGGTTTGGCTCAGTGGATTAGAGTGTCAGCCTATGGACTGAAGGGCTCTGGTTTGATTTGGTCAAGGGCACATGCCTGGGTTGTGGGCTCGATCGCCAGTAGGGGGCATGCAGGAGGCAACCGATCAATGCTTCTCTCTCGTGGATGTTTCTAGCTCTCTATCCCTCTCCCTTCCTTTCTGAAATCAATAAAATATATTTAAAAATAAAGAAATATCCAAGGACAGCAGCATTGAGGACAGCATGACGGAAGGACAGAGCCCAGGTGCTCTGAACCTCTGTCCCACATGTGAGCATGCACAGTGCACGGCAGTCACCCACACGCCTTTGACAACCTAGGAATCCTTGTACATGTGTTCTTTTAACTGGCTTCATTCAGTAAGCCACAAAAAAGATGAAATACCTCCATTTGTGACAACCTGGATGGATCTTGAGAATATCATGCTAAGTGAAATAAGTCAGATGGAAAAAGTCAAGAACCATATGATTTCACTAATATGTGGGGTATAGAACTGAAAGCAACAAACAAAACTCATAGACGCAGATAACAGTATGTTGATTATCAGAGGGGAAAGGGGCTGGAGAAAAAGATAAATGGGGTCAACTATATGGTGACAAAGGGAAACTTGACTTTGGGGGGGAGGTGAATACATAATATAATATATAGATGATATAACATAATTGTACACCTGAAACCTATATCATTGTATTAACCAATGTTAGCCCAATACATCTAATAACATTTTTTTTAAAAAAGAAAAAGAAATAGTAGGAAGAAGACAGAAAGCTGAGAATTAAAACTTTACTATCACCACAGTGTACTGTCATCCCTGGCAACATACAGATTAAAGTAAAAATCAAGAAGGATGCTGCTCTAAGAACTTCCACTGACATTCACAAGATTTTCTAGATACATTTTAAACTTTAAAGCTTGCTTGTTCAGGCAGTCCTGGTGACTTCAGCTTCTTTGTTAGTAGGGATTGCATGATAGTACTCGGTGCTTCTACTTTTAGACCAGGAGCTCCTAGGACTTCCCAAGTATATTTGCAAAACTATAAAATTAATTCCAAAGGCCTGGCAGTTCTTACCTGGGAGGACAGGCAGATACTTTGCAAGGCACCAACCCCGTGGCAGGCCTGGTGTTGGGATTGCAGAATGATGTATTTACATGAAACCTCAGGTCTCTGTAGCAGCCTTCTCGGGTGGTCATCTGCCCTGTATGAAAGGGTGAGATGCATAATAAAGACTCAGGGACATGCCCCATGGTAAAAGGCAGGTGAAGAGCTAATGAAGTTCATTGGGGGAAAAACACACTTTACTGTATTTACATGTCTTTGCCTTACTGACCAAATTGGCGAGTTGTTGATATTATACTTTTCTGACCACGCCTCATGATTTTTATTAATGAATTTCATCTGTTTTAACTCCCAACTGGACATGCATTTTCCTGCTACATTTTAACATCTTTAAAATTAACATGGGTCTTGCATACTGATAAATCAGTTAAGTGGTTAAGATTTTGTGTTCATTTATTCAATAAGTATATACTTACTGTCTGGTGAGTTAATTTTTGAGGTCAAATCTGTTTATAGGTGGTAAGGATACTTGGGATTTTAATTTAAATTTTATTTCCTCAGCCCATATAAACAATGATGGACATAAAAATGAAATTAAATGTTCCTTTGCCATTTTTCAAATATCTGAATATTCTGAGAAAATAAAAATATACATAGACAATATATGTACAAAAGAAGATAGGTTTTCCAAGTTTTATTTTTACAGGAAGTGGTACATAACTATGCTTTTATATTGAGTTTCTTTTGATGGAATGGGGTCTGCTCAACCATAAAACTGAACTTTTACAGGTATTATTTCTCTGACTAAGGGCACATCTGTGAAGCAATTTCTCAACAGTACTCACAATCACTCAACTGTTTGTCAGGAAGAAATATCACCTAGTCTGTGGAAATGCCAGAATCAAGCCAATTTTCTAAAGTGATCCATATTCATAGATAAGAGAGAAGAGTATGCAATTCAAAGGCGAAAGAAAGACAGTCAGAGAAAATATCCTTTAACTAGAAAGCCCAGAGCTGAACCCTGGCTCTGGAGGTGGTGAGTGTCATGATCAATGTGGCCAGACTCTGCCTTTATCTTTTCAGAAACCAGCCCTGGCCAGTTCTTTGGAAAGCATTTTGAAATATTCACATTTTGCCAAAGTATCTGGAAGAGGAGTATCTAGTCTTAAAGACTCTAATTTTATCAAAATCTCCAACTTCTCAATATTTCTAACTATAGAATTAATTCCAGCTGTTGCCAAAAGCCTTAGAAAACAATCATTTAAGCAAAATTTCATAGCAAACTAGAAAATATTACACAAATGAATGCACATGGTCCCTTGAGAAACATGTGTCGTTACTACAGGGAATGCTGGAAATACTATGGGCCTTGCAATACATAAGGATAAAGACCCTAAAATCAGAAGAGGGAAGATACTCCAGGGAAGATACACGAGAGTGGGAGAACTCCTAATTTGTTGTTCCACTTCTTTGTGCATTCATTGATTAATTCTTGTATGTGCTCTGACAGGGAATCAAACCTGTAAACTTAGTGTATTAGGACGATGCTCTTATGAGTTGAGCTACCAGCTAGGGCCCTGATAATGGTTCTTGAATGACAGAAGAGGTGGGGAGCATTTTAGTTGCCATTAGAGCCACTAGCTTGCTATCCAACTGTACAGAGGAAATCACACTGTTTTCCTTAGGATTTCTTAATATTAGAATTTAAATATAATTCGACTATTTTATTCTTAGCTTAAAAATGGAAAGAATTAACATATGTCAAGTACATAGTGTTAATTTTTCAGACCATGATATTTTTGTGAATCTTTCAGTTTTTCTTCATTTCTTTATTAAGAATATGAGTTCATTATTATTTTTCTTCATTCATTCATTAGATTCTTATTTTATGCAATTTCTCACTTTGCACCATTTTTATATTTAAATGTAGTACTGTCTGAATTAATTTCATAATTATTAAAACTGAGAACTCACAAAGCTGAAATACATTGCTTGAGTGGAAATTTGTTTCTAAAATATCAGCCAGTATTTACTATTTTGTTTCTAAATTTGCAAATATTTACTTGCCACTCTTTACCAGATAGTCCATACTGGCTCTAGCTAAAAATGTCTTCTAATGAATCAACTTCAACAATCTAAACACGTGCTTAAAATTCTTATAGTATTAGCATTAAAAAGCCATCCATTATCTTGTGAGATTCTTTTGAAATGGTGTTTCTTGTCACTTCCACTGTAATTTTAATAAGATTCTTGTAATTTCTCTATGAGTTTCAGTGTACAACTTTATATCTAATTTCTTTCCACTGAATTTTTTGAACAAGACCATTTGATAAAAAACTCATTCTATATCACTATACTTTTCATGCACACTTCTATTTCTCATCAGAAACATGATATATATAATAAATTGAGTGACTTCCATTTGAATAATCTCATAACAAAATTTTGCAAAAAAAACCTTAAATTAGATGAAAAGCCGAAACCAATTCACTAAAGGATTTCATTAAAGCTACATGCTAACGCAGATGAACCAGAGAAAGTAGTTGAGGCTTTCAAGTGATACTCAGGACCACTGTTCTATCCTCTGCTTCTGGAAATATTACTGCTTCCTTCAGGTAGACACCTTGGATAACTCATTAGGACATGATGAGGACCAGTGCAGTACATGTCACAGCTTGACTGTCCTCCCGGCACCTCTGTGCCCACCAACAGGAGAGACAGAGAAGTGACCTACCTCCACCACAGGAAACAGAGCACTCGGAGCGGATGATGACCCATGTATAGCTGGGCTGGGCACTGGGCTTCTGCTCACCCCTCCGCCGAGGCACTGAGTATTCCCAGGCAATGCCTGGATTCCTTCCCTGGAGCAGAAGCTACAACATAAGACAGGGATGGGAGGAAGAGGGAGAATATAACTAGTTAAAATGGAACCAATAACTACATGATTGTTTTTCAAAACATGAAACAATAACAATGTCAACAACACAATGTTTAAAATGATAAAATAAACAGTGTTCAGTCTCTAACATTTATATTAACTTTCTGAACAGGAATCAACTCCCAACTGGACTCTAGTATATCTAGTAACTCTATAGACATCTGACTTGCCACACACTCAGTGTTTCTTCCACCCAAGACTTCAGATGTTTTTGCGTATTAGGTTATTTCTTGCTTTCTCTCCATGTTCCTTCTGACTTCCCTGCAAATCCTCCCCATGAGAGCGAATCAGAACATGATATTTAAAAAGCACTGTCACACTTCCAAGTAACAACCAGGATGCGGAAGTGATGTCATTCATGCCACTGCCATCTTTTCTCTCATAAATCTATCAGATCCACTGATCTCAGTGAGGTTATTTATTTATTTATTTATTTATTTATTTATTTATTTTTAAAGCAATATCACTATTATCCTGTTGATAGACATCTGCATTTCTGAGCCTTAGAGCCATTCTGCATTCTTGATGTGATGTTCCAGTGGATAATGACACTGGCCCATCCCTGACACCCTGGTACCACAGTCCCCGCCCTGACAACTCAGCTCAAGTCTCTGTTGGTACAGGGCAGGTTGGCACCATGGAGAGTGGGCTGTACTGCAAGGCCATTGAGCTGCTCCCCTTCTAACAACCTGAGGCTCCGTGACTCTGCACAGTTCCTAATAAGCTGAACTCATTTTCAACCCTGACCCATTACTCTTTCTCTATGATTATTAAAGCTAATACCCTGAGATGGTGAGAGAGAAACAATCAAGGCAAGGATGCAAGGTGAGTAAGTTTAACACAGGGTGAAGGAAGCAGCTCAGGGTCAGGAGGCACAGACAAAGCCTCTCCCAGCCATAGATCTTACAGAAGAGAAGCAGACATTTGTAAAGACTGACAGATGTGCATAAAATATGCATTTAATCGCTCAACAAGAAATGATGATGATTAAAAAAGTCCACCGACCCATTCAGCCTATGCATTGATTAGTCTTGTTTCTGATGCATTACCTAATTGTAAGGATGCTTTTGTGCACTTAAAATTACACCAATAGCCTTGGACCTATAGAAATGCTAGAAGACCCCTAAATCAAGCCCCAAAACAATGAGACTGGAGTCTACCTCCACGATCAGTGTTTCATTGGTTGGTCCTGCAGAGGTCAAGCTCTCTGGCTCTCTGTGAGACCGTCGGTAGTCGAAGGCAGTTCCTGAAAACTTGTAGCGGCCGGGCCAGTCCACAGTCCAGTGTCCATTCAGGTAGTATGTTTTTAGGGTATTGCGCACAGCAATGTAGGAGGTAGATACATTCATTTCATAGATGCGAATACTCCGGGCTCCAGAAGGAATGGTAACCATCTGATAATATTCTAGATTAAAGCAGACAGGAGCAGGGAGGATGGGGTATTTCATTCAATTATGCCAAGGCAAATTTCTCAGCACCTTCAGTACTTCATAACTACAACGTAAAAATCCTATGAATGACTTATTTGTAATTGAAGATGAGTTATTATAATATTCACTATTCCTAAGGATGATTATAATTCAAATAATCTAGCAACCACTTTCTATCAAAACAAAGGACTGAGAGTAGGCAGAAAAGGAGGCAGTTGTGGGACCTGTTAATTTTTATAGTTGACACTATTGCAGACTATCTCCCACCCCCATTTGCTCACCTCCACTCCCTATCAAGAGTCTTAACACCTGCTGCATTCACTACACCTCAAATTCTTCCCACCAAAGAGCCCCCATTTCAATCTTGTCTCTCAACTGCCACAGGCTGCTATGGCATACTCACGATTGGTGCGGTGGTGCTTGGCATAGAGGCCCTTGTGCACTGTGCAGTCTGAGTTATTCCCTTTGCACACACCACAAGAGTCTTCCACGGCATTGGATCCAAGGATGTTGTCACATCCAACTCTCTGGGATATTCATGAGGTCATGCGTAATTCATGAAAGAAAAGGTAACACGAGCAACGTCACAAACCTAAAACAGGAAACCTCCTCCCCGCTATAGTTGAAAATTCCAACACAGGGAAATTAACAAATATTTATTGGATACCCAATATGTGCACAGCAAGACTGCAAATCTACTCTTCAGGTCCAAAGTTGGAAAACTTTAAATGTCAAACATAACTTGAACTCTTCAGGATTACTCACAGCTATTGTATCCTGAGCCCTGAATTGCATCTATCCAATTGTTATGTTGGAAACATGGGTCAAGTACAGACTGACATAAAGCACTTAATACAAATGACAAGCAATGTGTTCTCACAAGGGTCCACTGGAATGTGCCCTGGTGCTTTTGAATCTCCTTGTTCATTGGCAGAGAAGTAGCACATGCCATGTGGAAGTAATTCCCAGCAGTAAATAATATAAAGGGCATATTTGTTCACCCTCTTAGTCTTAGGAACTCATTATTTGTACAATTCTTATTAGTTTTATATTTCCTAACAAAGTCTGTAGACGTGAAAAAACATCTATTCAGAAATGAAATAACTATAGTCCACAATCCCTTGCTGCTAATCCATAGGGATGGATACATTTCAGAGATTTTAGGACAAGAATTGACATATTGTATATATAATGTAAAAGTCCCAGATGGGCCTAGGATAGCAATGATGTTTCTATAACAAAACACAGACATCTTCATACTATGTGGTTAAAAGAAAACTACCAAATAGTCCTACATCTGTTCAGGGCAGGTTTTTACCACCAAACAAATTCAGGTCAGGTTATATTTTCTATCTAAACAAACTTTCTATATCATAGTTTTGTTTTTTTTTTAGATTTCAAAATTACAAATAAGGGATTGCAACATTATCATTAAGAATACCTGATAATTCTGAAATATTTAATAAATCAACTACTAATTAGACAAAACAGGTAGAGATCTGGGCATTTTAAAGCTGAAAAAGGTTGTATTAGAATCATTTAGCCTAATCTACTTTACCATGGTCATATAACTAGAACTTGGGCTGAGGTTGTTAGACTCCAGTGAATAAGAATATTGAGTAACTTCTGTATGTGATTTGGTCACACCATCACTTTGTTTATAATGAAATTCTTTCCATAACTTCATGGAAAATTATGGCAACAAGCTCAAAGGGTGATGTCCACTTAGTTACAGAATCTTTTGCAGCCTGCACCTAAGTCCCTCTCTAATAGATGTTGAGGATACTGGGTCGTCTTGAGACCCCTGTAATAGCTGCAGAGTGGCTCTTGGCTCTGAGTTGTCCCCCGCCTTCACTCCTTCATTATTCTCCACACTACTGTCCAACCACTGCATCTGATCCCACGATTCCTCTAGTTCCCAGTCCCGGTGACCGATCTACACAGACACAACTGTCAAAATCTGACTCCTCATTCTAGCAGCGATTGTTCTTATGAAAGCCTATTCCCCACCTCTTATTTCCCCCAGCACCCCAACCCCTGCCTGCCTTCTGGGTACTCTGGTGACTGAGTTGGGTCTTACCAACCCATGCTCCTCTGCCTGTCTCCTAAGGATTCCCCTTCCAACTCACCCTTTCAGATTTAGCTTGGGAGCTCTCTTCTCCAAGAAGCCCTGCAAATCTCCCAGATCCATGTCTAAGAGATAATCAGCTCTTTCCGTCTCCCTGTGCTCTGCACCTTCAGTGCTACAAACCACTGTGTCTCAGCATGTGTACATCTGGCTTCTCCCCATTGGGCCGTGACTTGGAAGGAAAGGGCTTGTTTTTTTGTCTGTTCTCTCTAGCTGCTTTTAGAACGCCTGGCACAAAACAAACTGTCTGGAGATGTTTGTTGAATGAATGAACGATCATTATTACCTCACATATCCCATCTATACAAACATTACGGCTATCCTCCGAGCATGGAGTCCCATCTTTGACTTTATTTGACAAAGAAAAGAAGAAATCAAATCCTTCTGCGATACAGTAGAGTTTGCATAAGTCCTGATCTTAAAAAGAAATACACACACAAACACAAATAAGAAAGATACTTAAGCTCTGATCATTTTTGCTCTAAATTTTAGATAGACTTTTTTTTTTTTGCCCATAAAATAAACTCTCACACAATAATACATTGCAAAGACATTTTTGTATAGTTGTTTCTTTAGGCTTGTTTTTTCCGCTTTAATTTATTATTATCTAAATGTTCACTGTTACTTTTTACTCAACTCTCTCCTTTACTAGTCTTTGTTCTTTACACAGTGATTGGCACATAGTAGGCATTCAATAAACATTTGTTGATTTGAACTACAACATTACTATTCACTATTCCACTAGTATAATTAATTACTCACTTGTAGAAATGCAAAGAAGTCACTACCATTTTATAACAATATGTCAAATTCTCACAAATAAAAAATAACACAAGAATTAAAACTATTGAATTTCTTAATTGCTAATACTGTTAAAATTACATATTTTTTAAACTGATAAAGGGAATCACTTTTAGATGAAATCTCCAGAAAACAATGTTTCTATAAATATAATTGTAAAAAAATATGATACATAAAGAACATGGGTATCATCATATTCTTAAGACTGGTAAAGTTCACTTCCTTTCTCAATACTCCATTTCAAGGGTTTATGATTTATATGGTTAAATATAATTTTTTGTAAAAACTATATCCCTTTGTCTTCTCCTTGGCAAGAAGGGAACTGTTTATGATGAACGTTTTCTCTGCCTTAGGAGTTTTCATAGGCTCAAGACTCATCTACAAATATTTTCTTTATTTTATGAGACCCACTTGAGCAATTTTAAGATCAAATTTAGTGTTTCCATGATTAATAAATTTATTTACTGAACACTAGCAAGGTCAGGAATAGTATGCACATTTTTTGACCCCAATTTCAAAGTTCTTTCTATTTTTTTCTCTTGCCTACTTGTTTCTCACTGGCTCAATTTTCTCTGAGTTTAAGAGTGAAAATACCACCAAGAATGCTTTGTGTGAAATTGCTGACAATTTTTTCCATAATCTACTAACTTCATAAACCTCTCAGCATGAAAATATTATATATTGTGATGAAGTAAGTAAATGTCACATGAGAAATTCCAACTTATACATTTCTTGAGTGTTGCTTGGAAAATATTCCAAATTTCAAAGAATAAGATGATTAGATTCATTGGACTTATTTTTAAATTATATCACTTAAGCTACCAAGCTCAAGTTATAATAATCATAAGACTAATGCATATTTTTCTCCATGTGAGAGTAAAATCTTACATATGTCACAAATAAATATCTCAGTTTATAGTTATATTATAGATCAAGACTTTCTGAATATAGTATACTTTAAAATTGTCTGATTTTCCAAAAGATACTAAAATTGTTCTTTCATTATTTGGCAACTATGTGTTCATTGGGTGACATGCTTATAGAAATATCACCATCAACTATAAGGATTTGTAATTAATATAAGCATTGATCCATTGACAATAAAATAGCTACTTTCCATTTTTTACCACTTCTAAAACTGAATGGTATTATTTACGTGTTCTTTGTTTGGCTTGTTAATTTCTGACTACACAGCTGGTCAAGTTTAGATTAAGATGCCAGTGGCAATATGTCAAATTACACCAGAAAGGGATCTGTTGACACTAACTTCATATAGGGGTATCTGATCTACTTGAACACCACATTATCTATCATGTAGTTATTCCAGGAGGAAAGATAATAAACTAGGAGGCTTATCACTACTGAGTAGGGTTTGGGATTTACCTTCTACTTGCGTGTAAGGCTTCCACTTGTAGTGCCACCCTCGGAACCGTTTGCTGTTGTATTCTGCACACTGCATGGCGCGGAAGTCAACACTATCGTGGGGACATTTCTGACTGTTGCAAAGCTTCAGAGTGCGAGTAGAGCCCTCACAAAACTTTCCGCCATGGGATGGTCTGGAACACATATTTTGCTGTTAGAAACCTTACATGTTAATAGGGACTTGCCCGTGCCTTCAAATTGGGCTTATTGGAAAGATGTAGCAGATTTGTTAAATTACTTAGAGGGGCTAAGTCATTTCCTAAGTAGTCACTGAAAGTTTCTTATATATTATCGACATGGGCAGTGTTTCCTTTTCTATTGAGTGTATAGTTTACAATGTTGGCAGAAGAGGTTAGAATGTGGTAAGCGGGTTTGTATTTGTTAATGGCTACCTCCCAACCTCCATCTGTGGGAATAGAGTCAGCATTGCTCCGGATTCCATAAAGGAGGGGACAACAAGGGAGGTCAGTGGCTTTCCCAGAATTATACAGTTGATAGACAGCAGAACTGAGAATGAAACTGAACTATACTGTTTCTTTCCACTACTAACTTCCTGTGATAAGGCCAGGGCACCCAATTGGGTCAGAAGTAACAGTCACCTTCCACTGGTTTGCACTGACAGCAAATGCCCCAGGTTCTCTGCTACCTGCTCAGAATTCATGTGTACCCCCAGGACGAGAGCATCCTGTCCATGCAGGAACCTATTGGATCTTACATGTTACAGCCAAGCCTGAGATAATGGCAATATGACATATCTTAAACAAACCTACGTGCAAAAAGAGGATTTAGAAATCTATTCACTCCACTGTACTGGTGACTGCATTTAGCATTTTTGTCATATAACAGGAGGCCACAACTAAAGCACATGTTGGAAAGGTGAATATATATGATGAAAAACCAAAAATTTATTTTTATCGCATATTGCATTTAACATTCTTGTCAAATAACAGGAGGCAACCACAATTAAAACATATATTGGAAAGGTAAATATTTTTGATGAAAACCAAAAAATATTTTTTCAAATAAAATAATTATTTTTTATTGATTTTTTTATATATAAATCTTTATTGTTCAGATTATTACCATTGTTCCTCTTTTTTCTCCCTATAGCTCCCCTCCACATGGCTCCCACCCCACCCTCTGCTCTTACCTCCCCACCATTGTCCTCATCCATAGGTGTGATTTTTGTCCAGTTTCTCCCAGTACCTCCCTCACTCCTTTCCCCTGAGAATTGTCAGTGCACACTCTTTCTATGCCCCTGATTCTATTATATTCACCAGTTTATTCTGTTCATCAGATTTTTAATTTACTTGATTTTTAGATTCACTTTTTGATAGATATGTCTTTGTTGTTCCTAATTTTTATCTTTATCTTTTTCTTATTCCTCCTCTTCTTAAAGAGTACCTTTCAGCATTCATATAATACTGGTTTGGTGCTGATGAACTTTAGTTTATTCTTATCTGTGAAGCTCTTTACCTGACCTTCAATTCTGAATGATAGCTTTGCTGGGTAGAGTAATCTTGGTTGTAGGTTCTTGCTATTCATCACTTTAAATATTTCTTGCCATTCCCAGCTGGCCTGCATCACTTCTGTTGAGAAATCAGCTGACAATCATATGGGTGCTTCCTTGTAGGTAATTAACTGTTTTTCTCTTGCTGCTTTTAATATTCTCTCTTTGTCTTTTGCTCTTTATATTTTAATTATGATGTGTCTTGGTGTAGTCCTCTTTGGATTCCTTTTGTTTGGGATTCTGTGTGCTTCCTGGACTTGTAAGTCTATTTCTTTCACCGGGTGAGGGAAGTTTTCAGTCATTATTTCTTCAAATAGGTTTTCAGTATCTTGCTCTCTCTCTTCTTCTGGCACCCTCATAATTCTGCTCCTTACACTATCTTCAGATTTTTGGATTCTTTTTTCTTTTTCCCTGGAGTGTTTTCTGCTTCTTTGTATTTCAAATCTTTGACTTGATTCTTGCGTTCCTCTAGTCTGCTGTTAGGTCTCTGTATAAATATTTTTTATTTCAGTCAGTGTATGTTTAATTTCTAGTTGGTCCTTTTTCATCTCTAGTTGGTCCTTTTTCATTTCCTCTTGGGTCTTGTTAAATTTATCCATCTTTTCTAGGAAATTCTTGAAAAATTTTATAACCTTGGTTTTGAACTCTATATCCAGTCGTTTGTTTTCCTCCATTTCTTTTGTTTGTGATCTGTTCCTTTGTCTCTACATTTTCACTGCTTCCCTGAATTGGTAGAGTAGCTTTGTGTGCCACGTGTCCTATATGGCTCAGTGGCACAGCCTCCCCAGTTACCTGAGGTGGACACTCTTGGTGCACCCCTTTGTAGTCTGTGTGTAAAGCCTTGTTGTAGTTAAGTCTTGATTGTTGTTGGTGTCACTGGGGGGGAATTGACCTCCAAGCGAATTGGTTGTGAGGATCAGCTGTCTCAACTGGAGAACTTCTGTGCTGGACTCTGCCCTAAGACTTGCAAGATTGCAAAAGCCTCTGTGCTAGGCTTGGATGGGGTGGAGTCTCAGGGTTGAGCAAACAGCCCTGGCTTCCTGTCATCCCCTGGTCTCAGTGTCCCTTGGTAATCACTACAGCCCTCTCTGTGCACAGGTGTGCGAGCCTCCAGATCTGTGCCTTTCCGGCTCCCCTGAGTTTCCGTGTGCTCTGGGATCCATATGAGTCTGGGTCCCCAGGGTCATGCCTGAAACTGGGGTTCAGTGCAGTATGACCTGGATTTCAGTGCAGTTGGGGGGTTCTGTTTTTCTCCTTCTAGAGAAAGCCAGCGGCGCAATCAGCAGTTAGCCTCTGTCTTTCGCAGCTCCCCTAAATTTCCCTGCACTCCTCCCTTTTCACAACAGTCCAGACTTTCCTGAATGAGTCTCACTCAGAACTGGTGTTCAGTGCAATCAGATGTGGGGTTCAGTGTAGTCAGTAGTTTCTGTCTCCCTCTCACTAGAGGAAGCCAGCCAGGTTCTCCGCCCCATCCTCTCCAAGCTTGCATCTCTGTACCTCAGCTTTTTTGCAGCTTCTCTGAGTCTCTGTGAGCCTTTCTCTTTCCTTCTAGTTGTAGAATTTCCACACAGCTAGCTTTCTTGTGGTTCTGGATGATGTACGTTTTGTCTTTTAGTTGTAGTTTTGAAATTGTTGTGCGAGGCAGCAGTTTAGATGTTCACCTATGCCACCATCTTGGTTTCTCCTCCTTATTGATTCTTATTCATTTTTATTCTCTATACTTTCCTTATGATTTTTTTATTTGTTTTAGACAGGCTCTTGGCATTTCAAGTAAACATGGTTACAATCCAATTTTGGAATATCACTATTGGATCTATTGCTTTTTGTTATGTTTAGGTAGTTATAAGAATATCATATCAAAGATATTATTTTAGAAATATTTGAAGGAAAAGGTTTTCCTACTTAATATTTCTTATAATAAAATTTGCAGTACATAATGACTATGACTGAGTTCAGGTACAGGCACTCTTTGAAAGGCTAGTGGCAGAGAGATGCTCACTTGTGAGTTGGGAAATTCAGACTTACTTACTTGGGATTAGTGCAGAGGCGGTCTCTGTGGGATACCCCTCCTCCACAGGTCCTGGAGCATGGTGACCATGGAGACCAGTCTGACCAATGACCGTGGATAGGCTTAGGGCCTTCGTCACCGTATTTCACACACTGCCCTCCACGGCACCACTAAAAGTTAAAAAAAAATAGTAGATATAACCTCATAGATAGATAGATAGATAGATAGATGGATCAGCAGTCTTGCAATGCTCAATGCTCAGTTATGGGGAGTCTGGTACCATAAGCAGACATTCTTGTCCCTAACCATTAGTAGGGACAGCATACAAACACACTTCAGGATGCTTCTTTTGTCTTTCCAAACCTACCATTGCTTTATAAGTCCATGTAAATGGAATATACATAGAAAAAAATCCCAGCTGAGCTGTTGGAACTTGACACATTTAATTAAGTAGTGTTGCATAGATGGTCATCTCTCAAGTGAGTGGATGCTGGCCTCTCCTGAAAACAATGTGCTTTTCACATCGCCTTTTCAGCTGAGACTGAGTCTCAGGTAGAGAAATCCAGCTGGAGGTTCTACATGACTCAACACCTTGTCATTTCTAGTGGGTGGGCTGTGATTTTGCTCTAAGGCACCTGGACTCAGAGCCTGAAGGTCATAACTGATGCATGTCAGAGGTCACAGGGCTTTCTGAAATGAAATAATCTACACAGAGCTTGTTTGTCCCTGGAGATGCTATCAGCTCCTCTTTCTCAAGAGAAGGGCCCATCAATGTGGATTCATGCTAACATCTACATGGTTTCTTCACTCCCACCCCACATAAAGGCTACACAAGATCTCACATTGTGTTCAGTGGTGTTGGATTTTCTACCTATAGCTTGATGTAGACCTAGGCCTTCTGTTGAGAGGAGGGAAGTAACTGCCTTGTTTCTTGTGGCTGGCAGAGCCTGTCCTATGGTCTAGGGCTGAGGGGTAGGGGAATTTAGAGCCACCTGATTTTTTCTGAGAGAAAAAAAATGCTGTTTTTATGAGTAGCCAGTAAAAATACTTCAATTATTAATGATGTATTGTTGCAATTTGATTATTGTTGGCACACGGGAGTGATGATTTCAAATAGTTCAATTCAATATTATTTAAGAAAGAAAATTAAAAATTGTAAAATATAAGTAAGTCTGAGGTCTAAAGCCTCATCTATTGAATTCTTTGATTTTTTGCTACAAGCAAAAAAAAGTCTCTCTTTCATTACTGCCTTCCCTCACCCCAGCTGAAAAAATGAAGTCCCACAGCCCTGACCCCTCTCAAATCCTTGAGGGGCATATGGCTGGGAAAAGGTCTCCAAATCTATGTTCTGTGGCTTTAACATTACTACTTAGTGCTGGATCTCTAGGTGGTTAAATGGTCATTAAAGGTTTAATGTTTCCCCTTATTAAATAGATTCAGCTGTCACTTTTGCCTGACCATTCACATCTCTTAATTCCAGCTAGCTCATCAATTATGTCATTGAACAAAGTTGAAAAAAAAGAGTCCTCTTCATAATATCAATATAAACACAATATTTTGACATGTATAGGTCTGCACATATTGATGAGAAAGAAGGGCTTAAAATACCAAGAAAAGATGGAGATGAATAGGCTGAAAGATTGACATCTAACTATGACAATGTATGTGCCTAAGATCAGCATCTTACCATGTCATGCCCACAGATGGTGCCTTCTGCTGCTGGCATAAATTTAGTCTCACACTTCCTTCCAATTCGATGACACCATAGGGCTTTACAGATATCCTAAAAGGAGAAGAAAGGTCATCAGTATTACAAATAAGCCATGATAACTTATCAATGAAAACTTCAGGGGGAAACGACTGATACAAATTAAAACTGATAGAGTGAGAACCCTGAAGACTCATGTTATAGATTTGGTTCTTCCTTGAAATTTTGTTTTTTCATCATAAATTTACCAAAATTGTATTTTCAAAACTAATAAGTCAAATATATCCCTAGCCTGTTAGCTTAGCTGGTTGGAGTCCCAAATACCAAAAGATTGTATATTTGATCCCATACAGGAGGCAACTAATCAGTTTCCCTTTCTCTCTCTTTCCCTTCTTCTCTTTCTAAAATCAATTCTTGGTTGAGGTTAAAAAATTAATAAGTAAAATATGCCTAATTCAGACATTACAGATAACTCCAAAAAATTAAAATTAATAAAACAATAAAACCTAACATAATTTATCCTTGACCCCATCTTTCATTAAGTTCTCCAAGTCTGAATCCCCAATTTTCAAATTAAGGAGGATTATGAATCTTGCTGCATTGTCCATTGATCCATCCATACATCCAGAAATAAATCATAGTTAGAAGACCCTTGAAATATCATATAATCCTTTTTACTGTTTTCAACATATCAAAAATCACTTGATACTTTGATACCCTTTAGATGTAACTGTCTGCAGTTACATTAAATTCAGCATCATTTTTGCACATCATTATATTCTTTTTTAAAATATATTTTATTGATTTTGTTACAGAGAGGAAGGAAGAGGGACAGAGAGCTAGAAACATCAATGAGAAAGAAACATCGATCAGCTGCCTCCTGCCCCGACTGGGGATGTATGTGCCTGCAACCAAGGTATATGCCCTTGACTGGAATCAAACCTGGGACCTTTCAGTCCACAGGGTGATGCTCTATCCACTGAGCCAAACCGGTCTTGACATTATATTCTTAATAAAACTTCAGGGTCCTCTTAGAACAAAGACACTTTTAAATCATGGTTCTAGGGCCAGGGAGTTGAAATCTAAGATGTTCTGGGCATGAAATTGAGGAGCTCCCAATTTCAACAGAAGCCAGGACACGAAGGTGATCAAATTTCCAAGTATTCTGGCAGCTTGTATTTCAGACTTCAGGGTCAGGCCAGCAAACAATGTTGACAAAGCATATAGGGACTTGAAGAAGGTACAACATTTATAATCATCAATATTTAACTCAGGAAGAAAACAAGTTGAAGCCCAAGTAGATAGTTCACTCATGATTTTATTTTTGCTACTAAGAAATACTATCTTAATGAAGGCTCTCACTTGCTATTCTATCCCCTAATTTAAGGTCTATGGATGCAAAAACTAACTTCAATAATATGACTTGGTGCATTTTAACATCACAACCTAATACTTCCACAAAACCATTTTCAATGACTGTGTTGAAACTTCATTGTTTTTATATCTGGTGAATAGTGTGACCAGATTCATTTTCTCAAACTATTTGTATTATGATCTCCAAAAATGTAAACTGTAAATGTAATTACAAATGATGTAATAATAGGGTATACAATCTATTACAATTATGTGTTTTACAAGCAGTGGGCTGTTTTTACCACTAATTTTGATTATCACTATATAAGTCATCAGTAATCCATGGCCATTTAAGCATGGGAGTTTACTCACAAGTATGTAAACATACATTCATATACAACAAATGCACATGCGTCCAAAGGTGCCTTTACATTTGCACTGTATATTAACTTTTTAAACGAATTAGCATTGGTACTTAAAGAGGTTCATCCCTTTCTAAAGTACCATCCATCCATCTATCATCCTGCACAGCAAATTTAATTAAGTGGCTCTTATGTGATAGGTGTTGGCCTAGGCATTGGGCAATTTGCTTCCTATTTATTCTTTTATGTTCTTCCATCAAAAAACTTACTAATCTTGACATTTCAACCTAACAAAATAGGACCATTTTTGTAAAATTTCAGTAAAAGTTCATTAAAAAAGGTAAATTTCATAATTGAAAATGTGCTAAGATAATTCAGTCCACATAAAAAATTTTTAAAAAATCTCTAATTGCCAAATAATATATAATTTTGAATTCTATATATTAGAGATTCTGGTAACAAAAATATAATTTAACTTATAAAGACAAAATACATCAAGTTTATTTGTGTTGAAGAACAATTTTACATGATGATGAGCTGACATTTTGTTGAAAAGATTTTTTTATTTCAAAAGGTTTTTCTTCTACTGTCATAATTATAACTGATAATAAACTTACTTTTTTGCATATGAAAACTATAAAACTAGAAAAAATATAGGGGCCAATTGTTTTAGACCTCTGACGACAGGTAACATAGTACATGATCCTAGAGAGAAGGGAAACTCACAAGTGAGTGACAAATTTGCCTCAGCTCCCTGCAATATTTCATTGCATGCAAATATTTCTTCCGTAATGAAAAAATGGAAAAATATGCACATTAACTTATTTTCTATATTTTCCAAATGGTATGAGGGTTTCATGGATGACATAATCCATGGTCAGAGAGCAAAGTAATGTGGAAACCAGAAGTATGTTTCTAGTTTGAAATAAAACATTCGTTTTTCAGTACTTTTTTTTAAAAAACATGAAGAATAACACTCAAAAAATTCTTAGAAAATTCACAGTGTGCCCATGGAATACATACTGATGTGAACTGATTTATTATTATTGGTCCAAGCTGAGATGACTCAGCTGAGAAGATAAAAACCCAATTCTGGCACATGGCTATAATTGACCTCTGTGCAAGCTCTATTTGAGTTTAGAAATTGGGAATATTCCGGTGCATTCTGACATGATTGGAGGTTTCTGGAGGACTATATATATTTTTTGTCTACCTTGGTCTTAATTCTATTATAAACTAAAATAAAGGAAACCTCAAAAAAAGTTACTTTCATTTAATCTATGGGTAGGTCTCCTTGTGGTTCAGTAGTTCCTAAATCTCCATTTTCCTGTCCAGCAAGAAAACACCTCTCTGTGTTATATGAGGAATTTATATTAGGAGAACATACAGGTGATGTCCCTGGGGTTGCTGCACTACCTAGCATCTCTTTCAAGAAACTTGTCTATATATACTTTATTTGGAGAATTTAATAATCAAAAGCCCTAGATAAGCTGCTACTTTATAGTAAATTATGCTTATAGAGGTGGAAGGTAATGGTGGACCTTGTTTTTTTAATACCACTTTAAAAAATGCAGAGTATTAGTTTGCCAACTTACACCAACCAAAAGTAATTGCTGAGCTCCCACGTGATAAATCAGAAAGAAAGAAGTGACCTAACAGGCCAAGTTGCTCTCAAGTGAAAACTGATACCCACAACAGTATCAGTCATCATTTTCTTTGCCAGTGAAACATGTGTTTCCTGTTATATGGGGCCAGCCCTAACATACAGGATTTGACATTTGGTAGGTACCCAATAAGGAGAATACATCAATGTCAGTTACACTGAATAAAATGGTTTTATGAATAATAGTGCACTGAACACTGGCCAGTAATCACTTGCCTTTTTAAAATCCAGCATGCAGAGCTTGGCTTTCTCTCCAAATTGCCACTTGCACTGGGTGTTTGCATCATATAACTGTCCCGGCAATTTCTCAGGATACTTGTATTCTTTCACAGGCTTTGGCTGATCAGCAAGGCATGTCGCTTGGGCAGTGCTAAATCAAAGAGGAGATGCCAAAATAATTATCAAAGAAGTACATTCAGTTATGCCATTTCTTCTCATACAGTTTACCACATATAATATATAGAGAAGAGGAAATTTTCTCCTAAAGGTCCAATATAACCATTATCTTAATTAAATTTCAATATAGGGGCCACATTTTCAGAAACTGTTCATTTTTCTTTTTCTAGGAAGGCAATTTGTTTTTTCTTAGATTACTCAAAATCTTCATGGGGAAAAGTGAAATGGAATAATACAACCAGATGTTCAATGTGAAAAGCTCCTATTACAGACCACTTTTATGTACACTTCTTGCCAGGAACAATCAAAAGATGGAAATGGGTATTGTAAAAGGCAAAACACAATCTGCCAATTTCAAAGATTAAAATGTATTTTCTCTCCCTGCCTACCTCCCTTTTTTTCTTCCTTCTTCTAGGCTAGGGGACACCTGTACAACAGATTATAGCTTCCAAAGGTTCTGTATGAACCATTGCAACACTTTCCACCAGCAATGCTCTATACTCATGTTAATTTCTTACTAGACTTCGAAGTCCAGGAGGAAAATAACTCTGCTTAAGTTTACTAGCAGATGGCTAAAGGCCAACTAATAATTCCTTCCTCCACAAATACAGTATCCCCTTCCCTATCAGGGCTGTACTTAGGTTTAATGTTTGCATTCGGAGGGCGGAGGGACAAGTGTTTGCAAATAGCAACTAAATCCTACTTATAAATTTCAATAAGCCAAAAGGGGGAGAAAAGCCCTCTGTAAACACAAAAAATTAATCAACAGCAGATCTGCTCATGCATCTCCAACCTTTTCTTTGTGTGCTTGTCCACCTTGATTGGAATCTTTCTGGCCCCAGTCTTCAGGGCCCTAGTCCCAGATTCCTATGCCTTGGAGCCCATTGATGCATGACTTCAATTAATATTCACACATAAAAAAACATGAGAGATGGCACAAGCCACTCTGCACGAGACATTAATCCTACATGCAATGAGATCAGAAGATTTTCCAGAGCAAATCAAGAAGTAGAGATGACGTTAAATGATAGGAATGGGCTATGAGTAGTGACTGGCTCACTATATGTGCTCAATAAATGATTTGTCTATTACTGTTACTCTGAGCATGATGCAAGGGCATATTTATAAGTAAAGAAAAATGAATAAAAACACAATTAACACTTCAAGACGGGGCCATTTGTCAAATTGTGAATTCCACAGCCCCTCTCTCCAATGGATCTCAAATGATTTCTGTATACTAGTAAGATGTCTCAAATTATTTCCCAAAGTTTACATCAGGGTTGGCAATATTATTCCCTGTCCATGAGCAGGAAACTAGGTAAAGTCAGCTCTACTAATTGGCTCACATGAGAGATTGAAAAATTACAAAGAGGTTCACAGGTTCAGGAACTTTTATAGTTTGTGTAAATATAACTTGCTATTTATAATTCAGCCTTAAAATTAAAATCAAAGAGAACTTCCCCTTCTAACTATAGTGGAGTGGCACATATCAAATGGATCTTTCTGTAGGCATAAGAAAACTATTAAACTAACAAGAACACAAGGAATGAAAATGTACAGAGCAAAGAGAGGCACAGAAGTGAGTCAAACACCCAGTTCTACTTTCCTCCTCAAAAAGGGAATTTGTTGAGTCATAAGCATCTGCTAGGAAGACAAGTGGCAGAGTAGAAAGTGAAAGTTGAGGGACTGAGGAGCTGAGCAAAGTTTTTGGCAATCTGGTGGAGCTGGGAGATGAACATTGGAATGGAAGCTCTGCCGGGAAGGAGGGGCCCTGGTACACCACAGGATTTTCATTGACAGTACAATAGGCCTAATTCCAGGAGTGAGAACAACCTCAATAGGCCAGTTTAGAAAGTGAATGAAGATACACTCCAACCACCCCATCTGCTAAATATAAAATCATTATTTTGTCTATAAACATTTCATAAACAATGTCCTCATTTATCAAAATTAGTATGTTTACTAGGAGATAAGATCAAACGATTGAAATCCAAAAGAATATACACACAATAGAGGCAGACTCAAAGGAAATTCAGCTACTATTATAATCAGAAATAGCATTCAAAATTACTGTAATTAATAGATTCAAGAAAATAAAAACTGAAGAATTTCACCAAATAAATAATACATACAAAAATATGCATATGCTGTATTGAAAAAACTCATAATATTAACAAAATTGGAATCTGAAAAAAGAGAGGATAGGAAGAATTGGACAGAGTAAATATTTGTAAATAAAATAGCCAAACATATTTAAAAACTGATGGAACACAGGAAGCCATAGATTTAAGCAGTTCCAAAATCCCAAACAGAAAGCACACATAGGTACATATAGGAATTCTACAGAAAACCAAAATCACACACATAAAAATCAAAAGTTACTTGAAGAAAAAGAGACAAGACTAACAGCTGTTTTATCAGTAGAAATGACAAAAGCCAGGAAGCAATGAAATGATAGCTTCAAATTACAAGAGAAAGATAACTGCTGAACTAGAATTCTATTCAAAACCAAAATACCCTTTATAAAGAAGAATAAAATAAAGATAAACATGAATATGCCACTAAGAAGCCACAATAAATCAAACAAACAAAAAACAAACAACAACACTAATGAGACTGGTACAGACACAGAAAATGCTCTCAGATGGAAAATGGAAATGCTAGAAGCAATGAAGAGCAATGTAAGGGTAATTATGTTGTTTACAAAACGACAGAGAAAAGCACATCGTGGTGAGGATGAGGTCCCTGACTGGTCAAGAAACACACAGTACACAGACTGGGAGGCTGGAAGAACCACATAGATGGGGAAGATGCAGGAACACGCATATCAATGTCAGGATGTGAAAGTCAGCTCCAATTAGCATCACATATGAAGAGCTGAAACTCCATGTGCTGAGCTCATCCCTTTCAAATCTGGTTAGGCTCATGCTTGGACCTGCTTGCTCTTTTCCTATTGGCCAAATCAGGTCACACAAGCTAAGCCCAGAGTCAGTGGGGCAAGTACAAGGATCCCCTAGGGTGCAAGAAGGAAAAGCATGACATTTTATAAACAACCTACCAAAATATATCTACTAGGATAAAATAGGTTTTGACTCTTTTGCATGCCCTGCACCAAAAGTGGCTTGCATGTGACAAATAAAACAGTAAACATTATAGGACAGAGGTTGCCAACCTTTTGGACCTCATGGACCACCAGTGGTCCACAGACCACTGGTTGGTGACGGCTATTGTAGGAGATCATAGGACAGACTATATGCATGACTTTAATATAAGCAGAGTGTTTTTTCAGCAATGCACCAAAAATGCTTCTACTGGAGGAGAAATACTGATAATCTGCACTAAATTAAACTTGTGTTAAAGAAAATAAGTCAAGGTACCACAACATGTCAACATCTTTTTCCCACTCTTATTCATGAACCATAATATATTAAACAGCATGAGATCTTTTAGTTGTATTTCTTCCTTTTCCAAATAAAAACTCCAGGACCCCCCAGGAAAGGTTATGTCTCTTGCCACCATCAGGATCTTTCCAGATGTAAGTGATAAAGGTCTGATCAGCATGTAAACTGTTTCCCTCTGCTGCTCTTTCTATCACATAGTGGTGCCTGTTTTCCAGTCTCCATGTCACATGGGCTCTATAGAAACTGCAACATGCTGTGACTTGCAGGTTTGTTTTTCTTAAGATGAACATTATACAGTGGAGCAAAATGTACTCCATGGAACTGTACTATTTCCATTAAACTCGAAAGCAAGCATAATCAACTCTACAGTCAAATCACAATTTCTCACTGGCAGGGTATAGGGTATGACAGGGGACCCATGCACCCCTCAAACTTCCAGTTCTGGTCACCTTTCTCATGTATTGATGTGGACTGGTGTGGTCAGAGGGGAGGCATGTTCAATGATCAGTATTACATGACTTACATTAAAAAAAAATTGAAGATGAGTCCACATTGTCATTAAGTTTAAAATAATGAGCTAAATTTTCCCTAAATCCTAGACCTCCAGGATGCAGACATGAGTAAATATGATGAAGCCTGTGTCTGCTCATAGGAAATGACTCATTACTTTATTGACTAGCTTGATGAATGTACTCCAAACACACACTTGTCCTTCTTGACTCTACCAAGTAGGGAGAAAAGTTGTGCTGACAACTTTGGGCCAATTGAGTTTCTTATTAGATGTTTTTTCCATGTACCACATGCTAAATTGCTAATAAAGGAAACTAGATTCATCATTAAGAGTTTGCATTTATCCTTACTCATTGTCGGGATCATATCCAAAGAGCCACCTAAATTGGTGGAGAATGTAGCAGTGTTTTGATTCCTTGGAAATCAGGAAGTCAGCAAACATGTCAAAGAAGACTATGTCAGATTCATTAAGCTGATGAAAAGTCAATGTTAACACGCTGTAGACATGTCCAATTTATAACTGGTCATCTCAAGTAAAGTAAACCTTCATAGTGAATTTGATATTGAATCTCTCTCTTTTTTAGAATTAATCTTCCAAGAAAACAAACTTAGGAGCATGTAAACTCTTGCATATTTACTTATCATCATGGGGTCCAAGGAAATTAGAAAAATCCCTGAAAATAAAGGCCTATTACTAATGGCAACAGAAAGGTTTTACTGATTGGCACAAAAACAAATGAAGATACTTCAGATTACATTAAACTGTTCTAATAATTTAGGTCAAAAATGGCTTTGAATTCCAGAACCTTAATAATCATTCTGAAAATCATATTCTGATTTGAAGATTACAACTCATATTTAGTGTTATCAAAATAAGTATTCTCGCCGAGACCGGTTTGGCTCAGTGGATAGAGTGTCGGCCTGCGGACTGAAAGGTCCCAGGTTCGATTCTGGTCGGGGGCATGTACATTGCTTGTGGGCACAACTCTAGTAGGGGGCCTGCAGGAGGCGGCTGATCAATGTCTCTCTCTCATCGATGTTTCTGACTTTTATCCCTCTCCCTTCCTCTCTGTAAAAAATCAATAAAATATATTAAAAAAAATAAATAAGTATTCTCTAAGCATATAAATATTTTCTTTCCATGAATTTACCTATACTTATTGGCAGTTAAAAAACATTTTTTTCTGGACACTTTTATGTTGCTGATTTTCACTGCACATCTGAACTTGGCATCCCTGTATCCCAAGATGTCAGTGAACATTTATAAAAGCTGAAAATGTTTGTTATCTTTATCATAACTAACAGGATGAAAAAGCAATACAATTAAAAAAAAACTCCAAAATTATAGAATTTGAGATATAGAAAATTCCCAATTTTTTTATTAATAGAAGAGTACTGAAAGCCTTAAAACAACTGTTCTTTATTACAGTAAGCAGAATTCTTCACACACCCACACACACACAAACATACTGCACAGCTGCAAAAAAAAAGCTAAACATAATTCTAACAATCCCCAGTTTGTTTTCATGAAAATTCTGTGTAGGGAACAACAAATGCTAAAAGGAATACCTATGTGTGTTATGCCAATTGTAGAATAATGTTAACATTGCCTTTTTAATAATAGAAATAGAAAAGTGACAAAGTGTATATCCCTAGTATATATCAGGATACAGATATTGTCCATAAAATGCTCACTCTTCCTTGGTGGCATAAACTGTCAAAAGCAGTCACAGTCAATATTTTGTGTGCAGTCTTAGAATAGGACTATGAGGAAGGGACCACAAGCTGAAGGCTGGAGTCCATGCATGCTGGTGGCCAGGACACTGGCTCAGAAAATGTGATATGAGGAGAACTGAAGGAAGAGGCAGCAATCAAAATAATCCAGCCATAGGTTCACTGATACAGGTGGTCATGGAGGAACAGTCCATCAATGATAGACAACAAATATTAGTAAAACTGACTAAAAGAGTTCATTACATGCTGGAATGGTGTTCTAGAGATAAGACAATGTAAATTGTGAAAAAAAAGACAGAAAGAAAGAAAGAAAGAGAGAAAGAAAGAAAGAAAGAAAGAAAGAAAGAAAAAGAAAGAGGAACTCTACTGAAAAAAATAAGAAAGAAAGAGAGAAAAAGAGAATGAAAACCTGAAACCCAAAGTAAGGACATTGGTGAAACTGGCCAGAGAGGCCAGTAGGACTGTGAATGGTATCCAGAGAAGCTAATAGGGATGGCACACTTTTGCCCTTAATTTTTAGCTTGGAGTAACTAGTTCTTAGTTTTGACCACAATAATATATGTTACAAAGACTTAGAAGACAGCTAGCTTCATGCTAGTCTGGCACTTTTGGGGTGCTGCTGACTTGTTTTTTCTTCCATCACTTCTGATTGAGCCAATGCTAGTGATGAGCTCTGCAGCTACCTCTCCATGTTCTGTTGCCTGTTCAGTTGCTGGCATCATATTGTAGTAAAGCCAATAAAAGTAACAGAAAAGTGTTCCTGGTGGCTGTGTAGACTGACAAGGATGGAATCACTCCAGAGTTGGGTTTAGAGGAAGGTAGAAGTGGGAGATCACACGTGTGTCATCAGGTATGGAAGGGTACAGACAGGTAACTTTATAGCAATGATATTCTTTCCTGTGTTTGTATTAATATTTATGAATACACTCTATATAACATCTAAATATAATTTTATTAACAATTTGTAAAATCTATTTTATATATCAAATGTATAATATATAAAGTATTATGTAAACAAAGTATATTCATAAAGTATAAAGACATTTTATAAGTATATGCATATATGTAAATCTTTAGTTATTTTTAGATATACGCTAGAAGTCCAGTACATGAAAATTCATGCATTGGAGGGAGGGGTCCCTCAGCCTGGCCTGCCCCCTCTCACAGTCCAGGAACCCTTAGGGCTGGGAGGTGACCCAGCAATCAGGGGAAAGCAATGCTCCCATCACACCTCTGCTGCTTCCACTTGCTGTAGCAGAAGTCTAGGCCAGCCCTGGTTACCTGACCCTCAGGAGGCCCTGGGTGACTTGGCAGCCTACATCTGAGGCTTGCCTGTGCCTTGGGCTGGCCCTGGGAGGCTGGGGGGCTGAAAGAAATAGGGAATTTTGGAGGCAGGTGTGCTGTGGAGTCGGATCCACCTGAAGTGGGCTTGGCTGTGCAGGACTGAGGGGATTGGGTGCTGCCATATTTGAGGGCATGACAGTTAATTACCATATTCCCTGCTTATTGGCTGTGGGCGCTGCCACCTTTATGAGGGCATGACAGCCAAATAGCATATTCCCTCTATTTTAGATAGAATATGTACAGTTCTATTTATTTTTTAAATTATATGCTGATAAGAGCTTTGTTTTTCTTGAAATATTGGTATTTGCTCTATTTTATGTTAATATGAACAAATTATATCTCCTTTTAGTTGCTTTGGTTTCCAGAAAGATCCTAGAGCAATTTTAAGCTTCACAATCACAGCTAAAGATTGTCCTTTAGGATCTATATAATTGTTTTTTTCCCTTGGTCTTCATTTTTTTTTTATTTGCTTTTCTATGCTTATGAATTATACTAGTTTTTTGTATGATAATCCATTTCAATTTCTTTTTTCATTTAATAATTTTTATTGTGTTCATATTTATTGTGTCTTTACTTCACAGAAAAAAAATGTAGGTGCCAAGGCATTTTATATATATAGAATGGTTTCATTTTGGAGATGCAATGTTCTTTGGAGATTATTATAAACTGGAAGAAAGAAATCTTTCAAATTAAAAAAAATAAATTCTTTAAATTCAAGGTGTTTGTAAGCTAATATATGTCAGCTAGTAGAGTATACATTGGTTAGCTTTAGGTAACTTCACCAGGAAATGAATTAACCAACCCCCAAATTCCAATAGTCTCTGTCATTTTAATATCATTTTTACAAAATGTTCACAAATAACTTCTGACTATCTAGGCAAATCAGATTGAGTCAAAATGACTTAAAATGCACCTGTCATTTTTTCCCTTATTCTTTTTAATTAAAATTTCTTAAGGTAAGGTAGTTTCATTTGTTAGCTTTCTACAAGAATATACAATTGAAATGGAAGCAATAATTCTTATATTTTCTTTTACAAATCTAAAAAAATATGAATGTGTTTAGTTGAGAAGTACTAGAATCAGTAGATAATTGTGAGTCTGTGGGTTGTTAGCAAGCAAATACAATTCTTCTGTGTCTGGTAAAATACATTTCTGATGAATAAACATGTTCTTCATCCTGAATAAGAAAAGTTCTCCTTCCTGGGAGCTAAAGAAATAATAATGTTCCCATTTTGGATGTGTCTTCCAGGAGCAACAAAGATATCAAACCATAGTCTTATTCAGGTATCACCATGGTCCTCAAAGATGGTGCTTAGAAGGGAAAAAGGAATGGTGAGAAATTCAGGTGGATCCAGCACCTAAATTCTTATGTCCATATAATCAGTTGTCTATGTTTATTATCAGATATAAGTCATTAAGAGTCAAGAGCTACTTTATAAGCAAATAAAATTCTCTCTCATCTTTATATTTGAGCCAAGTAATTTTTTAAAGTAGTTACATGTAAAAACAAAAATAAATGTTATGAGTTCAACAGAATTGCTTTTCCTTGGCTCTTTAAATATATAGTTATTGGGGTCTGTAAAGTCAGGTCTAAGGTTCAGCATTCCTAGGTTCTATTTTCAATTCTGCCACTGGTGATACAGCACATGTTCTTTCTGTATGAATCCTCTGTTCTTTTCCTCCAAAGCACACAAGTAGACATCTCTTAGTCCCACTTCACTTAGGAGGGCCCTCAGCTGAATTCTCAGTTCCAAAAATATAGTCCCTTTGCTGCACATCCGCCAGTACTATCTTTTGCCAGCCACCATGCAGTAGAGAACAAGATTCTAGAGGAGGAAAGAGCCACAGGATGGAAGGAACTTGGGTCTCCGAATGACTACATGGAGCAGAGATCTCACCAATCTATATTGGCATGTGGTGCAAGTCAGAAATAATTATGGTTTAAAGTTTAAGCCAAACTATAAATGCAAATTCATTGAGATTTGGGGAATAATTTAATGATGTTTCTTAAGGTCCTTCTTTCTCTAAAATTTTAAAATATGACTACTGTTCAGGAAGTCAAATCCTACCTTCCAAATATTCTGTACCCTAAATGAATTAGTGCTATAATCAAATATCCGTAAAATAATGATTAAAATAATAGGCTTTTACAGGCAGGTTAAGGTTTATATATTCAAGTTTTTCCTCCTATTAAGAAATGAATTTTGTTAAAAAAATCAATGTGTGCTTTACCATTGTGTGCATTGATTATTATATGCCAGATCTTCCCATTCAAGGACTGAAATGTCTACTTATAGACAAGAGGATTGAAAAAAAACTAAATGTAGACAAAATATTTTGGCTTGGTAAGTATCATATGGACTTCTTTTGAGTTTAAAGGTTGAATGATGTTGGATTAAGCCTACAGGCCTCCATTCACTAAGAAAGTATTTGGCAAACTTCTTAGTCAAATAAATATCTCAAGACACTTTCAAATGGAATCTACCTTGGGAAGTCACACCCAACCTTGAGGCTGCTTCGACAGGATCAGGTACTGACCATCAAAAGCACCAAGAGATATACGACCAGCTTCAAAAGTTCATACCTTAAAAATTTGTGCAGGTATTGGCGGCTGCAGGGTGACCAAGAGAAGACCCCATTGCGTCCTGCTAATGTAGGGGACATTATGTTGCCCTCAGACTTTTTGCACATGTTCCCTTCTCCATCATGGATCATGCCAAAGCTACGAGAGAGAGAAATGGTTCTTTCAAAACAAAGAATGATTTAAATTGTCTAATACATTCTAACAACTACATGTAAAAACACTGTGAAGACTCCCCTACTTTTGTGTCCCAGTCAGGCAAAGAAATTATGGTTTTAACAGCCAAATTGCGGAGGAGAGGCACAGATTCATAGACTTTTCCTGAAGAACTACCATTCACTGAGTTTGAAAGGACTCACAAATATCAAAACAGAGCACTGTCCAGATGTTGTTAAGGGCAGATGCTTTCTTTATAAAAAAGCATTTCAAATGGCATGAATGGGCCATTTGTTTAATCTTGACGAAGCTAACTCTATTCTATATTCTTTTATTCTCTCTATGCTCTCTTCTGCTCAGAATTTCCAGTGTTTGTGAGAAATACAGATGCCAGATTCCCCAGGTATGTTTGATACCTAACACAATTTGGAATTACTAGCCAATTACTGCAACTCTTGGTCCCTGCACCTACCCAGTACCGCTCCATTCTAAGGCTAGGTATATATTGCCAAGAGGATATCTATTGACAGCTAGATATTTGTTGATCCAAATACTCCCTATATCCTTTATGGAACCCCAATGTGGCTATGGTTATCTTTATTTCTGGGCCTTATTTGACAGTGAACCTGTTACAGACAGAATATTAAGCATGCTACCTAATTTTCTAAATGTAAACCTCACTATAAGCCTATAACATAGGTGTAATATAATCACAGCAAGACTGAGGACTTGAGAGAGGCTTGCCTAGAGTCTCAGAGTCAGGACTAGAAACTTACACTCTAATTTCAGAACCCAGGCAGGACCCATGCAATAGTATAATCCAAGCATGATTGAAGGGTGTATCTAAGAAATTCTAGAGTGCAAACATTGTCCAATTTCTGCAAAAATTCCTACTCAGTACCAAGGGTGATGTATATGTAGTCATTTCAGTCTCCACCCATTCTCTGAAGTTCTATTAAAACAATCAATCAAGGCCAGAGTAACCATACGGTAGAGAAAATGTGTCATGGCTATGGAAAAGATTCAGAATGTAATCACATATGGGTGGCTGCTTTAGGGATACAGTGACCAAAACGAAATGCCAATATACCCACCCCTGGCTGGCCCTTGATCTGAATGTGGAGAAGACACATTATGAACCATCAAGCTCCCTAGATAAGTTTGTCACCACTTTTGCCTACATTTCTAAGAAATTCAAAGTCACACTACCCTAGGTCTGAGAACATTTTGGCCTTAAACTTTTCATCTAAGGTATATTCAATGATTCTTTCTAGCATTAATCTCAAACTCTGTTGTGCATCACAGTACCTGAGGAATACACTGTATAGTGTGTCTATGCAAAACCCACCCTGATAGGTTTCTGATTTAGTAGATTGTGGGTTTGGCTCTGGCACTTGGGTGTATTCTAACACAGTAAGTTGATTCTGATCCCACACAATCTGAGCACCAGTATTTTAAGAGTTGTGTTTCCAAGTAGTACAACTCCCATAAATGGAACTGCGATGGATGCCAGCACATTAGCATGAAAGTGCCACAATGATCACATTTGATATTAACATTAATATAGTCATGGAAGAATGACTAGAAACACATTCTAAAGATAAGGTTGGTATTTGGCAACACAGAAATATGATTAATATTCAAGTTATACATGTTGGATAAATTTTTGCTTCCATGAACCGTAGTACTTTATTCAAAGTGACTACACCCCATATATTAATGCACTAAATATATACATGTGTTTTTTCTTTTTTAGCTACTATCTAATAAATTTCTAAAGAACAGAGATTCTTGTTATCCATGCTTATAACTCCAGAGTCAGTGGGCTCACTAGTCCACAACAGGTTCTCTATTCATATTTGTTGAATGAATAAAGAACAACCTTCCAGCTTTAACACCAACTCAATTATCCACATAGGAACATAATTTCAAAATAAATTAGACTGGAGAATTATGTTCAGTGTCAGATTCCTTTAATGTCTTCTTGAGTGATTCAATTACATTAAGTATTACCTCATTATTAATGACATACCCAGATGAACAGACAAGTATATTTAGAGGTTGTATCAATTATGTCAGGCTGTTTAGATAAAGGGGGTTATGGAAATGAGAAACTCTCTAAAGAAATCATCTTGGATAATAAATCACAACCTTGGCTTAATGATGGTAACTGCTGGTAGAACCCAGATGTCCAGAGCTCTGATGCAGGTTTTTCAAAAGGTCTCTGTCATTCATAAATGGTTTGACTTTGGGCAAGTTACTTAAGTCCCTGAGTTTTAGTTTCCTCACATCAAATGGGATAATAAAATTTTCCTCAGAATACTTGGCACCCTGCATGTCACAAACTAAATTTCAAAATTTCTATCCATTTCTCTGATTCAGATAGGGTGTTGGTCAAATCACTTTAACACCTAGACACCATTTGTGTATGTGTGTGTGTGTGTGTGTGTGTGTATCATATATATATCATATACATATATCATATATACATAATATATATCCATCATATATATATGATGTATATGTGTATGTGTGTTTACATATGTAAGTTTGGCCAAAGGTTAATGAGTTTCAAATACTTTTGAACAAGGGACAAACAAAATAATTTTAAGAAGGATGACAATCAATATAATTGATAAGAAGTGATCCTCTAATTGCTGGGGTTCCCTGGAGTGCAGTCTGAGAATCACCAGATCAATGATCTCTGTGGTACGGCTTGCCCTCATAATGTACATATCCTTTAGATCACCCAGTGCCCCCTGACCCAGCAAGAAAAGTTCAGGTTAATGACAGAGCACAGCCACGAACTGGTGGTGTGTACTTATCACCATCAAATGCTCAAAAGTCATCTAACATCACCAACAGAGTACGCTTAAAGTGAATGATATTAGCAAGCCAATTCTGCTTCTTCCAAGAACTTTCCTCATCTTTCCTGACTGTAATCTCTTGTAATGCCTACAGCATTCACTTTTTTTCTCTAGTACGCCATGTTTATTTTATCTTTCTGTTAGATATTTGCGGGGGTTTGGATCACTAGTCCTTTTATAGAATCCTAAACAATGCTTTGCTGGCAGGATACAAATTGTGCCCAGAGAATAGGTCCATAAATACTAAACAAACAAACAAAAGCAGGAAACAAAATGATAGATTATACATACTTCTGATCACAATAAAAGTATTTTAATATTGTCTTAATGGTCTGAAATGATGATGCAAATCAAGTATTTCAGCATATGTATATAATAGAGATGTTTAACTCAAATAATATCATTGTAATTGTGCCTGTACATACTTGCTAAGGATTCTACAGGCTCCACTGGTTTTGCAGATATAGAGGTAGGTAAGGGAAGATCAGGCAATGTGCCCTGATCACACTCAGGCTGTGGGAGGACTACCGTGTATCGGAGTTCCAGGGAACTAACCATTAAATGACATGACTTCCCTTTTCAAACAGGGATTTTCAAATAAATGACATATTCTCCAAAATGTATAATTTGTTCCTCAATGTGTTTATGCCAATTCTTCCAAACTTGCATGTAGCAAACTGCACATCCTGTATCATGAAATTTAATATAACCAGGACACTCTTCCTTCCCCACCTGCTTAAAAGCAATCCTGACTCAATCCCACATACCTACGAAGAACACACATTCTCACTTCTGCTTCCAATCATTCTTCCTCCATTTTCCAGCACAAATCTAAATGCTGGTTCTAGGCAATTTCTATTTTTAGGTCAGATTCCCCAGTATAAACCTCAATATGTTTTGGAGATGAAAACAACTAAGTTTAATAGAAGTAACTATCTGGACATTAACTGAAATATTTCTTCAAGTTAAAGATTAGAAAGCCTATGGCTGAAAGCATGGAGAAGCACTCCTCCACCCTGAATGTCCCCTGAATGTAAGCAAAACTAAAGAGGTAAGCATCACCTGTGAAATATGATTTTTATATAGACCTAATAGATTTAAAGTTGACTTTTAATTCTTAAGGTACCAAACTCTAAAATTGACTTTGCTTGGAGCTCATTACAAAGGATAAGATAAAGGCATGCTGTTTATTTATGATTTTTGATTCATATAGCAAACCTATAGTCCCTTTTTCAAGAACAATAGTTATTAAATAAATGAACTGAATGAGTGTGCTTGTCTACAAATAAAATTCACAGTTTGATTACTGAGTCTTCTATGCCATATCCTCTCCTACTTGATATACTTTAAAAGACTCCTCATTTGGCCGAAACCGGTGTGGCTCAGTGGATAGAGCGTGGGCCTGCGGACTGAAGGGTCCCGGGTTCGATTCCGGTCGGGGGCATGTACCTTGCTTGTGGGCACATCTCCACTGTGGGGTGTGCAGGAGGCGGCTGATCAATGTCTCTCTCTCATCGATGTTTCTGACTTTCTGTCTCTCTCCCTTCCTCTCTGTAAAAAATAAATAAAATATATTTTTTAAAAAAGACTCCTCATTTGTTCACTTGCTCACTCCCCAACTCACTCCCCCCATGCCATTCATTCGGAGTTGCTGAATATTCAGTATAGCCTGTCTGCTAAGCTAGTGAAGGAAGATGAGAGATTGTTCTGAGTGGTTTATATGGTTTGAGATACATGAAAAATTTCTCTGCATATTTGAAGAAAGTGTTCCACAAAGAAAAAGTACTACAATTATTATTGCCATTATTGTTATAACTATTATTATCACTCATTTTGGCATTTAGCACATACAATTAATTTGCAAATCTCTTATTTTTCAAATCCTATTTCAATAAGATCAAAAGCTATTTCATTGGTAAATTGTCTCTTTAGAGTTTCCAGTTTCTCTATGTTTTGCACAATGGCCTCTAAACATCAGGTGCTCACTAAGGAGTTGATAATTTTCTGGATGTTTAATTCTATAGGGAGTGGGATTCCCCTTTATCCAAATCTAGAGCACTGTTCTTCCTTCCATCTATATTTCTCTTGCAAGTACAAACACTTATCTCTTGTTTGGAAGAAACTCTTTTTCCATCTAGACCGAGCCCAAGTGATAAGAGGAAATATTAACAACGGACTTCTAAGATAAAATAATAGCAAACACTGATAGTTACTGACATTGAAGACCCCAGTGTTGGATGTATCAAGTTTAGCTTCCGTTAAATTCACCACCTGCAACTGCTTGCCCTGCCAATGCCCATATCTCAACTGCTTATCTACTGCCGATTTGCTCAGCCCTCAGTGACTTAAATATTTCTTACCTTGATTGTTTAATTAAATTCAGGTATGGTTCAGAGGACAGCAAGAGCCCCATGTCCTTAAAATAATGAGAGTTTTTGAAGTTCTAACTCTAGTAGTCTATTAAAAAAACAATTATGATGTAACTGCTGAAAGCTTTATGAAGTGTAGGTGCAATTTTCTGGGCACTGAAAAAGTCAATCATTACCTATAATGATGCATAGATCAGTAATGGGATATACAGTCTCACTCTCAGGTCATCAGTTCATACACAGCCCCAGTCTGCATAGCGTCCGTGTAGTTCCATTACACCTAAAGGTGTACACACGAACATACACACACAAACATGCACATACAGATGCTTTGAATAGGTTAGGGTAACAAGTGACCTCAGTACATTTTCTAAATAGGGGATGGAGACCAAATCACAAACTCTGCCTTTTGCAAGTTTTGTGATTTTGCAAGTAAAATTGGGGTTAACGTAAAAAAGAGAAAATATATATTTCCTGGTTGTGCATTTTCTAGGAGAAATTTCAAGTTCAGCTGCAGTATAATAGGAAAACACCTTCATACAGCCAGTGCTCCTATGAGTCATGGCAATTGTAGCAAGGGCCCATTAAAAAAATTAATAGATGGTGCCTCAAAATAAGGCAAGCTCACAGCATTAAAGATCCAAGAAACCTTATCCTATATAATAAAGAGGTAATATGCAAATGGTAATTACGCCATGATGAGTAATGACCAATCAGCAGAAGGGCAGGGCAGCGAGCTACAAGCAGCAGAGAGCTACAGGAGTGTGGGGCAGTAAGGTATGTGCAGTGGAGAGCCTCAAGTGGCAGTGGATGGGGCGATCAGCTGAGGCAAGCAGCAGTGAGCTACCACACACGGATTCATGCGCAGGGCCACTAGTTTAATAATAAGTTTCGATTGATGGAGATTTTTCATTCTGCAGGAATAAATATAAATATAAATATAAATATAAAGATTTTCACATAAAAATATGCCACCCATTGCTGAGAGCTGCTTGTCCAGCAACAGACTTTGTCTGTGCCAAGCTGCCAGGCTCACTGCTCACCTTAATGCTGCCCCATTTCAAAATTGGCAACACTTGGAATATGGGAATGTAGGAAGCAAACCATTTACTGGATGAAATCTTAGATTTCTTCTCCCAATATCCTATAATACTTGCACACCTCAAACTCTGCTTAGCACACCAATCATAAAACACCTCTCCAAATTCTAAAAGTGGTATGAGAACATGAATTCAAGAGTAACAAGTTAACAATAGAAGGGCCTGTTACTGCCCTCTGTTGTCTGGAGCCCCTAACAGGAGCTGACCATGGAATAGGATTAACACAGGACAGAAGAGCAGGACTGATACAAGTGTCTGCAATGGCAGGTGCATGTATGAGCAGGAATGTCAGGGAAGAAGAAGGTAAGGAAAGTACAGTATAAACACATGCACTGAATGTGGAGGACAAGGTATTAAAATAAAAACAAAAGAAGTATCTAAGTGACAATATTTACAGCCTGTCAATGACATTCTCCTTGGATATACATGAACTCTCCCTTACAGACTTGACCTAATGAATTCGTATTTCTATGGCAACCAACCAAGAGGGAAAGGACCCTGGGCTCCACCCTCCCATGCACATGTACTTACTTGTGTCCAGACTCGTGGGCGATGGTGAAAGCCAGTCCAAGACCTGTATCTTCATTAATTGTACAGCTGCGATATTTACTACACATTCCACTTATGGGCGCAAATCCTGTGGGCATAAAGGTCAAAAGAATATATAGCAGTTTTCAATAAAATAAAGGAAGAGGGTATATTATACAGGCTAAATTACCCTCCATCCTTTAGGGAAATTTTGTTCTCATATTCATCTGCTGAAATATGAAATGGGAAACACTTAGACTCTTAACAAAAAGAGCTCTTAACAATGTAGGAGTAGGGGATCTGTTTTCTGCATGGAAAACTCTTTAGGGCTCTATGAAATGTTCATATCACAGGCTACGACTTGGACACAGTAGAAGAGGGGTTTCATTACAGATGGAAGAGAATTTCTGTCTTTTTCTATAATAATATATATTTTCAAAAGACGAAATAAAAAGTGCTGTGGGGAATGGGTGTGTCAGGAAGTCCCAGTCCCAAAACCGTACAGGTTCAAGGATTTGCCTGGAGAATACACACAGACCCAGAAGTTGTTATATTCACAGGTATGATTTAGGATAGAAAGAAAAATTAGCAAAGGGAACAAGTACATGAGAAGCTTGGGGGAAGCAGGCATGAACTTCCAGAGCCCTCTTCCAGTAAATCCACACAGGACAGGATTGATTTCTCTAGTAACATGTCATGACAACAAGTGTAGACTGTTGTCCACCAGGAAAGCTCATTAGAGACTCAGGACTCTTTATTAGGACTGATCACAGAGGCAGCCTCTGACTGGCATGGACCCAAATTCCAGACTCCTAGGAGAAAGGCAGGTGTGTCACATAATTCACATTATTTGTACAAACAATTTTGTCAAAGTGAGTCACACTTGTCAGGTAAGATGGTGGGAAACTTCTTGAAATCTAAGTTCTCAGAGGCCAGCGAAGGGCCAACCTCATAAGCAGATCTTCCTTAGTTAAGAAGTTAGGTTAACCTATATTAAACTAAGTCCTCTCTGAATGGTTTTATAATAAAGGATATTTCTCTCTAAAACCCCAAGGAAAATGGAGAGTTAGGAAAAAATGTCTAGGAGAACTCCACACTAACTATTTGGAAAAAATATCAAAGTGCTTCCTCTAAGATCTACTCAGCCTTATAAATATATAAAATTGTTATGATTGAGACATTAATAAAGGAATTTTTAAAAATCAGGAATATAATATAGTTGTAATATCTTATGATATTCATAAATGTACCATTTCTGCCACATAATAAGATACTCTTGACTCTATTGACCCCATTCTCTTGGAAGAAGAAATTAAAAATAATTATTTTTTAAGTTAAAAGAGACCAAAACTCTCGAATATATTAGGAACAATCCTTTGCGAAGTAATCACTTTTGATGAATAAATTCAAACTTTTGTTTTTGGCCAAAGTTCATAAAAGGACGCAATTTTCTTCTTTAAAATTGTACTCAGCAGTGGCTACCACTTATAGATTGGGACTAGGGGCAAAAATTCACCATATACGGCCACAAAAGGTGCTTAGCACATATGTGGTCCTCAAAACTATACTGGATGATCTTACCCAAAGTATCACAGGGCTCATTCTTCCAGGAGCATATGTCCAGACCGGTGAGTAAGATGGCGTGGTCATGGCGAGTTCCATCTTTTCCCATCAAACCAGACTGCCACTGGCAGAAGCTACTTAAGGTGTGATCTGCATGATGGCTTATCACAAGCCCTGGCTAGAGAGCAAGAGCACCAAGAGAACAGAAAGAAAACAGAGTATAATGCAATTGTTACTAGCATTGGTATCACAGCAAACTCTCATTAACTTGGATTTCAAATATGTACATAGATGGATCCAAATAGCATATGTGCTAATGCATCCATTTTATGTATTATATAACACAAAAAGGTATTTTACATAAAATCATAGAGATTTAGTGTACATTTCTCTAGGTCTGTGCTAAAACAGTTGGGATGTATTTAGCTGACCCTGAATGATTTTCAGTGAGCCATGAAAGATTATTTTTGTGTATCAAATTTTTGCATTTAAAATCTTTGTAAAACAGTTTGCAAAATTATATGACAATAGAAAATTTGCATGTGACTAAACACATACACAAAGCACACCTAGTCACTGAATGTTTACTTCATTAGCAACTTGAGCAAGTGGGATTTCCAACTTATAGCCCTTTAATATTTATTATTGCAGTGTTA
Source organism: Lasiurus cinereus (assembly GCA_011751065.1). Lineage (NCBI taxonomy): Eukaryota > Metazoa > Chordata > Mammalia > Chiroptera > Vespertilionidae > Lasiurus > Lasiurus cinereus. The sequence continues at coordinate 56,109,126 of JAAGEH010002531.1, read as the reverse complement.
CTAAGTCACCACAGAGGTATCATATTCATGAGAAAAGCAGGTCAACTGGGAAAGCTTTATTTCTGGAAAATAGACTGGAACTGGAAGGAAACCACATAGAAAACATGTGGCCTTATTCGCATATACCAAGGTCTAGTAAAGTAATTGTGAAATATCAGAAGAACTTGTGAACACTTGGGGAAATGAAAAATTTGGGAGCAGCAGGAACATCCAGAAGAACAGGCTGCAATGAGTGGTGTGAACCTTATTCATAGCAATGCTCTATTTTCCTATGATGGTCACAAAAAACCAGATCAAATATCTCAATTCTAAGACAACTTGTTTAAGACTTTCATGACTGGAATGTTGTGTTGGAATTTTTGTCCTTCAGTCATGCAATATGTTTTCTCTTTACAAGTTTTTGTCTTTCACAGAAAGTCAAATACACCTGAGCTAGATGTTGTATATCAAAACTGGGGGCATGCCTTCCATTCTACAGCTGGCGATTTCCAAGAACATTGCATTAATCAAAGTTAACACAGGTGTACGATCAAAAGATAACCTCTCCTATTCTTTGCAGCTTGGAGGAGTTCCAAGGTGAAAACAATTTAATACAAGGAATAATTAACCTGTCACCTGAGAAACCCTGCTGGCTCAGCAACCCTAGACACATACTTACACAAAAGACAATGAGGTTGTATCTTCCTGACTATTCAGGCTAGAAATAGGCATGTCCTAGATACCCCCACTCTGTCCAGGAAAAGAGCAGAGTTCCAAAATATTAAAGCCCAAAGGTATCTTAGATCTTAGATTTCATCTAAAAATCTTTTGTTTTATAAATAAACAAACTGTGGCTAACAGGAGATTCTGCTAAGACATCAGCAATGGTGGAACTGGATGCAGGGTGCCTGACTCGGGTCTGAGGCTCACTCTCCCATGCCCAGTCAATGATCACCTTGGGCCAGAATAGAAGTGAGAGCCTTTGATGGCTGAGATGCCCGCCCCTGTTACTTATGCCACAAGATGTTCATATGCACCCTCTTGTAAACTGAAATGTATGTCTGGACATTTGGACTGGGACTCTGGAATGGAGGCAAAGGAGATGGTTTTTACCAAATGCTACTAAGATCTAGCATAATTTTTTATATGTAATAAGATAAATGTGCTCAACACTTCAGAATCTTTATGAAAATAAAATCCTAGGATTAAAGGTGGTGGGAGAGTTATTGGGATCAGTCTTAGGAGTTGGGAGACAACAGAGCAAAGCAATGCAGTGCAACACCATATAATTTAACTTCTACTCTATGGGACATTCTTAGTCTCCTAGCAAAAGACACAAGGGGCTCAGTTCCATGTGGCATCCTGAAAGCTCTCGGTGACTAAAGACACAGTTTGCACTTTGTCTCCCATGTGTGTTTTCCACCCATATATTAAAGGCATCTTTTCTATTCTATTTTCTCATAAGGCAATTACATGAGTACTTCTTACTACCTCTGCATAAAAACACAAAATGTCAAATAATGATTAAAGGAACTGATAAGTAACCCATTGCATAAGACACAAAATATTAAAATTTTTTGTCCCCAAGGGAAAGAGAATTAAAGAATCCATATTAAAGAAAACAAAGCATTATTTTGCATTTATTTTTCTGGGAGAAAAGTTGCTGTTTTAAAGATAGAATACCTGTTCTTCTTCTAGAAGAATCAGACCTACAATTGCAATATTGATGTTTCCTCCTATTGTTCCATCTTTGAATAAAGCAGACACCTGAAAAGACAGGTAATCTATGTCAGTCTCCATATGTGACACCATTTCCCCCCAGCCCTCAGTCTGCCTGGAATTCTGATGCTAAAGGCGAATCCCCATGTTCCCAGTAATGTAGTAATTTTTTAAAAATATATTTTATTGATTTTTCACAGAGAGGAAGGGAGAGGGATAGAAAGTCAGAAACATTGATGAGAGAGACATCGATCAGCCGCCTCCTGCACGCCCCCCACTGGAGATGTGCCCGCAAGCAAGGTACATGCCCTTGACCGGAATTGAACCAGGGACCTTTCAGTCCACAGGCCGACGTTCTATTCACTGAGCCAAACCGGTCTTGGCAAATGTAGTAATTTTATGTATCATATACTACCCGGTAGACAGGTATAAGAATATCTATCCACCAAAAAGACAAATTGTTGAATCCCTGTCACTGGTGGTGGGGGTGAAAAACTGAAGTTTGAGAGGGGAGGTTCTATTTCTTCTCAAACCCCAATGTAGGGATTATAAGGTCTCTGAATTGCAAAGTATCCTCAATTGAATTGAATAGAGGATTTTTTATTCCTAGTGATAACTGCATAGCTAAATACTTCCCAAGCTCTCCCGGCAAGAGATTTTGGAAGCATAAAACAAATGCTGGGAAAAGACTAAGAGAGCATGTAATAAAAGAAAACATGGAAAGATGATCAAAGAAAGAATAAACATTTGAGATGATCATAAACATTTGAGATGGCATTTGGGGTGATAAGTGATAATTTTATCAATAAGTTGGCAGTGTGAAATACAATAGGGAGGTGATTGGCACTGATATACCTCTCCCCACTCTACACTTGAGGTATAGAAACATAGACTAGAACTAGAAGGAAAACTTATGCAGAATAGAGGTGATACTTGCTCAGATCAGAGCATCCTGGGCCCTGTTGTCCTCAGCCATTTACCTGTGTAGCTGTAGGTGCCTCAATGTCACTGTCTCCCTCAGTTCCCTATGAGGTCATAAACCACATGGGTCAATCTACCAAAAATGATCCTAGCCATAATAGCCTTGTGGCATAATGGAATATAAAACACACTTAGGGGTACACTGTTCATTATGGTAGAACCTAGAGTAGATTTTTAAAATAGTGTTATCACAAATCTTTTTCAAATATGTTTCTATTGATATTTTTTCCTAAAAACAGAAGAAGGGAGAAGGAGAGAGAAGTGGGAAAATTGATCTACTATCTCCTGAATGCCCTCTACTAGAGATTAAGCCCAGAATCTGGGCATGTGCCCTGACTAGGAATCAAACAAGTGACCTCTAGGTGCATGGGACAATGTTCAATCAAATTGAGCCACACCAGCCAGGGCACAACTATTTTTTTAAGTCTTTTTTTTAAAGTACATTTTATTGATTTTTTACAGATAGGAAGGAAGAGGTATAGAGAGCAAGAAATATTGATGAGAGAGAAACATAGATCAGCTGCCTCCTGTACACCCCCTACTGGGAATGTGCTCACAACCGAAGTACATGCCCTTGATTGGAATCGAACGTGGGACATTTCAGTCTGCAGGCTTACGCTCTTATCCACTGAGCCAAATCAGTTAGGGCTTTTACGTGTTAAAAGTTCGTACCATATACATACACAAACACAAGTAACTATGTGCTGTGATAGATGTGCTAAGTAACTTTATTTTGTGAATCATTATGCCACATATATGTATGTCAAATTATTTTATATAGCCTAAATTTACAGAATGTTATATGTCAATTTTAAATATTTTTTAAAAATACATTTTGGTGACCCAAGGTTTTATCTATTGTTATCTAGATGTCACTTTTAAGTGAAATGAACCTTAGGTATCTCTTACCACTCTTCCATAATTACTATAGCTGCCAATCTGGGGATAGACACTCCTTTTCTGAGATGACATTCTAAAAAATTGTATTGTTTTTCTGCTTTTCTAGACAAAATAATGTATACTTAGTAGCTAGACATTAATATCCCTGAAATGAGTATTTCTATGTAACCATCTAAAAAATCACACATACAGTGGTAAACAGATTTGTTACACTAACATGTCTCAGCATACATTTTTAGATTTCTGAACGGAGACATTAATACATCAAAACAGGTTATCAGCTTACAGAGAGGATCAAATTCTCCATCCACCTTAATTTGTTCTCTAAAGTTCTAAAAACAGTTTTTTTGATCCAAGCACAGTAAAACTGAAGGACTTATCACAGATAAAGTATTTCTATGTATGAGACATAAATCCATAAGTAAAAAACAGAATATAAAACACATACACACACACACCATTAGGTATAATTATACACTCAGCCTCAACATGATGGATGTTCTTACCATGTTGAGTATTGTCAGCACATAGGTGGTGATATTTTCATGGCCATGATTTTGCATCATCTTTTTGTCAACCACTACCAACGTCTCCACATTCAGTTCTTTATTCCTATGGGACTTCAGAAGAGAGCGCTTGTGCCGTGAGCAAGACTTGTACTCATCAGGCAAGATGAAAAGGTCTTCCTGGGGAGGCTTAGGCATGTCTATGAGGGATGTATAGAGAGTGAATTAGAGCAAATTAATCACACAAAATGAGCGGTGGAACTTGTTATATAGAAATTGAATATGAACCATATAACCCGTAAAACTTTGTGATCCAAAACTTGTGTTAAAGTAGAACACAATTCAAATAAAGTCCGTAGAGTCTAGATGTCATGGAAATCATTGCTTTATTTACCTTTGTATAATTTTGTCCTGATTTAAAACAAGAGAAGGTCATTTTTGCTCTGTAGTGCCAGCATCTAGAAACATAAAGCTCAAAGACTATTAGCATAAGAATTTATGGAATGGGCTGTGCAAATGAATTATTGATAAAGCAATAAAACTAACAATTACAAGAAAGGGTGTTATCCTGCATCATTTCCTTATATGAAGGATTTTAATGACCTGACAGTTTTAAAGCTGAGTCCTATGTCTGTACACATGACTGGTTTGTCTGTAGTATCTCAGACAGGTTCTAAATGACTTGGGACAGATCAACCTCACTGCAGAGCTGGCTTTCCTAGAAAGCACCATAAATATTTACCTAACTCAATTAGAAAACAAAATATACTCTGTCCTCTTGAAGTAAGCCATTTAAAAAGTAATTATGATGCCTGGACAGCAGAGCTCAGTGGTTGGGCATCCACCTGTGAATCAGGAGGTCAGGGTTTGATTCCCAGTCAGGGCACATGCACAGGTTGTGGGCTCAATCCCCAGTCGGGGGATGTGCAGCAGGCAGCTGATTAATGATTCTCATCACTGATGTTTCTATCTCTTTCTCCCACTCCCTTCCTCTCTGAAATCATTTTTAAAGTAGAAGAATATGTCTTTAAAAAATATTTTTGGCATTTATAATCATTAAATCTAGGTTAAAAACAATTTAGTTTAGTGGATACCTTAGAAAACTGGTTAGAATTATATCATGGGAAAGTAGACTTTAAAATATTCACAGATACTATGGTACTTATTCTTTCATTATAGGTGCCCACTGGTTATGGGTGGTTCACTCCATTCCACAACATATATGGAACTCCTGCTCATGCCCACCTCTATTTTAGGGCAATAGGTATAGCAGCACAGGTAGGCTTAATAAAGTAATGGTGGAGGGAGAAGCTGAAGGAAACGAGGGAAGTAACAGAGAACACTGAACTCCTATTCTTGAATTTCTGAGACGATCCTACATAAAATATAAATAACATATCACCTCCTAAATGTTCATGACAAAAAAAAGACTTTGATAAAGCTTGGTGATAAATTGTAGGTAAATTTATGTCTTGCATAGTCTGTCTTTTGATGTGGTGAGTCAAGTGTATAAATATGTATAGAGATAAATGACCTCAGCAGGAAAACTATGTGGGCTTTAATAAATCTAGACCTCAAAAATATAGAATTACTGAGTAGACATGCCAGAGTTCTTTTGAAGACGTCTGGTAGATTCGGTATTCCTCAGCAGTGTATCATTTAATCTGTCCAAGCAACAGCTTTTTTAAAAAAAATAAAAACATCTACCATTATCTATCCATCTATCATGGAGAGAGCTTTTATACTGAACATGTAGATAAGGGACTCTCTTTGGAATTGCCACTTAAGTTTAAGACAGTTAATATATGTCACTTTGGGAACAGACATACTTTGATGAAAATTAAAAATATTCCATTGGCTTTTGTAAATGTTAAAATCATTAAACACATGAAGAGAATCGCCCTTACATACATTTCTTGCGTCTTCCACAGAAATGCTGCTTTTGTGGGTGCCTGAGGTCAAAGCCACCTTGCAGGTGTTGATTTTCGTGGTAGAAGAGGTGGTGATTTTCCAGCTCCCTCTGCCTCTCAACCATCATGGCCTGGTGCCCCCTCTGAGCCTGTGGCTCTGTGGATCTCTTGTATAGTATGTGGGAAGGAGGCCCACCCCCAGCAGAGTCATTGAGTCGCCTTGCTAGGTGGGAAGGAAGTGGCTTTAAGAAGTAATCTGCTTCTTGTGTTCTTATCATGCCTGACTGGAAAAACAGGGAAAAGAAAGAAAACACAATTACATTTCCAATTGGAGACATAGCCAGCTCTCCAAGCATTCCTTTATATCTTTGCTTACAAACGTACCATTCCCACCTTCTGAGGTTAAGCTCTGGCGCTAGTGTTCCTGCTGGTGGGGAAAAGGTAAACTTGGTAAATTATCAATGAAACTATCAGCACCATGGGGGGTAGACCTCCTGGGGCCTGACTGCCACCTCACAGTGGAAAGTGAAATACTTGGAATTTATGCTCTGGATCACAGAGGAAGCAGCCTCTCACACCATATTCCACATGAGTGACTTGGAAATCTTTCTTGCCTCCTAGAACTCTACCAACTAAAGTAGAATACAATAATACTTTAAAGTTTGCAGTTCTATCAAGAAATAGCTAAGTCTAAAATTAAATAATAGCCAAGCCAGTTGGGTTTCATCCTTTTTGCATTTAAAGTAATCTAGGAGCAGCAGAGCCATCTTGGATGTGTTCAACCTTGTGTAATAACACTACCCAAAGAGGTTTTGCACTCCATTGAAGGTAACTAAATATTAAACTAAAAAAGGAAAAGTTACTGTTTAAAAAAAATCTTATTTGCTATACAAACAATTCCTTGCTTTTTAAATCACCACTTAAAAGACTACCAGCTCCTCTAGGTTCTCTGGAGTAGATGGGATTTGGCATCTCTCATGCAAGCCAATGGACTCAGAGAGATTGGCCATATAAGGCAAATATCCCAGGTAGAATTATCATCTAATTCTACATATCATCTGTGTGATCTTGGAGGATATTTACTTAGCCTCTCTGTGCCATTTTGTCATCTAGGTAGTGGATATAAGAAGAGCTGCTTTCTATGAGCTTGTAAGACTTAAAAATAACATATTTTAAACCTATGACCTGCAATACATGTGCAAACAAAATTTGCTGAATTAATAAAACAAAGAGTGGAAAATATCATACATCACCCTGACAATTCAGGAGGCTTGGGGAGACTTTGCACTGTACACTATGAGACCTCTAAAGCCCGAGTGTTGGTGCACCCCATGACCACAGTTGCCCCAAACACATCTTTGCTTCTGGCCTGATCCATTATTTTTATATTCTTTCTGGCTTCCTCAACTAAAACACTTGTGTTCTATAACAGCTGTTCCAGACTCAAAACTATCCCCTGCTTTTCCCTGAGTTCAAGGCTATATTCTGGGTGGCCCAGGCTAAGAGGGACAAGATCTTCAGGCAAGAGTGACCTGTCACAGCTGGTGGATTTTTGAATTTTCATTAACAAAGTGGTCAAGCACTGTACTTGTTTCATTTGTAACTTAGTCTGTTACAACATTTTATGTTTAAACCATCCTCAATTTCATTAAATACATAGAGCGTAATAACTGATAAGACATTCCTTGATAATCAATAGATAATAAAAATTACCAAAATAAACCCCACAAAACACGTTTACTTCATTATCTTGTGGCATTATTAGCTTGCAAGTTTATTTAAAAGATTAGGCAAATTGTGGAAGATTAATGCTTTCTCATTATCAAAGTTTTTCCTTGTTGAGTCAAACATATTTATTTGGAAACTCATAAAATGTCTAGTGTATGCCTGCCCACAGTAACCACTGGGATGTCAGCTGGGTGGATTATTAACCAGGCTTCAGAAAAGGCTAATGTCCTCCACGCTCTGCAAAGGAGCTCTCCTGGGGCCTGCATCTCTAGCATGGCCAATTCTGTAAATCATTTCACACTGGGAAGCCTACCAAACACTCATGTTGCATTTATGAGGAAGGAAAAAATGTGTGTCATGTTAGCGCTGAGAAAATGCTGCTTTTGAGCAATGTAAGTAAAGAAAGTGTTGAAGTTTCAAAGTAGGATGTTTATTGTAATCTATGTGCGGTTATCCACAATTAAAAGTTGGTAGATTTCTATTATTATGTATCTATTTATAGAGACTATCTATAAAAGTTGCATAAATCAAAAAATAAAATGGAAATTTTATTCTGCAGTGTAAGAAGTCCTCATTGAACTGGTTCCAAGATTGTCTCAAATGACACCATAAGCTATTTTCAAGACAACTAGCTGTCGATAAACACAGTGAAAGCATGATTGGGCTCATTAAGAGAAACATGCATTTTAATTCTGTAGTAACTCTATTTTTACTCTCCAAGTGTTATTTGTTTTGAGAATATTCTACCTATTCTGGTTTTCTTAACAATGTCTCAGGAACACAAGACAAATTTAACATTTATAGAACTTTTATAAAAGCCAAACTCTGCTTTTTATTTCCTTATGCCTCAGGGTCAAACATGAACCTGGCCCGAGGCCAGTACATCACTTGCTAAGTGCCCCAAATCACAGTAAGTTTTGTTGCACGATTATTTGTGATACTTTGAAAATAAAAATTCAGCCAAAATCTCCCAAGAAGTTAAATAACCAAAAAGTTCTCTCTTTCCCAGAAGATTTTACATCTGATTCCTATTATTTCTGTCCCTACTGTGCACCTGGCTTGGACACTGGGTCTCTTGCCTTCAAGGATAATGAGGCTGTGTGCTGGTCAGAGGAATCACCCATCAGCACAAACCAAAATCAGTCCAGTCTTCAAAATTCAGTCATTTGCTCAGTTCAAAACTTGATCACTGGTCATGTTCCTAGTGCTCACCTACAGTTTGAAAAGGCTAACATTTTGACACTTGGATGAGGTTGCAAACCCAAGTGGACTCAGAGAGATTGGCCAGATAAGGCAAACATCCCAGATAGAATTATCATCTAATTCTACATATCATCTGTGTGATCTTGGAAGATATTTACTTAGCCTCTCTGTGCCATTTTGTCATTGGAATTGGATATAAGGAGAGCTACTTTCTATGAGCTTAGGATATTTACTTAGCCTAAGGTTTGTGGGTTAAGTTTAATACTGTAAATTTTGTTACTTCTGGCATTATTCAAGTCATCATAATCCACCAAAGAGGACTGAGCCTATGTCTCTCACAAATACCAATTTCTACCACAGGGCTATCAGGACATATATGTCACACCTGAGCATTTGTTGGCACCTGGGAGGAAGAAAGGAAAATAGAGGTGGGGCTGGAGGCAAGAGAAGTAGAACTGCAGAAGGAATCAGCTGGAGGTTGACTGGAGAGTTGGCACAGAAGGGTTTGCCTTCCAAAGAGAAGACTTTTTCTATGCCTTTCCCCATTTGCATGACTCAAACAAATTCATTTACTTTGTTGAATTCTACCTGGCCCGTGTGACCTGGACAAATTGGGTCAGTGTGATCACTAGCAGAGGATGGACAACAAGTGGGACTTGAATAAACTGTCAACACACATCCTCACAGGATGAATGGTTGCACAGCTGAGCTGAGCACACCTGAGCCTTTAGCCAATCAGGTTTTGAATAAATTTTATGGCAGGAGGAAGCGGAGTTGTAATTTTAGATTACAATTAATCATTGCACTAGAATGATTCCTGGCTACTCCAAATAATTATTCAGGACTACTCTGGAATCTATGTTTTCATATGCTGTTTGACACATTATTTTTGTCTTAAAACCTCATAACGGAAGCTTCAAGGATGCAACACAGTGAATGCTCATCTTTCATCACTTTTCCTTAAAATCTGAAGAGCTCTCATATTTTTGTTTGTCATATTAATTTAATTCACCTGAACATTAAGTTATCAGCATTTCTTGCCTTACCCTATGATCTAATATTAGTACTGACATAACTTATGATTAGAGATTAGATAAATATGATCATTTGTGACTCCCAGTAGCATGCCTGGATGAACAACAAACCTAGAGTGAAGGGTGACACACTGTTGGAGGTAAATACTTCTCCCCCACTTTATCATTTCTTTAGCATGTTGGGATCCAGGAACACTGCACTCCTTGCCCCTCACTGGTTTCTCTCCAATGAGGAAATGCCTTATCTGCAAATATGAACTCAAAACTGGGCATGTATAGCCCTTTCCTTTCATGAACAGTGTCCCAGGGAAGCTCAACTACTCAATGGCTCTTGATCATAGGATAAGCTTAGCTGCCAGATGTTGCAGCACAGGTGAGAAGCTATCCCAGGTTGGACCTAGCACCTCCTGCAACTCAGTGCATAGGTCTAAATTGGAGCCCAGTTTTAGGAAAGTCATTCATCTGTATAAATATTCCACTTTCTCCAAATGTGATTTAAAAATACATAAATCTATCATCTAAGTTACTCTTTTTTAAAAAAACATATTTTATTGATATTTCACAGAGAGGAAGGGAGAGGGATAGAGAGTTAGGAACATCAGTGAGAAACATCGATCAGCTGCCTCCTGTATGCCCCCTACTGAGGATGTGCTCACAACCAAGGTATATATCCTTGACTGGAATTGAACCTGGGACCTTTCAGGCCACAAGCTGACACTCTATCCACTGAGCCAAACTGGCTTTGGCTAAGTTACTCTTTTTATTCACATTTTATAATTAAGCAAGAATACAGGACATATGGAAAACAAAAAGGGAAAGAAAAAATGGAAGCTATATATTGGACCATCTCAAAACACAACATTCTTTTTTGCTCTCAAGAGGTTTATAAATTATTAGACTAATTATTATACATACTAGCCTATCTAATAAAGAGGGGATATGCTAATTGACCCTCACACCATTGCAAAGATGGTGGCACCCACAGCCAATAAGGAGGGAATATGCTAATTGACTGCCCCTCACACAAACATGGTGGCATCCCCAGCCAATAAGGAGGGAACACACTAATTAACTGCCACACCTTGGATAGCAACTGCCCAGCCAATGCCCGAGGCGCAGGCAAGCCTCAGATGGTGACTGACCAGCCACCTAGGGCTATCTGAAGCTCAGGTAACCAGGGCCACCTGAGGCTTGCGCTTCCGGCAGTGGCAGCAGCAGCGGTGTGATGGGGGTGTTGCCTTCCCCTGATCACTGGGTCGCCTCCCACCCCTGAGGGCTCCCAGACTCTGAGAGTAGGCAGGCTGGGCTGAAAGATCCCCATTCCCCCTAGTGAATGAATTTTCATGCACCACGCCTCTAGTCCTATATAATAAAAGGCTAATATGCAAATTGACTGAATGTCAGTCACTATGATGCATACTGACAACCACCAGGGGGCAGACGCTCAATGCAGGAGCTGCCCCTGGTGGTCAGTGCAAAGCCCTGAGCTGGGCCCATGACTGGTGAGCACAGTGGCAGTGGCAGTGGCAGTGGCAGTGGCAGTGATGGGAGCCTCTCCCACCTCTGCTGCAGTGCTAAGGATGTCTGAATAATGGCTCCCAGATTGCAGGAGGGCACAGGCTGGGCTGAGGGAACCCCACAGAGTGCATGAATTTCATGCACCAGGCCTCTAGTTAGTTATATAAATATGAATAAAAATAACAGTTACTTTGTCTTAGGCACCATCTGTGTGGCAAATAATGTGACATATGATTTGTTCTATATATTATTTATATCCTAATAATGAACATGTAAACTGAAGATTAATATTCCCATTTAAAAAATAGAAAACAAACAATTCAACTAAAAACGATGCAAAGATCTTAGTAGACACCTCACCCGAAAGATATATAGAGGGGAAATAAGCATATGGAAACATGCTCCACATCATCTGTCATCAGGAAAATGCAAACTAAAACAATGAGATACCACTACATACCTATTAGAATAGCCAAACTGACATCATCAATTTCATTCACTGCTGGTGAGAATCAAAACAGTGCAGCCACTTTGGAAGACAGTTCCACTGTTTCTTACAAAAACTAAACAAGCTCTTACTATAAGACCCAGCAATCATACTCCTTTGTATTTAGGCAAATGAATTAAAATTTATATTCACACAAAAACCTTTGCACATGGATATTTATAGAAACTTCGTAATTGCCAAAACTTGGAAGCAACCTACATGCTCTTTAGTAAATGAATAGATGAATAAGCTAAAAAAATGAGCTATCATACCATAAAAAGACATGGAGTAAACTTAAATGAGCATTGCTAAATGAAGGAAACCAAAATGAAAAAGTTACATCCCCTATGATTTCACTACATGACATTCTGAAAAAGGCAAAACTATGGAGATGTGAAAAGAAAAGTAGTTACTAGGGGTTAATATGAAGAGAGGAATGACTAGACAGAGCACAGAGGATTTTTCTATCAGGTCAAATACGTTGTGTGATATTATAATGATGGGTACATGTCATTATATATTTGTCTAAACCCATACAATGCACAACACCAAAAGTGAGCCCTAATGTAATCTATGGACTTTGGGTGATTATGATGTGTCAATGTTAAGTTCATCAGTTGTAACAAATGTACCACTCTGGTGGGTAATGTTGATAATGCAGGAGGCTATACGTGTGGGGGGCAGGGTGTAAAATGGCAAATATCTGAACCTTCTGCTCATTTTTTGTTTCGCTAAAATTGCTCTAAAAAGTAAGGTCTATTTTGAAATAAAGACTACATTCCCTAGATTGTATAGGAAATGTACAGCTACATAGTAATAATTGTAATAACCATATATGGTGCCAGGTGGGTACTTGGGGGATCACTTTGTAAATATATGATTATCTAACTACTAAACTGTATACCCAGAACCAATAAAAAATAGTACTGAATATAAAATATAATAAAAAATAAAATAAAAAATAAGCAATCCAGGATGACAAAGGATACCAGGAGTGCAGGAAAGGGAGTTTCAGCTTTAGATAGGTGACCAGTGGCCTCATTGAGAAGGTGGCATTTCAGCAAAGCCCTAAATGACATGAGCTGGCTGTGAGCACCAGAGGGAAGTCCTGTGCCAGCCACTACTCCTGTTCCAAGAGCACACAGACTCCCTGTGGCCTCAAAGCCTTCATCACTCCAACTCATCCTGCTACCTGTACATACCACCACCAGACCTCCACTGGCCTGGGTCTTCCTCATCACTCAGTTTGCAGTGACAATATGAGGTGTGGGGACGTGCTTGCCATCCTGTTGCTCTTAATGATGGAACAGATGTTAGTCTCGGCCTTGTGGCACATGCTGTGATGGTATCATGGCAAGGAGTGGCTCCTGATGCAAAATATTTGGTTCAAGTCCTGAATCTGCCTCACTTCAGAGGTTGAACTCGTGTGTGTGTATGTGTGTGTTTGTCCTGAGACCCAGTTCCTATATTTGCAAGCAGATGATACATCTACAGCTATTTCCTATTATGGCTGTGAAGATTACATATACATATTTTTTTTAAATGAGGGCAGCATATAGAAAGCTGCAAAAAACAAAAAGGAGATTGTGTGTGTACAAGACTCTGTGCAGGTTGAAAAGAAAAAGATCAAAAGGCCAGTGAGAGAGTTACAACAGAGATAGATAGCCATTACCAGTATGTCAGGACAGAGAGAGTCACAGCAGAGTGGGACAGCCATTGCCAGGTCCTCATGAGAGAAAACTAAGCCACAGCCATGATGTGGGCAAGCACACATGTTTCTCATTAGAGGCCATGGGACCCCAGGGTGTTGTCACCTGGATCTATAAGCCATTGCTGAAATTATCATGTTTTTTCCACACACACTTGATCCATCCCAGTGTGCAAGCCCATGGCTTCCTTCCCTCTGGCAGTGGAAGGTTACCAGCTTGAGGCAAATTCTGCTATGAACTCATCAAGCTGACACTTAGCTCATGAGTCAGCTGTTTTCTCTATTTAGTTATGCCACTGGGTATTTCTCTTCTCCACTGGTCTTGGTGTTGATATCTAGTCTCTTTGGTGTTGTTATCTAGTGCTCTTTAAGCTGAAGGTTCCAGGAAGTTAACATCATATTCCTGTTAATCATATTAATATCATGGCATTCATTTATTGATCACCTACTATGTGCTTGCCGCTGTTCTAGGGCTGAATAGCCTATTATCAATGATCCTGAAAACAGATTTTCAAGGTAGGGAGTAACAGCTACATATTTGTGGGAAAAAGGACAATCCAAATGCCCATCAACTGGTGAATGAATAAACAAAACCTGGTAGTTCTTTACAATGGAATATCATTCAACAAGGAAGGCAATGAAGTACGATTGAACATAGCTGAATCAAAAAACATCATGACACACAAAATAAGCCAGAGAAAAAGACCCGTATTATCTGATTTTATTTCTACCACATGCCAAGGAATAAGAGGCAAAACTATAGAGGCAGGAACCAGAACAATGATTGCAAGCTGAGGCTGGGAGCAGAGAATACTGCAGTTGGGCACAGAGTGGTGGGAGTTTAAAGCTGGACTATGGAGATGGCTGTACAATATCACTGAATTGTTCATTTAAATTGGTGTATTTCTGTTGTGTAAATTACACCTCATTAAAGCATTAAAAAAATAAGATGGAGGTCTAGGAACAAGGGAGCACAGCTAGGATGTGAGGCCAGACCTGCTGAGTTTTTATAGCCAATCCCTCCACACCTGGGTGCTTCTTAGGTGCACAGTGGGATGAAGTTCATTCAAAAATGTGTTCTTGGAAACAACAGCCTAACAATCAGTGCGGCACAGACTGCAAGGCCATTTAAAGGTCAGGTTTCTTGCAAAAGGAAACAGAGGCAAATAATGAAGCCAAGAGGATGCCTAATGCCCCAGAAGCGTGGCAGCTGTCTGAGCTTCCTTTCCCTTGATTGCGTGGAAAATTGCAAGGTTGAGAAAAGTAGTCTGTCCAGTCTCATTTTCACAAGGCAACTCTAAAAGATGATTAAGATTTGAAATCAGTTCATCTCCTCCTCCCCACTGCCCCACAGAACTGGGCAGTACAAAAGAGAAGGACCACACATGTACTTCATCTATGGGTGTCCAGTTGTGGGCACACAGTAGGCACTTCATAGATTCTCCCTGAAGAAGGGCCCACAGATCACAGTATTATTCATAGAGTCTGATAACCTTTGCATGTCCAGCCATGATTCTTAAAACTTTTCTGCCCATGAGAAGTATTTGAACAGCTCATTTAAACTCATGTTCCTCCTACCCTCAACCCTCGGATATTTTGACTCAGCAGCTCTGGGGTGGGAAGAGGGTTTGTGAAAACAGGTTTGTTTAATAAGATTCACAAACTCACCACCAATACACACCAGGGCATGAGAGCCAAGGCCGGCACATCCTATGCTTAACTGTCATCTTTCACTTCCCAGCCAAGACCTCAGGAAGAAGGACACACACATCCCCTCCATTGGTTTCAATGTCTATCACATATTGGCTGGCTTGCTAGGACACATTGTGACTTGGTGTAAAGTTTGTTATTACTAAGCTTCCTTCTGTTCAAGCAATGAAGTGTGGCTTTCAACATCAATATTTGCTGATGGTATGTTTGTAAATATCAACAGCAGTACCATGTACAACACTATCCATTAAGTTCACTAGAATAGACTTAAAAGATGCCTAATAATTGCTGTTGTAACATAGGGCCTGGGGATGGTCATTTATACCAACGCTGTCTGTTCTACATGACCTCTGTTAGGCAAGGACATTTCAGGCAGCTCCCTTAAACATCTGTTACTCTGGATACCAAATTTGACCATTCACAAATTTCAGCCTCAGTTATACACATATGACTGCATATACTCTCATACACATGTCAGAGTCTCAAGAGGATCATAAAAGTTATGACCAGTCCAACTTCCAGGCTGTCAGATCAAATCCTATAATCATTATACAATGTGGCGATGCATATTCAAAATGGTGTATTTAGGATTGTCTTCTTAACATGCTGTGCTGAAGAATCTATTACGCAAATGCCATCTTTTTTGTTTGTTTGTTTGTTTGCAGAGAAATAAACTAGGCCAGGAGAATGTAGAGGTCTTCCAAACAGCACCAGCACAAGGGGAGAGGTAACTATTGGAAAGCTCTCGGGCAGGTCCCTCACTTCCAGAGGGAAGCAAAGGAAACAAAAGCAAAACAGATAATGAAAAGAACAGGCTAGTTTGGTTCCTTAGTGTGAGTCACAGCTGGTTTGTCTAAAGTTAGGGCTTACTCACAGGGAACAACAACAGCCTGTAATCACTGGAATTGAGAGTCTAGGTCAGTGGTCGGCAAACTCATTAGTCAACACAGTGGCAAACGGTGACTCGCGAGGCACAGTGTGCCGACCACTGGTCTAAACCATCATATGGCAGTCAGCTGTTACCTTGCCTGCAAGTGAGGAAAAAATTCGATTCTCACTGTGGCTCAGAGAGAGCAACTCCTAATAAGCTTGGGCTCAGCTTCATCCTCCTCTTCTGTGGCCATAAAAATAGTGTGCAGCCCCATGTGGGGTAAACAGCCATGCTGCATCACACAAATACACTGTTCCATATTAACTGGATGCTACTGCTAATTTAGGCTCCTCAATTCATTCAACCACAAAATATTCCAAAAGATAGATGTGGGATTTCTACATGATCTCTTATATATTTTCTTCATACACAAAATAAAAAAAGAATAGCCTAAAATCAGTTTTATAGTCATTTCCAAGGGAGACATTCACTTCTCTTGTTCAGCCAATGATGGCTAAAATCACAATGCTCTCTGAAGCTGCCTTTCTGCCTATTCTCACATTCATTTCTGACTCAGCCACATGAAAGGGAGTAATGCTATTGTAAAAATTGTTGTCTTTTCCATTAGGAAGGCACAGTGCCTGCTAATGAGAATTAGGTTGATTAGAGGGACCCGCCGTTATTTCAATGGGAAATTTCTGTAGCCTTCCCTGATTAGTGTTGGATTAAAAAATGTCTTAAACATATGCTGTCCTGTCCTCTCTTTCTGGTCTTTTGTCACCAAATTTTATAATCATGTGAGTTGATAAGCATTAGAGCTATAAACACAGAGCTATAAAAGCCCACATCCACAAATTTTCTGGAGAACTCACAGTTTTCTGAGTGAGGCGGTACTGAATTATTGCTCAGTTGTCCCCCTTACAAGCTTCAAACTGATTAAAAGTACAAGTTTTGTACATCACAGTTTTTTGTTTTCTTTTTTACTGACAAGATCCAATGTTGTCCAACCAATCAATTAGACTCCAAGGATACAGATGGCGAGTGACCCTGGGAGGATACAAGGGTGCTGTGTGGAAAGCTCATCATTTGTTCTGAGACCCAATAGATGGAATCTGGACTCTGTCCCTTGTTAGATGGCAGCTTTCGCCAGGCTGCATAATCTGAGCCTCAGATTCCTTTTGTACAAAATGGGAGCAGAACCTCTTCTTGTATTGCTAATAGAATGAAATGCAATAGTAATGCATGCAATTAATTTGCTTACAAAAATGCCGGCCTGGCATACAGTAAGTGCTCATTTGAATATAAATGTTCATCATTATTTACAATGGGTATATTTTCATATTTCTTGAAATCATTCAAATTGCATCACTGACACATACTTTAATATACATCATCCTATGATAAAGAAGCAGAATTCACCATATATTTGTTTTGTAACAACTAAACATGGACTAGATTGCAACTAAGTCTTCAAAATAATGACGCATTGAGTACATTAAGCATTGGAACAGTTTTGAGTCCAAATTACTTGAATACCGTAAGCATTAAAATTCTTTTAGGTTAAGAATTTTTCCCCAAAGCTCTGGGTTAGGTGTTGGAGTAAAGAGATGGGTAGGTGAGATAAACCACCTTTGCATGAAACCATCACAAACCTCCTCATTGTCTGGTTATAATGAACAGGGGAACCACCATTTCCAAAGAACCACCATAACTGCAGCATGTCAAAGCCTTAAGGATGTGTTTACTTTCCTTATGACAGAAAAATATTATTACAGGCTACTTTCCTGGGCAAGAGCTATACATGTGTGCTGTTAGATTATTGACATAAAAAACAGCAGAAAGAATATGTGAATGGAAAGTGAATCAAAGCACTATAGGAATTTGGGAAGTTAACTCATTTCATAAAAGAAATTTTCCATGCAGGATCCAACTAAAATTATGGCAATGACAACCAGACTCCTCTTCTGCATCTTTGTCTCTATATCTAGCCAAATATAAAAATAAATTATTATGCTTACTCTACAACTTTATGCACATGTGCATTGTATGTGCAATAGCCATGTCAGGGCCACTGCATCGCATATCAGAGCCTAGAGCTGGTCACACCTTTGACCAAGGGTAGATGAAAGGGTTGAAATCAGAGAAGGAAGTTGATTGGGGTTGACTTTGAAATAAGATCAAACAAAAGAGATATCTTAGAAGTTTCCAAATCGAATCCATTTTAAATTGCATGAGATGAGGGTGAAATCTAAACTGTGAATAATTGCCAAATGGGATGATTAACTTGCAAACTATATAATAGAACATGATACAATGTCAAAATGTAATTAATATGGTTGGCCTTCACAGTTGGGTAAGAATATTGGCTAGAATAGATGTTAATGCTTGATTATAGTGTATATAGTAATACTTTTATTATGGCATACATATATAATAAGATATGTAATTATTGGGTATATATGTAACCAAGGACTGCCATTCAACTATATAATTTTAAGTAATGGTTCTTAGAACATTTTTACATTTAAATTGCAATCTGTGAGACTGTCAAATTATTCTCACTAATTTGCTTCACATTTTAAGATATAAGTACACAGGTAATTTTAAACAATGTGTGTCCCCTTATACAAATAGAGACACAGGCATCTAGGAGCAGTTATCCACTCTGGGGAGACTAAAAGCTGTATTTGCCTTCTTTCAGCCACTAGAGCACACATGTGACTAAGATCTGAAGTGAAGCTGGATTTGCTTAGTTCAAGTAAGGTGTGCATCCATTATTCTAAGTAAATGTAAAATTTTTCATGATCCAGTCAATATTTTGAACATAATTTCAGAGAAAACACTTGTTTCCCATAAAGTCATTTCACTAACCACAGTCTGGGTTGCAGTCATTCTAAGACTTTAAACTTGTGCCCACCTCAAATATGTGGGTGTCAGTATTTCTTCTAAAAATTTAATAAACTGAGTGGATCTAGTCCTTCCTCCAACTGGAGAAGGGTATGACACAGGTATTATTATATATTTTCAGAGGTTCAATAACAAGACACTTAAAAGTGGTGGGGGTTAGTTAGCTAACTTTATTTAAATGTGTAAACTCTTAAGCTACTCCTAAAAGACAACATATTGAATTATTAGAGAAATTATGATTGCAATTTGACCCAAAAAAGTTTTCAAGTAGTAAACATACAATTGGAATATGCATCAAAGCAACAGTCAAAATTAATAGTAATGATACTGAATAGTAAATAAAAGGTTGCCCTATATTATAGACCTTCTTAAGGAACACATACTGACTTAAGTTTCTACATAAGACACACTTACACAGCACAGCCTTTACATATTGCAACATTTAATATTTAGTCTCCCAAGTCTTCTACACATACTTGTACATCTCAACCAGAAACAGAACTGTGATATAAAACATCCTTGCTTCTCTTTTGGCTTAATTATTATGCAATCCATCACTTTTTGTTTTATTACCTAATGATGACCTGCAAAGGGAATAGTCAAGACTCCCAATCTGCAGTTTAGAGATAATCTATGCACATAAAACAAGGTTTATAGCTCCTTTGGCTGCTGCAGGGGGAATACAAAGTCAAAATGTCAGCTTTTCTGGGCACTTTCTTCATTTATGGTACTTCACTAAGCACAAAGTAATCTCCCAGGTGTTGGGATGGGAAATTTTCTACCAACCACATGGGCATAAGCAATGGTTCTAAGAATTGCATAAACAATGCTCTTGCATTTTAAATTGCTTGCTCAAATGATATGTCTTTTTATCATTCTAAAGCGCTTTCAATAAATCACCTAAAGGTTTCTATTGTAACCAAAGTATGGTCTAATTCTTTCCCTACCTCATCTTGGGCCTTCTCTGAAGGTCAGTGTAACTTCATCTCTTGGTTCTTTAACTTTACTTGAACTTGCTTGTATTACAACATGCACAGTTATTCTCTAATTAGGTTTTAATCCAAATTACATAGTTTAATAATGGCCGTAGAGGAAGAAGACAGAGACTTTCTTAGCCCTTAGTATGCACCAAAGGGCTATGCCAAGGGCTTTTAAAAATATATATCCATAGTCTAATTTAATCCTCATGCAACTATGTAAGGCCAGTGTTGTTAACAAATTAAGAAAACTGGACTGCAAAGTGGTGAGCCACTTGGCGAGTGAGAGAAATTCTATTTGTCTGACTAAAGGCCATTTTCCCCCATTATATTTCCCATTTGCTTATTTTAAGAAGTTATTTTATTCTGTTTCTTGTTTGAATGTACAGATAGGCATCTTTCTTTGCATGAAAAGAGTTCATGTATGACTGTTCTTTTATTTCTCAGGGTAACTACTACAGCCTTTAAATTATAGGTGCTCCAAAATCTTGTTGATTGAGTTGGTTCTGGATTTTGATAAAAACAATTGCTTAATATATCTTTTTTTTAAAAAAATACATTTTATTTATTTTTCACAGAGAGGAAGGGAGAGGGATAGAGAGCTAGAAACATCAATGAGAGAGAGACATCGATCAGCTGCCTCCTGCACACCCCCCACCGGGGATGTGCCCACAACCAAGGCACATGCCCTTAACCAGAATCGAACCTGGGACCCCTCAGTCCGCAGACCTACGCTTCATCCACTGAGCCAAACCGGTCTCGGCTTAATATGTTTATCTTAATAAAATAAAATAAATGTATATTATTTTTTCTTGTTTTATAATAAGTGACACCTTTTTATCTCTGAAAGTTAGTACAGAATAAGTTTGCTTCATTACTTTTTTTGTGAAGGATTTAGGGTTGGTAAGAGTGCCATTTCTCAGAATTCTCAATGTGCAATAGATAACGCACCCTTGTCATAAGCTTAAGAATCAAGAAATGGAGATAATGTATCTGAGCACACACTAAGGTATAAAAGGCTAAACAATGAACAAATGCCAGTTAGTTTCTTAAAACATACTTTATGTAAATTGCATCATAACCTTTCATTGCAACATTTGCTATTTAGAATTTTGTTTAGAGATTCTAGCTACCCTTTGAAAAAATTGCTTATAGGGTTATGACTGGAAAAGTACTCACTTGCAGATGGCCTTTCCTGAGACTATGTTAATGTGAAGAGCACTTGGGCTGTGTAAATATGCTCGCAAGGCCTCAACACACTGGCTTGGATCTGTGTGGTGGTTGTCTAGGAAACACATGCTTTCCAAACACAACTTATACAGTACCATTTCTAGACATGGCTATTTACAATCACTGCACCCTCTGTCTGGATACAGGGATTCTCTCCAGCATTAATGAAACTAGTATTTGAAACTATAAACTATAAACTATATTAATCCATTCATTTATCCAATCATCTATTCATCTAACCAATCTTCCTTCTATCCAGTTAACTTCCATGGGCAAGGAATATTGTTATGTACTAGTGGTCTAAAGGGATCATTCATTAAGGTTATAGTGCTGCGCTTAGGATGCTCACTGTGTATTATGAGGGAGGGGTAATACTAATCTAAGAATTAAATTATAATAATTCATTTCAAGGAGAAATCCAAGGTGAGTCATGAATGTATTACAAGGGAATCTACCCTGGCTTAGAAGAGAAATATGACTTCTGGGAGTAATTTTCCAATTGAGACCTTTAGCCAGTTGAAGAGGGGTGGGAATTGTGCTCCAGGCAGTGAGAACAGTATTTGCTAAGGCCCAGAGAGGGTGAGGAGCTCAGCCTTATTTGGAAAGAAATAAGTTGGTGCTGCTTCAATCTAGAGAGTTTTCCTTATTAGGCTGGAGTTGCAGGTAAAGGCAAACCTCAAGGACAAAGTCAGCCATATGAGGATGTAAGGGTTTACTCCGAGTATAATGAGAGCATAATGAGTAGCATAATGACAAGATCAGAACTCTGCTTTTCAACCTTCACTGGGGCATCTCTCTGGTAACTTCTTTATATATTGACAGTGAATGCCATATTGGATACATCGATTTACTGTCAATTAACTATGTCAATAGACTTCTTGTCTTCTTCCTATAAATTTCCTACCTTTTGCTTATGAACTTCCTGTCTGCCCACAGTGAACTTCTTGTTTGATCCCTATAAACTTTCTGCCTATTCCCTGTTTCCTGTGGATTTCCTTTTGGTTATGGGTAGACATTCTGTCAGCCCTCTGGACTTCCTGTCTTCTTCCTATAGGCTTTTAATCATCTCCATTTTATTCTTATTTATAAGGAAAGTGAAACAAAATCATAAGTTTTATAATTAACTTTCTCTAATCATCTAATTCTTGTTAACAACTAATGGTAAGCTATTGGAAAAATATTTGGTCCTTTCAAGTGTAAAAGTTTATCTTATAAAATGTTCCTTTGATCTATTTCTAGAGATTTTGATAAATTCATTTTTGTAAATTTTAAATTTCTAACTATATTTTTCTTAATTAGCAGAAATTTATTAAATTATCAAGTATTTTCATTCAGTTCTCCACACTCACCTTTTATGTTTCCTAATATCCACAAATTTTGGTCATACTTTACCTAGAAATTTTACTTTTTCTATAATTCTCTCACATGTCATTCAAGGCTGACATATTTTCCATTGGATTTACTATCATCAGCCTTTTCAGATAGTGACACTTCTCTTTTAAAGTTCATATTATCTCTTCTGAAAATCTTCATGTTGATTCTTTCTTTGTACTCCCATTTTATTTTTCTAACTCATGAACATTTTTCAGCATCAGTTGAAATTTTGGCAAAATTTCAGATAGTTTCCTAGGATTTATTGGGTGCTTTAGAGAAACTCTCAATGACTAAAGTTTCCAGAGAATCCCTGGAGTTTGTGGCTGGAAATAAAACCTTGTATAATTCAAACCAGGGTCCAAAGTAAGTCTCCAACCAAGTGAGGAAATTCTTAAAGAGACCTGAGAAATGTGGCATTTACAAGTATTCCAAAATTGTTAAAAATGTGAATAATTACATATTAAGAGAAGTGATATACCGGTAGACTTCTATATCACTTCAATATAATACTATGCATTAATACCATAACAAACAATATGTTTTATGTAAGAGGAACTAAAGTTCATTCAGATTTGTGCCAAGAACTTGATATTATTATGGAGTTGAACGGTACAATATTTAAGTTGAAAATTTACTACAGAAACTTAGCAATATATTTGAACTGCCAGCAGAGAATGAGTACACCTGAAGATAAATCTATAAAGATTATGTAATCTGAAGACAGAGAAAAAATAATGTAGTAAGATAAATGGAACTTCAGAGAAATGTTGCAAATATTAGCATACCAACATATGCATAATGGGAGTGCCAAAGAATAAACAGAAAAATGCCCATATCAATACATATCATAGTAAAAAATGCTGAAATACAAAGAGAAAATCTAGAAACAGCAACATAAAAACTAGTGAGACAAACAGCTGACTTCTAATTAGAAACAATGGGATCAAGAAGGCAGTAAGAAGACATATTCAAAGTACTGAGGAAAAAAACATCACAAATACAACAACAATTCTGTCAACCAATACTCTCTATTCTATCGAGTAAGTCAAAACCACAGTGAGATACCACTTCATGCTCACTAAGAGAGTGATGATAAAAAAGATGGAGTACAAGAATTGGCCAAAATGAGCAAAAATTAGAACCCTTGTACATTGCTGGGAGAGATGCAAAATGGTACAGCCACTGTGAATCAGTTTGGAACTTCCTCAAAATGTTCAACAAAAAATTCCCCTAAGCCCCAGTATTTACATCCTTAGGTTTAAACCTAAGAGAAATGAAACATATGTCTGCACAAAAACTTGTAAACAAATTTTCATAGCAGCGTTACAACAGCCAAACATATTGCACAGTCTTCCTCAAATCACTTATTAGAGGACTATAGCAATATGTTCCCAAACTCCATATCTGATAACCAGAGGAAAAACTATTTATCCGTTTGGAAATTGCTAATTATAAACCACCTTTTTCAAGTTGAATGATATAACATATTAAACTCTTATTTAAACAATATATTTTCACTTACAGGTAACAGTTCCATACTACAGATGAAATAGGAAGAATGGACTATTGGTTATTTCCCATCATCAGGGATCTTGTTTTCAAAGCGCTCTCTACTAGGGTCTACAAAGGTGTGTTAAGCTACAACAAAGCAGATAAGAGAATTTTACTGACTTCAGACTCCCATAAGATGGCTGAGTAAACTAGAAACCGTGTTAAAAAAACAAACAGACAAACAAACAAACACTTAACTGAGATCTACCTGGAACTTAATTAGAATCTGAAAGAACCAAGAAAACAACAATAACAAAAAAGACCCATCTTCTAATTTAAAACACATGTTAGTTTTCTTTATATGTTAACAGATTTGGAAGATGAGGGCTGGGTAACCATCAATCAGAAAACAGATAACAGACTTGGCAGCCACACCAAGGACATTCCCATTCAACTTTTTTTTTTTTAATCTGGCTAAAGAGAGGACTTCTTTATCCTCCTTTTTCTTCCTTAAATATGCCTTTGATTTGTCTTATCATATGGCAAAAATCCCCTGAACCTCACACTCGAAAGTCTATTTGAGGTCATGTTTGTAATGGTCATCTACAGACAAAGAGTCAGTGAAGTCGGAATTAATGTATTTGGAAGATTAATGGTGAAATCATACAGATTTCTATTCTAGTAACCAAAATATTAAATTCCAGTGTTTATTATCCAGAAGAGGCTTTTTTCCTATTCTTTCTCAATTCTTTATCTTTCATGTAATTGCAATTTACAACTTTCACTGTTAACTCTCAATGAGTTCAGAGAGCCAGAAATCTCAACCTGCTGCCAGCTAAGGCAATTCATGGGATAGACTCCAGGCACAGCTCAGAGGTCCTGGGAGAGCCTGGTCTCACAGAGACCCTAGAGCCAATGAGCCTGCACCTCTGCTGGGTTATTGGGAACGCCTTGCCCAATCTCTGCAAAGGAATCCAACCATACTGAGCTCTGAAGGGCATGGCACATCCCCCACAGATGGCTTCCATTTCTGATGTGAACCTTTGTTGAAGAAAGCCAAGGAAGAGTTATAGTGCATTATGTGAAGAGGTTAACCCCATAATTAAGATCTATTTTTCCTGGAAAAGCATGGAAGAAATCAGCCACACTCTCTTCATGCTTAACAAGTTTGCCAAATAACCAGCACCCTATTCTTGGACACTCCTTACTGTATCCATTCTCAAACCAGAAGCCTTTTATAAACGAAAAGAGACATGAGACCAACCCATACTGAATTCTTCTGAAAAGCAGAAATTAATATTTAAAGAAAAATATTAACAGGATTTAGCATTTGCAAATATTTAATACTTAAGAAGTTGGTTATGAATGCTCTTTCAGCACCTGTTGGTGTCCCTCGTTAGGGCACCATAATGCTGGGGTTCTTGTCCTAGCCTTATAAAATTCTGGAGAAAGGGGCTGTGCGTAGGTGATTAAGAAGGAGTCCAAGGACAAAGGATAGTTTTGAAAGTCATTAGGTAGATAAGAGATAAACCAAAAGATTTGTATGCATGCATATAAGCATAACCAATGGATGCAAGACACTGGGGAGTTAGGGCATGCATGGGGGTGGGGTGAAGGGTGGGGGGCAAAAGGGAAGATATGTAAACATATAATATATTAATAAAATAAATAAATAAATACATACATACATACATAAATAAAAATTTAAAAGAAATAAAAGAATGTTTTGAAAAGGTCACCAGACCTACTATATAAAGAGAGAAGGCAGATTAGAAGTTATGAATCAGCATCCATCTAACTTTTTAAAAAGCAGGCTATATGTCTGTTTAGATGACTTGATTATAAGCCAATAATAAATAAAATTGTTTGGATTTCAAAAAAAATAAATAAAATTAAAAGTACAGCTTGCCCTCAGAGTGAGATGCCTTTCCCATAACCCAAAAGTACAGCTTGCTTCATCCTACACTGTTATGCAGAGGATGAAGCAAGAAGTTTTGGGCTTTTTTCTTTGCAAACTTTATTCACACACAAAAATGATCAGGGTCTGGGGATGAGACAGGGACAATGTTTTTATTCTTTAGAATAAATTTTATGTAAGAAATATGAAAATAATAATAGTAAACCATGTTGAAAGAGTTTGATTTTTAGAGCCAGACAATAATGATGATTGTATGTTCTGAGTGCTTATTCTGCTAGGCAGGATCCTTTCCCACACACTGGTGTCACTGATTAAAGGATCTTGGGCAAGTTAACTAATTTCTTTCAACATTCCCCTTCCCCCCCCCAAAAAAAATAAAAGAATAATAATAAATTTAAAAAAGAAAGAAAGAAAGGCATTGGGTGTCAGAGGAGCCTCAGCTAAAGGGAACTGAAGACTTTCCCTTGACCAAGGAACCGTGCTTTTATTCAACACGATTTATCTTAAGGCAAGGTGGCAATATACATTTTAAAAGGTATGGTATCAAAGGGTTGATATAGAAGCATTATCAGTTTGGGGAATAGCCTACAGTTGGTCAGGTGTTTGGCCGACAGGAGGCAATAAAATGCCTCAAGCTGTCTGGCAGTTAACAATCCTATTCAGATTTGGGGGAAGTGCCTTTTAGCCATTTCCAACAGGTAAACTACATGTGACTTAACCCTTTTGAGCTCCCCAAGCTTCACCAACCTTTTGTTGAAATTCTTATAATTATTACACGCTTATTCACATACATACACAAAATTCTTCTGATATATAGAGTCTGATTTCCCCCTTTTCAAAAAAAAAAAAAAGAAAGAAATTCAAGGCAGACTTAAAGCACTTTCTAGATATGTAATAAATGTTCAAAAACCTGTTAGCCAAACCTTTAATATGGTCAAGACCTTAAGGTATTTGGACCATGCATTTTCACTCTAAGTTATATCTCTGTGTGTGTCACTGATTAACTTATGCTAAATAATATAATACTATTTTCTTTCCTAAAGATATTAAGACATTTTAAGGAAAATCAAAGACACATCATTAATATTTCAGCTTAGGTCAGCCTGAAGGATACTTTCCCAGTATTTTCTCAACTTGCCCAGATGACCCTCACCCTAGGAGTCACAGCAAAGGGGACCACATTAAGTACCTAATTGATGCTTAATGTTTCAATGTGATATTAAGAAGATGGGGGATACATCCATAGAATCAGTCTGATAAGATCAGCAATGCCCTGCCATAAATTCATCAACCCATTTGAAATGAACACCCAACTTTGCAAGCATGTTATCCTCTTCCCAAAATGACAGAAGTGCTTTCAAGCAACTGATGAAATAATTGACATGGCCAATCAACTGAGTACTGCATTCTATTAAAAATTAGGACACTAATAATGGACCAACAGTCAGAGGTGGCCATAAATTCATAGGCACAATTTTCAAGGTTCAGTCCTTTCCCATAATTATTTTAGAAAAGCAGAGGCAACAAAATGCTAGACATGTGTGTGCTATTTTCAAATGGGCCAAAGAAGGCAGCATGATGTATTTTAAACTGATTATTTGGCTATTTTCTCCAGGTTTTCAGATCAAAGAAGTCTTCACTGCATTAAAGAAGATCAAGTTCAAATATTTTAAGAGAAATGGGTCATCTTTCCTCTTTCACATATCACTGTCCCCACCACCTCATTGCAGGCAGCAAGAGCTGTACTCACCAAACCTTTGCAGGTTGAAAGAGCCACTGAGGAATTTTTGTGGGATCGTAAGGAGCCTTGATAAAAACAGAAATCCTCAGGTGGGAAAGCCTGCACTGACTTAATGCCGCCCTTTCCCAGTGTCTGTACAATGAATCCAGGAGCCACCAGATTGCTGGACGTCTTCAACTCCATGTGGAAATCGTGCCTGGAGCCTTTCAGCCGCAGGTGAAGAGAGTCCACTCCAGGCTGGGCCAGTGCCCTTTTCCTCCTCTGAGGGTGTGCGATTTCGTGGGACACGTAGTTGCCACTGTAGTCAACCTCATAGGGAGACACCAGGTCATATTCTGAAAGTGAAAGAGTAATTTCAGAATTCTCAAAAAGAATGCAAAAGTTTTCAAATATAACCTGTTACCAGATGACACTTTCACTCAATTCAAAATGATGAAGGAATTTTCAATATCAACCCATCCACAAGTCCAATCTATACAATGCACACAAAAATCGGATGGCAGAATACTTTAAAAGTGGCCTTCTGTAACACTTCAAAGGGAAAACTGATTGGTACGCTGAATAAAACTAAAAAATTGACTTTGATTATTATATTGAATAATTTTACTGTAATTTTTATAGCAGTAAACATTTCTTTAGTCATATATTTTAGTCTTTTACAAACATCTTCATTGTGTTAAGAAATGCTGGCTTAATTATACTGTCAAATTTTCAGAGAACAGTTAAAAAAACAAATATGATGGTCATTCTTTGCCACTTATTTTTTGATATTTGGTTACTAAATCAATGAACATCTAGGAGAAAAGGCAGAATGCACACTTGCAGTTTTCCCAAATGTGAACATTTATACATGTTTATTTGTGTATTTGCTCCCAATGAAAATCACTGTTGACCCTTCAGTTAGCCTGGGCTCTTAGTGCTTGATCCTATTTCACACTCCAGAGACTTTCAAACACACGTGCCGGACTTTTCTTCCCACTAGAATGTACAGTAGTTAGCCAAAAACAAATTCAAGTAAATAATTTTTTTTTAAGCCAAGAAAATTCCAAGGAGCTATCAGATTTCTGGGCACCCATATAGGTCTGCGGAACTTCGATCACAGACAATCTTACAATTGCACTTGTGCATACCTGAGTCACTTTCTCTCTGTGAAAAGTACAGAGAGGCTTCCTAAAAACATTGTAGTTTTCTTCTCCACAGAGTGTCTCCCTTATAGAAAATGGCTTATTTTTATTTTATAGCCAGGATTTGTTCTCTCGGTACCATCATTAATGATATCATCTCTGTTCTCCAAAGGTCAGGAGAGGTTGCTGCTATCCCAAGCAAGACGGATCTTTGTCTAGGAAGGGGTTGACTGCATGCCAGGGGTAGCTCTCCCTGTGGGGCCATCCTCCACACTCGAAACTGTGCTTTGAGACCACGTGAAGCTGCATTTGTCAAGGCTGGGGTCAAAATTTTCTTAGTTAGTAACGTGTTAGCTTGATTTATACCTTCCAGGGCCTTAAACAATGGTATATGTGCCTCCATCTGCATGCTAATGATGGGCCTGCACACCCCTGAAGAGGGCCTGCTGCCTACCTACCCCACATTTTTCTAATGATCAGAAAATAGCAGCTTAGCATGCCAGCTGGCCTGAAACAGATGTTAGGCTGCAGCACTAGAGAGGGATGGGAAGATCTACCTCTGCAAAGAGTTCAAAGACCTCTTGCATGCCTAATGAGACCCTGATATTAATATTCTCATGTCATATATACACATAATTACCAATATATGCCATTAGGAGGCTGTTCCGTTAGATGCTTAAAAGTGGGGCTCTATACAGCCTTTATGTGAGTTGAACACGGTTCTTGGAATCATAAGATAAAATAAAACATCTCCCTACAGAAGTGGCATTTGGTCACAACTGAACAGTACTCGAATAATTATTTATTTTCTGAAAAAAGAAGGTTTTATTCACAAACAAAACTGTCCACATATCCCTGTGCTGTCCTGACAAATAGCAGTGGTTCCATGGAGCAGAGTGGGTGGCAGCCATTGACAGGCAGAAAAGGCGTGCCTTGGGTTTGGGAGAGGCAGAGGAAGCCAAGGATGGGAAGGCAGAGAAGCTAAGGATGGAGTTCCTGTGCTGAAGCCCCTGGCAGGTGAGGGTCTGAGGTCAGAGGGCCAATCTGAACAAGAGGCAGAATAACTGAGGCCGTAGCTGTGGTCTGTTTCCTCTGCTTAAGAGTTTAGTGTAAGACCCTCTAGGCCCATTTCTGAGCCAAGGCCTGGCCCTATATAAATGAACAGGCACTTTGAGGGTGACTGATGAGATGGGCTATAGACAGATTAGACAGACAAGCAGGTTCAGGCAGACAACATGATAACCAACCATTGAAATATATGTCAAAGCAGGACACTGTAGCACATAGGGCAAAATACATAGACTCATTTCATAATTTTTAGGAGAATGAGGTAGTAAAACAAACCCAGTTAAATTGTATGCAGAAAGGGAAAACATGTCAGGATTGTGTGTGTGGCATAAGCATGTGATCACAGCCTGAGCCATTGTGAAAGACAAAAGTGAAAAGTGCATGCCCAACCTGCTTTTCCCATCTCTGCATTTCTGGATTAAGGGGACAGGCTGGTGTGACATGGCCCAGTTATCACCTGTCATCCTGCACTCCAGGGCTCTCAGGGTGTCCTATCCAGTCACCACTAGCCTGTCTACATTGCAAAAGAGGCCCTGGAGTGAAGACAGAAGCACGTGGACTGTTCCAAACACTGGCTAACCCTCAAATTTATTGCACGTAAAAAGATGATTACTATTTTAGAAAATCAAATTGTTTCCAGATGATATAAGCCATATTCTCACGACCTTTATTTTGGATGGCAGATATTATCTATTTTTTTAAACGATGACTGATAAGCCCCTTTTACATGAACACATGCAATGTTGTGCTGATAAATGTGTGACAACCAGATGTCTGTGGGGGAAAAACAGGCTGGTTTACAGCATTTTCCAATTTCTCTGGTGTAAATACTCCCACCATAGCTGATTTTGATTACCAGTGTGTGAAATTACTGAACATGGAGTTTAGAAGAGATGCATAGTAGCAGACCATTACATAGTACTTCCATCTTACTGATGCTATACAAGCAAATCCTATATAATAAAAGGCTAATATGCAAATCAACCGAAAAGCAGAATAACCAGTAGCTATGATGCGTACTGACCACCAGGGGGAAGACACTCAATGCAGGAGCTTCCCACTGGTGGTCAATGCACTCCCACAGCAAACACCCCTTAGCCAGAAGCTGGGCTCACGGCTGGCGAGTGCAGTGGTGGTGGTGGGAGCCTCTCCCACCTCCACGGCAGTGTTAAGGATGTCCAATGGGGAGCAGGCCTACACCATCAATTGGACATCCCCCAAAGGCTTCCGGACTGTGAAAGGGTATAGACTGGGCTGAGGGACGCCCTCTCCCCACCGAGTACATGATTTTCAGGCACTGGGCCTCTACTAACCTTATAAACATAGACTCATAGAGCATAGGCTGACAGTTATCTGGGAGTGCTGGGGGTTGGGGAAGTGGAAGGACTGAACAAAAAAGAAAATGCGAAAGAAAAAACTCATAGACATGGACAATAGTGTGGTGATTTCTTATGGGGAGGAGAGGTGATGGGAGGTGGAGGAGATTACAGGGGGGATAAATGAGGATGGAAGGAGACTTAACTTGGGGAGGTGAACATACAATACAGTGTAGAGATGATGCATTGTGGAATTGTGCACCTGAAACCTGTATAATTTTGTTAATCAATGTCACCACCTAATTCAATAAAAAGAAAAAAAAGTAAATCAATGTGAAAAAGGTTATAGCTAAAGAATTCAATACGTAAATGAACAAAATAACTATAGAATCTCATCATACATTTCTTATTATTTGGAGGGCAGTTAATATATAATTGCAGTAAACTGAAAATTCTAAACTAACTTTTCATCTTACATTTTAAGATTATAATCCCCCAAAGGATTGGTTTGTGATTTCGAAAAAAACTCAATGTTATTCCTGACCTTTGAGAAACCTTTTAATAGGATCTTAGTCCTATACAGATATTTTTTAAAAGATGGAAAATACACATGGCTGCTTCTGTCAGTACCCTGAACTACTTGATGTCAAAGGGTTTTTGACCACAGCAGCCAGCCTAGGAACAGTCTGGTTTCAAGAGTAGGGCATGGGGTGTGGACCATCTGTGCATCTGCTAGGACCGAGCTGACCAGCTGCAGAGTGCTGATTTTGCACACTGTCTCCTCATTCTGTGTTTAGTGATGTCACATCACTAGCCTGAAATCTGCCATGATGGGAGTAATGACCCCACGTTAACCAGCAAACGTTCCAAATCAGAGCTCCAAATACCTCTTGTTAAACATTTACACCACTGGGCGAACCTGAAGGACATTGCCCTACCTCCCGCGATGCGAATGCTTGAATATAAATCAATATAAACTTCCATAGCACAAGCACAGACCTATTATGCCCAATGAAATAAAGTTCTAAGGATCTTGTTAACCTTCCTAGGAGCTTAACTTACTCTAGAATTAAAAAGTTAGCAAATCTGGGATATGTCTCTGCTCAAAAAGGAGCCACAATTTTTATTACAGTGGCAAATTTGTAGGAAAAAAAATCATTCAATAATAGGAGGAAAAGCAGTGCTAAATCAGCCAAAACAAAATGAGTGTTCCTAAAGTTTGAAAATAGAATTTATCTCAATTTAGTTACCTTTTGTTGCCTCAAAGTGTGAATGGAGGCATAATTACTTCATATAGCCAGCAAAACTTGCAGTATAGTTTGAAATACGTTTTAAACAAACATTATGACCGAAAGAGTTCATTCAACTTATATAATGGATGCCTGGATTTCCAACAATAAACTGAGCCCAGCATCATCCACAGTGTACTCTAGCTCTGCTGTTCTCAATGGAAACAGGTAACACTGCTTGAGGAGAAAATCTTTCTCTGGGTCTGTGAAAGCCGCCCCTGGACACTCACTCTCTCAGCTGAGTCTGTTATAATTAAGGACCTAAAACAAAGGCAGATGGGGATGAGGGCGGTTTGTCCACTAAGCTGGACTTCACTGATGATGGAATGTACCTGCCCCTTCAGGTTCTGACCAAGTCAGGTGAGTGGCTGGCATGGACAATCTGGGCTGTGACACCCTCTAAGGTGCCCCATGATTGGAGCTGCATGCCAGCCAGTGGGATCTATTCTTACAGGGATCTATTCTCCCAGGGGTTGGAAAAGCATACATAGGCAGGATGCCTTGGCTGTTCCTCATGGAAATAAATGGTTCTCTGTCTATAAAACTCTTATCTTAAAGGAAATTTAACCAAGTACCCTGAAAATCTCCCGAGACCTTCAGGAATTTTCATAATTTTAGAGAACTAAAGTTTTTACAAAATCTTTATTTAAGTGTGTGTGTGTGGTGGGGGGCAATTAACTTCTAATGTGGGTAAATATATTGCATAATGCATGGTAAGAGAAACAATAAAGACCACTAGGGCAACCCCAGGTAGGTGAGCTTTAAACACAGTGAAAACTGAGCTTTAAATAGTTTATATCATTTACATCTAGCGCCCTCTGGTGGTCCCGGAAAAGGTCCTCCGTTCCTGCATTCATCTGTTTTATCACTTTATACACGATTTATACATTCGTTCAGAAGGAGGTGTCATTTTTAAAAAATTCTTACCCTAGGATATGTTTTTAATTGATTTTAGAAAGAGAGAAAGAGAAAAGGGGAGAGAGAGAGATACATCGATTTGTTGCTTTCCATAGTGCCCCAACTGGGGATTGAACCTGGGACCTGAGCATGTGCTGAATTCAGGAACCAGACCTGTGACCCTTTGGTGCATGGAGAGGAGGCTCCAACCACCTGAGCCGCACTGTCCAGGGCCAGAAGGAGACACTTTCAACAGTAAATGCAGACATTAAATTATTATCTCTATGTAATTTTACCAGGTGAAGAAATAACATTCAGGTATTTTGAATTATTACCTCTTTAATTTTCTGAAAGTATGCTCTGATCATCAAAGCTTGTCCTCCCTTTAAAAGTCTTTTTTCTTTCTTTCCACATTTAAGATGACCGTTCATTATTGGAAATGATGTGAAGTACTAACATTGAATAATAATACCCAATGGGTTGGGTTCAAATAATCACCATCTAGCCACTGGTGCTCCACACCTGCTTTCCCATTCGCCCAGGAAACGTGAAATTCCCAAATGCTGTTTGTGAGACGCTGCTTTGGAGCCGCGGAAGTGAAACCACACGATGCGAAAGGGTCAGATTTGTGTTGATGACAGATGGCGGCACAAGATATGGACGTTGCTTATGATGCCACGCTAGGCTCTTGAAGAGCGCCAGCTTTGTTACTGAGAAGGTCAGTGCTGAGCAGAAATGACTACCTCTGCCTCGGGGTCCGAGTCTGGGATAGGGCTCAGGTTCAAAAGCAGGAGGGGGGCTGGGGGAGAGGCGGAGTGGAGAATTGAGTGATAGGCTCTTTGTAAAAATTGTATCAATGTGAGCATCGAAGAATTCCTCCTTGGCTCTTTCGCGTTTTAAAAGCAAATATAGACCCTTGCCTTTCCCTCTGGTGTTGGTGGTAGCCACGCTGGTGAGTTCTTGCCGGTTCACAGGGAAATGGAGCGCGCATCTGGGTGAGAGTGGTGGACACAGGTGCTCCCTCCCAGGGAGCGGAGGGAGCTTAGGAGCGTTCCCAAGTGATGGACGTGCGCGGCGCTGTCTAAAACAGCGTCAGGGGTCACCGGCGGCTACCCCGCAAGGACTGGAACCCCGCTCGCGGACTTACCGCCCTTTTCCACCCCGGCGGGCCACTCCGCAGGACGGGGAGGACGCCGGCTGCTCGGGCTCCCAGGTGAGGCCGCTGGGGGTCTCCGGGCGCACGCAGGTGCCTGCTGGAAAACAGCCGCGACACCTCGGTCAGACTGGGGGGGGGCTGCGCGAGGGGAGCCGCGGGGACCCTGCCCCGCCGTCGGGGGACTCACCTGCACACCCACCTGCACCAGCAGCAGCACCCAGAGCGCCGCGCCACCGGGGCCCCACATGGCCTCCGCGCCCCGCGCGCCCCACGCCCGTCGCCCAAGCAGCGCCCCCGAGGGGAGCAAGCGCGGCTTCACCCGGAGGAGCTCGGAAGCGTCCAGGACCGCGGGGTGGTCCCCAGCCGGGCGGCGTGCAAGAGGGCAACCCAGGGCCCGATCCGACCGGAGGGCAGGAGCCTTCCCCTCCGTGACTCCGCCACCCGCGAGGGGCTTTTACTGCGGCTCCGCACCGCGCGGGGGGCGGAGTGGCGGCCGCGGCTCGACGGGGGCGGTGCGGAGCACCCGCCCGCATCGTGGGAGAATGGGGGAGGGTGTTGGAAGGAAGGCAGGAGAGGACGCGAGAGGGGAGGGAAAAGCGGAGAGGACGGAGGAGGGGAGCAGAGCGGGGAGAAAGGGGAGCTGGAGAGGAGGGGAGAGAAGGAGGAGGGCAGGAGGGCAGGACCGAGGGGGAGGGAAGAGGCAGGGAGAGAGGGGTGGAGAAGGAGGGCACTGAGGGCTGGGAGGACCGGGATACTCGCCGGTCCGAAGTCGGATCCTCAAAGGGCGCAGGTGGTCACGAGGGTGGAGAGGGGCCTGGAGACGCTGGGGGCAGGTTGAATGGCCCACCCATTGCTCTCCAGACCTACTGTCTGGCCCTGCCTAGCTGGGAAGAGCACCGCTTCTCTTGACCTCCTTCCCCCCAGGGCTTTGCCTGCGCAGAGCAAGGCGCAGACACCTGCTGGCTGGAGTGAGGCTAAACTCGCCCTGACCCGGCTGAGTCCGCCCTTCTGCCTGGTGGAGGAGATGGGGTGCGGTCTGGGGAGCCCGAACCTTCTGGGAACCTGTGGATCTGTGTGTATGTGTGTTGCTCTGGGGCTTGTGAGGTGATGA
Organism: Lasiurus cinereus; assembly: GCA_011751065.1. Classification (NCBI taxonomy): domain Eukaryota; kingdom Metazoa; phylum Chordata; class Mammalia; order Chiroptera; family Vespertilionidae; genus Lasiurus; species Lasiurus cinereus. The sequence continues at coordinate 56,073,273 of JAAGEH010002531.1, read as the reverse complement.
GTGACTTGGAAGTAGAAGAAGCTCCCACTTCGGCGCCATCTGCCCAGGGATGTAGCTGCTGCGCTCCTGGTCCCCTGGGCCTAGGCTGTGACTGCCTGTGCAGGGGCTTCTGGGTGCAGCCTTTGGATCCCAAGGAGGAGCAGGAGGGCGGTCACAGGCCGAGCAACAATCCCAACCCTGGTTCTGCATCTCTCTACAGCTTGTGTGTATACATGCACATGTGTACGTTTCATGGTGAACGCTGTGTACATGAACTTGTGTGTGCACCTATCCAGATGTCAATGCCCCCTTGTGTGCGCAGGCTTGTGCGTGTGTGTGAGCTTGTGCAGGAGTACACCTGTTAGTGCTTGTGACCACTTTGCTCCCCTGGTTGCTCTTCATCTTCCTGAGTAGTTACATCCTGCAGTTCTCTGGTCTTTGTGGCTTATATTCAGTTTAGCCAAGGATCTCACAAAGGTTCTGAGTTTCACTCAGGGCAGATTTCCCTTTGTCCTGAGTGAGTACGGGGCACTGCATGCTCTGTAAGTGGGGATCTCTAATCATCGCGATTTAAGTCAAACATAGCCTGCTGGGAGTCAGATTCTCCAAGTATGACATGAAGACACCCAGGGGCCTCTTTCTATACATTTAACCAAGAGAAGAATGGCTGGCATAAAAGGATTCAAGTTTAGGATTTTTTTAAAGTAGTACCTAAATGAGTCTCTTTCCTTTGTGAGGAAAGAAATGATATAATTTTTTTTTTTACAATAGTGAGTGCTTTTTTCAGTTTCTTTGGCTATTCACTGAATTCAATGCTCATCATACACCTGGAATGCCTCTCCATCACACAGATCAAAGGCATACTCCAGCCTGGGGGTCTGGGTTGGGAGCTCAGATGAGAGAAACTAGTACACTGGGTGTAACCAGAACTGCCAAGAACACAGTGCAATAATGTGATTTGTGACTTAATAAGATAAACACACACACACACACACACATACACACACACACACACACACAAACACTGTCTTCTAGTTGTGGCACAGGGCTCCAAAAACTCTTGGAATTTTCCAAGTGCTGAGAGCATTAAAGGTGTCTTTTGTAATGCTAATGAGATGACCTTGCACCCTAGACTATGGGCTAGTTGCCTGGAGAACCACACAGTGAATTCCTAAATGCCAGTCCCGAAGGGGAGCTGTTTCTACTCTCTCCTTGCGGACCTGGAATCACTTTTGTCTTTATCAATGGATCCAGATGCTTGATCTGACTCTCTGCAGCTTGATCTGGTCTCTCTGGACCTCAGTCTTCTATCTGCACAACAAGAATGGCAGCGATGGCTTGCAGATGTGATGGGGTTAGCTGCACTGATCTACACACATAGCAAGAAAGAGCTCAACCCTGCTCTCCTCCTTCTTTTCCAGATCAGGAATGGAGATCAACCTGGAGCAAAGTGTCCCCAAGGAAGAGGGTGGAAGAGTTTGACTCAAATCAGACCATCACTGAGGAGGGACACCAGGGACAATAGAGCCCATTTGACAGTGTATTCCTGTTCCCTGCGTCACAACAAAGTTAACTTGGAATAACATATGTAAACTACAGCATTTTGCTTCCAAACACTATTGTGATATGGCATTTACTTTTGTGGAGAAGTCTGGAGGCAGGTTTGATTTTGTTCTCCAGTTCGGATCCTCATAGAACCATCACTTATCCTTGCTTCTGGGTTCTTTTAGGATGTGTTTGGCTGTGCATTTTGTCATATTTTTTTCTTAAACATCATAAGTAAATAGTTTTTTTTTCAGTTTTGGGAAGATATAGATACTTATGTGCTTATTATTTTGGAGATATGATATTTAATAAATGGTATTTAGTATTAAAATAGACAGTTTAGATCATTGCTGAATAAAATGACAAAGATGATTATTGAAAAAGAAAGTATGTACACATGTATACATAACTAAATGAGGCCAATAGAAATAGCATGTTTTGCATTTCACAAAATATTTTCAAGGAATAGAAAGGGAAGAAAGCACAGAAAAACAAGTGTAATGCAACTGAAATTCTATTCTACAGATTAGGGAGTCAACATACATGCTTTATTGGTAACTCTGAACATAGAGAATTAAGCTAAGATCCTCTTGAAAAATTGAAAGTAAATACTGGTGGCTAAAATAAGATTATATGAGAATAGAAAAGTAAGTAAGATATTTTGAATATATAGAAAAAATAGAATAACAACAGGGAAAATAAAAAGCAGAAGGTATAAGGTGTGACAATAGAATACAAAAAAATTATAACTATATACAATGGGTTAAATTTACTTACTATAGAACAAAGTCTTAGATTTTGTTATGGTAATAAATTTCAATCATAAACTCTTAAAAGTGCACACAAACTGCAAAAAAAAAACACACCTAAAGTATTACATTACTCAACTAATATTAAATTAAAATATTTGCCAGAGAAATAAAATAAAATTGAGACTGCCAGAATATGACCCTAGGTACATTTTCTAACCCCCAGGATGGTGCAAATAAGCTGCCAGGTGGTGTGAGTGAATTAATCAGCTGAGCACGCATAAGGATATTCAGAAAAGTTGCCTTTATTGCAGATTGCACTATGCCGTGACTCAGGGAAACCAGTCTCCAAATCCTGAGTGATGAATATGGATGAAGCTTTCCCTTTATACTGTTAGTTCTTTTGTCCCCAAAATATGAATCAGGCTTCTGGACCCAGCATGGGCTTTGCAGCCCCTCATGAGTTGGAATGGGGGAAGTGAAATTACACCCAGAGGCTTTCCAACACTGACACCAGCCTCTCTGCGGATTGTATATAGTTTGTGGTTTATAGCCTCTGTAAAATGGGAGTATTCTGGGAAACAGGTTCTGAAAGGCATTCTATATAATATAGAGCTAATATGCTAATGGTTGAGACACCCTCACAGCATAATGACAGTTCAGCAGGAGGATGTGTGTTAGGCGGGGCAGAGCCGCCATGTTGCTTTGGAGACGAGGCAGAAGTGGGAAGGCACCTGGAAGAGGCGGAACCATGCCATGGTGGGGAGGATGAAGGTGAGAGCCCATAGCGACCCCTCACCAGTCCTTCACCACTCATCCTTCGTCCTCAGAGCACACCACCGCCCACCTGCCAGGAGAAGGAGCGCAGCACAAAGGTGGCCAGGAAGCGGCATTGGAAACTCTGCAGCAGGCGTGAGGCTTCCATGCTCTCCTCTAGTGCCATGATGGGGCGGAGCTGCTGTGTTGCTCCAAAGATGGGGCAGAAGCAGGAGGGCACCTGGAGAAGGCAAGACCAGCCAGAGGTGACTCGTGGGGCCAAGGGCAGGGCTTGAAGCAGCCAGAGAAGGCCAGAGGGGTCGGGGCGGGACCAGGCACACTGGGGCTCTGGATGGAGAGGTTAGGGTGTCAAGGCAGAGCAGCAGGCAGGTGGGCAGGGCACACATGGATGGGCAGGGCCCTGTGATTTTGTGCACTGGGCTTCTAGTCACAGTTAAGAAGGGAGTTTGATAAGAATGGAGTTTATCTATCAGCAAGCAAAAGTGTACGTTTATCAGCAAGCAAGGGTGTATATCAGAAGGCAGGTTACTGGCACAGATTCAGATAACTAGCCCCCCAAATGTCTTATTTTCCCCTTGAAGGAGACTTCATTTTTCCATCTATGTAAAGGAACACAATAAAAACAGAACCTCCTTCAGAAGGCTGATATGAGGATGCAATAACTTGATACTTGTATCAATTTAGAACTTAGAACAATGCCTGGAATGTATGAATTGCTATATAAGTAAAATAAAACTTTAATTTAAATGAAATTTAATGCATTTATATAAAAACGGTACATATTACTGTTAACAGAGGGGAGAAGGTCTAATCTCCTGCAGTTGCTTATGGGGGTGAAATTCTTGCAGTATCCCAAGAAAAAGAATTTCTTGAGACTTGAATGTGAGGATGTGATATTGTAGGAATCAAATCCCTGAGTTTACAAAGTCCCATTTCCCTCAGTACAGTTATAGAAGAAAGTATAGCTTTAGTTTCAGTAGAGCTAAAATCAGAATCAGTATCCGGATTTTCCTTTCTAGGTGAGAGCAATGTCCAGTCTAGCATCAAGCTATCTTAGCTTGTGTTCCCTGCTGCAGCCCTTAGCTGATTACAGTTGAGGTCCACAGGTCTACGTGGCTATGGAGGAAATGCAAGGAAACCAAGAGTAAGCCAAAGCACAAGAGCAACAAGAGTCACAAGTCAAGCATGCCAAGAGCAACAGACAGCAAACTCCTTTGTTTAGGAGATAATGTAGTCCCAAATTTTCCTGCACTTGTAGTGGCCACACCCTTTCTGGCCAACCATCTCTGTCCCCAATGTCACCCCAATGTCACCCCAACTTTATGTGACATGGATCTATCTTCCCTTTGTTGGATCCCTCCCCCAGTGTTTTGCAGTGACTAGAGTGGGGGCTCCCTGGGGCATGCAATGTTGCTGCTTCCAGGTGAAGCTGCCCAAATGACATGCTTATAATGTCTGGCTTCCCCCCTTGCTTCTTTCCTATTATTACTAACTACCTAATGACAATGGTATCATTACTCTGACAAAATAAAACAAATGGAAAAAATAATTGGCAGTATCAGATCAGTACAGACCAAACTAAACATGAATACATTTCCTTAGTTCAAAACTTTGCTTCTAAATCCAGTTGATTTGCATGAGAAGCAGTTCCAAATCCAGTTGATTTGCATGAGAAGTAGTTCCAGTGATTGTTCCAGAATAAAGATTGCATCCTTGAACAGAGTTTAGCATTTCTGCCAACCAAACTTCACAGCAAATCTGTTGTGGCCAATCCAATTCATTTTCCCATATCACATCTCATGTGTAAATACCTTGACTAAGTGGACTCACTGCCTATCAGACTCACACAGATCATGGGAGAAGAGAACCAGTCTTACTATTTACAAAAGTGTCTGGAAAACATCAGATGATTTTCAAATATAAAATATCTCATCTGCAATGTTGCAAACACCACAGTGTATATGGTACTTAGTGCCCTGGGACAGATTCAAATGGAAACCTTTCCCCCTTCCCGCCTCTACTCCTCATCTACAACTAATTACCATGACTCCATTATGAAGCAATTTTAACTCAGCTGTCTTATTCTATCTTCATGAGATGGAGAAATCCAAGCTCCCAAATTCCAAAATTCCAGATCAGTAACTACATGATAGTATTTATAGATTAAGACCAGTGTACATACCATCCTATTACTAATGTTTCTTTAATGAAGAAAGTAATTGTGGGTCTGTAAAATCACTAGGATGAAATGATTCCTGATAAGCAAGCAATAATTTATTTTGGGAAATCTGAATTCTCAATTTTTACTTATGTCTAATTTAAATAAGAGCTTCTCACTTTTCTTGTTTTGTCTACCAGTTCATTCAAAAGCACTAATGAATTTGGCTGCTCTTACCAAATTCAGATTGGTAAGTGTACAAGTCTGATAGCATCCTTTTGTTAACATAAAGAACATTCAAAGCAATAAAGAATTTTTGTGAGTTTATTTGAGCCAAACTGTCAACAAGTGCCAGGAAACCGAATCTCAAGGTATTGGGATTATGCTCCTGAGAATGGCAGTTTTTCACCTTGTTTTATACATTACAATCAAAGGAGGAGACTTAAATGAGTTACATAAAATCCATTGGTGATAGGTTAAAGGAGGCTGGAGAAAGCAAAACAGGTGGTAGTGAGGCTCTGGGATTGGATAAAAAGTAAAATGATAGACAGATGCTTCATTTAGTTAAGTAGGATAGTTAACAGTCAACAATTAACATGGTATCTATAACAATGAAGGAATTTATGGTCTCAGTCCTGTGCCACCCAGGAGCATTTGGTTGTGTCCTGAGGGTCCAGAAAAAGGGAAGTTACAAGGTACCCTCCCATTTCACAGGTTTGTTAAAGATGCAAAAAGACAATAGGCTCAGTAAAAATTGAAGTTGATCTTTGTCAGGAAAGATACTGGCCTAGGATATGACTACCCACTATAAATTGCTTTTTAATTAAAGGTTTTTATTTCAAACTACCCTTTCTGGTTATTTAGGTTTCTTGAGTTTGCAAGGCCTTCCCTGAGTTAGTCAGGTTAGCATGTGGCCCTTTTTTCGTCCACATTTTGATACAATTTGGAATTTCAGAATAAACTAAATATATAATAACTAAGATAAATTAAGTGAATGCAAATGTAGATTATGTTTTTCAAACTCTTTGTGCCTCAAACACTGGATAGGTCCCTCTTAGCAAAAACAGACACTGATTATGAAGTGTTAACTTAGATGTTGAAAAGTCACTTTCTAGAAAATTAAACTGTTGATCAGACAGTCCTGGACAATATTGTCCTCATTTTTCCCAGTCCTTTCACGTGGGAAGTTCTGATCAAACACACCTTTCTCACATCCTCTCTGCTTTTATTCTTTCTTTCTCTTCCTCTACCATGCATCACATCATGTATTTGCTGGACACCTTGTGTATTGCCTTCATTCTCCTGAAATGTCTTGCTCACAGCTACATCTCTCCCACTCAACAGCCCAGCATTTGGCCGGGACTATCTCCATGAAGGAACAGGGCTACATTCAAGTTTCCTCTTACCTGTTATGTTAGGAAAAGCCACAATTGTCGGGCTCCAGAGCAGTAATAGGGGAGCAGGTACCTCCCAGCCTGTCCTGAGAACCTCCAAACTGCTTTAGTGAGAAGCAGAAGGCATGAGCCCTTAGCTTGCATTTTAGCATGCAAATGGTTGGAAGAATCACATTTCTGTGCTCAGGGACAGCAGCTGGCACAGAAGACAGTCTTTCCAGGTGGAATGCCTGTTAACTGTGGACGTTTAATCTATGTCCACTTTCTCCCGACCCTACCCCACAGAAGTCACCACTGAGGAGATGAGAATTTGAAAGTTTATATTTTAGAACATGCAGTGGATTTAAGTCTTTCAATTCAAAATCTGCCCACATATTTTACCCATCATCTGAGCTTCTCCTTTGTCATACTTCAGAACAGAGACTTACTAGAGGGGAGGAAGAGTTGATCAGTTTCCAGGAAAAGACCTACCCCAGGAGGCCCAGGTGGATGCTAGTGGACACTGGTGCTCAGAACTGGAGCTTCGTGCAGAGCTGTGTGGCAGAACCCAGAGGCAGAAAATGGCTCCAGGCAGGGATGGAGGCTCAGGCACAGAAGCTGATCCTAAGAGCAAAGCCTCAATCAGAAGATCAGGGCAGAGGGCAGATTTAATCAATGACAGCCTGGTTGTCTGACAGCGATGACAGCTATTAAAGGGTGAGTGTGTGCCCTTTGAGATGCTGTACAATTTTGAAGAAATGACAGGAAGGCTGCTGCTCCACTTACTAGTAATCAGCAGCTTCTGGGCACCATGTGTGGTTTTGATGTAAGTTCCAACGTGTTTGGGGCTCACAGTCCAAAGTTAACTAAAACATGCATGGCCTTTCAAAGTGAGAGGCAACAAGCATTTATTTGAGAGCAATAAGATCAGCTTTTCAGGGCACACTGATTTAGGCGGAAGCCCAAAGAGTGTTCCAATTAGGAGACAAAGGCAAGAGGTATTTATGAGAAAGGGAAGGGGCAATTACATAAATGGAAGTAAGGCATTTCTATTGGTGCAGATAATATAGCATGGCGATGCTAATTGTAAACAATGCCTTTACTTTTCAGGCTGGTTGGCATCAGTTTAGTAGTCATAATATCCGCTTTCTTGTTATTTTTGGAAACAGTTCTTTGGGATATAAGGTTGCTTTAGGACTAGCCCAGTAGTCTGCAAACTAGGGTTTGTGAGCCACATGCGGCTCGCGAGCTGCAGTTTGATCAGTTGACTAATGAGTTTGCAAACCACTGGGATAGGGGCTTAATCACAAGGAACAACAACAGCCTATAATTCTTTCAATCGTGCATCTAGGTCAGTGGTCAGCAAACTCATTAGTCAACAGAGTGGCAAACAGCGGCTCGCGAGCAGCAGTTTGCCGACCACTGGACTAACCCAAAGGTTACTTTGTCCTATTTTCACATGTCAAAGATTTGAGGCATAGGACTTGCAAGACAGTTCTTCTGGGAAGAAAGCTTTGACTCCATTTTAAAGTTGCTCTTTTTAACCCTGGCAGGGTAGCTCAGTGGGTTAGAGCATCATCCTGCTATACCAAAGTTGTGAGTTTGATCCCTAATCAATGCACATAGAAGTGGTCAATGGATGCATAAATAAGTGGAACAACAATGGGTATTTTGAACTCTCTTTCTCTCTCAATTAAAAAAAAATTAAAGTGTCTTTGCTCATTATTATTTTTGATAGTTACAATAAAGTAGGTTTGCAGTTCCATAATAAACTCTCCCTTCCTAAATTTGCCCACAAATGTGGCAGCAAATCCAGAAGGATGTAATGGCAGGGATGCTGTCAGCAAGAATTCCTGCTCAGTCCTGTTAGCACATTATGTTTATAAGAGTCTAGAGGTTGACTTGATAGCACTTTCCCAGGTGGTTCCGATTTACCTGTCCTTAGGAGCCCAAGGAAAGTAATAGCTGGTAGGTTCTGTACATTCTGGACTTGGTCCTAAAAATGAAAGATATGTGTGTGTGATGTGCGTGGGTTAAGACAGAAGTAGTAAAAAAGACATAGACAGTTTTTATTGGGAAGGAACCTACTGGTTTGAGCTAAATTATGACAGCTCTTAGGCTGCTGCTGAGGAAAGTCCAAGAAACAAAGTACTAACAGACCCTTTCATTGCTCATCAAGCCCTACACACATGGATGCTCTCCAAAACAAGTCTCTGACCTTCATATGACCCCATGCTCAGTTCTAAGTCACTTGCCTTAACTCAATTGTCACCACATCTCTCAGCCCATTCCCATGATTCCTGACCTTGATCTGGGATGTGTTCCTCAAATGCATCATCTGACTTGGCCTCTGCAGCCCAGGCCTTAGCCTCCCTCATCTCTCTTTGCACCCCATTCACGTCCCCTTTAAGGCCTCAAAACAAATCCTACTTTATGATAATTTATGCAAAGGCACATAGCTCTCAGAAATTGTTCAATCCACCTACCAACCTACCCATCTATCTAACAAGATGGGCTTATTTCCAGAGCCAGAGTGACTTTCAGAGTAAACCCAAGCCCAGTCTTCTCCAATTCACATTGTGGAATTAGTTTGAATCACCCACAGCTCATCCACATAAAGCTGCATGTGATCTAACTCCACCCCACTGACCATTTTGCTGATCGAGCAAGATACCTTATATTGGTTTCTCTTCTAATGCTTTTCTTTGGACATAGTGCCTTCCCTCTCTGCCTACTAAAGCCTTCCTATGTTTTGTAGACTGGATTGATACTACATCTTTCTTCAAGCTTTATTCACTTACTCAGTCACTTCACTTATCATCTCTCTCTCTCACTTAAAAAAAATATATATAATAAAAGAGTAATATGCTAATTGACCATACTTTCATGATGCACACCAGCCAATCAGGAGTGAGTTTGCAAATAGCCCAGCAAAGATGGTGGGTTAATTTGCATATACAGACACCCAGCGGCCAGGGGTGGGTGGGATGCTTGCATCACTCTGGGCCTCTGGGCAGTGTGGGAAGGCAGAAAGGCAGTTCTGGGCTGGAGCAGAAAGGAGAAGGCAGTGCAGGCAGCCAGGGAAAGGAAGGCCCATTCTGCATGAATCTTTGTGCATTGGGTTTCTAGTATATATATAATTATTATTATTATTCAGGTACAGGAAGGCCAACAGAGCAGGAGATGACTTCACTGTAAATATAGTTTGTTACTCACAGATTCCAAAAGGGGTGACATATCACATGATGGGCACATTTGGGAGCATCAGGGTCAGGAGGCAGAGGGAGAGCTGGAAAAAGTGGGCAAGAACCTCTTTTTGTGTGTGGTTTCCACAAGAAGAAACAGGTCAGGTAGTGCAGGAAAGCTTGGGGTTGGCTAATTTGAATAACTGCAGAGGGCTCTGAGGATTGGAGCCATTCTTACATGTTGGGCATTTGAAGTGACTAAGGCAGTGGCAGAAGTGTGTAAGTGCCAGATAAAAGGGGGTGGTTGGGGCCCAGGCTCTTGGTTGGCTGGTTAGCATATGAAAAGTGCACTTGCAGGTGAGCCCTAGGAGAAGCTCTCTTTCCAGGATGAAAAAGGTTCAGATTTCAAAGCATCAATGATACAGAAAAGAAAACACATGATTAATAAACCCTTTTTCTCTCTTGGCACGTATGTCTTGCCATGTATCCTTATTTTTTAACATCTAACTCATTTAGTAACCTCCATAATAAAGGAATGCTTTCTTGTTCAACTTTATATATTTTGCAAAATCTACTAGTATTGAATTATAATTGTAAATATTCAAAAGATATTTTTTTGGGGGGGGCGGCAAAAGATAGCACAATAGAAGTTTTACTTGGAATGTGGCTAAGGGAGGACAGAGTAGCAGAGATATGAAGGGTGGCTATAAAGAGTTGCAGGCACAGGGGGACCAATAAATAAAGTTAAATAGAATATGCATACTTGTCTGCAAGACTCAGAATTTGACCTCCACATGGATTAGTAACAGTTGACTCTATTGAATCTCCGAAGGAAACTTTATAAAATGCAAAAGTGTAGTAATTCATAAAGGACTAAATGATAAACTCTTCTTTTTGGACAATTCCTGTCTTTCCTTCACCTGATAATTATTTTCATGTCCTTATTTTTAGCACCTCCTAGAAAACCCCATATTCACTTGATTACAGTAAGAGCACATGCAGCTTTTCTATTACATATGATGCATATAAAATGCATGTTTATTGTGAGTGTGAATTCTTACTAAGTGTATTTCTTTTGTGGTTGTTTGAGGAATGGCCTGGGTTTGGTGGCAGTGCTCACGCCCTTAAGATGACTCCAGGAGACAAACGCAGAGTCAGGGACCCAGAAAACCAAAGACTCTGGGAAGTTTGCCAAAGCTTCACTTCAAACCAATCTTTCAAATTAGATTTGCAGATGCCTCTTTTACTCAGTGGGGAATCTGGGAAATAATGGAATATTTGTAAAGTATGTGTTAATCTAATGACCTATTTCCATTTAACAACTTCAAAGTGTCATAAATGCAAGACACTCATTAATGTTTCCAAGTGAGGCATAAAGCTGGCCAGGCAATTTTGAAGCTGAGTCTTGACAACACACAGCCTTTGGAAACTGGTTGTCTCTGCTCTGATTTGGGACATACCCTAGAGAGGTGTCTTTAAACTTTCCTTTTTAGGCACAGGATATAAGGAATAAGTACAGTATAAGCTTTCTGTGCAACTGTCCAGAATACAGGGCTCAGGAGTTCAGAGGAGTCATTCTCTTATACACATTCATGGGGCCGGTCCTCTTCAACACTGATGAACACTATGAATTGAATATAAATATCTCTGCACAGATGAGTTTCATGGCATATTCACCTGTTAGTGACAGAGCCACTGAGGTTTTGCTTCTTGCCCCCAGTGTCACAGGTTCTAAGCTGCTCTCACATTTTAAGTGGACAAGCACTTCTCATCGTCAATGTTATTTCTCCCATCTGTGCTCCTGGTGACAATGCCCCTCGCCCCACTTCTTCTGGATGCTTCATTGACTAGCACTCCTTGAGACTCACTTGTTTCCTATATGTCACACATCAATCCTGGTAGGGCTTTATTATTTCCCATTTCTCATAGAGCAAAACCTTAAACCAGAGGGTATTTATTTACTGTTTAGGGGGAGTGGCAAATACAGTATTTGAGCTCAGATTTTCTGAGTTTAACTATTCTGTAATCCAATCTTTGCCTTGCTTTCTTCCACCTCCTTGTAATCTTCCTTATGCTCTCTTATTAATTTCAAATACATAAAATAAGCTGCAAAGCTGTCATTCACTGAAGCATGTGAGATTTTGCTTCCTGGCAGTTGTCAGTTTGGTTCAAATAAACTCATAAAAAATCTTTATAGGTTTGGATGTTTCTTATGTCAACAAGTAGTAGAAAGTGTTTGGATCTTAATAATAATAGAACGTAAGAGATGAGAAATAAAGAGATAAAATTCCATGGGCAGAAGTTTCCTGCAAAGGTACACATCCTGATCTTTGGAGGGCAGCCATTGCCTCAGCCACCTGTCCTGTGCCCACACCACCCTGCAGGCTGGTCCTAATGGGAATAAGATATCTCTCTCATTAAGATCTGACACCATCCATTACAGGTGGCTTTGGTACATCAGGGATATTGTCAGACCTTAGGTTATCTCCTCTCTTTCACTTCCCTTGTGATGAAAACTCATACCTTTTTTTACCCTCCCATTTGAAAAAACAAAACATGTACTTCTAATCACTTGTGTTGAGTTCCAGTCTCTCAATTCAAGGTTTTTAGGGACATGGAACACTTCTGTAAAACAAAATAAAAAATCAAAACTGAGGAGCTATCCACAGAGAAGAAGCTTTGAAGACACAGTGCAAGATAAATTCAAGGCAGAGCTGGTTTAAGGTGACAACCAACAGGCAAAATATCCCCAAAGAGCACAAACCACTGTTGAGGGGACTAAGGGCTGAGGCCAGAATAAAACAATAAATGATTCAAAAGACAAATTATACACTTACCTCCCAAGAAAGATACTTCCTAAAAGCCTAATGGTTGACATAAGCACTAAAGTTTCTTATAAATTCATGAAAAAAATGTTACAGAAAATTTGGCAAAATATATTAACAAAAACTTTATATAAATATAATTAGTTAAATTAGTGGTAAATTTATAGTATAACTCATTCACAATGAAAGAAATGTGCATCTCTTTGGTATCACTTAGAAATAGAGGACCATAGCCCTGACCGGTTTGGCTCAGTGGATAGAACGTTAATTTGTGGACTCAAGGGTTTCAGGTTCCATTCAGGTCAAGGGCATGTACCTTGGTTGTGGGCACATACCCAGTAGGGAGTGTGCAGGAGGCAGCTGATAGGTGTTTCTCTCTCATTGATGTTTCTAACTCTCTATCCCTCTCCCTTCCTCTCTGTAAAAAATAAATAAATAAATAAATAAATAAATAAATAAATAACCATAGAGAAAGAAAATAGGTTTACCCACCCTCTTAAAAAGAATCAGCGCTAGGTACACAGGTTGAGAAGATGTCATGATGACATCTGGTGGCAGCAGGTGACATCGCTGCCCCACCCATATCTTCTCTGCCCCATCACCACAATGTACACCAGCTGCCAGGCACCTGATTCTCTTAGCCTCAGGTCCCACTCTGCCCGCCCTGGGCTGATCTTTCAGTGCACATGGGAGATGAAACTTCTGAGGGAATACCTGCCCCTTACCAATGACTGACCCCTATTGGTGGGTAAGCAGCCCTGTTCCCAGCCTTCTAAGGGGACACACTAGGAAGTCTGTGCAATACTCATACCCAGAATTTCCCACAGGATTAACAATTATGTTAAGAACAATTTACATATTATTCTTAACTATTATTATTTAATTCTAGTGTCCTGGTGCACAGATTCCTACACATTGAAAGGAAGTTAATAAGAAGAAATACTTTTAATATCGCTATTTTCCCTTTATAATAGAAGTGTCAATCAAATTCATGATGGACAATGACAGATCAAAAAACACACATGCAATTGGTGCCAGCAAGAGCTTTATATGTATCACACATGTGCAAGTCAACTTAGCTTTTTACATATGGAGAATAAACATGCTTAATTAGACCTGTTTTCTGATTTAGCTAAACTTTTTCCAGCCCAGTGAAGCACCCCAACTTCTCTTTCAGGCAATTGTCAGCATCACAGCAGTAAATATCCACACAAAGCAGATGATTATTGTAGATCATCCAGGGAGAACAAAAGGTAAAATATTTAACTGTAGCAGTGTTTGACCATGCACAGTAAGAAAACCTGAAGTCATTTTCAAGTTCCACCATTTCTTATTTCTTTTCAGTTGGGTCAAGTTTCTGAAATTTTAAATCTTCATTTTCTGGCTAATGAAAAGAAAATAGCATTCTACCAAGTCTCTTATCTTTCTATTCCAGGACTTCTGTGAAGATCAAATGAGATGAGGCACTGGAAAACACTTCACAAACATTTGGTTAAAGTGTAAAATATTTGCACCTGGCTGTAAAGCAAGTTGTGTTCTTGGGCTGAAGAAACGTCAAGGAGGCTAGTCACTAGGGAGAGGAAGCGGGGCATTGCTATGTGACATCATTACCTGGTGCCCACAGCAATGATTTCCAGACTGGGCTGGGCTGTGGGCTGCACTTTGTGTCATGGGGTCTTGGCAGTGTTGGCTGCAATTTGGGAGGGTTGGAAGGACAGACACTTAGCCTTTTATATATATAGACTAGAGGCTCAGTGCAGGAAATTCAGACATCCCTCTCACAATCCAGGATTGCTGGGTCCCAACTGCTTGCCTGCCTGCCTTCCTGATTGCCCCTAACCACTTCTGCCTCCCAGCTTGATCACCCTCTAACCACTCCCCTGCCAGCATGATTGGTGCCTAACTGCTCCCCTGCCATCCTGTTTGCCCCTAACTGCCCTCCCCTGCAGGCCTTGGTTGGGGTTAATTTGCATACCCGCTCCTGATTGGCTGGTGGAGTGGCTTGTGGTAAAGCAGAGTGATGGTTATTTTGCATATTACTCTTTTATTAGATAGGATTATTATTATCATTTCTCTACTTTAAAAATTTTTAGTTTTTTTAAACTATATTTTATTGATTTTTCACAGAAAGGAAGGGAAAGGGATAGAAAGTCAGAAACATCGATGAGAGAGAGAGAGAAATCGATCAGCCGCCTCCTGCACGCTCCCTACTGGAGATGTGCCCGCAAGCAAGGTACATGGCCCCGACCGGAATTGAACCTGGGACCTTTCAGTCCTCAGGCCGACGCTCTATCCACTGAGCCAAACCGGTCTCAGCTAAAAATTTTTAGTTTTGAGGAAAGTACCTAACCAGGTCTTCAAAGAAAGTTCAGTAGGGGACATTTACCAGAACCTTTTAAACTTTAATTTTCCCATAAGTAGATAGAAGTTATGTAATGGACACATTTTCCTCAGAAGCAGGAATCTTTTTTTTGTGTGTGTAAGAGAATAAACCATCAGGGAAACCTCTTTGAGGTAAGAAGAACTGGGCAAGATCCTATGGGAGAGGACAGTAAGAGGCTGACTGAGCACTGAGGATCAGGGCCAGTCCCACTTGCTCTAGGAAAACAGGCTCTTGGTTCATGATGGTGCATGGCTACTTGAAAATCAGGTCCAAGTACTGCCCCCTTTGAGAATTAAATTCCAGCATCATTTTGGGGCAAGTTTTTAATGTAGAAAAGCATATAAAACACATATAATGCAAAGTAATGAATATAACATTTGGCTCAAAAATAATAAACCCATTAAGAATTCTTGATGTACAGAAATAGATTTTATGGAGAATTTTTTGGAAAAATAAGCAGAAAAAAAGGGAAGTGAATGTACACATGTGTGCACACATTAAGCCCAGGATTAAGGGAGGCCAGGGTTTCAGGCCTATTTGCATTTCAAGGTTTTCTTGGAGATTATAGCCACCAAAGGGATCCTTTGTAAGAAACTCTGGTTGGAAAGATTAGAAACTATATGCTTGCTGCCTAGAGAATTCCTTTCAACATGCACAGACCCTGCATGTCAGAATCTATGAAGTCTGTATGTTTCAAGGACCCAGACGACCACCTCTAAGTTCTGGCTCATGGAACCACCGTGAGGCTCTCTATGTCGGGCACATGGCAAACTTCTGGGTGTCAGACTTTGGATGGCATGGTTGCCATGTATCATCAGATGTAGCACTGAGACACTGAGTGGCCCAGCTATGGGACCCTACTTTTTATGCAAGCAGCCAGTCAGTCTTACTCAGGCACTAGAGCAGGGTTCTCCCTGCCCCAAACATATGGTGCTTTCAATACAAACTGAGTGCTGGCCATCAGTGTCTGTGATAGGCACAAAATTTACTAGATCAATCTAAAATGAACCATGATCTTAAAAGTATAAATATTTCTCAAGTGTACATGTGAGTCCTCTGATTTGCCATGTCTTCTCAATGAGTGTCATGGACCAGAATAATCTACTTAGAATGCCTTTACATTGCCAGCTGGCTGTGGATGTCTGTGGGGACCATGTTTTTCATCTTGGGTAAGCCATTTAAGCCCTGAGGTGCCTTAATTGACAAAATGATGGACCAGTCATTTTCTCTATCCAATAACTTTTGAGGCCCACCATTTTTCTCTTAACCTCTCAACATTTTATTATTGTTGCAATCTGTATTCATACTGGGTATCTAATTCATTTATTTAAATTTCTATGCAATATCTCACTAAATATGGGTATCATTTATTCACTGATATATCTGTTCTAAGACTATAGTAGGAAACAAAGTCTGAATTTTGAGGAATTATCAACCTAACATCTGGACTCCCAAACCTCAGTGTCTGATTCACAATATATTTAGGTCTGGCAGGAATCACTGAGAGACATTCTAGAAAAATTATTTTTTTACTTAGTTTACAATCTCAATTGAAATTGATTCTTCAATCATTAAAACTTGAAGGAATTATTAGTTTTACTCATGGAAAAATTAGTTTCACTATTAGTAGCATTTAGAAAATATTCCCACTTCTTTAGGCTTCTCTGAGTGACTGCCATGCTGGTAAAGTGAGAAGACTGAATGGTTATAAAGATCAAGTTCGTAAGTGCTTTCTTCTGTAGGAGAGAACACTGGGGAGAAGTAAAACTTTGGTTTGAGCTTGACATTCTGAATTGTAGCTATAGATATGTACATGATTCATAAAATTGCTTTGAATTAATAACATAATCTGTAGTTGTGGATATTTTTTTCTTGATCATTTTACATCTTTGACCTTGAAAATTCCATAAGATAATATAGGTCACACTGCATAACCCCAAAAATCATTAAGTAATTTAATAGGATGTTACTTATAATTGCAATGTTCTCTATACCTATTTTGGATTTTCATATCTATATAGATAAGAACTTATCAGTGATGGAAAAATAGGTGGCAAGAAGATTAGGGTGGGAGAGAGCAGAAGGAAGACTGGAGAGGCAGGAAAGGGCCCAGTTCACAATGCTGGCCTCTCACCCACTAAGTGTCTTTAGAGCAGGGCTCATCTGCTTTTTTAGAAACCAGTTGATAATGATAGTTTTTACCCATAAAAAACGAATCACAGCAGTAAGGGCCATGTTGGTTCAGGAGCAGCTTCCAGACCAGAGTCCCAGGGGCCATAAGTAGAAAATCAGCAGGTATTAGTTAATACACTTACAATAAAAGACACATGTGAATGCTAAAACTCCCTACCCAAAACTCCATCTCTAGGGAGAAAGCTGGAGAGAAGCTAGGCATATAAAAATCATATTAACAAATCCATCATTGGCTTTGAAACAATACTAATGCAAAGAAGAGTGGTTTGAAGCCACTAAATTTGGTTTGCAGCCACAATAAATTGGCTTGAATATGTTTATAGAAAATTTTACACAAAGTGTACAGCATCTTGTTGCCATCTTGTCTAAAATTAAATTTTAGTTTAACCAACTTTCAAGGATACAGCATGAGGCCCTGCCTGGCCCAAATAGGCATTGGAGTTGGCCGTGTCTACAATAGTGGTGGAGACTGTGGCTCTGAGGTCATCTTGCCTAAGTTGTACTCTCAGTTACCTCACTTATAACCTTATGAACCAGGACATGTTACTAACCTTCTCTAAGTCTTAATTTCCTTGTTTGTAAAAAGAGGATGGGATAACAATTCTATCTATTTGAAAATTCTTAAGGAAAAAAATAGTAATCTCTAAGATGGAAACTCCTTTACACACACCTATCACAGTGGAGAAAAGGTGAAAGCAGTAATTGCAGGAAGAACTCTTTAGGATTGCCAGCAGAGGCCTGCCAGCCATGTGGGTGGTAATCCTGTTCAATGGATAACATTGCAGTCTATAGAGTCTGCTACTTTCTGGAGATCCTGGGATGTGCAGACATGGGATTTTGATTTTGGTGTTCCTCAAGGGCTGGTCTGGAAGCCTATTCCCAGAGTAGAATCCCTAATCGATGGCCAGGCAGGTTTGAAGGAATGACTTGGAATGGCAACTCTCATTTGGACAAAAGTTTTAGTTGTGCTTTCAAAATGCACTTGGATGAAGCCCCAAGAGTAGAAGGACAGATTTCACTGGGTACTAAGAGATGTTGTTCTTAGGGACAGTGCAGATGTCAGAAAATATAAAGCAAGTATGCAGTTCTGCTTTCATATGATCCAGAACCTTAAACTTGTACCTCATGATAAATGTCACCTCTTTGACTACTTGATTAATCTTCTCATATTTTTATAACAAGAACAATTCTTAGCAGTTGTCCTTTCTTCCTGTCTAATCTGAACCCAATTATTTTATTCTGATTTGGGCATGCGCTTACCTCGAGTGAAGATGTCATGTCCCACTTGGCAAGGTTAGGAGAGCAGTTCCAGCCAGTAGAATGTCAGCAGAAGTGAAATCCTTGAAGGATGGGTGTGATCCTTGCGCCTCCTTCTTGCTAGCTGGAAAGTGGACACAGTGGAGCTCCAGTGGCAGTCTCGGACACTGAGGTGGCACTGTGTGCTGTGTCCTAGAATGGTTGCACTCAGGTGGCAGGCGCCTCTAAGACCTGTGAATCCTACCACTTCTTGTCTGGATTTCTCTCTGATGAGGGAGAAAGACACATCACTTCTTCCAGGGGCAGAAATAATGACCCACTATTCTATAGGTCACTTCTAGATTAGGAGGCTACTCACTCCTACAATGACTCATAGTTACCTATAAGGAAAGAGATGACAATAAAGGGGGAGCAGATATTTCAGGAAACAAAGGGAACAATAATATTCTGAAATGATATAACAAGGAATTCATTTTACTATTTAAACCTGAGTTAATAGTTCAAATAACAGCATCTATTTTTTCATTTCTGTTAGTATTTGTATGTAAGTCTCTCTCATTTTATTAATTGTGGTGTTTCTTTTTCTTCCTTTTTTTTTTTTAATCCTCACCCAAGGATATTTTTCCATTGGTTTTTAGAGAGAATGAGAAAGGGAAAGACAGAGAGAAATATCAGTGTGAGAGAAATACATTGATTGGTTGTCTCCTGAACTTGCTCTGACCAGGGCCTACGGCCAGGGAGGAGCCTGTGACTGTGGTACATTCCCTTGACCAGAATCAAACCTAGGACCCTTTAGTTTACACACTGATGCTCAATCCACTGAGCAAAATGGGCTAGGGTTTAATTGTGGTGTTTCTTACTGTTTGTGGCTATAATCAGATAGCTGGTTTGAACAACTGTTACTTTGTTTGACATCAGCATATATTACCTTCACTTTTCATTGGGCATGAGGCATGAAGCACAGGAGTGTATAATGTAAACTCAGCTTGCAGAGTGAAGTGTCCGGTTCCATCTGCACACAATTACTGTCCATACAGTATCTCTATCAAGCATGAGGGCATGCAGAAGAGGCACTGAGGATGCAAGGCACTCCATATGTGGCCACACTCATGAACACACCCTTTATATGATGAACAGCAGTGGATCTTGTGAGACACCTTTCAGCAGACCCAGTGCTCTCTTTTCTTTTTGCTAGAAAACATGATGATGCCAGGGAGCTCTGTATTGCTCAGAACTCTGACCTCCGTTAATAGTTCACTCTTCACATAACTTATTCCTGATCCCAGTGGTATTTCAAGTGTTCCAGTGACTTCCCTTGTCACTGAGTAACTGGGGGTGAACACAAAACACATAGCCACAGCCCCTCCAAATGCTTCTACTTAGGCCTCTGTGCCATATGTCATGTTGAGAATCAATTTCCCTTCAGCCAAAAGATTAATGTTTTATACAGAATAGACTCCTAAACCCCAAGGAGGGCAGTGGAGCATCAAGGAGGTTGTGTAAGGCTTTGGGACAATCCATTCATCTTGCTTCTGAAATTGGTAAAGCGGGTATTGCTCACAACCGAGGTTATGCGATCCTGCCTGAGGAGTTGTACTCCTCATCTGAACCTACACCAACGCATATGCCATTATAGGGAGACAGAGAAAGTGCTTCCCATCTCTTCTGGGGTGCTGCTGACTTTGGCTTATGAACATACTTTTCCAAGGCATCTAGCTCTTTCAAGGTGAAAATGCTAAAGCATCTTGTTCAAAGCCAACCTTTAAATACATACTGGAGGGATGGATGTGGTCCTAGCACTGCACAGAGTTGTCTTGTTTGGTGGTGGTCCTGGTCACATGGGTAGAGACTCCTATTCCCAGGTCCCAGGGCCCCAGCTTGCACCAGCATCTCTTGTCCATGAACTCTAAAGCCTGCAACCTCAAGGCCTTTGGACACCAGGGGCTTTCCTGTCTGGGATTTGGCTTCGATCAGGCTCTTGGATTTTTGTTGCATGTATTTGCCCATATTGGGGGAAATGTGTTCCAACAAATGTGCTGCTGCAAAGCCAATGCATTGGTGGCAACACCAAGAGCAAGGCTGACCTTCCCTATGGTGACAAGGCTCTGAGTGGCAGGTGTGGCAGGGGTAGCAGGAATGAGAGTTCCAAGTTCTCTTTTTCCTACAAAAGCCTCCCATGTGGCTTCCATGTTCTCTGTTCCCGGTGGGGTGGCTCCAGGAAGGTAAATAACAACCCAGTAACATGGCTTCTATGAATGCCAGGAAGCACCTGTTAACTGTTTTGATTATGGATTTCCAGCCCACAGTCTGAGGGCACCTACTCTGTGTTGGAGACTCTCTTTATTAGCCTGTTTAATTAGCACAATCATTCTTTGAAGGAAATGAGGTAGACAAGTATCCCTACTTCACAGGTAGGGACACTGAGACCCAGAGGTGCAAGCCATGGTTTGACCTGGTTATTCTGGCCTCAGCATCTGTGCTCTTAGCAATATCCTCCCCACTGGGCTCCCTGGTCACCTGCAGGTCCTCAGAGATCTGTGGCCTAATGGTATCCACTGGGTTTGCTGGCCCTGGATGCAGAAGCCACTGTTGCTGTTGATTCTCTCAGGCTACTATGCACCAAGAAATAACCATCTTGAAAACAGTGATTTGGTCAGGATTTACAAACCTAAAGTGTTTATGATTATTATTCATCTCTTCAATGCTGCTAGACTTTCTGAGTGTAGCAATAGCTTTCTGAGAATAAATGTCCTAAACTCTGCAATGGAAATAATCACTCACATGCTTTCTGATGTTAAAAAGGTGGCTAACAATTGTTATGCCAAACATATTCTTTGAGCTTATTCCCTTAGAAATGAGGAATGAGGAAATACAAAAGAATCACTACTTACAGTCTGGGTTCCTTACAGTGCTGTAAGAATGAAAGTTAGTTTGCCATTCTGAACATCAATGATCAACATGTGTGTTTGTTACACGTTTGCTCATTTTCTTTTGGAAAACATTCTGGTTTGCCTCTGCCATTGTGTTCAAGGCTCACTTCTGTCTTGAGGGCAATGTGACAAGTGAGGACCTGTGATTTTAGCTACTGTAACCAGAGTCACAGGACTGTGTGTGACAGAAATGCTTATTTAGTCCCTGACTGACCTTGCAGTTTTTTGAATGCTCTCTGTGATTAAGCTTTATCATGTATATATTTCCTTCTGTTTTTTGTACTCATTTAGGTTTGTCTCATATTTAAAAATAATTGGTGTCTTTAATCAATGTGATCAGTAGCCATGTTTCCCTCTACATTAGGAAGTCTTCCAGCCTCACCCCTCCCAATGCCTTTTCCTGGGAGTGCTAACAGGTGTTTCTTAATGGAAAGAATCTGGGATCAGATAAGGTTCAAAAACACATGGTGGAGCCTAGCTGGCACGATTTCTTTGTAGCAGAACTGCCACACCTTTAACCTGATCAAGGGTCCTCTGATTCCCCTGTGGGGACTCGAGCCTCCCATAGCACAGAGGGCAGCCTTACGAGGGCCATTGCAAAGAACTAGGATTCATTAGGATATCATTTAGAAATTGATATGCTAGATATAAGGTTGTAAAGGCAAATTGCTATGGCTTTTGCTTTCAAAGTTTCATGTACTCCAGGTAGGGATCTAAGGCAAAAGTGGAAAATGAAGTAAATGAACACATTATGTGTTTACATCTGGGAAGTTCCAAGTGTGCAGTGATAGACAAATGCCTGGCACCCCCCATAATACACTTTTTAACAAATAATTTTATTGCGGGTGAAAATGGGTTTCTTTCAAGAAGTCGATAGAAAAGCATTTTGGGGACCCAAGCATGGAAAGACAGGTTTATTGGGAAGATTTATTGGACGGGAAATAAAAAACTACGCCCTTTGTCTGGAGTGGAGGAAGTCCAGTCTTGTCTTCATCAAGCCCAGAAGAAAGGCCAGGATCCAGGAATTCAGAGCCATTGGTTCAGTCCAGTTCAGTCTCTGTCCACATCAGGATGGCTTAGTCTCTGTTCCTGTCTGCACTCTAGTCAGTGCTGTGTTGAACCACCCAGGCTCATGCATGGGGTTGCTAGTCCTGCATGGCTGCTACAGAGAGACCAAACAAATGACTGGGGAAACACATGTTACTAAGCCAGCAACATTTGTTAAATTTATATTATATTATTTCTGGCGTGCAAGGAACCAGGTGCTCTTTCCAATTAACCAATCAATTTCCAATCCTTCTGGGGCTTGTGCTGCCCCCTCCTCCTAACCAATCAGTCATTTTCCCCAGATTGGACACCTCCCCCATATGTTGAAGGACCTTGCTCTGCACCCTTTCAGTTTCTACTGCGCATGTACCCAGCAGAGGAATTCCTCCTGCTGTTTCTATTCCTCTCTTGGTTAATCCCTGCTAAAGATTGGTAAGGATTCTTTCCACCCACTTAAGAGATTAGGTCCTAGGGGCCTGGAAGATGCAGCAGCCCCCTGGAGTGTGTGTGAATGCTGTAAATTCCTAGGGAAGCAAGCTTATTGTCTGATTCAGCTCCCTAGTTTATTATGATTAATGTCTGATTCCCTTTGCTCCCTTCCATAATTAATACTAACTAGCTACCTATGCTAACACTATTATATTGCTCTTCAGGTCAGGGTATTTTCTTTGTATTTTTTTCTTCTTCTTCTTCACAATCTAAAGTTCAAACACAAGAAATTTCTGCAAGCAGGCTGTCAAATCTGGCAATTCATCATGGTAGTATATATATATATATGTGTATATATATATATATATACATATATATATATATATGTATATATATATATATAGTACACATTTGCCTGTCAGTAATGAGACATAATTTGTACTTTATGAAAAGAAAATAATAAGCAGCTGAACACTTCAGTTTTAAATTAATCTTGACTTGTGATTTAGATCTTCTGTCTCCTAAAGTAAAAATTGTAAGTGGTGCATGTGAACATAATTTGATTTCCTGTATTACTGCTTTAAACCCAATTCCCTTTCAGCATGCCCCCGTTTTGACTGATTTTGCAATAAAAGGAATCAGACAGAATGTTTAGAAAGAGCACAGAACAAGAAGAAGCAAGGAGGAAGAAGGGGTGAAAACTGAGGGGGGTGTGTCTCAGGGTGGTGGCCTCAGGCAGGCTTTCAGTGCTGTGTCTTTCCTCAACTTTACTATTTTAAGAAATTGTCACTCAGGCATGACATGCCAGGGTGCCATCAGAATACTCACTCACCAACCACACTTTCACCCAGTTGTTCCAGATAAAAGGATAAAAGGTGTGAGGCAATAAATGATTCCTAGAGTTTGATGACCTCTATTGGGGAGGAGTGAGTCAAATTTTAAGGGACACCCAGAAGAAGAAAAACAATATTGTCCCCACATGTTGGTGAAAGAGTCCTGAACTGTGGGTTGGGGCAGGAAGGGTACCAGGGTGAGGAGAATGAGAGAAAATAGCAGCCCTTGAAGAGGACACATGATTAAACTTGATTGTTTAAGAAGCTGCTGGCAACTCTGCTGTGAAATCCTGCACCTTTCTAAAGCTCCCCCTCAAAGTGCAATGAAGCAATATGACTGCAAGTGTGGGAGTGTGGGAATAACGTTTAGATAAGATATTTACATATCTTCCAAGAGATCACAGGGCTGAGAGAATGCTTTGTTTAATAATACCTCTTGGTTTCTTGTTTCTCTCTGGAGGCATTATTTGTTTCCCTAGGTGCTTGCTTTCAGGTGAAGGGTTTATGGCTTTGTTCAATAGCAAATCCTTAAAACAGGAGACACCAAGTGAGAAAGGAGTTCTGGTAAGTAGCCAATTATCTCATCTGTGTTTCTCCTAAATATGAACTTTATGCTAAAATTAAAATGGCTGCCGTGAAATCAGGCCAAGTGGCAATCTAGAAGCAAAATTACTACATGGCTGCAGAATATAAGCAGGGAAATAAGAGAAGAGTGCCCACTCAGCCTGATGGTGGATGAAGAGAGGAGAAATTGAGGAACAAAGGGAAATTATACAAGGCACGCATACATCCTTAGGGTCTAGACAAGAAGGTCATGCTGTTGCAATGAAAAGCTGACTGACTGCTAAATTCTGAGATACGGGGGGAGACAAATGCCTTTCAAGGAAAGGTAAAAAAAAAAATCCCTGTGGGTTTATACAATCCTACCCAGCAAAATTTAGGTTCTCAGAAAAATGTGTTTGAAAACAGGACTATAATGCAAGCTATTGTGTAGGCCTGGAGCTGGGCAGCTTTCACAGCTAGACACAGAGGATGTTGAGGTCCCTCTGCAAGGGGGTTTCCTTGCCTCGGGTGGAATTCCTTTCCCTCTGAATAGGACACTTTTCTCTCTTGGCCTATTGTTGGAGTAAGCCTTTTGAGTAAGCAATGGATCATTGGCTACATTGAGCACTGTGGAGAACACTCAACAATAAACAAATGGTCATACTCTCAGGCAACATGTCTGTTATGAAATATATAAGATACTTGTGGAACAGGATGAGGTGCTTCACATTCTCTGCCCAAGCCTTGGAGATTGCTTGCAAGCTGTTCTCTGCATTCTGAAAACACTAGGAGCTGCTCCTTAAATAACCCAATGGCCTTCCTCAGTTTCAACCTGACTTTCTGATGTTTCTCCCACAGAACATCAGCTGTCCTCTACTCAGCACTTTCTCTTTAACTCTGGTTTCTATTATTTAACACTAGAGGCCCAGTGCACGAATTTGTGCACCAGTGGGGTCCCTTGGCCTGGCCTGTGGGATAAGGCCAAAACCAGCTCTTCTACATTCCCGAGGTGTCCCAGATTGCAAAGAGGGCACAAGCTGGGCCGAGGGACCCCACTGGTGCACAACCAAGGCCAGGAAGAGATGTGGGAGGTTGGGCAGCCCAGGAGGGACTATAGGAGGGCTCCAGGGCATGTCCAGCTTGTCTCGCTCAGACCCCATTGGCTGGACACCAGCAGCAAGCTAACCTACTGATCAAAGCGTCTGCCCCCTGGTGGTCAGTGCACATCATAGTGAGCAGTTGAGTGGCCTTAGCATATCATTAGCATATTATGCTTTGATTGAACAGACAACTGGATGACTGGACAGTTAGCATACTAGGCTTTTATTACATACTAGTGGCTTGTTGCAGAAAGATTCCTGCAAAAATGGGGCTTCCTGTGGCAGTCTCTGCTTCCCTTCCTGCTTCCTTCCCTTCTCTGCCACCCAGCTTGCTTGCTTCTTTGCAGCTTTGATTTCTTCTGCAGCACTTGGCTTCCTTCTATGCTGCCTTCAATCTTCGCTCTGTGCCAGGATATGCAAATTAACTGCCATCTTGGTTGGGTTAATTTGCATACTCACTCCTGATTGGCTTGTGGGCTTGCCTTGTGGGTGTAGAGGATGAATGGTCAATTTGCATGTTTCTCTTTTATTAGATAGGATGGTTATTGCTTAGTCTTGCAGCAAGTATTTCAGCTATTTCTGATATCCATAATATATTCAACTCACAGAATTACTCTCTCAAAATACATCTTCACACCTTTGCCATGAAGTAAAAACTCCACTTTGGTTTGGGGTCCTAGGACTGAGTCCTGGAAGCTGCAGAGTATTTCTGAAGGGCAGATCTAGGTGAAACCACATTGGGAGGGACCTTCAGAGATGTCACCACCTCTATGTACCAATCACAAAAAGAATGAGTGATGTGCTGCATAGAGAAAATCCATCTGGCAGAGAAAGAGCAGGGTCCACAGAGACTTTATACTTAAGGTTGAAATATGGAATCTAGAACTTAAATAATATGTCCATTTTGTTAGGGTTTTTAAAAAGGATAGATGTCATTAGCCTTTTGAAATTCTTTCTTTTAACTCCAGTTAAATAGACTGAATATATACTCAATTAATGTGCTTGTCCACATTCTATGTTAGGTGTTTGATATGTTGAATGATCACATACATGTAATACTAGTTTTGTAATATATCTCCAACTATATCAGAGATTAGGTTTCCCTGTAATTGACCAATGGTACTGTGTATGTGCATCTGTGTGTGTGTGTGTATGAGAGAAAGAGAGAGAGAGAGAGAGAGAGAGAGAGAGAGAGAGAGAGAGAGAGAGAGAGAGA
>JAAGEH010002531.1:55986649-56046741 GCA_011751065.1 Lasiurus cinereus | reverse complement strand
AGAGAGAGAGAGAGAGAGAGAGAGAGAGAGAGAGAGAGAGAGAGAGAACCATGCTTTGTGGCATGCAGGCATTCAGTGGGTTGGTTGGCTGGGATCCCATATGAAAATTTTTTTTCCATGTAGATTATACTGAATATATAGTACAAGAAAAATTTGCAGGGAGGTCTCAGATAAAATGTCTGAGTTTTGAGGGAGTGAAAAGAAAGTTCAAGATTAAGAAAAGACCTTCAGTGAAGGTCAGCACATTTGAAGAATAGATACACGGGTAATACATTTTATATAATATTCAATATGGATTACTTATTGTTTTAAATTTTTCATTAACAGATTATTTTAGGGCAATTTGAAGTTTATAGAAAAGTTACACAGGAAGTTCAGAGAGTTCTTGAATACCCTTTACTTCCACATGGTTTCCCCTATTATTAAGAGCTTGCTTTTGTGTGGTGTATATAACTGATGAACCCATATTGATTATTTAGTTTTAATGAAGCTGCTGATTCTTTAGTCTATCCTGGTCACCAAAGGGTTTACTGCAGAGAATCTGACCTGAAGCTTGCTGGTGGATCCACCTATCTTTCCTATATCTATGTCAAGATGGTCTTCCTTGTTTGTTGACTCTCCTCAAACTAAATCCTTATTCTAAATCAAAAGTACTGGGTTTGTCTGTAGGCCTAATGTATAAACCCCACACTCTGACCATGTTAGAAGGTCTTACATTGGTTCCCTTCTAGGACAGGAGTTGTATCACCCCCACTTCTCCAGCAAGGGGCATTTTGTTAAACCAGGAGCCTTGCACTGTGGAGGCAGCTGCATGTTAGTGGGAAAGAGTATAAATTATTTCATGAATGCATTTAAGGATTCTTTTTTTTCCCTTCAAAATATGTGGAGCTTGAAACATAGCCAATTCAACCCAATGGAATTGCTGACTGCTGAAAATGCATGTCTGGTACTCACAATTTGTTTTAATAAACTCAGTTTTTCCTACTGAAAATACATATTTATTCTTCTGAGAAGCCCTTAATCACAAACAGGAATGAATGGGAAATGTCAAAGTGGAGAGCATTTTTCATGTTTGCTCCTGCCTTGATTTTACTTTTCTTGGGTTCTATTTAGCAGTAGGTATGAAAATTAAACCTTCCTCACTTGCCTCTCAGGATGGATAGAAGAAAGAATTTTCTTTCCAGAATCAGAAATGAGGTGTAAGAGAACTGAGTCTGTGAGGGGTGGGTGGAGAATGTCCAGTATCAGTCCTGCCTTCTCAGCTACTGACCTTGACTAGACTTTATCTGTCTAGTCTATAATTCATTTTAATTCTGAAATGAGGAAGTTTGCACTTAAATCATCTGTAAGGGTTTTTCTAGCCCCAAATATAATTAAAATAACAATTCTATGTGCAGAGCAAGAAGAGATGGACATCAGTACTTTTGAAGTGCCATCTACTGCCCATCTTTTGGAGACACATGGGAGAGAAATATTTGTTACCGTAGTTGCCAACATTTAAACAAATGACTTTTCTCTAGCTGTCCTTGAGAGAAGACATGAGACTTAGATGTATGCCAGAAAACTTGGATTCCCTATCTGCCTCTTATTTTTGTTTAAATTTTAAATAAATTATTATTTTTCTTGCCTTTTCCCTAATCAGTGCTTCTCAACCCTAGATATATATTAGAACCTCCTGGAGAGCTTTAAAAATACCAATGACAACTTTTGGGATCTTTCAACACAACCAGATCTCAGGGGCAGAAGCCTGAGCTTTTCTCTTTTGGTTGGAGAGTATCTGCTTCTGTTTCTGTTTTTTAAATTCTTACCCAAATATATGTTTTTACTAATGAGACAGAGAGGGAGAGGGAGAGAAAGAGAGAAACATAGATTAGTTACCTCCCCTATGTGCCACGACTGAGGATGAAACCTGCATCCTAGGTATGTGCCCGACTGGAAATCAAACCCATAACCTTTTTTTATGGTGCACAGGGCAATGCTCCAACCAACTAAGTCACTTGACAGGGACCTGTTTCTTTGCTTGTAGGCTTTTGTGAAGATCCAACCAGTAACTCAGCTTGAAACCACTTCAGTATGGTAGTCTCTTTCTAGTCCATGAAAAGTTCTTTTCTCACAGTCCACCTTCTTGTAGTTTATTTTCTAAGGCAGCGATTCTCATAGTGTAGTGCCTGACTAGATTGACGATATCACCTGGAAAGGGAATGCCAGTTCCAGGCCCCAGCCCAGACCTGCTGACTCAGAAACTCTGGGGTGGGCCCAGCGATTAGTCCTGGACTGTACCCTCCAGGTGATTGCCCTGTGCTGCAGTCTGAGAGCAAGCTTTCTGAAGGCGTCGACTGTCCCCTGTGGAGCACAATTTAAACTTACCATGTTTGGCTTTATTCTATTAGCTTCAGGTGCCCATCTAAGATTCTAGCAGCACCTTGTCAATCTCTAGGACATTTACAGTATTTAACATCTTACCCAATATTTATAACTAATATGCTTCCTACTCAGTTTCTTTATGTTGTTAATGGAACAAAATTCTGTATTAAATGAACTAAAATTAGACATTTCAATTTAGTTATAATTAACAACCATGCATACTTTTTATTTTATTTAAAAAAAACATTTGTTGTTTAAAGTATTACATATAGTATTACATGTCTCCTTCCTCATTGACCTCTCTCTGGCCACCCCCACTTCCCAGCACATGCCCTCACCCCACTAGTGTCTGTGTCCATTCAACCATGCTTATTTGTTAACTTCATTTTTACTTAAATCCTTAGAAGAGTCTTCCCAGTTTACCCCTGTGTTGATTTTCATAAATGGTTATGGACAGTTTGGAGGAATATATAAAAACCCAGCCATTTTCCCTATCCAAAGATGATATATTCTTTGTAGCTAAAGAAACGAAATTCTTCTACCTCTGGTCATTAATTGGTTTATACTAATAAAAAATTTTAAAAGCAACCCTTTAAACCACATCGATAAAGACATGAAAAAAATATCTTCTGAAAATGGTCTTCTCAGTTCCTGCCCGTATCTTTCAAAATCTTAAAATGTATCATTCGGCTGAATCCTCCAGGTTTACGTCTCCCAAGTGGGATGCATCTCCATTCAATTGCAACATTGATGAATGAATGTTAATCAGAGCAGAGTCAAATATACACTCTGCCATGTCAATAGAGACCTTCTTTTATTAGTTACCTCCCCTATCTGGCACGACTGAGGATGGAACCTGCATCCTAGGTATGTGCCTGACTGAGTGTACTATTTTTGTAAGTAAAAAAAAAAATGCTAAATCTCCACATTTTCATATGGTTCAGTCTCACATCTGTATAGACGAGACCTGCAGGAACACATGTTTACAGAACATTTTTGTGTGGTTTGTATTCTGATAAACTTCCAACTTGAAACATCCTCTCGCTATCCCCTTAATGAATGGAAAGTGTCTAAAATTTTGGTTACGCATCCTGACATGAAATGTATGATTAAGATATTTTATACATCATATCTACTAGAAATTACCCAGAAAGACTTTGTAAATGGACTGAATTTCTAGTCTAGCCTCTTGAGACTCACCCCTACCCGTATGTCCCCTGCCCCCCATTTTATCATACCTCCCACACTGTACCTTTTCTCCTGGGCCTTATCTCCACCCAAGTCCCCTCACCCTTGGAGTTTTCAGCTTTTTACTTTCCTCGGAGGCCACTAAAAGAGTTGACTTAAGTCTTCTCAAGACACAGCCTGAACCCATTGTTACTGTGGTTTGCAGTTCACTCTCTCCTCTCATTAACTCTCATCTAACACACAGCTTGGCAAAGTGTTATTCATTCCCAAGTCCTTTCTGCCACATCTGGAAACTACTTGACTACTTTGTCACTGGCCCCATCTCAGTGTAGCCTTAGGAACTCTGTTGTTTTCCAGTCTTCTAGGTGTCCCTCGGCACCTGTGAGCTGCAGGCTGCCCACACATGCTTTCAGCAGGAATTTATTGAGTATTTACTGGCACCATACTCTATGTTAGGGGTGACTATTCCACATTTTTATGTCAGAAAAGAGACCATTTTTTCTTTACTTAAATATTTTATTGTCTTCCTGTAAGGTAAGAAAATGTAGTTATTAATAATGTTTATCTCAGGCTATCACTCAAAAAATCTTGAGTTAAAATTTCAGAAATTGACTCCTGATAAGAAACAAATCAATTTTTTGCTGACATCTTATTCCCTATTAGTGGGCATATAACTTATTTTTTTCCTCTGTGAGTCACATGGTCATACCTGTTCCATTAATTATCCCACAGTGGAAAAATTTAGGGCACATCAAAGTGTCTTTTTATTTTGCAATTCATACACTAGACATAATCATTTTTTTAAAATATATTTTTACAGAGAGTAAAGGAGAGGGATAGAGAGTTAGAAACATCGATGAGAAACATCAAGCAGCCACCTCCTGCATGCCCCCTCCTAGGGTTGTGTCTGCAACCAATATACATGCCCTTGACCAGAACGAACCCTGGTCGTTTCAGTCTGCAGGCCAACACTCTATCCACTGAGCCAAACCGGTTTTGGCATCAATTTTTTTTGATAGGTGGCTGTGGTTAAGTCATACAAAAAGTTCGTTTTTCTTCTTTTTCCTTTCATCCCCCCTCCCTCCCTCCCTCTCTCCTTTTTCTCCTCCCTTCCTTCCTGCCTTCCTGTTTTGCTCTGATCTTCCTTTCCCTCTTTCTTTCTTCCTTGGCAAACATATGCCCTCTATACTGCGCTAGCTGCTTTCAAGCCTCATAAAAGATATGAACCCTGTCTTCTAGGTCTTTGGATTCTCTACAGCATCAGATTTAGGGACAAATTCTAACCAGAGTGGAACTCATTACTTCATCAAGGCAGGCACAATTCTGAAAGAGATAAACTATAAGACATCTTGATAAACCAAAGAAATGTTACAGAGGAGATGGAGTTTGAATTGAAACTTTAAAAGACAAATGATGGTATATAAGAGCAAGTATGACATGGTTGAGTCCTAGCATAAGCAGGAGTTAGGGAGAAGCAGAAACATGGGTTCAAGCCCAGTCTTTCTTTGATTGGCAGACATTTAATAAGTCATCTAACCATTAGAAGCTTCAGTTTCCTCATTTGTAACCTGAGTTAATAGCATCTGCCTCAATAGAGTTGCTGTGAGGAGTAAACCAGATAATGCACTCAAAGACCTTGGCACGGTGCCTGGATAAGGGAGAGCCCTTACTCCCAGTTAGGACTGTATTGGGGGAGGGCTGGGGGCTAGTGTTCTTTCCTTTCACAGTCAAACCACTAACACAGGCCTTGCTGTGTTAACTTTGCTGAGGTTGTGGAATTCATTGGAATAATGTCAGCCCCCCACCTCTAAGCATTAAGGCCCTGTTACAATCATTGACTGCTTCTTCTCTGGAAAGCTGTGCCCTTGTTTGTCAGCAGCCATCATCGGCTTCTAG
This sequence comes from Lasiurus cinereus, assembly GCA_011751065.1. NCBI lineage: Eukaryota > Metazoa > Chordata > Mammalia > Chiroptera > Vespertilionidae > Lasiurus > Lasiurus cinereus. Next base: position 56,041,293 of record JAAGEH010002531.1, on the reverse strand, counting down.
AAACCAGGTGCTTCTGCTCAGCATCCTACTGGGACCAGTGAAGCATTGGACCGAGGGCGCAGGGATCACCAGTCAGATGCTACCTCCTGGGTAGATGAAGCACATGCCCCAAGGGCCTGACCACGAGGTGTACAGGGCCAGTGTTCCCTGTGGGGAAGGAGTGCAGAGACTGCCACTTCAGCCATCCCTGGGCAGCTTAGTTCTGCCTTGTCAAGGACTTTACACAGATCCTGAGCTAATAAACCTGCTGAACATATGTCAGGAAATCATGATGGTTCTGGAACTCCAGACCATTCTCCACCTTTCCTGGATGATGACAGGAAACAACCTTAAGATGACTATGATTAACTGTCAATCCAATAGAACTTTGGCTTTGGATTTCAAAAGACAAAAATGGGAATTTTGTTGAATGGCTTAGAATAAATGTAAACCAAGTGCTTTGATATGATCTGATCCCACTTAGTTATGATTCCAACCTGGAAGTTGGAGAAAAGTGACATTATTTTAAAAAATTATTTCTGATTTATGTGAGATTGGAGATGTCTGTCAAAATGAAAAATATATCCTTTATTCCTCATTCTGGTAACAGGTCAAGTTGCAAGAGAAATTTGGTATATAGAGAAACTTCCTGGGAATATAAGACAGTGACATAACTATCTACATTACATCCTTGAGAAACTTTTCTTATTAAGGTAGGGGCAGCCCTCAAGATCTCCCTTCTGGAGCACCAACCACACCCTACAGATTCCTGTCCCAAATAGAAGCTATGAAGTTTTTAGATAGCTCTGCAACCATTCTCTCTCCTTTAGTAAATATTAATCTGAGGATGTATTTATTACAAGGCAAATACTATATCCTTCTCTGAATAATTACTTACAATTCTTGAGTTCCTGCTAGTTGAGCCACATTTGACCCCAGTCTGAAGCTCACCCAGCATCCTGTGGTTGCTATCTACTAGGAATATTGTGAATGCTTCAACATAAAATGGGCCTTGTATTAAGCAAAGGCAGTCTCAGTTTGGAGAAACTAAGCATAGCACCTACAACATATTGTGGAGTCCTTTCTTTTTCTTCCTACTTTCTGAGTAAGTTTCTTCTCAAAATTACCTTTGGATACCTATTATGCACTGCAGTTACCTGCCATTTTTAAAAAATATTTTTTATTGATTTCAGACAAAGGAAGGGATTGGGAGAGAGAGGTAGAAACACCAACGATGAGAAAGAATCATCCATTGATTGCCTCCTGTATGCTCCTTATTGGGGATTAAGCCAGCAACCTGGGCATGTGCCCTGACCAGGAACCAAACAGTGACCTCCTGGTTCATGGATAACACTCAACTACCAAGTCAACACTGCCAGGCCATCTGCCATTTCTTTTCAAGGACTGGTGATGTGTGCTATAAAGCTTTTATGTGGCCACTTTCCACTTGTATAATACAGGTGTCCAAGAGAGCATCACATACTCTCAACCAGCCTCCTGAATGTGAAATATACCTCCTGAACATGGAACAGACATTAAGGGTTGCTGTTCAAATGTGGCCAGGATGTATTTCCCTCCAAGTGGGACTCTTGGCTTTCATCTCCCAAAGACCTTTCCTATCCTTCCAATTCTTATAGGAGAAATCTCTTTGTTTGACATGTATGTAGACATATAACTTCCAGAGTATGATTTTCTTTCCTACTAGGACTAATAAAGAACCTTTTTAAAGGTTGTATTTTAGAAACACCATCTTTTTTCTAAATCTACAAGGTAGATTTTATAGGTTCTCTATTTAGGTGAGTTAAAGTCCTGGAATGTATTGATCTTGTTTAATAACATTTTTAGCTACCAGGCATATCCAAATTGTACATTAAACCTTGGAATGAGGAGTATGAATGTTTCCCAATATTCTGGAATTTTAAAGTTTCCTTTCAACTTGATGGACATAATGCTATCTTCTACATACACAGTTAAAACTTGAAAACAGTTTTATAGTAAATTCAGTAGAATGTGATTCATTTGTAATTGGATTAAGATGTAATAGTCTTTGGGGAAATCATTTAAACCTCATGGAAATTGGACAGTTCCTTGGCTGGCATGGGAGGTTCACCTACAAAGGGTTTACGAGAAACTTTAGAAAAAATTACTCTCCAAAACAATTATGGATTTGAGTGTGGTAAGAATTGTTTTTTCAATAATTGTTTCCTGGCAGGGCTGAATAGGAACTGGGCTGGAGGCATGTATAGTCTCCCCATTCTCTTTTCACGGAGCAGGATCAGATTCAAGCACCTGACAAAGAAAAGCAGTAGAATGATAGCCTCTTTGCAAAGTTTTTCCAAAACCTTTGAATCAACTCTCTTTATGTTCTCAGGACATGGAGATTTGCAGACACAAACGAGGGTGATTGAAAAGATAGCTTTTCAGGAAAAGAAAAAAGAGTGAATAAAAAAACACTGAATAAAGAAGATACATTTATACCAAGGATGTATACCCAGCTCTTCTCCATTAGAATGAACAGAAGCAGGTCAAATCTACACTGGGATTCAGAGCCAGCCCCTTTATCATAAAGGCTACTTCTGAAACCCTGCTTGGCAGGATCCCAAGGAAGGGCAAAGAGGTCATGGTTGTCTCAGAAGCAGATGCATCCTGCTGTTTTGCTGTCTTGGGTTACAAGAATCTCTGGGTGATAGACAAATTTAGAATGCATTTGTAAACTTAAGGTCACTGTAGGAAACAAATTGGTCCTCAATGAACTTTCCCAGTGGGCATATTTCCATTGAAGTATGGGAATTTATAATTAGGTTCTTTTATATACTGACCACTTTTCTCAAGAATGTTTGAAGTTCAAGCTGAGAACCCTGGATTATCCAATTTTCCATCCCCAAAGTGGAATTCTATAATAGCTCCTTAGACATCCATTTCCCAAGCTTCTATTTGAGAACTCACCCAAGGTCTGAGTGAGAATCTATGAAGACAATTCAGAGATCAGTCTCTGACTGGGTTTAAAGTTCCCATAGCTTTCAAGTGAAATGAGATAATTAACCTCACATTTTTATTAAAATAAACCAATTCCATCTGTATATTTGCAATTACTATCCAGTGTTTGTCCCTCAATCACCAACATTCCACACTAGTAGGTACACTAGCTGAATAAATGACCATTATATTAACTTATTTAATCTTCTGAACTATCTTTTCAAATACACTGCTGTTGGACCCACTTTGTAAATAAGGAAATTGAAGCACAATAAGTATTTGACTTAAAATCACACAGGAAGTGCCAAGATTGAATTTGAATCCAGACTATTAGAAGTCCAGAGAACTGCTCTGAACACTCTGGCAAAATTACTGTATTTCTCTGAGAACTGAGTGTTCAGAGGGGTAGGAAAGACAAGCCTCTTGCCCTCCACAATAGAACACTTCAGTAAGAGGTAGATAGCAGACCCATAATTACACAAATATCTTTGTATTGTGTGCTCTGTAATCAACTCACCTCCAGTCCTCTTGCTGGTGCTAAGCATTGTGTTCCAACTGGTCTATCCACTGGGAACTATATCCCTGTGAGTTTTCATCAATCCCTTTGACCTCAGTCAGCTAGGGTAGCAGTAGGGGTTAATGCAAGTTTTAAACAAAAACATCATAGTAGAAATAATATTTTTTAAAAATAAATAAGAGTATTAAAAACAAAACAAAAAAGGTAAACAATAACAAATTTGTTTTCTATTGCTGCCATAACAAATTCAATGGCTTCAAACACCACAATTTTACTATAATATAGGTCTGCTGGTCTGATACTATCCACTGGAGTAAAATCAATGTGGCTGATACTTTTCTGCAGACTCCAGAAGAGAATCGATTTCCTTGCTTTTTCTACCTTCTAACAATGGCCACAATCCTTGACTCATGACCTTTTTCCTCCATCTTCAAAACCAGCATAGGAGTGCTCTGACTCTGCATCTCTCCTCATAACTCTTTATCTGGACTTACCTGAGAAAAGTATTTAATGATTTAAGTGATTAGATTGTGCTCACTGGGATATTTCAGACTAATCACCCTACTCAAAGTCCTTAACTTTAATCACACCTGCACAGTCCTTCTTGGCATGTAAGGTAACATATTCACAGGACCTGAGGATTAAGATGCACTCGTCTTTTGGGACCTCTATTTGGCCTGCACACGTGGCTATATATCAGAGTTGATGTCTGCCAAGAAGTTAAATTAAAATTTACTTAAAGCTTCAGGTTGAAGAATTTTCTGGATAGCAGTGCAACGGGCTAATTAAAATTGGGAAGTTGAACAGATGTGAAGGCTTATGAAAGAAATTTTCACTCTGATTATTTTAGAATGATGACCTCCTACCTCCACATAAAAATCCTGGATGCAGCAAGACTAGTTTAGAACAAATGTTACAAATACTAAGAAGCAGAAATGTAGACATGGGAGCTTTCTGTATACATAAGTCTTTATTATTTTTTAGGGTTTCTGTTTTTAGTTTTGTTTTCTTCTTATTATTAAAGACAGCACCTAATATCCCACCCACTGGTCTATCTTGTTCGCTTTTCCATAAATCCAAGGGGGAAAAAACCGGCACTGTCTATTCTTATTTCAAAGCTCCCAGATACTGAAAGAATTGATAAGCTAAAACTGACTTTCTAGGCATACATGGACCCTCCCTCAATTTATAGTGTTGGTCAATGTCTGTGGTGTAAATATTACAACAATAGTTGATTTTAAGTTACTGGATGCAAAGTTTCTGAATATTTAAACACCTGACTCAGGAGATGCAGGATATGGCACCAGCACATCACTGGTCAACCCACCTTTCTTAACAGCTTTAATCTTCTCCTTGTCTCTGACTTTGGCCACTTTGTCATTTAAAGTGCACATATCTATCCATTGGAGACAAACAGAAAGTGGGATGATTATCTTCTAGGACATTTCAGGTATTAGGTCCTTCTTTCCATTCTCATCACCAAAAGTCAGGTCAGTGACCTGGTGAACAATCTGAGTTTCCACCTTCTGACTGCCCTTTGCCTGTGTTGTCTGCCCTCTCTGATCCTATAAACACACTCTGGTGCTGCTGAGTCTAAAATCTAACACACCTCCATCACATGAAAACCTTTACTGTCCCTCTACTGCCCAAAGGAAAAAGTTATCCATTTCTTAAAGAGTTACTCAAAATTATAGAAGTAGAATTAAGCTGTCTGAAAGCTTCATTTATTTGGCATTTGTTTTAAACCAGGTGCTATTATTTTGTTATGTTTGTTATGTGTATACTTATAATTAAGCAAGTCATATGCACATATTTAACCCCCTACTCATATATTTGAGTTTTGAATAGTGGGATTGGCTATAGCATTCATCTATGTTAATTTTTTGATGTTGTTAAACAAAAATGTACTTTGTAAGAATGAATAATGTTGTTAAGATAAAAGATGATTTATGACTCACTCTGTAATGCTAACAAAGAAAATTAGAAGTTGGTTCTGGTTCTCTTGAATTGAGAAAACTCCCTTAGACCAGGGTGGAAGGTAATTAGGAGGCATAAGTTTATTATCTCTCTTTCTACCCTGGGAATACACTAGAGCAATTGAATGTGACTTTGTCCGGATCTAGACTAACAACAGCCCACTAGGGCTTTTTATTGAGTACATAACACAATGTCATAGTCATATGAATTTCATTTTCAGTCTGTATATCTTTATTTGACATGATCAATTATAAACAGGTGAAACTTAAAGGGAACAAAGATACAGAGAGGTAATCCTAAGGTATCTTCAATCTGAAGTTGCTATTTGTGGGACAAAGTGAGTGCCCAGTATTGTAGAGGAAGTCTTTCTCATGAGCTGCTCCTGAGTATATGTATGGTGAAGATAGCATAGCCTGGCACAGCAAAGCAACTCTGCCCTACTCTTTAATCTTCTGAATGTTTTGTTTTCCTTTTGATCTTTCAAATATATACTTTGGAAGTAATAGAAATATATTCAGGACAACCACATAATGGCAGTCTTCTAAATTATAAAATAAGCTTTTTTAACATATAGTTTTTTTGACTTCAGAAAGGAAAGGAGAGGGGGAGAGAGATAGAAACATCAATGATGAGAAAGAATCATTGATTGGCTGCCTCTTGCACACTCCACACTGGGGATCGAGCCTACAACCTCCTGGTTCATAGGTCCACACTCAACCCTGAACCACATTGGTGGGGCATGAGCTGTTTTTGTTTTTTGTTTTTGTTTGTTTGTTTGATGCAAATAAAAGGCAATAAAGAAAACTTTTCATATATTTGAGAATAAAATTTATGATTACACACATTACTGGCTTCATTCTCACTTCCTCACTGTGTTTTATTAGGAATAAAGCAGTCTTTTGCCTCACTTATGTCACTCCAGGGCTCAGAGCCCTGTAGCCAGCGTCCATTGTCCTGCTGACCCTTAGTTGAGGAGAACAGAAGGGACTACTGTTTCAGCAGGTATCTGGTGTCTTCATCGACTCAGGACACTGTTTATCTGAAGTACCAGTGGGTCGGCACTGGGATATTGTCTAGGCTTGTCAGACATGTAAACAAATCACAACCCTTTCCAGTCACATGCACCCAGAAAAGATACGAAGTCAGTAATGCTTTGTATGTTGGACAACTTTCTTTTCTAAAGAGCATCATAAGCTGCTTGTTGAATGCAAAGCTCAGTTTCCTTGTACAGTCAGCTCTCTGTTTCCATGGGTTCCTCATCCAAGAATCCAACCAACCACAGATATAAAAAATTTTTAAAAACACTATGTGGTTGCTGACGTGTTGGGTTTGTCTGTACTGCATACATTCAGGCTTTTCTTTGTATCATTATTCCCAAAATAATATAGTATAACAAGTATTTATATAGTATTTAGACTGTGTGGAGTATTATAAGTAATCTAAAGATGATTTAAAATATACAGGAGGATTTGCGCCATTTACACCATTTAATACAAGGGACATGAGCATCCATAGATTTTGATATCTGTGATGGGGAGGACAGAGTCCTAGAACCAATTCCCTGAAGGTACCAAAGGACAACAATACAGTTATAATATTTAAACTAAAAGTATTTAAACCATATTATTTTAAGTCTACCCTTAAATTCCACTTTTACAAATTAACTTAAAGGCAATGCACTTGAATCTCAATCTTACCTAAAAAAGATACCAATACTAATAAAGCAAAACACATGTAAAATAATGGAACAGAAAAACATTTTTGTATTAAGTTAAATGTTCTTTGAAATTATTACAGACAATTAAAGAAGATTTAGCTAATTCCTGCTTTGGGATGCATTGATATGTCTTAATGTGTCAAAAGATACATAGGTGAGTAAAGAAGCCATTCTTCTTAATTAAATTCTAATGTGGATGATAAACCAGGAATGCAAAGATAAGTGTTAAAATTGAGTGTTGGGTGGTGTGGAATAAATGTACTATCAAACTATTGAATCAAACTTTTCATGAAATATTTGTCACTACATTTAAAAACTACAATGACATTAGGAACAGAAAACAGATTCCTCATTGCCCCGGAGAATAAGGCTAAAAATTATCATGGGACCCATCAAAAAATGGGTAAATTCTTTGGTTCTTGGAAGAAATACTTTGAGTCAAACTTGGAGAAATAAGAAAGCAAGAAAAAAAAGTGTGTCAAAGACATAAGGGGTCAGGATAGAGAGTAAGATGGTGTTATTATTCTAGATTCCAAAAAGACCCCATTTTATTAGATTTATAATATAATCCATAAGGATTGTTATATTAATTTCTGAACAAAGTTCAATGAACACAAATATAATTTATATTTGGCTTATATATATACTTTTTGTTATTTCCACAAGGGCACAAATTCACTTAGGGGAGAAACAATACAAAAGTTAATACAATTTATGATGACCATGGGAACATGTATAATAATTATTCTTTCCAAAACATGGTTAAAGAAGAGCTCCAAAAATTGTTGTTTTCCCTTTCCACATTTATAATTTTATAGGAAATTGTTTTTTTCTCTTCTCCAGGAGGACAATTTATTTTCCAGCCTAAAATTACATTTCAGATATCAAATTGAATTAGAAAGCATCACCTCACACTATGTTATAATTTCAACGCTCATTTTCTATTCGTTAAATTTATTTTGTTGGTCATAGCTAAAACATGGATTGCATAAAGGAAGAATGAGTTCAAAACAGATTATTGTGATAAAATTATACTTTTTTACATGGTGACAAAGTCTTAAGAATTCATCCTAAAGTAAAAGCAGAAGAGGCTCTTAAGAGTCAGAAATAAGACGAGATGTCATTTTGGAAGATAATTCTGGAGGCAGAGATCAAGATTTGGCGGGAGATCCACCAATAGCTCAAGGCAGAGTGATTGCATTTTTGGAATATGTGAAAGCTCTGTGACAGTGGAGTAGAACGAGCAGAACCTACTATTTTTGTAGGTAGGATCCAGGAGACTTAATTATCCTAAAAAAAGTTATATCCTAAAGAATTACAGTGTTCTTTGCTTCTATCACAGATATCTTTTTAAATTTAGTTAGAATATGCAGTATTCATTGACTTTTATTATTTATGATTCACTGGGATTAATTTTATATCTGCACAGTTTTAATGATTATAAAGGTTTTAATGATTTTTTTCTTGTATTCCCATGAAATCATTGACATTTGATTAAAATGACAAACAGATGAAACTGAAAATTCCCATGTTACTGAGGCTGAGAGCAGCATGGTTTAACTCAGTTCCTTCTGCTCCCTACATTGAGCATCGTCAGTACTCTTGTACTATCCTCAATACCAACTACACCATCCACGGCTGCTATCCCTCCAATATTGCAGATGAAGAGATGGTTGACACTATGTAGACAAGGGAAAACTAGGTTTCACAAACTGGGAAATCTTTTTTATTTGTTTCAAAGTTTACTTTGTGGACTCTGAGAACAAAGATGCCTAATAAGAAGGGCTTCTGGTGGGTAACTAGGTTCAAATTTAGGACAAATAGAGTCTATCAGTCATTTCTACACAGGGACTTCTCACATGCAAGGCACATCAGGGTCAAACCTCCACAAAATGCCTGCCTCTCTTCACTGTGTTCCTACCATCTTAGCCAACTCTTATAACATAGTACTTGGAATTGTATTTCAACCAATAGGATGGACACTTTCCCAATCCAATTAGAACTGTACAACTATATATATATCCTCATCAGCATCTTCATAGACCAATCAGAATGGCTCAATTCTAACTAATCAAGACAATGCCTTTGGATCAATGAAACCTCAAAGATTTGAAGTCCTCATTTGCATGAGAAGGAACCAATCAGAGACCAGGGTTGGGACTTCTGTCTGTATAAGTCACTCCCCTCTGACTCTGGGAATGCTCTTTCCATTCCACTGAATACTGAAGACTGTGTTTCTCCAGCTAGAACTGAAACACTGAACAGGTCTTAGTGGAGCACACCTGTGCAGAGCAAAGTGGAGCGGAGCAGGAGAGATAGAGCAGAGTTGTCTAGCTGCAGAGGCGCCTAACCCCATTTTAGATGAGGCCGCCTAACTCTAGGGCTGCCTCTCTCCAAGCCACCTCTCCTTAGGGCCTCCTCACAGCCAAAGCTGTTCCGCAACCATGCTGCTTCTTAATTGCTTTGTAACACTGTTGAGCTCTTCCATAGCCTTGCTATGCTTACAGCCATGCTGTATCACAACTGAGTTGTTTGCATTGAATAAAGTTGCCTTCTCCACCGCATGCAAAATTGGGGATTCCTGTTGGTGCCGAATTGGTGTCCACCTGGGCTGACAACATCAAATCTATCTCTCCAATAAGGCTTACTTTACTGACTTAGCCTACATGAAAATTTTCTCCCATCTCTGATTATTCTTGAAATAGTGTGAGTCAAACAAAGACTAGTTAAGGTTTGTCAAATAAGTAGTCTTTCTATATGTATAGTTGGTTTTGTGATATAAGCTCTTATTCTTAATATCCTGTAAATGAAATTTCTTGCTAAGTAAATAGATTACCAGTGGCTATGTGATCACATAAGATGCAACTATGTGCCAAATTTCAGTTTTTTTTTTGTGAACATGAAATGTGTTTTATATTTCCAATAACATTGGAATGAGGAAATTAGAGCTATAATTATTTTCAGATTTTCCAGGCAGTCTGAATGAGTCAGCTAAAGACTAAAATGATACATTTATTAAAGTAGTTAATTAAAGGAAGACATGGAAAAATAGTCCATTGTGCATGAGATTATCTTAAAACATAATAAAGCATATATTAAAGAATTTATTAATTAAAACAGTTAACTATTAAGAACATATTATAGAAAAATTTAAAAAATAGACTAGGATAAGCAACAGCTCTTGGGAGTAATTTTATCAACCCCAACTTTTAAAAAAAGAAACAGATAAATCTCAAGAAGTCAAGTAAAATGAGATAGCCAATAGTGTTTGGGAGCATTTGTATTACCTAGCATAGATAAAGGAATATTATTGGTGGTATTCAAGATTATATTGGAGTTATGAGAAAAGCTTCAGAATGCTACTTGTAAAATGAATAATTTATAATATTTTGTAAGACGTGCTGATATAAGATGAAACAAGGACAGCTGCTTATTGCAAGGGTCTACTGAACCAATGATGTTTGGAAATAAGTATGACAACATATGGGGAAAGCTCTAAAAATATCTAAAGACTTTGAGTTGGTTCAAAAATCTCCTAAGAATTTATAAAATGGAATTATTCCCCCAGATGTGATACACTAACTCACCTCAGCAGTATTACCAATGCTAGCAAGCAATTTTAAATATTCTAAATAGCCTATGTCAGAGGAAAGATCTTAATTAAGTTGGTTTATATATAATTACTTTTATCAAACCTCTTTCCATAGAATATTGAAGACTGCTTATAAGAAAACAAATATTTGTTAAAAGAGGAAACTATGTTATAATTATAAAATAAGAAAAAAAAAACAAAGAAAAGATATACATAACACAACTGCAAGATTCAGCATAATTTCTGTGAATGAATTTTAGCCAGGGCATGGGAGCTTACTGATATCTTAGGTAAGAAGGTAAAGGAAAATATGCACAGAATTTTAGCAATGAGAAAGAGTTCTTACTTTTAAATTTCAAAAGAACATTTTTATATGGAAGTTTTACATTATGTTATAAGGAATGATTATGTTACTTAAAATGCACTTTTTTATTAGTCAGACAAAATCATGTGAAAGTGAAGAGATTTATTGCACACACAGGTCCTAGGGAGGGAGGCATGGCAGTTTGTGCACAAGGCCCATGTAGGGTGTACCCAACAGGTGGGGAGTCCAGAGAAAATGAGGACCAGGGGGTAAGTGCCTTCCAGAAGGTCAGGGTGGAACACACAAGCAAAAGGTGTATGTGAATGTCATTAGTTTATAGTCACAGGAGGACAAGAAGGGAACCTGTGGCAAGGGCCAACCTTATCACACTAGTCACCTTATCACCTGAGAGGGGGGCTTGCAGCCTGTTTATGGGAGTGCTGAAGCATCAGGAAAATATAAAGTTTCAAAATTTCATAATCTATACCAGGAAGACATGAGCCAATGTAATAACTGAGGCTTTCAAACATTTTTACAGCACAATTTTATCAAAAATTTAATAGGACATCCCATAGCTTTACCCTATATAGCACCCATCACTAGAAACTGAAAGAGCATTCAACTCCTAGTCTCAACAATAGAAGAATTAAAACAGCTTAGATATATAGTGATTGATTGTCTAACTAGATCTGCACTGAGCAAGCAGAGCATCTAAATATTGCCTGAATTGCATGCTTCTCTCATAATATCTCATAAATCCAACTTCTCCAGGACAGATTCTTCAAGTGCTTGCTCTAGTGCAGTCCTAGCAGGCTGTATTCTTTTTTTTTTCAGGCTGTATTCTTTATCTCTGAATGAGAATAAACCTGTACATTTTAGAAAAGATAGTTCAACAAATAATTTCATTTATTGAGGTAATGGAGATAATTAGGATTATGAAGAATACATAGAAAATGTGATGTAATGTGAAAAAAAAATCAGGTTATATTTTGGGTATGTAATCTAATATCACAATCAATTATTATGTAGGCAGACTTCCAAGTGATCTGCTCTTGGAAAGGCAGTGGTGAAAGGGGACACATGACCATGACCCTGGTCTCACCACATTCCACAGCACCAGAAACTACCAGTTGAAAGAGGGATGAGGTAGCCCTTCAATAGGCATCTGAAGTGTCAACTCAGAGGTGATACGTACTCTGCGAAGATGAGGTGTCATCCTGCAAAATACAGGGTAGGTGATATGATGACCATTTCATGTACCGTGCCTTCAAGACATCAAATGTGTTCTATCTCAGTGTTGATCAATGGGACATAACATATAAATGTGAAAAAATTTCCATCTATCAAAATGGAAAAAATGAACACTTTGGAAATATTTAAGAATGCCAAATTTAGAGGTAAATACAATATTCATATGCAGGTTTAGATTTTTGGGGGAGAGTCAGAAGATACAAAATCAATAGAAAAAATAAATTTTATACTCTTGTGTCTCAAACATATTTGACATAGCATTATTCAAACCTAAAAACAAATAATAATAAATAACTGAACAAATAAGTTTTGGTATCTATATATGTGATGATACAGAGCCATTTTAAATAACTTTCAGAAAAATAATCACATGGAAAAGTGTTCAGATTAATTTTAACACAATTTAAAAATAGCATAATATACATTTTGTAGAATAGAATAACTTACCAAATATTGAAAATAATCACTGAGTAGTAACATTATAGGTAATTATTATTTTTTCTTTGTGCTTTTCTGCATATTTCAAAGATTTAAACATCATGATTTCTTATATTACTAGCCATTAGATATAATACTTACAATAAAACAGTTAAAAGAAGATATAATAAAAAAGAAGGATAAGACAATGTAATTTATTTCTGCCATTTTTAAATATAAATTTTGAACCTTTTGGAACCTTCCCATATGTATGGTATATCATTCTTTTTAAATACCATTGAGTTTTCATTCTGTTCTTGTTACCAACAAAGCAGTGCCAGAAATGCAGTCACAGTGTTAGCTGTGAAACCGAGCATCTAATTGTGGGGGAGATGATCAGGAGTCCGAACCTCACTGCTCCTAAGAAGAGCCATGGAACACTAGCTTACAGAGGTCTGTGTGGAGAGAGGGCTTAGCTGATTAAGATCAGGTAACTCTTTATTGTGGATGGCTACCACATGTAGGGGACTCTTGGCTGAATTAACAAACATAACATAGAGCATCCAGATGAAGGGAATGAGGGAATTTCTCTATGGTCCTCTTTGGCCTCATTAATATTTTAGCATTAGTTATTGATGCCTTATTTGGAGGGTATTAAACAAAGCACAGCCTGAAAATTATGGCCAGCATGGGTGGCCAGAGGAAGCTTGGGAGAGGAAAGGTGGAAACAGTGAGAGTCGTTCAGTTGTTCAAAAGAACCAAGAACAAGTACATGATGCTGCTTTTGCATGTTTGGAGGATACAGACCCATCTAACTCTTTCTATTCCTCTCTCTGTATGCTTTCCACTCACTAACCACACTGATTTCTCTCAGGTCTTTAGACGTACCAAGCTCTTCCCTCCTCAGAACACTGGTGTTGACTAATGGACTGTGTCTGCTTCACTGGGGTTGGCTGGTTCCTTCTCTACCATCAGTGCTCAGCTTGTAGGTCACCAAATCAACATAGCCCCATACACCATACTTTTAGGTAGCAAGTCCTTCTATCATCATACTGTCTCTAAACATCCTAGCACCCCTCTCCCCCCGATAATGTATCCTAGTTCATGATTACTTTGCCTATTGTTTCCTTTTGTTGAAGTTTTGGTGCATGTGAACAGGCTACCTTCTTATACAGGCCAGGGTTCCCCTGACCTCCCACTTCCACTGGCAGTCATCCAATTGCATCTTCTTTGCTTGTTTTTGTTTGCATGTGGCTCTCCCTGACATAATTATATTGACTTCATCATGTCTCCTACTAACTATCTGCCACTCCCACAGAATATGAATTACTAAGGGCAAAGGTTCTATATTTTTTTAGGAGAAACCAAGATGGCAGCATAGGTAAATACCTAACTGCTGCCTTGCACAACAATTTCAAAACTACAACTAAAAGACAAAATGGACATCATCCAGAAACACAGGAAGGCTGTCTGAGTGGAAATTTTACAACTAGAAGGAAAGAGAAAAGCACACTGAGACTCAGGGGAGCTGCAGGATGCAGAGGTACTGAGACATGTGGGTGGAGAGAACTGGCAACTGAGTGCGCTGCTGGCTTTTTCAAGCGGGAGGGAGGCAAAAACTCCTGACTGCGTTGAGCTCCTGTTTTGGGTGAAGCTCTGGGGACCCAGACTCATTCAGGGAGAAACTGTATTGTCTGGGTGGAACTCAAGGGTGGCTTTTTTCAGAGGTGCTTGTGGTAATTACCACAGGACACTGAGACATAGGGACTTATTAAGGCAGGGATGATGGGAAACCAATGCTGTCTGTTCCACTCTGAGACTCTGCCCCACCCAAGCTGAGCACAGAAGCTTTTACAAGTCTTATCTCATAAGGGTGTCTCCAGCACAGAAGTTCACCCAGTGTAGACACAGCTGATCTCACAGACAATTGGCTTGGAGGTCAATTCCTCCCAGTGATACCAACAACAATCAAGGCTTAACTACAATAAGACTGTGTACACAGCCCACAAAGGCATGCAATAAGAGTGTCCACCTAGGTAACTGGGAGGCTGAGCCACTGGGCCCTATAGGACACATAGCACACAAAGCCCTTCTGTCAATTCAGGGAAGTAGGCAAAATGCAGAGACAAAGAAATAGATCACAAATGAAATAAATGGAGGAAAGCTAATGACTGGATTTGGAGTTAAAAATCATGGTTATAAGGTTTTGCAAGAATTTTCTAAAAAAGGTTAATAATTTAGCATGACCCTCAAGGATATGAAAAAGGACTAGTTAGAAATTAAGCATATGCTGACTGAAATAAAAAATAATATACAGAGATCCAACAGCAGACCAGAGGATCACAAGAATCAACTCAAAGATACGAATTACAAAGAAGCTCAACCAGAAAAGCAAAAAGCAAAAAGAATTAAAAAATATGAAGATAGTGCAAAGAGTCTCTGGGACAACATCAGAATTATGGAGGTGCCAGAAGAAGAAAGAGAGCATGATACTAAAAACCTATTTGAAGAAATAATGATTAAAAACTTCCCCCACCTGGTGAAAGAAATAGACTTACAAGTCCAGGAAGCATACAGTACCCCAAACAAAAGGAATCCAAAGAAGACCACACCAAGACACATCATAATTAAAATACCAAGAGCAAAAGACAAAGAGAGAATATTAAAAGCAGCAAGAGAAAAAGAGTTAGTTACCTACAAGGGAGCACCCATACGACTGTCAGACTGTCAGCTGATTTCTCAACAGAAACTATGCAGGCCAGATGGGAGTGACAAGAAATATTCAAAGTGATAAATAGCGAGAACCTACAACCAAGATTACTTTACCTAGCAAAGCTATCATTCAGAATTGAAGGGCAGATAAAGAGCTTCACAGAAAAGAAAAAGCTAAAGGACTTCATTAATACCAAAGCAGTATTATATGAAATGCTGAAAGGTATTCTTTAAGAAGAAGAAGAAAAAGGTAAAGATAAAAATTATGAACAACAAATACATATCTATCAACAAGTGAATCTAAAAATCAAGTGAATAAAAAATCTGATGAACAGAATAAACTGGTGAATATAATAGAATCAGGGGCATAGAAAGGGAGTGGATTTGACGATTCTCGGTGGAGAAGGGGTGTGGGAGGTGCTGGAAGAGACTGGACAAAAATCATACACCTATGGATGAGGACAATCGGGGAAGGTAAGAGCAGAGGGAGGGGTGGGAACTAGGTGGAGGGGAGTTATGGGAGAGAAAAGAGGAAATTGTAATAATCTGAACTATAATGATTTATTAAATTAAAAAAAAAGAGTTCTATAGTCTCAGTATCTATTCCAGTGCTGGGCACACCCGAGATGCTTAATCAGTGCTCACTGACTATGAGTTCTATGAACATATGTGTGATGAAATCTTCTCTTATATTTAGCAGCATGCCTCATGTGTAACAGGAACCTGGAAAGTATCCAAATCTTTATTTAATAAATGTGTAAGTGGATGACAAAATGTCTTGATGACTACCAGGGGAGTTTAAATACTTTTATAGTGTTGATAACCTAAAAATAAAAAGCCCAAATTAGAGGCAGCAAGCATTTATTTATCATAATGTTTTTAATATTTTAAAATATTTTTAATGTATTGATTTTTTTTTAGTGAGATAAACATTGATTTGCGGTTTCACTTATTTATGCATGCCTTGATTGATTATTGTATGTGCTCTTACCAGGAATTTAACCCACAACCTTGGTATATTTAACCCACTGAATTACCCATCCAGGGCAACAAACATTTATTTAAGATAAAATAAGAATAGCTATTCAGGATTACTGATTCAGATAAAAACTCAATTAGGAGACAAAGGCACAAGGTATTTATGAAAAAGGGAATAGGAACAATTACATCAATAGAAGGAATGCATTTCTATTGGTGCAGATAACATGGTGAATATTTATGTAACAGAATTTGCTCTTTTTTCTCTTCATGGCATAGGAAATTTTGATGTTAACAATGTGAGATTCACATACACATCCCCAACCACCTTGCTTTATGCTAAAGAGGATGATTGTAGTGTATATTAGAGTAATGGATGATCAGCTTGGAAATAAAAAGGTCACAGGACAAATAAGGTGCAGGATAGGGAATGTGGCTTTCCATGGCTAATGAAACCACTCGTGGGGGGTCAGAGAGACAATAGACCACCTCAGCGCATAGGGGGAGGAGGACAGGATTGCAGGAGTCCTGACAGGGGCAGCAAAACTCCTTGAAAGTGTGAAGCAGAAGACCAAGCTGGAAGACAGAACAGATCTCCATCTGAAACGAAGTTTAACTGTGGAGTGCTGCTAAGCTTGAAGTCCTCTTTCTGGACACTTGGAGTCAATGCTTTTCTTTGTTGAAGAAAGAGAAAAATGTGTCTAAGGAGACCTCCTGAGGTCTGATGAAAACTCTACTTTAGTGCAGAGACACTGGCATCCAATTCATGGCTTCTTCAGGAAACTTCATGATGACACTTTTTGGCAGCTCAGGAATGTCAAAGAATTTAGTTCCAGTCTGCTAGCACAGAGCTGTCTCCCCTGACCTGCCAGCCCCACATGGTGTGAACACGCCATGAATCATCTCTGGACTTTCTCTTGGCTTCTGCCACTTTGCTCTCAGTCAGTAGGCTGACCGCCATCCAAGATCCTTCCCTAAACCTGTTTAAAATCCCATAAAACACGGACATGGCATTTATGGGAAACCGGATGCCAAATTACATGCAGTGAAAAGGCTAGGAGCAGTTACTTGTAAACCTCCAAACGTCTAAATGACAGGATTGTGTGGAATGCTAAAAGGATAAACAGGGACTCAGGTTGGGATCAGCAGAAATGTAAATACTGTGTATAGCACAAGCCAAAAAGAACCTGACATATTTTAAGGGAAAAATGCAAATTAAAGTGATTCCTTTGTATTTTTTTAAGATTAGAAATTGCTATCTTGCCTTCAGTTATAAGGAAGATTTAGCTCATTAGCCAGAGATTTGCACAAATCAGTGACATTTTGTTCCAGTGAATATTCTGAAGCCATTTGAGAAAGCAAACATTTGTGTTTTCTGCTTGACAAGTATTTGGATTAGAGCAGATTATACCTTAAAAATGTTACCAGTGCCAAAATTTCTAAGCAAATTCAAATTCTCACTTCACATAGTAATTCCTGAGGAAAGTTTTATGAATTTGTTGCCAAAGTTAATTCACTGTAATTTATATTTGGTTGATATTGTAATTTAATATTTTATTTCCTAATTGGTTGTAACTGATATACCAAAATGTTTTTTTTAAATTGATTTTGCAAGGATTTACCTCACTGAATAGTTTCCTTAATTATAACAGTTCTCAGTGGATTCTCTTATTGTTTTTCCAAAGCGCAAAATTTACATTGTCAGCAGTTGCTATTTTTAATTGATTTTAGTTTCTATACTTTTTAGCTTTGTAACTTTCTTATTATTTTCTACTTGTTTTACTTTATATAGTTTGATGCTTTATTATTTAGCCCATACATTTTCAAGTGTAATAAATCAATAAAACAAGAGAAGCAACAGCTTGTATAATTATTGGAAAATGTTCCCCACCATATTTAAACCTGAAAGAAGTATTTTGAAAGGTATGGCTAGAAAAGAGCTCCACGATATGATAAAATAAGAACTATATCAACAAATAAAACTTTTCATTTCTCATTTTTGGATGGTTTTGAGTGAGGATATTGGGAATTGAAGAAAATTAAAGCAATTGATTAGAAATTTTCAGTAAAAAGGAAATTATAATATTTTAAACTATAATTTCTCAACATTTTAGATGAAAGCTCACATATATGCATTCATATTGATGTATATGTGTATATAGTCTTAAACACAATTTTTTAAAATAAGTAGTAGTTTTTAAAAGTCATGTAATTTTTACTGTCTTCCCTTTAATCAAATTAATACATTTGAAGTCACGCATAACTCTGTTTTTAGTACATTTTAGAGAAGTTGAATCCATTATTTTAGATAATGCACCTTTTGCAACAGAAGTGAGCTGTGTTCTCAGTTGGTCCTTAGGAACTTAGGCCATCTCTTTGGGCCCTGAGTGGCCAAAGTGAAAGGGATGGTTTTACCCTTAGCAAGTAAATGGGGATTAATGGTTTATGAATTAGCTTCCTGTTGATGTTGTAATACATTGTCATAAACTTGGTGGCTTAAAAGAAGCTGAATAATATTTTTTTTTATTTTCTCACTATTTCTCAAAATTTATTTTCTCACTATTCTGGAGGCCACAAAGAAGTGTGAAATAAGTTTCACTGGACCAACATCAAGGTGTCAGCAGGCCACAGCCTCTGGAGCCTCAAATGAGAATTGGTCTTTGCTTCTTCCAGCTTCTGGTGGCTGTTACATTCCCAGGCTTGTAGCCACATGCCTCCCTGGTCACATGGCTTCAAATTCTCCTGTGTGAGGTGAATATCTCTTCATATAGATACAAGTGATTACATTTAGGGCCCACCCAGACAATCCAGAATAATATCCCCATTAAAAGATTCTTAACTTTATTATATCTTTAAAGATTTCCCCCCTTCTTTTTTCTTTTAAGCTAACATTGACCAGTTCCAGGGATTAGGAGATGGGTATCTTGGGGAAGGTGTGTGTAATTTTAAAGTCTACCACAGTTTAATAATTTTTTTTTTTTGCCTGACCAGATGGCTCAGTGGTTGAGTGTTGACTTATGAACCAGGCGGTCACTGTTCAATTCCCATTCAGGGCACATACCAGGGTTGAGGGCTTGATCCCAAGTTGGGGAAGTGCAGAAAGCAGCCAATCAATGATTCTCTCTTATCATTGATGTTTCTATCTTTCTTTCCCTCTCTCTCATAAATCAATAAAAATATGTTTTAAAATAAAAAAAATTCCTCTTAGAAAATCAAATAATGTCAAGATACTTTTTTAGAATCTAAAATATAATGGTCAATATTAGATTTATGTTTGAGACTTATATGTGAATTTCCAATCTCATATAAAATGTCAGATCCAGATGCCATGATGTTGGTATAACTTCTGGGCACTGGCCAAAAGTTCTCTCATTTGGAGAACTAACATCAGTTTTTCTTAGGCACCAATGGGTCAGTATGTTCTGAAACTCACTATGCATTTTACTATATATTTTTCTTCCAAGTATGAAGTCTTTGGACTAGATAACTAACAAGTGAGAATAATATTCAAGGCTCTGAGTTGCCCTTATCCAGTAACCACAACCCAAACATTTACCCTTTTTCAGTCTACCTCTTTCTCCCCTAATGGGCTTCCAGTTGCTCCAGCAGATGCTATGACAGTTGGTAAAGTAGCTCCTCTTTAAGATAAAAAAACATCTGGAAGAAAAGAGAAACCTTCTCGCAATTCTGAGGAATACATTGACTCTATGATGCCAACCATTAAGTGTTTAGGAACTGAGTCTGAAGGCAGGGGATTGCCAGGCCCTTCCTCTCAAAGCTTGAAGAGGATGGAGACTCGCATCAACTTAGGTAATGGGAACAGCACCTATGTAGATAAAATGATAATATACCTTTCTCCTACAGGCATTTCTTTTTAAATTAATATTATTGTTCTCAGCCAGCATGGCTCAGTAGTTGAGTACCAACCTATTAACCAGGAGGTCATGGGTTGGATTCCTGATCAGGGCACAGATTGTGGGTTTGATACTCAGTGTGCAGGAAGAAGCCAATCAATGATTCTCTCTCATCACTGATGTTTCTATCTTTCTGTTTCTCTCTCTTCCTCTCTGAAATTAATAAAATACATTTAACAATTAGTATTATTATAAGATCTTTAAAAGATCCAAAAAGAGGGTCCTCTTTCCCCATGGAAATTATCAGAGCATTTAAGCCTCTTTTGTTTGATATTCCCAATAAGGGATGTGGGGATTCTTGGCTGGGACAATTAGATGTGGGCTGGTGAAAATGTAAAATGAGGTCTTGTTGTGTCTACTGATGATAGTATTTTGAAAGAGTTAATAAATGTCTCCCCTGTTTTCACGTTTGACATCTATTATGAGGTAGAGTAAGAGGTTGATGCTAATCTTTGGGTCCTCACCCTTCTCTTTTTTACCCTACCCTCCTTCCCCTTCATCTGTGCAATGGTTTGCCTGCCATGTAACCTTTTGGAGATGGAGAATAAAATAGCTGCTTTTACGTTAATCAGGCTGTTTGCACAGAACAGCTTCCATCTCTGCAAACATGGGCCCCCTGTTCAGCAGCCTTGAATTAAAACCAGCCAGGTATTACTTGAGCTGCCAACATCAGCCTCTCCCTGCCCTTGAAATCGTCTGATTTAGAGGAACAGAGAGTGAATGCTTATTTCAGACAGATTTCCAAACAAGACAGTGAAGCAATCACCTCATTCATGGTGTCTCTATTTCAGAGGATAAGGAAGCAGAAAAGAGAGGGCAGCAGAGTCCAAATTAACCTAAAAGAAAAACTCCACATGGAAAGATAATGCGTTTCTCTATTAAATTTGATATCATTTAATTATATCTGATTATTTGGGTAAAGCCAACATTCACATCATAAAAAGGGTAAAATTTTTGCAAGTCCCCAAAGTTGGATTCCTGGCCCATTCCTCAATCTAAGCAAGGGTATCTTGTTATTCCAAAAGAGGGAAGCACATGGTAGCAATCAGAATATTGGCCAAAGCATGACCTTGGGGCAGGAGAAGAGTCACAGAAGTACCCTGTCTGTATGACTCAGACAGAAATTGTTGCTTATAGGCATAAACTTTGGTCACTGACTCGGTATAACCTGGAACATACATATAGCAAGAAAATATTTACATCAGACAAACCATTGCACAGATGAAGGGGAAGGTGGGTAAAAAGAGAAGGGTGAGGATCCAGAGATTAGCATCAGCAGGAAGCTACTGCACTCAGACCAGTGGATATTGGAGGGATGTAAATGACCTGAAGCTGACCCCATTGACTCTTTCCAGGGATGTGGGGTTACCACACAGCAACTGCCACTGGGGGCCAGCAGAAGGAAGGCAAAGCTGATTTATCCTTCCCTCCCTGGTTCAGTCCCTTTCTCCCCACCCCAGTGTCTAGCAAGAGAGCAACCAGCCCATAGCAAATGGACCAGAACATGGAGAAGTTAGCTCAGAGCCACCATGCCTGCAGTTCAACACTGAGTAGAACAAGAAAGCAAAAGCAACCAGAGGGCTAGGAAGCCCAGGAGTCATAAACAAGAGAACAATTTTCTATCCCATTTTTAAATCAGGGAAGCATGTAATACTTCAGAAACATTTCCATAATCATGGTTATTTTGCTTAAATGGACCTAAAGTGGAAAGTTTTAATAACCTGGAAAAATGAGAAGAATATATAAAGCAGAACAGTTTGATATAATTTAGTACAACAGTATAGAGCCCATAAAAGAGCAGGAGTTTTGAAAGTGTCATTATATCACAGTTAAATGCAATAAAATATTATCTCAATTTCATTAGATATTAAATTAAAACATAATTTAAATGCCATATATCCTATTTGGAATAGAAAAATACAAAGCTTCTCTGTATTTAAATAATAAGCTTCTCTGTATTTAAAGAGTAATGAAGATTCTTGTTATAGACTACACTAGAGGCTCGGTGCATCAAATTTGTGCAGGGGGTGTGTGTTCCTCAGCCCAGCCTGCATCCTCTCCAATCTGGGACTGCTGGCTTCTAACCACTCACCTGCCTGTCCCTAATCACTCTGCCTGCCAGCCTGATAGCCCTCCTAACCACTTCCCTGCCAGCTTGATTGATGCCTAACTGTTCCCCTGCTGGCTCAATTGTCCCCAACTGCCTTCCTCTGAAGGGCTGAGGGAACTGGGGGATTGCGGCTGGATGAGGTGGGCCTGAGAGGACTAGGGGACTAAGGCTGGATGAGGCAAGGCTGAGAGGACTGGGGGACTGAGGCTGGATAAGGCGGGGCTGAGGGGACTGAGCGCTGCCATCTTGTGAGGGCATGGCACTCAATTAGCATAATCCCTCTTTATTAGATAGAATGTGCCCACAGGTATGCTTGCCTATATTAAGTGAGTGGATGAAGAAAGAGCCTTGAGAATCTTGGGTAGGGAGTCTTGTGGACTAGGACCAAGCTTATTATTGATACTGTACCTCATATCTACTCATATCTATTGGCTTAAACTTAATAAATTCTGTATCCACTCCTAACTTCCAGGGCCCCTGTAATACACCATGCCACTGTGTGTTCAGAAAGAATATGCCACCAATTAAGTGAACAACTAGTCTGTCTGCCATACCTGATTCTCATTCTTCTTTCATCCTAACAAATAGTGTCATATTGAAGAAAACACTCGAGCTTTTTTTGTTTTTGTTTCTTCAGTTATATATTCAGAGACATGAGCTGGATGACCCATATAGGATCTCCTTTAACCCCAAGGTTCAGTGCTAAATAAACTAAGTTTAATGATTATTTACTGCAAAGGCACATAGGGAGCTGGTCCCCAAACACAGAAATCATGATAAAAAATGCACAGAACTTATTCTTAAACAAATTTATTTCTGTAATTAAAAGAGAAAAAAGAGAAGCAGAATTTTAATTTTTGTAGCAGGATTGCATGGCAAGCCCCATATTTGGTTTGGCACAGTTGAGTGGATGTCTGAGAGACCTGGTGAAGTTCAGAAATCATCCTCTAAGAAAATAAATAAAATTAAAATATAAGCCAGCCAAGCCCATATTTTTCTGGAATGTGTTTGTAAACAATTCAGTTTCTGTAAGAACTGCCGTGATTTCCTGGGGCTTTTGCACATAAGTCATGTTTTCAGAGAATCTGCCTTTGATCTACAAGGGGCCACCCTGAATCAGCCTCTGCCTTCTTACCTGGAAGCAACTGAAACGTTGTGCTCAGCTGATGAGAAATAATATGTTGACTTTAGTTAATGTATCTAGAAAATGAAGAGGGTGTTGTGAAAATAGGCACCATCTGTAAAGCTTTCAATAATCATTTATGGACTCCATTAACAAGTCAGACATTATGAGGCATTTCCCACCCACAGGTCAGGTTGTAAGAAACCTTCATCCTGTTTAACAGTTTGTGCCTGTGAATCCTCAGACTAAACAGTGTGCTCAACAAACAAAGCAAACAGACACATACAAGATAAATTTGCTAAGTAATACAAATACCAGCTTATAGTCACCAGTTGTTGAAAGAACAAAACAAAACACGAGGGTGATTTTAAAGAAATGATTCATAAAGCACTGCCATATTAAACTATGCCCTAAATTTTAAAAAGTATCTTGAGAAGCATAAGTTGTACTGAGTCCTTGTGTGACTGGCCCTATATTTGCCTGTCAGTCAAGAAAAGCTGCAGGTCTACAGAAAAACTCCTCCAATCTAAAATATCTGGGTGTATTAGACACAGTGCCTCCCAGAATAGGTAAACCTACTCCTAATTAGATATTAGGAGAGAGAATAGGACGTTTCAGATTGGCTACAAAATACATAGTCATGGGGGAACGTGGTGCAGATAAATCAACTTGTGTGGGTGATAACTCCAATTCACTTTCAAAATGGAAAAGAAGATACTGAAGAGAGTTTGAGTTGCTGTCTTCCTAGTAGAGTGGAATTTTCTGGACTCTTGGCAGCACACCAGGGTGGCCAGAGAACTAGGGGCCCAGTGCACAAATTCGTGCACCTTGAAAGGAAATGTAGGCTGTGAGGCTGTGGTAGGCACAGGGATAGGTCTCAACCCATCTTCCACACCCCCACTTGGCCCCCCAAGGCAGCCCCCAGTCCCTTTCCCCTGTCTGCCACAGCCCCCAGTCTCCTGTCCCCTGCTTCCTCCACCACTGCTCCCATGTGCTGACAGTGCCGGCCCCACTCACACTCATTGACTGCATGGAGTGATGGGGACTGGCACTGGGTACTGGCAGTGGGTGTGAGTGGGGCCGGCACCAGCACCATGTATGAACACTGGGTGGGACTGTGGCATGTGGGAAGCAAAGAATTTTTAGTAACCACCAGAGGCTTGCCCCAATGACAATGACCAGCACCCCACCTTGGTCTGGCACCCCTGCTCACCTGCACCACCATCCCACCTTGGATGATGCCAGCCATGTTCTGCACACGCTCCCTGGTGGTCAGCACACATTATAGTAACTGATTATTCAGTTGTTCAACTGTTTGTTTGTTCCCCTGTTTGGTCTATTTGCACATTAACCTTTTATTATATAGGATTACATGTCACCCTGTTCTTAAGACTTTGTGCTACATCACCACTTTTCTCATATGACTTTACAATTTGTGATATAAGGTTCAAGATTATGCCAATGAATTCACATATTTCTTGCCAGAGAGACAAAGAAGTATAATGGTGGCTATTGTGGATGAAAAAAATGGAAACATCAAATCATTTACTGAAAAGCCCTGATCAGCAATGAAAGTGAGAATAAAAGCCATATTTACTCAGTACTAGATCATAAGAGTTATTTATTTAATAATCAAACAATTTGCTATTCTTTTGGAACCAAACATTGAAGTAGATATGGGAGTGAGGAGAGACTCTGATTCAGCCCAGCAAAAGACCCAAGCATGAACACAGATGTGAAGAACTACAATATATACTAATATAAATGTATGATTAATTATATTTATTAGTCATTACTTTGACAGAAATATGTAGATTACCTACAATATGCCAGGTGCACTGGTAGTGTGGACAATAGAGTGTAGACTATAAAATATGTGATCCCTGATGCCCAGACCTTGCAGTCTGGAGGATAAAAGATATGTAAGAAAACACTAATTATCATCATCATCATCATACAACGCCATGAAGGAGAAATATAGCACACTGTGGAGAGTTTTTAGAAGAGCCCAGAGCTGTGGAAACATAGGAGACATTTGTTACTATTGATGATGGAACCACAGAATTGATGTTAGTATTATTTCCTCTGTCTTCTCAATATCAATTTTATAAGGAGGTCAGCAAAAGAACAGGGCAGTGAATTAGCTTAAGAATCCAAAGGGGCTGGGTACTAGTTACACATCGTTTACTTTGGACAAAGAAGTACAGATGGGCTGTGAGGTTTCTGGAGGTCTTTTCTAGCATTATCTTTTCATTTGCTCCCTGAAAGAGAGCAAATTTCTTGAACACTCAATCTTTTAAAAGAAAATATGTGAATTCATTGGCATAATCTTGAACCTTATATCACAAATTGTCCTTGTTAGATTTTTGAGTGTGGGGGAAAGAGGATGTCCTGAAGCATATACAGATAAACACTCCATCTTATAGAGCACCTGTTGCCTACAGAACAGTGTGGACCCAAAGCAATTTGGAATATACTTTAGCTTAGTAAAATTGCTTTTATAAATAACTGTTTCTCCCTTAATTGGGCTCCAGGGGTCCAATTTCCAGTCTGAAAGGTGAGCATGCTGTGAAGAAGACACATCTCTTATGTACTAACACTTCTTTCCATAGTGCTAGAGGAACCACAAGCCTAGCTCTCATCCCTTACTGTCTGCACCATTTTATTCCCAACATTTCCAACATTTGAAACATAATGTTTGCTAAAGTTAGTTGTTAAACTGATTCTATGGTAAGAGACTAGCAGATCCTTGAAGACAATGCACATATCCTTGAGAAAGATCTGAAGCTCTTTGTAATGGGAAGTCACCCAAAAGAACATGAACTGTTGGATAATGTTGTCACCCCTCCACCATCATCTTAGTTCTTTTCAATCCAGAACTATGATTTGTAACAATTTTTTACTTTGGCCTTGAACAGATATTGAGTCAATCTTTATCCCTGGTATATATAAAAATCAGATTCCCTATTTCTATTATTCTTACCATATTTCATATACATGCTTTCTGTGCTGGTCTTTAATTAAGTTGCTTCCAGCAATGGTTCAGTCCACTTTACACATGTGACTGAGATCAGTGGTTCCCAAACTTCATCATAGAGCACAGTCATCTGAAGGCTGCTTACGTGTCATTGAGACCGTCTAGACTATCTTCCACTGGGCGTGGACTGCATTACTACTGAGGTCTGCTGGGCACTGTCCACTCCATAATCTGTCACAAAATCAGAGAACAGTGCCACATGGATTACCTCACATTAGACTTATCTCAAAATTCAACGCAGAACATAGAATAGGTGTTGAAGAGCAACAAACATTAAAATAAAAACCATTCTTTTTTCTTGTAATTACGTATTAAATCTTGAATCAAAGTAGAATGAATGCCTTTGGGTTTACCTAGATTACACTGATATAATAGAAGCAAAGTTAATATTCACTTGAGGGCACTGATACATCCCTTAACCAAGCAAGTCTCTCTGAAACTTTAGATTGAATAATATTGCTGTTTTAAATCACTGATAAGTATCCCAAATTCAAGATTTCTCTAAACCAATTTATATCAAATTTTAAATTTGAAAAAAACAAAACCTTCCGATTGCTTGACCTAAATGAAATCAATAAATCAACCACACACCCTATTAAAAAATGTGTGGACTCAGGAGTTCAGAACTTTCATTGCAGTGTAATGAAGTAATGTTAAAAAAACATAAACAACTCCACCCATTTCATTCCTCCTCCTTAGCTTCCGCCTTAACTTACAGGTGGCTTGCCAGAAGAATAGGAACCGATTACCAAAATATTCCAAACAAGTCAGGATCATGGAAAAATAGCTGGCATAGGAAATTATTCCAGCTCAGTTCCCTGTGAGAGATGCATGTTCACACAAAAAGGAATATGAACATTTTGTTTTTGACATTTTCTTTTATAATATTGCAAAAAACTTTCAAGTAATTATTTATATTTCAATTAATGATTATTATAATTAAAATTAGTTGGGTACTTTTATAGGTTCTGAATAATATGATCAATGAGAATAAATAGAAATACTTAACATACGAATTTGACATTTAATTTTTATAGATTTTTTTGATAGATTCAGATTTTGAAGATGTAATTTATATATTCATCATCTATTTCCAAAATCTATTTTTACAAGTTATAAAAAGCCCACCTCATTTAGTGCTTTTTAACTTAAAAAATATATTTTATTCTTTAAAAAAAGTAAAGTGAGGAAGATATCTTTCTAAAAATTTCTTCCCTCTTTTTATTTTCTGAGGAGCTCTCTAATTTATTATCAACCAGTTGATAGAATCACTTGATATTTTCAGAGCAGATAGAGAAGAATAAAGGATGGGTCTACTCTTGAGGAAATTTATAATATTAAGAAAGGACAAAAATGGGCAGTGCAGGTCCTCTTGACCCCTTTTTGATTTTCATCATCTTTGACTAGAAGACAGCATTCAGGTTGAATAGTACAGAGGTGTCAGCAAAAAGGCTCTGCACCCTTAGAAGGATTGCAAGACAGAAAGTGATCAGATGCTCTTGGAACGTGCAAGATTTCAGCTCCATAAAAGTTACAACTAACTCAGTGCTTGAGGGTGTGTGCAGAGTATGTAAAGATATGACAGATGAATTGTTTTTTCATGAGAAAATACTGAATTATGGAAAGGAGCTAGGTAAGTGTACAAGGTAAATATTTTCCAATTTCAAAACTGGAAAAAGAAAGAATTCTAGAGACAATGGGCCAATCAGTTCAATATTGATCAGGGACACCATTGATGGGGTATTTATTAACAAGCTGATGATCACTTAAAAAAGAGCAGCAGTAACGAGATCTGGCTAAATTCGTTTCACAAAGAGCAGTGTGTTTTCTCTTCATGTTTAGAAAATGTACTTTGCTGGGTACAGGTTCCCTAAAGACTAATGAAGAGTGATACTTGAACTTAAGGAACTAATTCCATTGGTGCATCAGAAAAATATCTTAGAATTTGGGCTTCCTACTCTAGCCCTGCATGTGGCTGTCCTTCTGATATTCTTTTGCATTTGATTAAACCACAAATCAATAGGTCAGAACTGCCTTAACAATTTACTTAAAAACAGCTCCTAATTAATTGGTGTCAACTAAAGGACAAAACCCTAAAGCACATACAATTTGTCCTATTCTTTATCATGTGTAACTTCTATTCAGTGGTTTGAATTAAAGCCCCTCCCCCCCGCCACACACATACACACAAGCATTCTTTTAAAATTTTCACATGACACAACTGAGGAGGGATCATTGATATAGTAGATGACAGAATTGAACTTCAAATTATTCAAAACAAGGGAACTGGGACCAAGAAAACAAAATGAAATGTACCCAGGCAATGTAAACTTAGGAGCTTCTAGAAATTTATGGGTAGTTGTTCACAAACTTACCAGCAATCAAGTTTTACACTTTTTCCAGATCAAAGCTTATAAAACATGAGTGTGCATTTATAAAAGTGCTAGTGTTTTGATTTTAGGGGCAGCAGGGACAGTATTTGAGCCAAGAAGGTTGGCTGCTCCTACCCAAAGGAGCATGGCCTCTCACTTCCACACACCCACAAAGAATGCTTGCAGTGAAGGACATGAAGATGAATGGGGGGCTACACGCTGTGAAGAGCTCTGGTAAGGTCACCTCAGTAGACAGGACCAGAATATGAATAGAATGGAATGGTACCCACTGTCCCATGGGTCATAGTGAGTACAAGTTGATGCACTTCATTTGGAATCATATCATGGCTTCATTATAAGGAACGTATGCCTGCAAATCACCTCCATGAAGTGGTGGTAAACCACTTTTGCGAAGTATATTCAAGCCAAGGCTGGAGGGCCATACTTGGGACAATGTAGAATTCTAGATGCGAGCAGGGGGCAGGATTGAATGAGCAGATTCCAGGCTTTTTCAGCTCTAATATTCTCTCCTTCCTATTTGAGTTGTCTAAGGCTCTCTCCATCATACACACACATACACTCACCCACCCCTCCCCTCCACACACACACCACGGTCACTCTTCTACTCAGAGTCTGACTTAGAGGAAATGAGAGGCGCCTACGTCCAGTTTCTAGCCTCTTACTGTGAGCTCTGTACCCAAAATATAATTCTTTCCAGAGACCATCCAGCAACACAGCAACATAGCATCTTGTCTGTGGTGTTTCCCATTCACTTTTGCTGCTGTTCCAGTAAGAGCTACTTGGGAATAATGAACTCGCTGTCAGGTTTTAATGAGACTTTGGTTTCATTATAGCTTTTCCCCTCCTTGCTTTGATTTGTTTCCTATGGCAGCACTTTGGGTGTTGAAGTAATGCTTGTCCCACATCCAGCTTCTGGATTAGGATAGTATGGGTTCTGAAAACCTGATGAAAATGTCTATGGACATTTAACAAAGGAAGTCTATATTGTAATTGGTGATTTTAAAATTGGTTCCACAAGAGAGAAATAGCATTTTTTTCTAGATAAAACAAAACATATATAAAGGAAGGAAAGTGTAGTAGATGAAAACTTGAAGATTAATTGAAGAAATGAAATCCTCTTTCTCTTTATAAAGTGAGATAAGAGTTGTAAAATATTTTGAAAAGTATGAAGTAGTAATAACACTCTCTTATTAAACATGATATAATTTAGTAGCTGATGATAGTAAACACAACAATCATTCCATATTTTACCTCTGCGGAATAAGATTGCAAGCTACATAAGAATTCTCAGTCTATGTTTACTCTTTTATAAAAGGGGAAATGATGAGAGAGAACAAATAGTTGTATCATTTATATATTTAGAATTCCAAGATGTGGTGTGGTCCAAACTCAGGTAGTTACTTTGGCTTAATTATTCATTTTTTCATTCACCCATCCATATAATAATTCACTCATCACTTTTTTTAATGTAATTTCTTTGATGTGCATTTCTTCTTGGTTGTTTTTCTAATTTTATTTTTTTAAAAATCCCCACCAGAGGATATTTTTCCCCATTGATTTCTAGAAAGAGAGTGGAAAGGAGGTAGGAGGGGAGGAGAGAGAGAAAAACATCTGTGTGAGAGAGACACACCAATTGGTTGCCTCCCACATTTGACCTTACCAGATCTGGAGAACCTGCAACCAAAGTACGTGCCCTTGACCAGAAACTGAACCACCCTTCAGTCTGAGAGCTGATGCTCCCACTACTAAGCCAAACCGGCCAGGGATGTTTGTCTAGTTTTAATGGTGCAGGTAACAGTCCACACATTCTGGGGTTGTTGATCTTTTAGCCCCACAGAAGAAGCTCTCAAAGAATACAAACAGCAAGACCAGTCCTTCAGATGGGCATTAACAAGATGACAGCCTTGTATCTACAGGGCTGGGGTCCATGGCTGAGTGGCTGACCCCATGGTGAGCATGATGAGTCCTTGTATAAGGATCGCCACACCAGCCTTCCTCCTGTTTGCTGTAAACAAACATTCTAGCCTCTGTTTATAAAGCTTTGGGCAGAGCAGGGAACTGGGCCCTGCCATCCAGGACTGGGGAATATGCTGTGGTACATTGGACAGCATGTTCTCTATTTGGTTTGAAAACCATACACTCCTAAATCATCAAAAAAACATCCTAAAGAAGGTTCCAATTAGATGGATATTTTTACTCAGGTTTATTGGTACTTAGGGAGCATAACTAAGCCCTGAACCAAGCACAGTTGTGCAGCGTGAGTCCAAGCCAAGGACATTTAAGAAAATGGAAACATTTAATCCTTAGTATTAGAAATGTGCTGTTTATTCAAACCTCATTTGAACTAACACATGAAACAATAGGAAGAAGTAGAGTTGAATATATTTTAATAGACTCATTTATATGACAGGTCTGGAATGGAGATAAAGCTGGGATTACTGGGGATCTTAGCATAGAAATAAGAAATCTTATAAAGAAAATACTTGCGATTGCTCTTGTCAATGTAATAATATTAGATTGATTCAAAAGACTGAACCAATCTAATATTATTGGTGCAAAGCAGGAGAAGTTATTAAACCTTCACTTGCACTTCATTAATCTCATAGATTTTATGAGCAGCTTTTTACTTTTTGGGGAGAATTTTTGACTGCACCTTTGCTTAATTCCAAATAGGCAATTTGGTCAGGAATGATAATTGCAAGCAATTAAATAGCTGAGTTTCTGCAGAATGTAGTTGTTGGAATAACCTCGTGTTAATAAACCCCACAACATATAAAATGGAGTTGAAACACTTTACCATTAGAGAAGATTAATATTTGCAAGCACATAGTCTATACTCGATGACCTTACACAGCAGTGTACACCACAGTTCCCTCTGTAGCTTCTGTACTTTACATAGGCTTCTTCTTCTGCCTATCCTTGTCAGCTTGACTGATTCTGGCCCTCAGAGATTTGCAGCTGCCTACCACTAGGAGTGCCTTTCACCTCAAGCTGCTTGAAAAAACTCTCTTCAAGTTCTAATGAAAATGTTACTTCTGTGATTTTTTTTTTTAACTCAGCTGCCCATATGTGAGCAGAAGATATTTCTCTGGGTATAGAGGGACAAGCTTTGTCTGGCCTTCTCCCACTGCTAATGCTATAGGAATATTTTATATCTCTCCATGGATGGAATGCAATGTTCAAAAGAGTCTAGACTATTTTTTGCTTATCTTTGTAGCTTCCAGGTATCTCCTGGCTGCCCTGGTGGAAATGGTCCTCTCGACATCAGGCTCCTGGTCATGACCCTTTTCCATGGTACTGTGCTGCTGCTCATCCTGGCTGCTGGAGGATAGAAGAAGGAATGGGGCCTTGTTCCTGACAAGGGTGAGAAAGTACCACTCAGTTCCAAAAAGGGAGTGAACAAAGCTATTCGATCCAGGGTCAAATATTTGTTAAATAAAATAAAGCCAAATCAAATGCTTGGGTTTTTTGTTTTGTTTTGTTTTGTTTGTTTTTTGAGAACTAGGATAGTTTGTGACCAGGAAACAATCATTGCAAATTGCACTTTGATCTCCTATTCTCTACAAAATCTAACAACATCCACTTCCCAGTGGCTGAAATGCATCTACTGTAAGTTGACCAGGGAACTTCTTCAGAGGCAACATTTTTGGGAGCTACTACTAGATGTCATATGTCATACATATGAGATTGTTTTTCATCCTCAAAACAACCCTTAGCGATAGATAGGTGTAGGTATAGCAAAGGTGTGAGCATGGGTGTAGGTGGATGTACATATAAATATAGGTTTATGTTTAGGTATAAGTATAGGTAAGAAGATCATTTAAACTGTTTTCAAAGATTCAGAAAGCCTGCCTCAATTCATGGCTTCATAAGCAGAACATTCATAAGAAGCCACTCAGTTAAGACCCATTTTTTAAAAATATTTTTATTGATTTCAGAGAGGAAGGGAGAAGATGTGAGAGATAGAAACAGCAATGATAAGAATCATTGATCAGCTGCCTCCTGCACACACCCTACTGGGGATTCAGTCTATGTGCTCTGACTGGGAATCTAACCATGAGCTCCTGGTTTATAGGTCAACAACACTCAATCACTGAGCCACACTGTCTGGGCAAGACCTATTGGTTTTATTCTAGTGGCATTATCCACAAATCAAGAGATCTCTTTGATGGGGGACAGAGGATGATCAATAAATCTTGTCATTAAATAAGAAAGGAGGGAACAATTTCCCCTATAAGTGATCCAAGCTCAGTGGCTAGATATAATTGCCTTCATTTGCATAAAAGGCACACTTCAAAAAGCAGCTTCAAGTTAGTCCTTAAAGCAGCGGGTCTCAACCTGTGGGTCGCGACCCCTTTGGGGGTCAAACAGCCCTTTCACAAGGGTCGCCTAAGACTATTGGAAAACAGCTATTTCCCATGGTCTTAGGAACCAACACACCGCTCCTCGGGGTAGCAAAATGTACCAATGTAGTTTACTGTTGTTATATTAAGACTGTTACCCATGCTATACCACAATTCAAGACAAAATTTCATTT
Organism: Lasiurus cinereus; assembly: GCA_011751065.1. Taxonomy (NCBI): domain Eukaryota; kingdom Metazoa; phylum Chordata; class Mammalia; order Chiroptera; family Vespertilionidae; genus Lasiurus; species Lasiurus cinereus. The sequence continues at coordinate 56,007,759 of JAAGEH010002531.1, read as the reverse complement.
ATTTGTAATTAGAAATAAATATTTCACAATATAAAATTACATATTGTTTTTGTGATTAATCACTATGCTTTAATTATGTTCAATTTGTAACAATAAAAATACATCCTGCATATCAGATATTTTCATTACAGTTCATAACAGTAGCAAAATTACAGTTATGAAGTAGCAACAGAAATAATTTTATGGTTGGGGGTCACCACCACATGAGGAGCTGTCTTAAAGGGTCGCGGCATTAGGAAAGTTGAGAACCACTTGCCTTAAAGTAACTGATTGACTCTGAATGGCTCCAAGTTAAAAATCAGCCCCTAATTTAATTGCTGTTTACTAGCATGTTTTCCTGACATTTCCCAACCTCTTTCCTCGGTAACTCTTACTGTTGTTTTATTTTTATTTGCTGGCAATTTATGGAAATTATGGATTAAATAGACTTACTCAAGTAGTTTGATATAGGAGAGTCATGAATTTTAGGTGGCTTCTAGAATAAAAGGCAAGAGGACATTTTGTTTCTCTCTGGCCTATAACTCTTGACGCAAATGGTGGTGTTTAACGAACTCTTTGTAATTTCTATAATGGAAAAACAATTGGCTGAGGATGACAGACTTTTGAAGCTGACATTGACTGAAGACCTGTGAATAACCTTGCAGTCAGAACAGAAAATCACTGCTTTACTGGGCTATATGGGTGGCCAAAACCCAAATCCCCAAATATCCCGTTTAAAGCTTCTAATGGAACATTACATATTGTTTTTAATAGAATTGGGTAGAATGGTATAACTTTTTATATATATTAACATTTTTCAACTGTTCTTAATAACATGAATGCTTGGTGATGCAAAATATTCCTTGCTCTCATTTAGGGTGCCCTTCCTGAGGAAGTGGAGGATTGGGTATTTTACAATCTGCCTTTAATTCTAAGGCATGCCTTGACATTTTCAAGGACATGCATTATCCTTATCAAGCATGACACAGTAGAAACAAAGCATGCTAATTTTTTTTTCTGCAAAACAAATTACCAGAAACTTAACATCTTAAAAGAACTAACATCTATCATCTCAGAGTCCTCTAGATCCGAGGTCTGGGCATGGTATGGCTGATTTTCTCCTCAGGGTCCCATGAGGTTGAAATCAAGGAGATAGCTGCACCATGTTCCTCTCTGGAATCTCTGGGGAAGAATTCACTTCCCAGTTTGTTCAGATTATTGGCAGAATTTTGCTCTCTGTGATTGTAGGTTGGAGGTTTCCATTTCCTTTTTGGCTGTCAGCTCAGACCCATTCGTAGTCCCTAGAACCTATTCCTATTCCTCACCACATGCCCCCCTCTACCTTCATAGCCAAAATTCAAAGATCTTTTTCTCATTAAATGCCACCTCTTTCTTTAAAATCTCTTCTACCAGGAAGAGTTCATTTCTTTTTAAATGTTCACCTGATTATGTTCATCCCCAGAGAAGTAATCTTCTTTAAAGTCAACTTATTTGGGACCTTAATTGCATGAAAAATTCCCCTGCAGCAGCACCTAGATTTGTGTTTTATTGAATAACTGGGTGAAGATGTACAAATGCCAGGGATGGAAATCTTGGGGGACATCTGAATTCTGCCTACCACAAAAAGGAAAAATGACCACATAATTTGCACACTTCAGTTCTTTTATTTAACACATACTTACTGATTTGTCTTCCACATTCTGACCACATTCTGACCATAAAGCAGAGTTTCATTGAGTTTCTGACTTCAAAGTATTACGTGAGCAAGGGACATATAAACAAATAACAATTAATTGGTGTAACAAATTCTATAGTCTCTTTTATTCCTTTTTAAAAATATGTATTTTGTTTGTAGTATTACAGATCTCTCCCATTCCTTCCCCCCACCTTTTACCCTCCTCCCCTATTCTCTACACAACCCCTCTCCCTCAGGTCTTCATCACCCTATTGCTTGTGTCCATGGGTTATGCATATAAATATGTAAGTTTTTTTTTTTTTGGTTTATCTCTTCTTGTCCCTCCCACTCCACACCAATATATATATATTTAAGCAATAGGATATGTAGCATGAATGTGGTCTTCTTTTGTCAACACAGGCATCTCCCTATGACATTTTGCAGATCAGCTGGAATAAATGCTCACCACTGAGAAGCTTCTGAGGTAGAAGGGTCTCCAAACTACACAGAGAAAAACAATAAGATATGGAAAGTCAATGATGGTTGTATAAACTGGCCCCATACAGTAGGCTCTGTGGCTTCCTCAAGCTGTGTTATATGAAATGGAAAAGGGAGAGCTAAGCTCTCTGGCTGCCTCAGATGTCATAAGACGAGTCCACTGTAATAGTCTCCTAAGACTCTTTCTGGTTTTCATCTCCACTCCCACATTTCTGGTCCAACCAACCTGCACTCTATCAGACTAATGCTCCCCAAGCACCCATTTTATCATGACATTGCCTGGGTTAAATAGTTATAACCTAGACAGCATTCATCTAACAAATATTTATGATTTGGCAGCCTGGGCTGCTGGGCTACAACAAAGAAAATGTGAATAAGCCATTTGACTGTCCTCACAATGCTCAGGGCCTGGGGAATGCTGGGAGCAGGGGCCACCCTGGTCAGGAGCTCAGACTCCTGCTCTAGGCAGGACAGGGCTGTCATCCTCACTGAACTTTGACAGGTATTTTATCTTATGGTTCTCCAGTTTACTCATCTATCAAGTGGAAATGGTTACATCTCATGGGTTAGGTTTAAGATTATATGTGAGAAGGCAAGCAAGAAATGAACTACCCTGGGAGTTTAGTAGGTATCAAAGTGCTCCTCATATTGTCATCCCGATGATATGGAATGATATTCATTAAAGACACTTTTTGGTCTGGCTCTGGAATACCTTGCAGACTTTTTTTACTGACTATTTCAACAAACTAAATTCCAAATCTCCATAGCTATTACTGCCTATCTACTTATGTCCTTTCAAGTTTCAACCACAGGAATGAAGCTGTGCATCTACTTATAGTAAGAGAGAAGGTCTCAAGGTGGCCTATGCATTCACTTGTTTCTCTGTCACATGCAAGCAAATATTTGTCTAAGTCTTTTCCCATCAAGTATTGTTCCTAAGTAATACCATGAGGTCAACCTACTGTTAAAATTCACCTACATCTAATTTCATCTTAAATATGTGGGGGTGTAGTAGAGAGAGTGATATAAATAAATTAAGTTAGTATTTATTATCATGGCTGAATATTTTAACACATTTATTATCACTCTCAGTTGGCTCTCAGAGTGTAGTTTATTATATCAAATTTTTGGATGAGATTATTGAGACTCAGGAAGATGAAATGATTAGTTCTCAGTCACTAAGCAGGTGTTAGAGTCACTATTCCCATATTTAAAGCCACATTCTCTCCCTTGTACCATTCTAATTCTAAGAAGAACATAAATCCATTTTTGGACTGTCTCTATGTAGGGGTTGGTTCTTTCAAAATGGACAAACAACTTTTCAGAGTTTGAAAGTGGAGACAATCCCTCTTCAGAGTGTTTGATCCTCAGTGCAGGGGGAGGGTCTATCCACATGGCATAGCCCTGACAAGCTGAGTAACAGGTATTGCTTACAAAGTCATTCCCAATAGAACCAGTCTGCTAGTTATTAAGTATCTGGAAGCTATTTTCCCGGTTTTTAAGTAGCCAGGATTTGCTGCTAATATAATCAGAGTCAGCATTACACCGGCTGCTCATAAATGACTTATTTAGAAAGAGGCAAGACATGTTGTGACTTGGCTGTCTTCTGTTCTTTGGAGATAAGGTAAAAGTTCCTAGTAACAAAACAGGAAAAACAAACACACTACAATTATTTAACATATGCTATAAGTAAATAAAAAAAATGCATATCTCTGCCTTCTTTTTCTCTGACTTTTATTACTTCCTTTGAACTAACACATTTCCCCAGCTGCCAAACACATGTTTTTCGGGTGAGGGAGTCATTGGGAGGAGCAGACCCAGCACGATTCACTACCATTTCCATGCCCAACACTTCAGTGTTAAGTACATGAGATTATGTTCTGACACTGCCCATATGTAGCCAAAGTCCTCCTATGGTTCAGTAATTGAGGCAGCTCAAGGAACCCATTTTGTTATTTACTACAGTTCAGAAGTGAAAGCTGCTTTTTCCAGATTGCCCCATAACGTAGCCAACTAGTGACAGATACCTTGCTTTTTGAAGGGTGACCATGCTGTCATTTGAGTCAGGCTGTTCATGAACAGCAAGATTGAATGATGTATATAAGTATGTACTCTAGAACACAACAGATGAATCCTAGCTCCATCAGTAATTGTTCTCCCTGGAAAGGTAGCCAGGCCATCTGTGCCTTAGTTTTCCCATGAGCTATACCTCTTATGGTGTATGAATGGATTAATGGAATTAATCATATAAATGCCTGACCCATGTACCATTATAGAAGTTTTTACTATGATGATGATATTAGCTAAGATAGTGATAATTGAATTATATAGAAAACCTTTAATAAACAGGTCCATTGCAGTTCAAGAAAATTAACACAGTGGGTACAGGTTATTATACAGTCATTTTTATTATTTACTTATATTTAGTTACTTCAATAAATAAAATCATGTGGTGTTTAAAGGATACAGATAAACCTAGAAACAATTATAAAATATATCTTTTCACGTGTTACTTCATTTAGGAAGAAAAATATTTTTAAAAATTTAACTTTATCTGGTTAAAAGTTAAATGCGATGATCCAATTATACAAATACAAAATTTTAATTATTAAACCCAAATTTTCTATGAGACTCTTTCTACTCAGAAGAGTAAATATTCAAAGTAACAGTCCTGTCTAAAGAGCTCTTTCATTTTACCCTAGTCTCTTTGGGGCAATCATCCAATCTTTCAGAGGTATTCTCTTTATTTTAAAATATGTATTTTATTTTACACTAGTGTTAGATTTACAGAAAAAATGTTAAGGCAGTACAGAGTTCCAATATACCTGACACCCAATTTCCCCTTTCATTAAGAGCCAACTTATGTCAGTACCACACTTTCGTTACATTTAATAAAACAATATTGACACATTATTATTAACTAAAGTGTATACCACATTCAGGTTGTCTTAGTTTTTACCCAATTCTGTTTTATGTTCTAGGATCCCATCCAAGATTTCACGTTGTATTTAGTTGTATTTAATGCTTATGTCTCCTTGACTTCCTTTTTACTGTGAAAGTTTCACAAATTTTCCTTGTTTTTGATGACCTTGACAGTTTTGAGGATTACAGGATTTGAGGAGCAAGACTCTGGAGATAAAGTGCCATTTTCATCCCATTATATCAAGGTACATACCATCGATATGAATTATCACTCTTGGTGTTGACCTTGATCTTCATGCTGAGGGAATGTTTTTATGTTTTTTTCACTGTAAATTTATTCTATTTTCTTTTTCCATACTGTCTTCTTTGGAAGAAAGTTACCATGTAAAGCATTGCTCAGGTGACAGCTTGGAGGAGGAAGCAAGAAGGGGAAGGGCTTCCTTGAGGAGAGGCAATTCCAGGAGAGGGTGCAGCAAGCCAAAGGATCCCAAGTCCAACCTCATGTCAGTGACCTTTACCTCAAATCTAACAGTAACAACTATCTCTTTGGGAAAGAACAAGTGAATGAGAACTAGTCAGAGGGGACTGGAAATGTTCCTCTTGATACTGGAGCTTGTCTATGGAAAGAGATTGGGAGGAAGTGACAACTGTCTTTCTGCTAATGCCAGCATTCCATTTTACCTCTCTGCCTTGTCCATCTCTCACGCTCTAGCTAAGACCTCATGATATAAACACTCAACAAGTACTCAGTTGCAGTGACTCTGTGGCTGAGTATTGACCTATGAACCAGGAAGTCACAGTTCCATTCCCAGTTAGGGCCCATGCCCAGGTTTTAAGCTTGATCCCCACTGTGGAGCATGCAGGAGGCAGTCAATTAATGATTCTCTCTCATCATTGAAGTTTCTATCTCTCCCCCTCTCTCTCCCTCTCTGAAGTCATAAAAATATATTAAAACAATAACAATAACAACAACAACTACTACAAAACACTCAAGAAGCCCCTGGTGGTAGATAATCAGAAACCTTCTTTGTGGTACATTTCTCATTGCCAGGGTGAAAACAACTTCAACATTTTGGCCATCTGATTTGTCCATACACTGACTCCGGAGCGTTGCTGGAGAAATTGCACATAATTGTGCCCTTTGGGCCAGTATGTCCTTCTGTATCTAGTCTGTTACATCCTCAAAAGTCATCACTGACTTCAACCTGCGAACTCTATCAATGCCTTCTTCTATTGGTCTAATGAACATTAGCTATATTTATTAGTCCTTTAGCAATTGCTCCCTTCTGATGTGACCTTCCATCTTTGTAGACATTGCAGAGGCACCCAGGACCAAAGCCTGGAGTTGCTGTCTTTTTCCTGCAACTGATTGCTGCCTGTACTTTTCCTGCTGTCTTCTCCCCTCTCACACTCAGGCATTGTTCTACAGACCCTAACTTTGAAGGGTGACAATTAGCAAACACAGATGGCTTAATCACAAAGAGAGAAACATTTTCAGATGCAGGAATAACTGAGTGTGCTGTACACAACCCACTGGTCAGCCTCTCCTTTGACATCCTTTATTACTTTTCCCTAAATTCACTTCAGCTAATTAAATAAGCCCATTTGACCCTATATTTCAGCAGAATTGAGATGAGACTGAGTTTTGGTTTCTGTCCTCTATTGCGAAAACCTTCTTTGCCTGTTTAGCCTTATCCAGTGTAATTTTTGCTTTGACAGATGACTGTAATTTCATTGCATTCTTCTCCTTTTCCAGATATATCAGGCTGATAATGTTACTGCAGTTAAGGGAAAAAGTCTGACTAACAGCAAATGATGGAGTCCATACATAAACAACTATTAAGTATGTAAGCTGCATGAGGACATCAGTTATACATAGTGAGACTATAAAACAGTTTAATCCATGGAGACTTTCATCTTTACTCTTCTGACATAAGAGGACTCAGCATTTGCTCACTGTTGTGTCCAGATGCCTGTGTTTCCAGGACACAATAGTTCTAACAGAACTTCTCTGTCTCTCACTTCCAGGTGGAGTCATTTTTACTGGATGAGATGACCCTCTGTACACTGAGCATGAATAAAAAAAATCTGGTTTGCTTCCAAAGAAGAGTCTTTATCTCAATCTGTTTCCTTTGGAATTCTACATTCTTTGAGGTAAATGTTGGTGTTTGAGTTCATCAATCCCTAACCCATGGGGAATATAGGGGACTCCATCTGCTTGTAGACATCTTTGGGTCTCCTTCTTTACCCACTAATGTCCTTTCTTTTTGTATTCTTCCCAAAGAGCTCATTTAGAATTCTCCTTCCAACTGATTCCCAAAGGATCTTGTCTCTATAATGTATTGTTCACACAGCACAATTAAATCTGTGTTTCAAGAACTGCTGTAGAGCACATTCTGTCCTTAATTGCCCTATGTTTTCTTCAGTGGATAGAACTTTCGCCTTTGGACATTGGAGCTCCCTGCATTAATTCTATCAACCCCATCACCTATGTATAATAAGTTATATATGGCTCACTTGCCATGACACAGCATGATAAAATAGCCAGTAGGAATTTTAAAAAGGACTCTGAAACTTTTAAGTACTTTTCTGCATCTGGATTTTCACTTTGAGTCATCTGGCTGTACTTTATCAGATTAGGTAATGCCAAAGAAGTAAAGCATCCCCACCTCAAAAACATACCTCCAGGGCTTTGTGGTGAAAGAAGCATTTGTTAAATAAATACATTTGTGATTTTTAACCAAAAACTGTATTAAAGTTTAGTAATTAGAGGAATCAGCATGAAAAATTGTGCATCATGCAATCCAATCTTTCCTGTGAACCCAAGCAATTGGAACCACATCAAGCAGCTTGATTATTCAAATAAAATGGGTCCATCAGGGCTATTAGTCTATCAGTGTTTTACTCTTAAAAGTAGCGAGATACTGCAGATGACTTTTGGAATCATTTTAAAAACTGAAAGCAAATGCCTGCATCTGAATGGGCAATAAGTACTGTACATGTCTCCATTAGAGCACCACTCCCCATGATAGCACACATATTCTGTTACTGCATGAGTCAGTGCCATCTGCTATCTATCTATCTATCTATCTATCTATCTATCTATCTATCTATCATCTATCTCAGAATAAAAGTTCATTGAATTTTAAGAGAAAATATATTTCTAAGACATTTTAAATTCTTGTACTGTTTCATTTTGTTTTGAGAATTATATTGAGTTTGGATTGGCCCCAATTTTATGGTCCATTTATAAAAAATACCTATTTTTATTGATTTCAGAGAGGAAGGGAGAGGATGAGAGAGATAGAAATATCAATGATGAGAGAAAATCATGGATAGGCTGCCTCTGCAAGCCCCCTACTGGGGATCAAGCCCACAACCCAGGCATGTGCCCTGCCCAAGAATCGAACCATGACCTCCTGGTTCATAGGTTGAGGCTCAAACACTGAGCCACACCAGCCAGGCTATGGACCATTTTGTACATATTATTATTTAAGCTTAGGTTGAGGGAAGCATTTTAATAAAAGTGTGACTTTCAATTAAAATGACATCTGAATTTGAGTAGTAATAGTACGTATTCAATGGATGTCTTTCCAAAGTGGAATGGCTTTCTTGTTTTTGCTTTTTTTCAGTCATATGTCCAGTCATATGTCCAAGTTCTATTTGCACACATAGACAGTGTGGAAGGATCAAAATGTATTCTTGAAGAATGGGAGGGAAGTGATTGAATACCCTATTAGGAAGGGTTGACATGTATTTAACTTCATTGACTCTATTACTCAAAATAGGTGTCTGGGGCCCAGTATTCATCATATTTGTGGCACAAATAGAATAATCTTATTTCCTCTCCTCAACAATATTTGCATCCATTGGGGAAAAAAATCCTTAAATTCAAAACATAACAACTACAACTGGACAAATGATTTGGAAACATTTCTGGTTTCTATGCTTCTCTCTGTCATCAGCATTTGCATGTTGGGAAGGATGTTGGTTCTGAGTTCAGAACTTATAGTGTGGTCGGTGACATAGTGCAGGACCAGAAAAATCACTCAAAAATGTGTTTCCAGTTTTTGCTGCCATGACAATGAATGAGTATTAAGAATATATTGGTTTTAAATTACACTAGAGGCCCAATGCATGAAATTCGTGCATGTCGGGGGTGGAGGGCAAGGGGAGGCATCCCTCAGCCTGGACTGTGCTCTCTCGCAATCCAGGACCTCTCACTCCTAACCGCCTGCTTGCTTGCTTCTTACTGACTGCCTGCTCACTCCTAACCACCTGCCTGCTCACTTCTTACCACTTGACTCGTTGCTCTTTAGTGCTGCTGGATAGGCAGAAGAGACTTCTACAACCTCCACTGGGCTAGCCAGCCATGAGCCTGGCTTTGGGATGAGCAGCGGTCCCAATATGGGAGTGCACTGACCACTAGGAGGCAGCTTCTCCATTGAGGGTCTGCCCCCTGGTGGTCAGTGCATATCATAGTAACTGTAACTGATCTTTCTGGCTTTTCTGCCTTAAGGGTCTTTGGGCTTTTATATATATAGATTAGTGGCAATAAGATAGATAACAAAACAATCTGAAAACAAGCCCTTATTTTATTTTTAAAAACCATTACACAAATGTTTAAAGTAGATAATAAAATAATTATATATTTTCATATTAACTACAAGGTAGAATGCAACAAATAGAAGAGTTTTCCAGAAATTTCCATAGATACTGTATTGCAGTATAAACCTTCTCTTCTTATTTTCTGACCATTGAAATGTGAAAATTCATTTTGACTAGCACTCCTGGTATATAAAAATATTTAATGAGACATTCTTCTAATTAGTACCAGCACTATTATTGACAGTCAACTCAGTGTGCCATCTAGCATATTTTTTTTTCTTGGCTCTGTAACTTTTGAATCATTTGATTTATAATTGTCAAGTTTTTCTACATCATTAATCCTAAGTGTCATAACCAGAGATCAAATTTACTGTTTAAGATTTGTAAATCAAAATGCTTACCTTTGCTTGTCCCTGATACATTTATTTTTATATCTAATAAAAAAAAACCTTGGCTTTTTTCATCCATTATCACAGGTGAAGCATTAATTCACCTTCCAGATGAGTTATGGCATGTAGGTGAGTGCCTTACACTTCTGTTGTTCATATTGAGCTCAAGATCAGGAGGAGTTTGCCTGCAGCTTCTGATCTCAATCAATATCTCAACCCACAGTCCAGAGGACACTGGGGTAACATTAATAACTCCTTAGTCCTTGGAGATGTATAAGAAATAATCATTATATTAATAGATTCTAGAAATTCTGAACATGGACAAAAATAGGAGGGAGACCTTCACTTACTAATAAATTAGTGTTCCCCACAATTTTTTTTGACTAAAGAATACATGTGAAAATGTTTTCTATTTTTAATGTCATACTTGCTCCATTAAGAAAACCATGTTACTTTGACAACATTTTAGGAAATAATACAAGTTTGCATCATTTAAGAATTTAGCCCAAACCGGTTTGGCTCAGTGGATAGAGCATTGGCCTGTGGACCAAGAGGTCCCAGGTTCGAATCCGGTCAAGGGCATGTACCTTGGTTGTGGGCACATCCACAGAGTGGGGGGGGGGAGGGGTGGTGTGTGTGCAGGAGGCGGCTGATTGATGTCCCTCTGTCATCAATATTTCTCTCTATCCCTCTCCCTTTCTCTCTATAAAAAATCAATAAAATATATTATAAAAATTTAAGAATTTAATGAAAAAAAAGTGAAATGATCTAACACTATCTTTGCCATAATAGTGGTGATTAAAGGATCACAAAGTGATGGGCTACTTAGTCAACTTAAGCCTCCAAGTCCAACGGAGTCTTTAATGGTCCTTAAACATAGAAAACAAAATTCAGATACACATTCTAAAAGTAAAGCAGGGATTCAAGAAAATGTTAGAAACACATAAAACTATTGATTTTACCCACTGTATCATTTAGAAGTCTTTCATGTTTAGTTAATGTTTCTCATTTGAATAAGGCCTTCTAGCTCTTTGGAAGAAGACCTTTATTTCCAAAAGCTGTTTAGAATATGCCCTAGATGTAGCAAAATAGTCCCAAGAATTCTGGGATCAGCAAGGATTCTAGGTTATTTCATCACATCAGCTCAGGGTGCCAAAGGTCTTTTGGAAGTTCTTGAACTCTTTCTGATTTATAAACTTTTCATTTCACTGAATGCTAGAATACTTAGACCAATTGTTGTAGTAAAAGTCAAACTTGACAACTTTTCTTGCTCAGTGAGTCCACTTTTCCACATTTACTATTTATAAAACACACTGTCAACTAGAAGCTGGTGGTGCCCTCATCTCTGTCCAGAATGTCATCATTGTTTTATTCTTTTCACTACTTGGAGGTGTTGTGTGTGGCATTTCATAATTCCTAAATGTATAATAACAAAATAATAAATAGTGTGTTTTCTGTTTTGTAGACTTGGGTAAAAAGAGAAATAAAAGAGGAAATACTATAAATGAGTGCTTAAGCTGCCATAACAACATGAGTAGACAAGGGAGTTTTAACAACATAAATTTATATCTCATAGTTTTGGAGGCTGGAAGTCCAACTTTAGTTGCCAGCAGGATCGGGTTCTGGTGAGATCCCACTTCCTTGCTTGCAGATGGCAATCTTTTTGTTGTGTGCTCACAGGTCTGTTCTTCAGAGTGTAAGTGTGGACAGAGTGAGAACAAGCTCTATGGTGGGCCTGACCCTCATGGCCTCATCTAACCCTAATTACCTCCCAAAGGCCCCATTTCCAAACACAATCACATTGGAAGCTGTGGCTCCAACATATGAATTTGGACAGGGTATTGTGTTGGTTTCAGGCCTATTAATAGTGAGGCTCTTGGCTTAGAACACCTGGGGCACTCACCCAGGCCTGAATTTCTTTTAGTAACCCCCCACAGGCATTTCTCCAATCAGAGCCAATGTTGTGGTGGGCTGGCCCTGTGCCTCATATTATGACTGCGGGATACACTTCAGCAAAAACCATCAGGGAAGTTTGAAGAGTAAGATTTATTACTCACAGGTCTTGGAGGGTACATGGCATGCCTGGAGCTATACAGCAAGGTTGTGGGGAGGGAGGGATGGAGAGAGAGAGAGAGAGACAGAGAGAGAGAGAGAGAGAGAGAGAGAGAGGAGCAAGCATCTGTCTGCCCTTATCAGGTCAAGGGTAGGAATTTAGGATTTCCTGGATTCATTCTTTATTGGTAAATTTAAAACATAAAAGCAAGAACTAGGGTGTGATAAGTGACAATCAAGGTCGCTCAAATGGTCAGCTATGTAGGTTACCCAAGGGTTTCTAAAAGGGAACATCATGGGGATCTGCCTAATTTCTTACCTGGTTGCTGCACCAGTAGCTGTGTCATACAGTTGGCAGTACGTTAGTTCGAGATGGATGTCTTTGGAGTAGATGCCTCAACAATCAAAAAGTTTTAATGGCAGGCCTTAATGCTAAGAGCAATACAAACAATTCGGTTTATAGCAGTGAGCCATGTAAAAGGTATGTGCAGTCTAGGAAACAGCTTTACATTTCTAGGCTCAGCTTCTGTAGTACTTCTCATCCATGCTGGGTTCCAGGCCCTTGGAGATTCTCTAGTCACTGTAAACACCCCAGTTTACTCATGTGCCTTCTTACACAGAAGCTTCCAACACTGCACAAATTCAAAGTGTACAGTTGCAAAGAATGTCGATGTCATCTTAATTTTGGCAGGAAGAAACTAGAAGTGCACTAAAAAGTCTTATCAAGATCATTGTTATTGATAGAAATTGTCATGATTTGCTAGATTTACAAAAGAAGGAACTCTTATCATTGTGACAGCATAATGTGTAGATTATTATGCCAAGATAAATAAGCCAATGAGAGAAAAACAAATATCATACGATCTCACTTATTTGTGGACTCCAATAAACAAAATAAACTGACAAACAAAATAGAACCAGAGGCATGAATACAGGGATCAGACTGACAGATGTCAGAGGGGACGGAGGGTGAGAGGAACTGGATGAAAGAAAGTGAAGGGATTAGACAAAGAACATGTAAGCATAGCCCATGGACACAGACAATAATATAGTGATAGTCAGAGGGAGTGGGGGTCTGAGGCTGGATAGAACGGGACAAAGGTGGTGGAAAATGGGGGACATGTGTAATAGTGTTAATAATAAAATATATATTAAATTTAGGGAAGTAACTGATTGAAATATATTATAGAAGTGGTGAAATGAACACATTTTTTTTAATACCTCAAGTTTACCCTCTAAATGAGAGGCAGTAGATTTAATTGCATTGATTATTTCTATATTGGCCTCAGGCACACGCACTCAAGGATTGTCTTCTCACAGGCCACAAAGGCAAGGAGACATGTCCACCTTAGATTTAAGTTATGGTCAATCCTGGTGCCAATTCTCAGAAAATAAATTATTCCATTGTTCCCCCAAAGAGTACTTTTACATGTATACAGCTCCAGAAAAAAAAATGCCAGTGACTAGAGGTCTTGCCCCTTGTTATGGACCAAATCATGTCCTCCCTAAATTTATTCATTGAAGCCTTAATCCACAATGGGACTGTATTTAGAGACCAGTCCTACAAAGAGGTGATTACAATCAAATGAGGTCTTAAGGGTGAGGGTCCTTATTCTATATTACTGGTGTCCTTACAAGAATAAAAAACACCAGAAATTTATGTGCCTATATAAAAGGCCATGTGTATAGGCAGCCCTTTGTATACTGAGTGGATGCCTCAGGAGAAACTAAACCCACTGACACTTTGATCTTGAACTTCCAGCCCCCAGATATGAGAAATATATGTTTCTTGCTTAAGCTACTCAGTTTATGACATTTTGTTACAGCAGCCTGAGCAAACTAGTGTACCACTGAACATTTCTAATGATTCCTAAGTGGTGATATCTTGATCTGTTCTACCTGGGCTTGTGAGAAGGCTAAAAAGGGCTAATTCTAATGTAACTCTGATATTAGGAGGCTAGTGATCTGAATCCATGCCAGCAAGCTCAGTGTACATTCTTTTTTTTTAATTTTAATAAATCTTTATTGTTCAGATTATTACAATTGTTCCTCTTTTTTTCCTTTCATATCTCCCCTTCACCTGGTTCCCATGCCATCCCCTGCCCTTACCTCCCCCTCATTGTCCTCATCCATAGGTGTATGATTTTTCCAGTCTCTCTCTGCACCCCTTGTCACCTCTTTACCCCTGAGAATTATCAGTCTACTCCCTTTCTATGCCCCTGATTCTATTATATTCAACAGTTTATTCTGTTCATCAGATTTTTATTTACTTGATTTTTAGATTCACTTGTTAATAGATATGTATTTGTTGTTCATAATTTTTACCTTTACCTTTTTCTTCTTCCTCTTCTTAAAGAATACCTTTCAGCATTTCATATAATACTGGTTTGGTGTTGATGAACTCCTTTAGTTTTTTTTCTTATCTGTGAAACTCTTTATCTGCCCATCTATTCTGAATGATAGCTTTGCTGGGTAGAGTAATCTTGGTAATAGGTTCTTGCTATTCATTACTTTGAATATTTCTTGCCACTCCTGTCTGGCATGCATAGTTTCTGTTGAGAAATCAGCTGACAGTCGAATGGGTGCTACAGGAGTAGGTAATTAACTGTTTTTCTCTTGCTTCTTTTAATATTCTTTCTTTGTCTTTTGCTCTTGGTATTTTAATTATGATGTGTCTTGGTGTGGTCCTCATTGGATTCCTTTTGTTTGGAGCTCTGTGCATTTCCTGGACCTGTAAGTCTATTTCTTTCACCAGGTGGGGGAAGTTTTCAGTCATTATTTTTTTCAAATAGGTTTTCAGTATCTTGCTCTCTTCTTCTGGTACCCCCATAATTCTGATGTTGGTACTCTTGAAGTTGTCCCAGAGGCTCCTTACTCTATCTTCACATTTTTTTTTATTCTTTTTGCTTTTTGCTTTTCCAGTGGAGTGTTTTTTGCTTCTTTGTATTTCAAATCTTTGACTTGATTATTGCGATCCTCTAGTCTGCTGTTAGGTTTCTGTATAATATTTTTTTTATTTCAGCCAGTGTATGTTTAATTTCTAGTTGATTCTTTTTCATCTCCTCTTGGGTCTCACTAAATTTATCCATTTTTTTTCTAGGAAATTCTTAAAAAACCTTCTAACCATCGTTTTGAACTCTATATCCACTCATTTGTTTTCCTCCATTTCTTTTGTTTGTGATTTGTTCTTTAGTCTCTGCATATTTCGCTGCTTCCCTGAGTTGGTAGAGTAGATCAACTCTGTCTGTGCATGCGCACTTGCCTCCAGACTTCTGCCTTTCGCATGCGTGAGCTTCCGGAACTCTGCCTTTCCGGTTCCCCTGAGTTTCCATGTGCTTTAGGGACCTGTATGAGTCTAGGTCCCCAGGGTCTCGCCTGAAACTGGGGTTCAGTGCAGACCTGGATTTCAGTGCTGTTGTGAAGTTCTGTTTTTCTTCCACTAGAGGAAACCAGGCACAATCAGCAGTCAGTGCTCTGTGTGTGCACTTTCACGTGAACTTTCCCATGTACTTTCACGAGGCCCCAGACTTCTGTCTTTTGTGGCTCTTCTAAGTTTCCGTGCATTCCTTCCTTTTCACAACAGTCTAGACTCCCCCTATGAGTCTTGCCTGGAGCTGGGGTTCAGTGCAGTTGGCATTTTTCCTCTCCCTCCTTCTAGAGGAAGCCAGCCAGACCCTCCTCTGCCTGTCCTCTCCACGAGCATGTCTCCATACTACAACTTTTTACAGTTCCACTGAGTCTTCATGAGCTCTTCTCTTTACTTCTAGTTGTAGAATTTTCACTCAGCCAGCTTTCCCATGGTTCTGGATGGTGTCCATTATGGCCTTTAGTTGTAGTTTTGAAATTGTGCGAGGCACCAGCTTAAGTGTTTACCTATGCCACCATCTTGGTTTCTCCCAGTGTACATTCTTGATAACCTATAATTAAGTCACTACCTTCTTCCCAGATTCTGGTCTTGTAGAACCTGTTACTGTGAACATTGCACTACCCTGGAGGGAGGTTTATTAATGCTGGCACCAAGCCAGACCATCAGATATGGTCTGGAGACCCTCAACAACTGGGGGTCTTCTTTTAAAGCACATGAAAAAGACCAGAAGCATAATTTATATTTGCAGGACAAAGACCATAGGAATATATAAAAAGAAGCCCGTGCATGTTTCTGCACTCAGATTTGGAAAGCTATTCACTGAGTCTTCAGGTGTATTAAATAGTGTCCCTCCTTTTCTTTGAAGCACTGTTTGGTTTTTCTTTGGTCTTTTGCAACACTTGGAGCTGCATGATGAGTACCTGTACAGGATAGTTCAGAATGTTTAACCATCAGTAAGATAAAAGACCAAGTCACTTACTTGTTAATGTCTTTCACTTGCAAAATGATGTGTAAGATTTCTAGGGGCATCTATCAATCATCACCAGTCTCTTGCATGCCAGTGGCTACATAATAAGAAACACAATGTCTGCCTCTGAAAACCTTGCAATGGAACCTGACAATAGGTATTGCTGACCTGACTTGAGATGAGTTATCCTTGGCAATAATTTTTATTTTTATTCAATACTAGTTGACTGGTGCACAAAATTCATGCACATTAAAAGGGGGACCCAGCCGAAATCAGTTTGGCTCAGTGGATAGAGCATCACCAGATTCGATTCTGGTCAAGGTCACTTATGTTGGTTGTGGGCACATCCTCCAGTAGGAGGTGTGTAGGCAGCTGATCGATGTTTCTCTCTCATCAATGTTCCTAGCTCTTTATCCCTGTCCCTTCCTCTCTGTAAAAAATCAGTAAAATATATATTAAAAATAAAAATAAAATAAAAGGGGGACCCAGAGTCAAGTCCCTACCCACCCACAAGTGCCTCAAAATTGCATGAGACCCAACCCCAGCTATCCTCCTCCCCCCAAATTGGGCTATATCCAAACCCAGTCAGGACCACCCTTGTCAAGCCCTGCCAGGCAGGGGACATAGCCTCAGGTCCTCTGACTTGGTGTCAGGATGGGGCACATGGCCTGAATTCCCCTAACACAGCACTGGGGGTGCACCTTGAATTCCTTTGTCAAGCCCTGCTGGGAGAGGAGTGCAGCCTGAGGTCCCCTGTCAAAGCCCTGCCAGACAGGAGGGCACAGCCTCCGGTCCCCTGGCCTGGTGCTGGGGCGGGGAAAGGGGAAGTGCAGCCTGAGATCCCCTGGCCTGGTGTCAAGGTGGGGGACACAGCCTGAGGTCCCCTTGCCTGGTGTCAGGGCAGAGGGCAAGACCTGAGGTCCCTGTCAAGCCCTATGGGGTGGAGGTGTGGCCTGATGTCCCCCAGCCTGACGCCAGGGCAGGTGGCATGGCCCGAGGTCCCCTGTCAAGCCTTGCTCTGTGGGGGGCATGGCCTGAGGTCCCCTGTAAAGCTCCATGGGGGTCAAGGAGAGTGTAACCTTAGGTCCCTGCTGATTGCTCATTAAGGCTCCTTAAGGAAACTTGGCCTCAGCTGTGGTTGCATCTATCTTTGTGATGGAGTGATAGTCAATTAGCATATTCCCCCTTTATTAGATAGGATTTTTTGTTGATTTCAGAGAAGAAAGGAAAGGGCATTAGAGAGAGATAGAAACATCAATGATGAGAGAGAATCATTGATCAGCTGCCTCCTGCACACCCCCTACTGGGGATTGAACCCACAACTTTCACATGTGCCTTTGACCAGAATTGAGCCCCCTTCAGTCTTCAGGCCAACAGTCTATCCACTGAGCCAAAGCAGGGCTTTGGCAATTATTTTTAAAAAATAGTTGTTTAATTTAGTTGTCCATTTCCTTTCTTTTAAAATGTGTCTCCTTAAATAGAATATAAGCTTTATGAAGGTAGTAACTCTGGCTGTGTTATTCAGGTTGAATCTTCTGTATCCTCTGAGGCACATAGTAAGTACTCAATATCTGTTGAATGGAAAAGTGAATTCTCACCAGATTTGTAGATAATCCAGGAGGGTTACAGTGTACTTGACAAAAACATTTATAAGGCTACCATCTTGCCTAGAATCCTTCGGGTTTTATAATGTCTCTCTTGGCCTTTGTTTCTGTAACAACAACAAAAAAATGTTGGAACTCTTACAAGGGGTCAATGAAAGAGCCTCTTTTTACACAGATTGCAGTTTTAAGATTCTACTCTAAGCTGGTACAGTGTTCTCTGGGTCTATGTCATAGGTCTGGCATGACAGTTATGGCATTAGCCTTTCCATGTTTCTACATCTGGGAAGGAATCATGAAGATGGTTATTCTATTCAAGTGTTGTAAATTTATTTGAAAAGTGATGTCTGTGAATATCCTCTGTTGGCCACTGCACACTTGTGATTGCTGACAAATTTTTGGGCTGCCTGACCTGATTCCATAACATTTCCATTCTTGCTTATGTGACTGATTCCTTGGTCCACCTGCCACATGGTGAACATTGGGCCTCAAAGATGATGCTGTTCATCCACTAATTATGTTTCCTTAATTTAGCTATGACAGGATGCTTCCCAGTTGTTATCTGGTAAGTAATGTGTTCAACTTCCTCCATAAAATGTGTACCAGGCTGTATAAGATGATACAGCTCACTCTGCAAGAATATCATGTAGAGTTACAGGGAGACTGCAACTTCCTGAAAAACAAACTGAGTGTTAGGCCACAAAGCCAAGACTATGAGACTCTCATACCTGTACCCCAGTGATTCACACATATTAAATGAGGATCCCACTCCTCAACTCTCACACTCATCAGTCAGTTATACAGCATGATTTCACTTTCTGACATGTTTAATAAACTAAAACCTTCTGAAATATGTAGTCAAAGAATCTTCATTTTTAACCAAATCTCAGCTTTTCTATTTCTCAAAGGAAGACAATAAAAACCCCGTATCACACAGTGTGGCAATCCAACGAGAAAATGAAAAAGAGCCGATAAGCCACATGATACAAAAGATGTTTTTCAGGCCCTTTTTTATGTTGTGTACTTTAATCGTTTGTTTTCTTTCAAGAGTTCCTGTTCTAGGCAGTTCCATTTGATCTATCCAAATGGACAATGTCACTTCAACCAAGGATGGATACATGGACCCATTTAGGTCAGTCCTGGTGCCTTAATCTTTGCCTTTTCTCCCCTTCACGGCCCATCTCATTTGTTCAGATTTGATTCCTAAATAGCAGGGCCACTTAAGGAATTTCTGAGCTGTCTGAGTATCTGGGAACAAGGACACGCCAGGCCAGATCACTGATCATGCATTGGCTAAAGGTTGCTGGGCACTCTGAGCAGCCATGTTCTGCAGAATATCAATCCAGTAGCCATCTGGGCCCAACAGAGCCCAACTGCCAACTGGACCCTGCTTACTGTTTTATAAGAACCAATAATTTTCAGTTGGGTTATGGACTTCTGTGAACTTAGTACTACTACTTTTATATTTGCACAACTTAAGAATGACATCACCATCATTTTTGGACTTCAACTCTTTCTGTGTGGTTGAATATATTGCAATTCAGAGCCAATGGAGGTAAATTATTCCAAGAATTATTTAGGATCCCAATAACACAGTTACTGCCTAATTATTGAACTCAGTGGGGTAACTATCTGGGCCTAAAGATTCTATGTCAACACAGCTTTGATTATTTTCATTAAGAGAATGCATCACTCCAATGTGATTTCCCCTCTCATTCTCTGATTTGTCCCTCGTGGGGATCTCCATTAAAGAGAGGCTAAAAGGGTTCCACAAACCACACAGGCATTGTGACAATAAGAAAACAATTGATAATGTATTCCAGGAAATTCAAATAGCCTAGGGCTTTGAGTTATGGGGGAAAAAGGCAGCTCAGCAATTCAAAATTTTAAGTCTGTATTGAATTTGAAAAGAGTGACTAAATTGAGCCTTTGACTCATCCTTTGCAAATTAAATGTTTTGCAAAGCAGTACCTCTCTATGCCAAATGCTTTATTCTTTGTGACCAAACATTTTATGTTTTCAATAGCGGAACAACTGGTGTCACTGCGAATGGATCTAAGGTGCTGGCCACTTCCACACATTCCTGACCATGTCATGAAATTGGAGCTTCTGATGCTCTAACACACTTGTAATTTCTTCATTAGGCAGATAAAAAATATTTAAAACTGTGTTTTGGAATTGAACAGTATACTTCTCTCTGGGAACTCATTGAAATAAGTCTTCTGTGTTGGACCTGGGGAGTATAATATTAAAAGTACTGTTTTGGATTTTGGCCTTTCAGGAGTCAAAGTATAAGCAGTAAAACACAGAGGATCAAATTATTTCTCAGGAAAAAAAGTATATTTTAAATAAGATTATGCAGAGCCAAAATAATAAATCATGTTGATAGTGAGAAATAAAGACTCCTGTTATGAAATGTTAGTCAGGAGGTTGGGGACTCAAGTTGAGGGTGGGGCTTATTGAGATTTCTGCCATTAGGGAGATAAGGGGACCAACTAGAGTCCAGAGGTAATGACGATGCCTTGTGAGGTAACTCACATTATGGGTAGGAAGCAATGCTGTCTCAGAATAACAAAGCCATAAATCCACTCAAAATATGTAGGCACATCTGTGATTGGAGAGATTACCTTTATATAAATCCTGCCTTCTACAAAACTCATCCTTGAAGAGGAAGAGGTATGGTTTATTTTAGATATGGTAAGAGATAGAACACTGTGTTCTGCAAGGGAAGGCTCCTCCTGCCTACTCTCTACCCCACCTGCTCCTTCTTCCCGGGGCTTGGTCAGAAGACTCTGAGGCAGGCATGCACAGTGGGCCTACACCTGCCACAGACAATTTTTCTACTGTCAGTAACTGCTGAGTGTGGAGTCCTGTGATATTTGCATTGCAGAAAAGGGTGAAATTTCAATTTCTGTTGCTTGGAATGAAGAAATGAAGGGCAGGGACTCTGAGGAAAACTTCAGAAGGGAAAACACACACACACACACACACACACACACAGAGAAAGAGAGAGAGAGAGAGAGAGAGAGAGAGAGAGAGAGAGAGAGAGAGA
>JAAGEH010002531.1:55962116-55977638 GCA_011751065.1 Lasiurus cinereus | reverse complement strand
TGTGTGAATGTGTGTGTTTGTGTAATACACAATACATAATAGTATGTATAGCATATACTTACATTACATATAACATATACAGCATATATTATATGTGTGTTTATGTGTATGTGCATATATATGTGTATTAATTTGGAGTGATGGTTAATCTGCATTAGATAGGATAGAAGCCTGGTGCATAGATAGGGACCAGCTGGTTTGCACTGAAGGGTGTCTCAGATCAGGGAGGGAGTTCTTTTGGGGTGTGGGGCAGCCTGAGAGAGGGGCCTGTGGTGGTTTTGCAGGTTGACCATGACCCCCAGCAACCCAAATGGAGGCCCTGGTATCTGAGATTTATTTATCTTCCACAACTGAAACTTTGTAGCCTGGAGCAGAGCCAAGCCTCCTGCTCGCTCTGTGGCAGCAGCCATTTCTGTTGGGATTTATTTATCTTCTATAATAGAAACATTGTAGCCTTAAGCAGAGGCCTAGGCTGGCCAGGGTGTGCAGAAAGCTTGTCTTCCTCCATCGTCGAGGGCAACCCTAGCTCCTGCTCTCTCCAGCTCAGTGGCTGTCACCATTTTTGTTGGGATTTATCTATCTTCTATAATTGAAACTTTGTAGTTTTGAATGGAGGCCTGGGCATATCAGGCTGTGTGGAAAGCTTGACTTCCTCCATTGCCAGGGAAACCCAAGCCTCCCTCCTGCTCGCTCTGTGGCTGCAGCCAACTTGATGGGGTTAATTTGCATACTTGCTCCTGATTTGGCTGGTGGACATTGCTGGTGGGCATGGCCTGTGTGTGTAGCAGAGTGATAGTTAATTTGCATATTATGCTTTTATTAGATGGTTAATTTGCATATTATGCTTCTAAAATATATATATATATATTAGAAGCTCAGCTCATGAATTTGTGCATGGGTGGGGTCTAACCAGCCTGGCCAGAGGGAGGAGACATGGGGGGTTTTCTGGCCTGCCTGCTGGTCAAACTCCTGGTGGAGAGGACAATTTGTCTTTTATTATATAGGATATACACTGAGTGGCTGGATTATTATGCATTCAGAGATCATAATAATCTGGCCACTCAGTCTATATTATTTATGAGATATAGAATAGTTTATATATCAAATATGGTGGTATTACATATATTATATATACAGCATATATATGTATATTCTATATATCTTTACCCACTGTTATTCTTAAAATAAAGTTATCTTCTTTTTTATCTATATCTATATTAACCCATACCTTCTATCAGTTCTGTCCCTCTGAAGAACACTAACTAATGTAACTAATAGGAGTAATCTATAATTGCACATCTCTTTCTCAGAGGGAAACATAAATATTTGAGCCAAAACTATAAATCCCTTATTGTAGAACTGGGGGTACAGGTTGGAAATTGGAGGAATACAGACCTTCCTTCTGTACTAAAGTCATCCCATCCTGGAAGTGGCTTTTTCTCCTTTCTGTAGATCTCTGTAAATGCTGTTTTCTAATTACAGTTGCAGCTGTGTATTACAAAGGCTGGGATTTGGAGGTAGGCATCGCTTGTTCCTGGCATTGAAGCTGAGTGAGATCAGAGTTTACTTCCATGGCTGGTGCTAAAATCCTAATGCCTGGCTCTAGAGAGTGATTATAGCCTGGTCATAGAGAAACTCACCCTCTGTCCCTCATCTCCCTTTACTGCTGGACTGGCCCTTGACTGCTGTCAATGCTCACCAGATGTTCTTGCTTGCATGAATAAGCAAGTACTATGCCCCATCACTGCTCAGAACTAAAAAAGTTTTTAGTGCAGAGCTCATCTCTCACCCCTGCCACATGTAAATCAATGACTTTATATTAGATCTCCATAAGAAATATTGCCATGGAGTTCCACAGTTCTTGAGGCTTCATAGACACATAACCAGTGAGGTAAACATTGTGCACTATTTGGCACCTGGTAGACAGTTGGTAGACACAAGCATTTGGGACTGAGGTGGCAGTGATTCTCCAAATGATGGCCAATTAGATGCTTCATATAAGAGGTGGGAAAAGCTGGAGGCCCCACACAGTGATGAGCAGAATGAGTACTAGGGCTTCTGAATCAATAAGGATACCGCCTTTGTTTACTAAGTAAGTTAAATTCTAGATATAGATTTAAATATAACATATAAATCACACCTATTAATCAATTTTATTTAATATTTCTATTTTAGAACATCTGTAAGGCATCAACCATATTCCCATGCACTTGACATCAGAAAGTGTTCATCCATTCTTCAGTGTATGTGTGTGTGTCTGTAATGCATTGTAGCATGACATGATATGTGCAGAGCAGTTATTCTAAGTCAGATTCCACCACTGGTCTACTTAAGGAAGCTACTTAACTTCTGTATGTCTCAGATTTTTCAGGTGCAAAGGAAGAATAATAATGGCATCAACTAGGATGAGTTTTTATAATGATTTTAAAAAGATAATGTATTTAAAGCACTTAGCAGAATACCTAGTGAATTAAAATTACTATCATTGTCCTATGTTTCATTGAATAGTTATTCCAGAACATTGGTTCTCATCCATGGGCAATTTCCCTCCCAGGGAACATTTGGCAATATCTGGAGATATTTTTGGTTTTCACAATTGGTGAGGGTATTTCTGGAGGAGGTCAGAAATGCTGTAAAGTTTCCTACATGTACAGAGCGCATTCAGCTCAAAAGTCAGCAATGCTGACTTCAAGAAAACCTGCTATAGAGAGAGAAAAGGGAGAGACTAGAAAAATACAAGGTAAGAAACCAATGTCTTGAAGTGTGTGGTTTCTAGAACAGTCTTTCATCCTTCCCATAAGTAGGGATGCATTTTGTCTTCATGTTCTTGGAGACTGATATTCTGAATTTCCTTATCTAATTTCCTAGAAAAGCTCAGCTTTGAAGGAAGAGTCTATCTTCCCTTGTGGTCCAACAGAGATCATGGCATCAGGAAACAGGAAGCAACACAATTCTTTCTGGAGATTTTTCCATTCTGGCAATAAATGCCTCTTCTAAGAAACCATCTTAATGCCTAGAGCCACTTACTATTCCTCGATTATGCCTCTGAGTAGCACCATGTAGGTTTGAACCTATATTTCTCATGTGATAGTCTAAAGTTTTATAGAAAACATGCAGGGAAGCCGGAGAAAAACAGAGATTTTTCACTAAAAATAGCCTGTGAATGTTAATAGATGTATCATAAGTATCATCTCCATGATCACAGTTGATTTCAACACTCAAAGTTACTGTTTGGAAATGTATTCGAAATGACAGAATTGGCTTTTGGTCTTCTGGGTTATTGCCATAGGCAAAGCCTAATGCTGAAGTATTTCTATATCCAAATGGCCTAGTTCCAAGAAAAACAAGATGTCTTATGCAGCAATATCCATAAAACTATGCTGGAAAGAATTACTCCTGGTACTACCATAGCAAATAGCCAGTTGCCTCAGGAATGGAAGCTCATACACGATCAGTACACAAGCAGTTGCTATATGAAGCAATCCATTGAAGCAGATGAGTAGAATCAATGCATGGCGCACAATGGATACCCTGGCTCCTGGGCTGATTGCTTAAGGGGGATGTCATATCCTATTAAAATACAACCCAACAAATCTGTAAAATTGACCCCTTAACACCAGCTAATATGACATCAGAGAGGGAGGAGAGAAGAGTGGAGGAGCAACAGCTTTGCTGAAGATATGGTTCCTTGCAAAGGGGTGTCTTCAACTAGTAGTTCAGCTTGACTTGTTCCTTTATACTCAACACTTTGCTCATCACCAAGGCACAAGCTGACACCACATCAGAGCAAAAGCCACATCCAGAGTGTCTCCTTCCCTAGGGCAGTCCCAGGTGGTCCTCTCTACTCTCTGCACACTCTCCAGGCTCCCTGAAGTAGACAATCACCACTGGATCTGCCTTACAGGGAATAGTGAAACTAATTTGTGCCCAGAGCTGCATACCATCTAATTAGACTACTAACAGGAACATTTAAACATGGGATGCATGGTGGCCTTCAATAGTAAGAGTATTCAACTCAAGCTAGGAGTTCAGAAAGATAAAAATTACAATGGCTCTTTTTAGCAGCTTTGGAATTTAGTCTCCAGAAGCATTTGAGAACTCTGCAATCTCTTCTATTGTAATACATCTGAAGAAATATTTTATGCTAAATATAGTTAATTATAAAAACAGACATGTAGGTAATAAAACATAGTTTTATTTATCTTTCCATATTTCATGTACATGTTACAGCATGTGACTCTCTACATGGCTCCTGTTGGCTCACAATTTTTTTTCATGAGTTCATGCAGTGTGCACCCATTTAGATTGAATTAGCATCAGCTTTCTTCCTAACAATATCACCATCACCATCATCATCACCATCCTTTACCATTGGGTTCACTGCACTCTCTATGTTGTTTCTCCATTGTCAGGGACAATAGATCTAGACCAGGATGTGGCAGCAAAGGCCATGTCCATCCCCGAGTGAGCTGTGAATCATCCTTACAAGATGGCTTAAGATACATGTGAAATTAAACAACTATATGCTAATCTCAGCTAATTTCTTTGCTCAAGTTGTCATGGTTTGCAACACTAAAGAACAACCCTATGTTGATAAACAGAACATATGTTTTAGCATCACCCCAAAGGCAGCCTAATCATCATCTGAGTTCCTGTATTCTGATGACATGCCTATGACTGTTTAAGCATTTAATGAAAAAAGAGAATCAGTGACAACATTCATCCCAGGGAACAGGGTTATGAATTAGGATGTCTTAGCCATATACCATTTGTTGTGAGAGTTGAGATTGCTGTAGCCCACAAACACATAGATTTAAAAAAAATACATTACAGTTTAAAATAAAACTCTTATCATGCATATTGCTATTACCAGGCAATCATTGTCAAAATATCCTATTCCCTGAATTCAAGTGCTCTCAGTTAAGCCATAGCCAAGCTGCCACATCATATCAGTACACACTGTTACCCAACACTTCAGATTCTTTTCCTGACTCTTTGGAAGAGAGGTCTGGAAACCTTGATCTGTGGTGCCCTGTGTAGTGAGCTGATCTCATATCACTGTGAATGTATAAGTTAAGGAGTGGTTTCATTTATCTGTCCTGTGGGGATGACTCATAGATCTGTAGCTATACTTGTGACTTCTCTTTGGAGCTTTAATTTCCCATTTCCACTTGCTGCTGTTGTTAACAACCTGAAAATCTACAGTCACCAGGGATGAAGAACACTGGGACAAGGGTAAGCTCATCATCTCCATTCTTTTTCTATATCTTGCCTCTCACTTTTCTAACATCCTCTCCAATGCTGCAGAGCCATAGTGTCCTGAGAGTAGTTCTTGCTATGCTACATTACCATTCAGTGATTTTGGAAGCCACATAGCTGACCACAAAGTTAACTCACTGTTCCTCAAGCCTGGAGGTTCAGGCTATGAACTTCTGCCTCCACCTGGTATTTACTCTCCACTCCTGCCGTCCCACCCATAGATATTATTGACTGAACTATGTTCATTCTCTGACTTCAATGACTTCTATCACTTCTATCCCTATTTCAGAAATGCCTTCACTCCCTGAGCCTTTTCTGCCTGCCCTACAAATGCATTCCACGTGGATGTTTCCTCTGCTAAGCCTGCTGAGGTCTCCTCTCCTGAAAGTGAGCTCCCATCTTCTCAGCCACCAGAACATTAGCTTATTTATAGTGCTCTTGCATTTCTACCTGAAGTTATCATCAGCTATGTATAATCTTCTCTCCTATTAGGCCAGATGCTCTTGAGGACTTAATATTTGTACTTTCCGCAGGGTCTGGGGTATGAGTGAAAACTCAACCTATGGAGGGTAAGGAGAGCCTGTGAAGGAAAAATGCCAAGTCACTCTAACATCTTTCTACAAAGGGACCCCTCTTCTCATCATTATTGAATTCAGTGTTTAATACTCTCTAGAGCAGTGGTTCTCAACCTGTGGGTCGCGACCCTTTTGGGGGTTGAACGACCTTTTCACAGGGGTCGCCTAAGACAATCAGAAAATGCAGATATTTACATCACGATGCATAACAGTAGCAAAATTTCATGGTTGGGGGTCACCACCACATGAGGAACTGTATGCAAGGGTCACGGCCTTAGGAAGGTTGAGAACCACTGCTCTAGAGGAACATTGAGCTGAAGGTCATATACTACTTTTTGTCTACTCCCTGGAGAAGTCTTTATTCAGGTCTAGCTTTTCAAGGTCCTCTTCAGTTCCAGTGTTTGTTACCAATATTCATTTCTGTGCAGCTGTAGACTGGAAGCTCCCATTTTCTTGCTGGATGTCAGCCACCAGCTTCTCTGAGCACCAGAGACCCCCAGTGTGCCCTGGACTCATAGGTTTTTATAGATCTTCAGGTCATGGCAGCTTCTTCTTCTAGACTAGGGATCTCACACTGTGGACTGCTAAGAGGACTTCTTACATTATGAATATTATCATAGTATGACATTCCATCACCTTGGCCACATTCTATTGATTGGAATCAAGTCCATGATTGTACACAACCACAAAGTCATCATTTTGGAGCTCATGATACTTTCCTATCTCAGGATTCATGTAATTAAGCTTATGCTTAGTTCATCTTCTTATCAGGAATAGTTGTTGTCATTTTTAAATCTTGAGAATTTGAATTGGCAACATGGCTTCCAAGACACTGTTAAGAATAATTTGGAATTTTGCACATATAAATAAAATATCCTTCTTTGTTGCACTTTTCTACCATGGAGGATTGCTTTGATTTCTCTTTTGAAGGTGGGTAGTTAATGGAAAAATATGACATTTACTAATTTTCCACAGCTTCCTTCTACCACCTCAGAAAACTGATAATCTTTTTATAACATTAGATTAGTTTTCTCTAGAATTTTATAAATATAAAATAATATGTTGTAAATTACTTTTTGTTAGTTCATTTAGCATAAATGTTTTATATTAGGGTTTGTATTAATAATTCATTCTTTCCTATTTCTGAGTAATATTACAACACTTATTTATCCACTAATCTATTGATTGGTGTTTCCACTGTTTGACTATTATAGATTAAAGTAGCTATGAACATCTGTGTACAAGGATTAATCTGAGCATCACTTTTTTTCTAAGTAAATGTTTAGAAGTGTAAGGGCTACATCATAAGGAAGGTATAGGTTTAACACATTTTTAAGGTAGAATTCCACCAGTAAAGCCATATTTTCCTAATATTTCTTGGAGTGAAGGTTTGCAACTACAAATTTAATTGTTTTAATAGGCATGGTGCTGAGTCAGGTTACCTTTCTTCTTAAGTGTGTTTTGATTTCTTTCTGTTAAGGGATTTACATTTCATGTAAATTATTGAATTTACCAACATACAGTTCTTCATAATATTTCACTGATCACAATGTTCTCAAGGTTCATCTATGTTGTAGCCTGCATCATATTTTTTTTAAGGTTCAATGATATTCTATTGTATGTATATGCTACATTTTGTTATTGATGGTCACTTGATCTGCTTGACTTTTTGGCTATTGTAACAGTGCTTCAGTGCTCTTGGTGTACCAATATCATTTTGAGACCCTGCTTTTATTTCTAATGTGAGCATTTTGGCTACTGTATTTACTCTGGTTATTGATATGCATATACATTTTTATATATTTACATAGAGTTGTGATATTTTTCATAGCAAAGGCAGTTCTATATTATTGTAAAAAGTTTACTCAATTCAATAATTAAGTTTACATGTCAAAATTGTAAAGAATTTAATTTCAATAATTAGATTGGAAACATGTTATATCACACTCACTATCCTTAATTATTTGCCTTTCTTGCTGCCTAGCTGCAGCAGGCAGAAAGCTGACAGCTGTCTCACGTCACCCCACATCTCCACGTGCTCTGGTAGGTTGGAAGGCACAGACAGAATTCAGTGACTTCAGCGCTGTCTGTGCTTTGGCACTTTCTGGTTGTTTATTGAGTTGAAGAAACTAATATGATGCTAATAAAACCACAGATGTTAATTAGTTTTAATTGTGGAATTGCCCCTGCCTTGATGTATTATAAAGATGCAGACAAGATGTAATGTGGGGATTTGGAGAATTTGATGACACTTTGTTTGTGCTCACTTGTGCACTAAAAAAAAGAAAGAAAGAAAGAAAAAGAAATCTGAGTCAGACTCAGGAGGGATCAGTAAGGAGAAAGCATTACACCCTATCCTAGTAAGAATTCAAATATCTGGAGCCAGCTTGCTTCAGATGCGTCCTTCAACTCCTGTCAAGCCTCCCTTTCCCTTGACACAATATCTGGATGCAGAAGTAGACACTGGTGTCCCCACTTTTTTTCAGGATGTCCTTCCAGGTTCTAGGACAACTCCCCAGAAAAGAGGAGCTGTTTGTTGGATCAGCAGACTCTGGTCCTCCGCCTCTCCCAGCCGCTGTGAACCTTCCCCTGGCTGGACCTAAGATCCCGGCCCAGTGCCTAGTGAAAGGCCAGCATTTTTGTGGGGGCATTTTATGGAGACAGCCACACAGCAGGAAACCCAAGGGTCCTGAGACTCCTTAAAGGCACTGAGAGACTGTTGGTCTGCTGGCATTAGGGAGTGGAGCCCAGGGCATCCAGCTGGTGGGGTTGGCTGCTCTTACCAGGGGCGGGAGTGTCAGAGTGACGACGGGAAACAAATAAGCCCAGAGCTCCCACTGCATGACAAATCCCGAAAACGAGGCTCCTACTGAGAAGAAAATGCCAAACAATAATTCTGACTCCCTGCAGAGCGGCGTCTCCAGAGTCTTCAGCATCTGTAACCGACTATACAATATGAGATTGTGACTTCATGCTAAGTCTGGAACTTTATTATTAAGTAACAACATGATATTGGAAGTGACAAGCAGAGAGTGCGTGGTCTCCACCGAATACTAATTGCTGTGGTAGAAAGAAGTGTTAGGATCATAAAGACTGTCATCTTTTGGCCGCCGTCTCTGTTACACACAAGCTGGTTGCATTCCTCGTCTACACATGTTTCAAATCAAGCCAGCATCTAAATGAACTATCTAGCTCCAAGCCACTCTCACATTTGGCGGCAAGTGACACTGACAGCAGTGTATTCCCAGCTCCCTTTGTGCTGGTGGATGTTCTGGAGCAGAAGGAGGCTGCCATTGGCCCAGAGCTCCTTCCTGGAGCCCAGGAGTGGAGAGCAGGTGGTTACCAAGCCTCGGTCCTTGCTCATCTCTCCCAACTGGTTCACACCTGACTCTTTTCTTTGATCTTTGGACCTTACCTTCCGGTAGACTTAGGGGAGCACTTCTGTCCACCTGCCCCTGCATGAAAGCACATGAGGATCTCCTGGCTCAATGTCCCCTTCCTCCCACCCACTCATACACACATCGTTAAGTCTCTGACCATTTTGCTCCTTTAGGCAATGAGAGCATCTGCTCACAGGCTAGCTTTCTTTCTCAGAACCTCTGAGGGATGACTTTTCTTCCACACCCTTGAGTGGAATTGAGCAGACTTCTTACCATCCACTGAAGTTAGAGATGAGGCTGCCACGCACACCGGATCATATGATTGTTCTGATTCAACAAAGAAAATGATTTCAGCACAAATCTTATCCAATCTGTGTGTTTTCTCTTCTTTTGCCATAATCTTGTTTGCAGTCAGTTTCAATGTGTTTTCGGACTCTAGTCCCAGTAGGAGGGAACTTGAGAGTTCTTCCCTTCTGGTCATCATTGATATTACTCAGAAATAAACAACTTTGGAGACAGGAAAAAGGCACACGGGCAGCCTCTTTTCCTTATGCCAGGTAACCGAGCAGAACAAAGTACAAATTCTAGGTGAAGTCTGATGAAGAAACAATGCTGCTCCCCAGATGCTGTCTGCAAGCGGACCTTCTCCTGGGGTGCAGATGAGATCCCCTAGCAAGGAGCAGCAGACACATCCATCATAACTGTCAGTAAATTCATTCAGTATAGTGTCTTCTCACATTCTGAGTAAGCCTCTATAGCAGTGGTTCTCAACCTTTCTAATGCCGCGACCCTTTAATACAGTTGCTCACGTTATGGTGGCCCCAACCATAAAATTATTTCCATTGCTACTTCATAACTGTAATCTTGCTACTGTTATGAACTGTAATGTAAATATCTGATATGCAGGATGTATTTTTGTTGTTACAAATTGAATATAATTAAAGCATAGTGATTAATCGCAAAAACAATATGTAATTATATATTGTGAAATATTTATTTCTAATTATAAATAAATGAAATTTTTGTCTTGAATCATGGTGTAGCATGGGTAACAGTCTTCATA
Source organism: Lasiurus cinereus (assembly GCA_011751065.1). NCBI lineage: Eukaryota > Metazoa > Chordata > Mammalia > Chiroptera > Vespertilionidae > Lasiurus > Lasiurus cinereus. The sequence continues at coordinate 55,967,361 of JAAGEH010002531.1, read as the reverse complement.
TGACAACAGTAAACTACATTGCTACACTTTGCTACACCGAGGAGCGGTGTGTTGGTTCCTAAGACAATGGGAAATAGGTGTTTTCCAATAGTCTTAGGCGACCCCTGTGAAAGGGTCGTTCGACCCCCAAAGGGATCACAACCCACAGGTTGAGAACCACTGCTCTACAGGAACATTTTGATGATCTTTAATATTTATTTAGAATTTAGTACTTAGACCTTCTTGCTTCCTTATTTTGGCTATTTGCTCTTGTATGAAGGAAAGGTGTCTTTTTCATTAAATGATGTTAATATACATTGCCTAGAGAATTTTCTGATTCTAACTGGGCACCCTGAAGTTTCAGCCCCACAACTGAAATGGGGAACATTCTATGTTGTCTGTGTCACATATACCCAACCTTCTTTTTGGTTGTAAGACTCAACACATTCTGACATTATGGTTTACAAGTTAGACATTTTTATTGGAGATAGTGTCAAATGTTGGGAAAATAAGGAAAGAAGCCTCTTCCTTGATGCATGCATGGTAGGGTATGTGCTATAACCGTCTTGGAAACACAAGTACATGACAGACTATTATAGCACCTGGTTCTCTTTTCGATTTTAACGGGATCTCCTCACTGAGTTCTTAGCAGCCCTAGCCTTCCAATGGAGAGCAGGCACTCCTTAGAAGTGTGAGTGGTTCACCTTTGACTCCTTTATCTCCACCACTAGGCCAGGGGTCAGCAAACTTTTTATGTAAGATGATAGACAATGAGATTTTCTGCTTGATAGGCAACACAGGCTCTGTTTCAGCTGCTCAACTTTGTAAGTAATGCAGCCTTTGTCATATGAATGGATGGGTGTGACTGTTTTCTAATAACACTTTATTTATGGACTCTGAAATGTCAATTTCATGTAATTGTCATGTGCCACAAAATATTCTTCTTTTATTATTTTAAAAAGATATTTAAAATGTTTAAGCCATTCAGCTGTGGATTAGCAAAGACAAGCCTTTTTGGCTGTAAGAAACTAACATGAGAAGACAAAAGATGTGAATATTGGGGTTATCTTCTTAAATGCTTCTTTCTCTGGGTTTGAGGTTTCAGGCTTCAAGGAGAGTTCTTTGTGCAGCCACTGAACAATAGACTCTGAGACACCATCAAGTGGTAACTATAATCTCAATTAATCTCCTGTGAGCATATGTAGCCTGAAGAATGAGATAAATATTTATACTAAAAATTAACTATGTGAGATGTCTATGTAGCTTTCAAAAGCCTTAAATCAGAAGTGGGTTTATCAATAAAACCCATCTTCTATTGTTGTTTAGATTTTTAAAAGTTTATCTTTATTGTTGAAAGTATTACAGATGCCCCTATATTTCCCCCATTGACCTCTTCTAGGCCACACCTACTCCCCCCTCCAGGCCTTCACCACACTATTGTCTATGACCATGGGTTATGCATATATGCATATAAGTTCTTTGGTTAATTTCTTCCCACCTACTCACTCCTTCCTTCCATCTGAGATTTATCAGTTTGTCCCATAGTTCTATGTCTCTGGATCTATTTTGTTCATCAGTATATTTTGTTCATTAGATTCCACATATGAGTGAGATAATGTGATATTTGTTTTTCTCTGACTGGCCATTTTTGCTTAGCATAATACTCTCCAGGTCCCTCCATGCTGTCTCAAAGAGTAGAGACCCCATTTTTTACTGCTGTATAGTATTCCATGGTATAAATGTACCACAGCTTTTTTATCTATTCACTTTTCTGATGGGTACTTGGGCTGTTTCCAGATCTTAGTATTGTAAATTGTGCTGCTATGAACAAATGGGTTATTTATTCTTTTGATTGGTGTTTCAGGTTTCTTAGACTATATTCTTAGCAGTGAGATCAGTGGGTCAAATGACAGTTAAAATTAATTATTTTTAATTAATTGTTAATGAAAGTTTTTGTTGATGAAGTTGTTCTACTTGAAATTAGTTCAAATTATATTATGACACATAACTGAAGTAGCCCTTTAAATTTTAAAAGCCCCTAATTGATGTGAGAATATTTCTTATTTGGAATCTGTTGTCTTTTGTCCTTATCATATATATATATATATATATATATATATATATATATGTATATGATAAGCCTCAGATCTCCTCGTTTGTTGTGAATCTCATGCCTTGGCAGATCCTTGCTTGGCGTTTCCCCATTGCTCTTACTGGAAATGTATTTTCATAAAATAATTCACTATTTTGAAAACATTCCACTATGAGAAGGTGAGGAAAGCTTTCTTCCTTTAGTTTTATATCAAATTTTACTTTAAAAATCCTCCACTATCTCTAAGTTCCTACAGTATTTGTAACTATCCCTTTCTTCAACCCTGAAATTTTGAATTCTTCAGAAATGTTCAAAAAATGTCAACTGATATTTTAAATTTTGCTCGACATCACTTTTAAAAAGGCAGTTTGTGCAGGTTCCAACTTGGTTGGAAATTTTTATTGAGTCACTTTTTTGTTTAAAGAAGAAGACACATTCTCATTTTATGGAAATGTTTGGGATAGGATATATTTGAATAGAGATTTTAATCTTTTCTGTATTTCTGCAGTGTTCTGAGAAAACTGTAAAAGCAGAATAAACTTTGGAAAAGAAAGGTTAACATAAACTCAACGCAAGTTTCAAGGTGATGCTGTAGAGAAGTCTGTCTTTTCCTGCTCAGGTCACTGTGATCTTATCTCCCTGAGAGCTCTGCTCTATGACCTCTCTGTGCTGCAGCTGTGGGCCTCCTGGGACATCTGTTATGATGCTGTGGTTCCTAATGTGTCCTCTATTCCGAGCTTACAGGCAAGAGGGGCTATAGCTTAGCTGCTTCAAAGTTGATGCAGATTCACTGCTGAACATTTCTTTTTCTTCTCTGTTCCTTTGTCACCAGTCTCACTCCTGAAAACATCCAGCTTTCTCACAAACACATGCCTTTGGTCACAAGGGGGACTGGGTGGGAGATTGTGGCTGGACCCATTCTAATCCATCACCCCTGGTGGGAAACAACTCAAACCACATGGTTTGGTGGCCTCGAGCCACCCAAGTCATCCATGTGGACAGAGGCAGCATCATAATTACTAAGAAAGAACGGGGTGCCAGAATGTTTTACGTGTCTCTAAGTCTGGGCTAGTATGTTTAATTCTTTCCATTGCTCTTGCATGGTTTCTGCATCATTTTAAGCGTCGTTAAGAAATGGGCAAAATCCATTTATCATTTTAAATTGCACAATACTGAAACTATCAGTCAGCATGCTGGAGAAGTTAAGATGCAATTATTCCAATAAGAAATAATTCCAATCCATAATGTTTACATGCATTTCTCCCACACATACCCTTAAGCACTCACTTGCAAGTAGTTATAGTTTATTTTTGGTGCCAAATAAATATTTATTAAAAGTGATTGTTTGTGAAGCATAGCTTACGTAGGTCAGCAAAATTGTTCATATAAATGTAATTTTACGTAATAAAGTAAGATCTATTGATTTGAATCTAACTTGAATGTAGCAACTTCCTTTGTTATACAATTTTTCCCAGATGTCTTCATTCAGAGAGTTTATAGTCTTTTTTTCCCATTTCAATTACTTACATTATATGCATTTCTATGAACATCTCCATTTCCCATCTTTTTGTTTTGTTTTGTTTTGTTTTGTTGTTTTGTTTTGTTTCGTCTATTCAAAATGAGAAAGGGAAAAAAGGAGCTTCCCTCTGTGGCAGAGTATTTGCCAAGGCGCAGAGCTCAATTGCATTTCCCGGCTTCTTGGAAGCTCCTGGTGGCCACGGGACTGCAGTGTGGTCAATGAAAGGAGGGCACCACTTCTGGGTTGGACCCCTGAGCATAGCCTCTGTAACCCGACCTGTGTCCTTCTCTGCCAACTGGCTGGCTGCAGTTTCCTGCGAGGCTGCTGAGGGCCATGGGAATGAGCCAACACAATGTGGAAAGCCCTCAGGTCTCTGATACCCAGCATGGATGGAAGTCCACTTCTCCAACCATGTTTGCCCTGAGGGTGTTCAAGGACACTGCCTGCTCTTTCCACACAGGGGCAGTTTGGGTGGAGTTCTGCCTCCTTTGCTGGGTAAGGCACAGGCATGTGCTGGCTGTCCTCAATGAAGGTGTCAACCTACCACCTGCAGAATTCACAGGGTGTTCCTTGGATAGGGACATCTTGGCAGAAACAACGAAGTCTGCTTGTCACAACGCTGCCCTGTTTTCCCTTTCTAGTGTCCAGCCTAATCGCTGGTGTCTAATCCTTCAGCCCCTAGACCAGTTGTTCCTCATGTGGACTGTCAGTCACCATCTTCTCTCATTTCTTCTTATTCATATGAACTTCTTCTCCATGCCCTGCTCACCTGGTGGGCTCTCATTTTCTCTTCTTGAAACCTGAACTAGAAGAAAAAGGCAACAAACTGAAACATACCAGGATGTTGCCTGTTTATCTTTGTGCTACCACTGGGATGTTATATAATCATAATCTCTGAAATCTGACAGGGAAGTGTTAGCACAACCAAGCAGTGAGGTTTCCCAGGAAAATGAGAACTGGAACCAGGTTTGTTCTCTGTAAAAACCCCACTAGGCCTATGGAAAAGTTACTGGTGCTCCGTACATGAAGGACAGTAAGTCTGTTAGTGGATAAGCCACTGCTGCCTCATCTCTGTCATTGCAAACTGCCCTCACTTGGATGGATGCAGAAACTGTGAGGTGGAGATGCAGAAGCACATGAGTGGGGCGTGCATGTTGTGATGCAGGATGGAGAGGGGTCAGAAGGGAGAGCTAGGGAGTAAAACCACAGTGACAGGCAGGATCTCATTTCTGCGTGAAAAATAAAAATGAACCTTTTTCCTGAGCCCCGAGATGGACCATCAGGGATCCAAACAGACTCTCAGTCTAGGGCTGATGTCAGATTTTCATCTAGAGGTATCCCATTGGCTTTTACAGGAATAAGGTACTGTGTGTGTGTGTGTGTGTGTGTGTGTGTGTGTGTGTGTGTACGCACATAAGTGTACATATTTCCGGGTGGGTACATATTCATGCGAGTGTACATGTGAGTGTTTGAGGGAGGAATGGTGGAAGCTCTAGATACAGAGGTCCAGTTAGGAAGTAACTATGCTAATAAGAGAAGAAACTGTGAAGAGCCAATATATGACTAATGTAAATTGTCATTCCATGGGGTGGGGGAATGAGAGCTAGAGAGAGCGAGAGCGAGAGCGAGAGCGAGAGCGAGAGCGAGAGCGAGAG
>JAAGEH010002531.1:55875813-55962106 GCA_011751065.1 Lasiurus cinereus | reverse complement strand
GAGAGCGAGAGCGAGAGCGAGAGCGAGAGCGAGAGCGAGAGCGAGAGAGAGAGAGAGAGAGAGAGAGAGAGAGGAGTTAATCACAACTTGGCTGCTGACTAGATAAAGTGGCCACATAACCAATCTCTGGCCTATCACTGTGCCCATTACACATAGGTCATCAATACTCAGGAATTGAGCAGAGGAAAAAGGAAACTTTTAAATCAGACTAAAGGTTTTAAATAAATTTTTTTCGGTATAGTTGGAATACAATCTTATACTGGTTATATTAGTTCCAGGTATACAATATAGTGATTTGACATTTTTATACCTTACAATGTGATCACCTCATTAATTCTAGTAATCATTTGTCACATTTATCACAATGTTATAGACTAAAGTTTTTAATTTAAGCTTCTAACTTTCTAGCACTGCAGGAAACATAATATTTAATATCTACATTTTAACATGAATCCATCTTGTACAATGCAGCCCATTGAATCTGCAGAATACAATTTGTAAAATAAGTATAAATTTACCCATCATTGAAATTCAGTGCCATTTTAAGAAAAATAAATTATGAGTGCATGTCTGGCTCCAGCTGGAATTTTGAGCCATGTTCATTTGTAAAACAGCAAAGTTCTCAATTGTCCCTTGGCTGATTACCTACCTGGTGGACCCATGTGAGTCTAGAATCTGCCATTGCATGACTAAAATTGAATTGTAGGTATCTCTTGGTAATCAAATTACTATGAGAGGAAGTATGTTCCTATCCAATAGGATGCATTCTATAACATTTCCAAGATTAAAGAGAAATTTCCTGACATTGGCTCCATAAATATTGATTTCAGGGCCAGTCTGTGGGTTTTCCTCATTGCATAGCTCCTAATTTCTCTCATTAGTGACATGAAGAATTGATATCAATGTGCTAATTGTAATACATTTTAAAAAGGTGCTCTATATCATGCTCTTCTTTATTTTATCTACTTCTTGGCAAAGTACTGAAGGCAACTCATCATCATATTCTATGGTGAAAGGTAGAAGGTAATGCAACCAAGATCTATTGGACAAGTCTGACTTTTTCTCCTCAGTGAAGAGAAAGCATCTCCTAAATACCTTCTAACTTGATAGAGTTCAGTTCTGTGGGCAGAGTGAGACTGTTTTGTCTTAGCATGTATCTGAAGCACTGGGCCCATAGTCTTTTTTTTTTTTTACCTTCTCACTACTTAAAAATTGCCAAATAGGGGTCTATATCTTCCTATAATTGGTAGGACTAAATCCTCACTGGGATCATACTTGATTCCAGAAAAATCCTCTTGCTTTGCGTAGGCCCATTAACTGCATTTTTCAGTAAAAAAGAGAAATTTATAGATCTATTCATGAAGTTTGCTCTAGACTGCGTGGGGATGCAAACCTCAGATGTGACATCCACACATGCAAACATGGTGACATAAATGTTGTAATATTAGATGATGGGGACATCCAAAGGCTGAATGGAGATTGTGTTTATCATGCTGATGTGAATTGGGAATCACTAGAAGGAAGGGGTAATTCTCCTTGGTTGGGGGGTAGATTAACTCTAGCTGTAACAGGTGGAATAATTTAGGTCGGTATAGTCGAATTACAAGGGACCACATTTACAGAGACAGGATATTGAAGAGCCTGGAAGAGCGGACCCTGTGGGAAAGCATTAGATGGCCTGGAAGGAGATATAAGATTGGAGCAAAACTGAGTAGATAGAGGAATAATATCTCAAGGTTTGGGGATCTGATCCCAAAAGTACAGGCCAAGTTTGTGAGGCAGTGTGGAAAACTGAACAAAATGAATTCAGCCTTTCAACAATTGTCAGTTTTTCTGGATAAACATAGTCATTAACACTTCGAAATTGGTGGGGTGGTATGACTCTTCTGCATAAGTATTGCAGCAGGTCATGATATGAAAAAGTCAATCTTAGTATCACACAGTCATTGTTTGGCATAAAGCACTTATTTAATCCATCCTACTAGCTCAGTAAAAGCTCTGATTGTTATTTTCAGGATTTCAACCAACAGAGTACATGAAAACACTGCTTGAAAGTGGCCCCAGGGTTACCATAATGTCTTAGAGCTTCATGGGAGGGAAGAGTCCTGACGAGGTGGAGGGACACAGGGCAACCTGGATTCAGAGAGTGATATGAGTCAATGAGCTTGCCAAACACAAACTTGAAGATGCCATCAGGGTGCAGAGAGTGAACAGCAATAAGTGAGTTCTGCTAAGTCAAAGACAAAACATTGAACAGACACCCAAGAGGCTGCTCATAGAAATCCCAACCAGGGCATTTAGAGGCAAGCAAATACCCTTTTTTACTCCTGAGCAGGAAGGGGCCTGGAACTCAGATTAGGGATTGGATTGGAGGTAACCAGGAGCAGAAATATACAGAGGAAAGAGGTGAATACACATCATTTAACCTCAGCATCCTGAACTAAAGAGTGAATGAAATAGGAACTTGGCATAGAATAGTGTGCTGGAGATGGCACAAAAGCAGGGGTTTGTAGGGATCCAGTCTTTCTCACTCAGCTTGTGTATGATATGAATTTGGTTTTAGCAACACAATATATTGTAAAATAAGAATATTTGTTTTTAATAACAAATAAAACAAAGCAAATTGTAATTTAATTTGAAACATACATATGAATGAGTGAATGAATCACTACATGTCTATGATTTTCTTTTCTTTTAATTTTTAGGTGTGTAGCCTTTGTCCCTTTAAATAGTGGTGGTTTTATAGTATATTCTCTATAGAAAAGCTAGAAAAATAATTTAATCTTTGCTTCATTTTGGTTCTTAAAAATTTATTTTTCTTATTGTGTATGAAAAACATAAAACATGCAACTTCATATAGGAATGCTCTTGCCATTTGTAGTTGGTACTTGTTTGTGCCCTACAAACACAAGGATACTGATAATTCTATTTCATGGAATTTTCATAAAAATCATATTATGAGTTTATTTCTAATTATCAGTGGAACTTTACTGAGGATGTTCCTGAAAGGGAGAACATGCATTTTGATTCAGAAATTGTCTTCTGATTGTACACATCTGAGAATTAGAATACATCCCCATATACCACCACCCTAGCCACATGTTTTAAAGTCTTTTTATCCTCCATTACCACAGGCATGGGTACCAATACCTACAGGGAGTTATCTATTACAGGACCTCTGACCTGTGTCTTTGTTTGTGTCTGATGAGAAGAGTTAGTAGTAGGGACAGTTAGTAGTGACTTAGACAAGGACATTATTTGCCAGAAGCCAGTCCCAGAATATCATAATTGTAAGTGTTCCATCAAAAGGTTGATGGAACTTGGGGACTCAACAAAGGCTGAGTCACATATGTTATCACCTGTTGGAATGGCTAAAGGCATTTCCACAAACCTGAATAGGATGATTGTTTGCTGCCAGACAGCTCAGGGCATCTTAATCTACATGTTATTTCCTCCTACTGGTCAAACACTTGATCAGCATAGGCTATTCCCCATTCTGACAATGAACTCTGTAGATGAAACCCTACCCTTTGAAGTGTATATCTCCACCTTGCTTTAGGACAATTTGTGTTAATAAAAAGCAAGGGGTCCCGATACAAGGAGAACCTGGTTTCTTAAGCCAGGCTTTTCTGACCTCCAATGTGTTTCAAAATTATCTTTCATTTCTGAATTCTTACTTCAGTTACACACAGCCTTTTTCCAGATTGAACCCTTCTTAATGCTGGAACAAGAACCCCAGCATTATTGAAAACCCATTAAATATATCAGCTTCAATTATAAGTTACATATATTCCTAAACCAACTTCATTTACTAGATTCCTAAAATGTTTATTGTTATTTACATTTAATATCCCCAGCCATGAGGGGAAGGTAGACAAAGAGTAGTCAGAGTGGAATTGACCCCAATATCAGTTAAATTCTTACCTTGGCAAATTTTATAAAAATGTGATACCACACAAATATATTGTGATAGCCATCTTAGTGATCCATGGGCCAGCCGGGTTAGGGACTGATGGAGAAGCTTTCAACTTCACCACTGATTCTTAGTAACTGGAAAGGTGACTTGCAAATGTATTTATTTTATTTTTTACTGATTTTAGACAGAGAGGAAGGGAGTGGGAGAGAGAGAAACACTGATGTGAGAGAGAAACATCAATCAGCTAGCTGCCTCCTGCTAGCTCCTTACTGGGGATCGAGCCAGCAATCTGGCCATATGTTCTGAACTAGTGACCTTTTGGTGCATGGGATCACACTCAACCAACTGAGAAACACCAGCCAGAGCATAAATAGTCTTGATAACTATTTATTGAACAAATTAACATGCATAAAATGAAATGCACTGTAAAGGAAGCCAATGCTGGCTTCAGGCAAAGGCTTTTACCAAGCCTCACACTTAGCATTTCTCCAGTCTAGGATAGGTGCCTCACTTCTCCACAGCTGGGAGGCTGCTCAAGTGGGTGTCTGCCATTTTACCCAAGTGAACAGAGAATATTACTCCTTAAAAGGCTGTGGGCCCATGCTGCTGACTATGAGCAGGCAGATCCTTCTTTTTGCCTGCAGGTAAGGGTGTGAGGAGACAGACCAAGAAAACCAGATGTGGTCAGCTCCTTATTGACCTGCTGCTGTTCTGACAAGTTGTGTACCTGGACACTTTACTAATACTTTTTTGAAAGGTATCTTGAGAAATACCAATGTGCATATGATATATTCTTAAAAATAAAGGCACAGAAAAAGTATTAAGTAAAAAATAAGATTATTTTAACTAACAGTGTGCTTGGAGTAGGCGCCATGCTTACATATCCTGGAAACAGAGCCAAGATGCTTGGATAGAATGAGCTGACTGGCTCTAAGTGCAGATGCAAACACATGGCCACATACTATATTTTATTGTGTGATTTCTAATTATGTTTTGTGGGAGAAGTGGAGAGCCTGCATTATGCTTGAAGCTGGCAACATGGGTCTAAGTTGTGTGATGGTGTGTTGCTCCACTCTGGGACTTGAACCACTCTCTGATTATTTTTGGATCATAGACACACCCTGGTTCTATTTTGTTGATGCCAAGAGACAATAGTACATATAATTTTTCCTTTCATGTTGTGGTGGCTGAAAATTCCAGCCAGAAAGATGCAGTTTGAGAATGAAATGTCTCCCAACTGAAACACATGCATATATGTGACCTAGAATACTTCCTTAGAGACTAAATGCTTAAGCTCTCACCACCAGCAGACAATAAACTTAGCAGTGAGAGCACCACAATGAGACTCAGGTCACTAACAATATGGAACCCAATATGTGTGATAGGCATTGTTTAATAGAAATAATCTGTGGTCAATGATTGCATTTCCAAAATAAATGAATAACCATTTTCACAGGGCTGTATATTGCATCTCTGGTTCTGAAACAATAGACCTAGAACAGTCATTCTCTTGGGGATGAACTAATCCTTTTCTGACAAGGAAACTGAAAGAAATTATTTGTAACAGATTTATAAGTCTTATGGGAAGTACAGTATACTTTCAAATGCACTAAATCATATTTCTTCCAACCTACAAACCACCCCCACAGACAGTACAATATTCTAGTGAAAGCTTATCTCACAGGAGAAATTAGGAGAAGAGACAACTTCTGAAAAGATGATAGTAATCATGAATGCACTATAGAGTGGACAGTATGGAGTCAGTGGAAAAATGGTTTCTTATTATTTCCCTGGAGTGACTTAATTTAATAGAGATAATTTAAAATATATGGGCTGTTCATCTAACAACAGTAAATGTGGTCTCTGAAAACATTATTGTCATCATAATCATTGTATGATTAACATAATCATATTTTAAAGGGGTGGACATTTGAGAATATTTAAAAGAGAGCAGTGAAAATAATCAGAAGTTCAGAAAACAGGTGTAATGAATAACGGTGGCTGAGTCAAGAGAGAAGAATCAGAGTTGGTTATTTTAGGGAGTGAGCCAGGTGGACACATATTGAGGAGCAAAGAAGAAACAAATGAAAGATTATAATTAAGAAGAAATGGATGTTTAAAAGATAAGAGACCTCAAATCACATTTGAGAACTTCATCTTTTTAGCCACTTAGGATCCTGAAGACTGAGAACCAGGAATTTTTTTTTTTAATCTCTCAGTTGGCTCGCTGATCACCAAAATGAAAGTCCATGAATTATTTCCATCTCCCACTATTACAGACATACAGTTAAGGTAGCTAGAAATATAAAAGGCATTCCAATGTCATGCTTGGTTAGAAATTAGGAAATTCTACTATATAGATTCTGTGACCTCGTTTCTGAACATCTCAAAGAATTCCTTCCCTGTGTTTTGTATGATGAGAACCAGGGTGCCGTGTTAAGTACACACATGGAAAGGGCTGTGTAATTCTATCTATTCCTGATTAAGAAGGGTTAGCCAAGCCTCATGTTTTATTGCAATAAGGAAGGCTATTTTCTTTTATTTCCCCCTGGACTTGGATGTGTTTTTATGGTTCTCTTTAGATTCTTCTCAACTCAGCAAGAAGAGCCTCCCTTACGTGGGAGAGATTTAATTTGGCAAATCCTCCACTGTTGTTCTTATCAAATGGTGCACTTGGGAAGGACCTACCTCTGCATAATGGAGTGCTTGGCACTGAGGTCCCACACTCAGTCTCCAGGATGGTCAGAGTGTTTGCCCTATGCTTCATGGGACTCGTGCTGAATATGAAATTGCATTCTGAAGAATTAAGCAATCATTACTCTTATCTTAATACATATTGGTTTCCATTGTTAACATTTGAAGATGCTCTTAGTTTAACTTTGTGGGTTTAAAAGGTGGAAAGCCATGGGAAACACTTGGAAGTCATCCATTCACTCAAGTTGATAATAACTAAATGAGAATCATGTACAGATTACTCTGGCCTCCCAGGGAAATAAGACAACACAAAAGAAGTGGAAAAAATTGGCTGCACTTTATGGTTTGATGGTTCTATTAAATAGATGCATAATTATATCCTCATATGTATTAACAAGTCACTTTTTATCTATTTGATGCTTCTGCCTTTTGGCCTATGTAGCCATCAGTCAGCCCAACATTTGCTTTGGCGCCCTCTCTACCCCTTGCTAGCTGAGAAATCACTCACCTGGCTGGTTCTTGGTTTTCTTAATTTAAAATTAGAATAGTAATACCGACCTCACAGAGAAGTCTTAGAAATAAAATCAGTCAAATGTGAAACTCTTAATAAACATTAATTTCATAGTTTTTGAAAGAATGGGGCAAGCTATACATATAAGCAATAACATGCATGACCAGTCTTCTTTGAAAATAGACACACCACTGTCTCATCACTCACCTTTTTAAACCCAACTCCTGGAATGTCAGACCCCTCCTGCTGAAACTCCTTGTCTAGTAAAGCCAGCTCCAGCAGGTTTCTGTAGGGAAAAGTACCCCTTTTCAGGCTGCATGTGGGAGTCCTTAAGTCATCAGACCAGGTACTCTGTCCTCTTGGTGACTGAGAAGTAATAGGTACATTTTTAGTGCAGTTCACTGCCAAAAGCCAAACTGGTGGTGAACAGATTGTGCAGGTTAAAGAGAGAAAAAGGTAAGATCCAGACAGTACATAGTGGCCACACCTAGTTAAATAGGAACACGAGTTTTGCAAAGTCTATTAATTAGAGGGGGAGAAATCCCTCTATAGAAATTAATAAATAGTTAAAGGCCACAGTGAGAGTGTTTTGAGGAATTTAAAATGCATGGATGAAAAATTCATTGGAAAAAAAAAGTGGCATGCTAGGTGGGGGTGGGGGTTGGTGCGGTTGTGAATCAAGGAAACAAATCAATCTACGCAGAAAGCATGGAGAATCGCAATGTGGGCACAGAGAGAATTTGAATCTGGAAACCTAGGCACGGAGAAAGCTCTAAGAGTCCACACGTTCTGCAGAACTCAGTGTCTCCAATAGTTCCTGCATCATCTGTGGCTGACTCTGTGTAACCAACTATCTGAAGTTGTCATTGCAGAGGGTGGACTCAGTTCTTGTCAAGAACTTTGCCTTTTGGTGTGATTCTGATTTTTAAAAAAATGCTCAAGAAATAATATTTAGAGACATTTAGATAGACCCTGCAGCAGGGTCAGTGGTCTGATATTCAGAGAGTTGGTACCAGTTTTAGGAAATGGCTGGTTCTACCAGTGTCTCTCCTTTCAGATGTTCCACATGCTATGCAGTCACTTAATTCCTTCCTTTACTCTGTTTTTTTCATACTTACTTGCTTAAGGATACACATATTTTGTGGTAGTGTGGAGCATAGTGTTCCTAATACTGGTCAAGTTTCTGGCTTTGTTAAGCTAGTGAGAAAAGAGAAATTATTTTTAAAGTCACATCCTCATGGTTGCACAAGCCCCAAAATAACTGTAGGCCCAACATCAGTTCCTTTTCAATATTCTTTCTTACCTGCGATTAAAAAGAACGTATTGTCTCCATTCTGTTGTTTACTCTTTAGTAAAGGTTAATACAATAAAAAACACACATTCCCTTGTGATGCCTTATTTCAATGTATTATTTGAGTAATTTTGACTTTTAGCCTTAAATTTAGGTAATCTGAGTATTTGTTTCTTGTATTTTTCCTTCACTGAAAGGAAATGTCTCCAAGAACACTGGTGATCTCAATGGCCATGTTCATAGTTTTGAGGGCTACATTTGGGATATTACATTTGGGGTGACCTCAGTAAGTATCCAGGTGACCTACTGAGAAGGGTGCATGCACACAGTGAACATGAGTGCAGAGAGTCCCTAGAGATCCTGGAGGGAGGGACGAGCCAGAGAACAGAGCTTTCCCGGGGGATGAGTGAGTGGGAGGCTGCAGCTGTAACATATCCAAATGGCCCTTGACACATAGGCTTATTAAATTAAAGTTATTGGCACAAAAACATGGGCGAATGTCACGCGCTGAATATGAATCAAGGATTCATATCCTGACTCATTCATGCATCAACCCTTGCCTTTCTTGATGTGACAGTTATATTATGCCATTGAACTCTGACTCCTTTGTGATATTAACAGGATGCCCTTTAGCTTGTACACTTGAGATTTATCTTGTTCACTGTACCAAATGCTTCATGAAATCGCTTTACTTTGCTTGTATTTCCATTTGTTTAAAATTTTTTTGCCAGATTGCAATCACCTCACCCCCTTCAGAGTAGTTTATATTTCATAGGGATTTTTAAAAGTGAGTTCTACAGCTTTGTCAAAATGAGTTGACATGCTAAAGAATTTACAATGCCTGCAATAAAGCCCTGAGGAGTTATGGGGAAGCCCATGAAAAACACCATCGATCATTTCAGGTAAGTCTCTAGCTTGTGCCATTTCTTAATTACATGTAAGTACAGGGCACCCAACAGCTGGCAACTGGTAGGACAGGCTGACCATTTTTTCCCATCAGATTCCAGGGGCCACTTTAAACATCTTGCTGCCTCCTTCAATGTCCCTTGTGGTGAACATTGAATGATAGAGGAGACTAGGGATTCCAGAGCTAGAGAGTGAGGGGGCAGTTCCAAACTGCTTCCTAGCAGTCACATCCCTGCTACTCTCATGACTCAAGTGGCCTTCCTAGCAGTCACATCCCTGCTACTCTCATGACTCAAGTGGCCTTCCAGTCACTCTTTAGACCTGTTTGCCTGGGACCATCTCCTTTGGCTTCCATGTCTGCCTCTATTGGCATCTCTTCCCTAAGCTTTGCTCTAGGAATGACTATAATCTCTGTCTCCCTTCAGCATGGCATCCATGGCTCTTGTCTCATGTTTGCACATAGTGTTGGAGATGTTTATCCCTGTGGCTATCTCCCCAGGAACTGGGAGTATCTGCAGGACCTGGAGATTAAGTTTGCCTCTTCTTCACCCCTTCGTGAGGGAGGGACTCCTGCCCCAGGGCACAACCAGATACCCAACACTCAGCATTGTATAGATGAAATTAGTGGTAGTTTATTAGTCATATGTACTCAAATCCCAAGTGAGAAAGACACACACAGCCTGCAACCCAGGGGCACATGGAGGTTGTATTGGAAAACGGGTAATAACCAAGGGCTACGGAATGAGGAGGATCTTTGCACTAACAAGAGGCGGAGGTGGCCCAAATTCCCATAGATGGGATTGGCTTACATAATCACTGCATGGCTGGTGGGGGACTGAAGCCACTACTTAGGAATAAACAGGGTATTGTTGGTGAGGGTATCCCATTCATGGGAGCAAAGTGGGGAGAGGGACTTGTGGTTTGGCCATTCCAGCTCCTCACAATTTTACCAGATGTCAAAACAGCACATAACATTGGGCCATAATTTTAGGTCTTACACCTAAAGAGAAGGAACCCCTTCAGTGCCTGTGAACTGGTGTGGCTACTGGGGCCACATATGTTACCCTAAATTCACAGAGAACATCTCCAGGTTAGGAAACCTGTGAAGTCCAACATCTTTGTATCATTGTTTTGATATCCCTTGTTCTCCTGCCAGATTATAGCATAGAAGGTTATGAAGATCTCTTTGGCTCAGCAAGAAGTCTAAGACTAGTGAGAATACCCTCTGGTGTGTATTGGGCTAAGAACTTTACAGCAGGAGTTGGGCGTGTGGATGTCAGCAGTTGGTTTGTCCTTTCCCGGTATTTGTTTTCTGGATATTCCAACTCTGTTAAAGTAGACACAAAAATAAAATTTCAATTAGTTTTAGTTATCTATCAAAGGTGCCATAAAGCACATGCCAGCAGCAGTGAGCTAAGTATTGACCATGGTCAATATCTGGGAAGACTTACCTGGTGCTTGAAAGGGTCAACTGTTTCATGTTGACTGAGATTCCAGCCCTCGGCCTGCCACCTGTTCCTTTGAAATCTTGGACAAGTGACCTATTTGTTTCAGTTTTTCTACCTGCAAAATGGGACTGATAACAACACTACCACATTGTTTTTTGTGGAGAATAAAATGTAAAAGTACAAGTGAAGCACTAACATAGGGTCTGTCTATTCTAAGTCAGCATCCCAGAGATGAAATTTTTGTGTATGTAGATTGCTGAATAGTGTACTCCACAAATTCACAGCCACCAGGAACCTCAGAGCATTTTCTTATGTGGAAATATTGTCTTTGTGGATGTGATTAAGATAAGAATTGAGATGAGATCATACTGAATTCGGGGGAAGATGGGAAACGAAATCCAATGAAAGTGACCTTGTACAAAGATTCAGACACAGAGAAACGTGGGAAAGAGAAGAAGGCCATGTGAAGATGGAGGCAGAGACTGGGAGATGCAACCACAAGCCAAGAAACCCGGCACCACCAGCTGTTGGAGGAGACAAGACAGATCTTCCCCTGGAGCCTGTGGAGGGAGTATGGCCCACCCAACACCTTTACTTTGGACTTCTGGTGTCAAGAATTGTGAGAGGACAAATTTCTGTTGTTTTAAGCCATGCAGATTGCAGCAATTTGTTATGGAAACTCCATAAGAGAACACGATACAGTATGAAGTGCTTAGGGAACACAGCAAAGCAAACTCTAAACCCTTCTCGAGCAGTTATTCTTAAGAATCAGTCTTTGGGCATAATCATTCATCCCTCAAAGTATTTATAAGGCACCGATCATGTGCCAGAACTACCATGGCAATGAGCGAGGATCTTTCTCCAGAGGACAGGCCCATTCTCCAGAGGACAGGCTCACCCAGAGAGCAGAGGCTCCCCCAAGCACAGGTTGGGTCTCTGGAATTAGGCCCTGAAAATGTGTGCTGCACTAGGGATGTCCCTCATAGAGCTGGGTGAGGACCGCAGCGGTGGAGGAGCGAAAGCTGGACACCCATTCTCGGTGCTGCCACCCTGTCCCACATTGTGAGGGTGAGTTCCTCGACTTTCCTCCTGTCTGATGGGTCTGACACATGGAGGTTTTGCTGTATCACATCCCTGCAGGTCTCGGGACAGCAAGCAGAGGCTATGTTAGTGCACAGGAGGGACCAAGGCCATCTGGCTCCAGCTAGTGGCTACTGGCCCTGCCCTGGAAGTTACCTCCAGCTTCATGAGTCATCTGCACCCCAAAGAATGGAGTGGCCTCGCTAAATAACCTCAAACCTCTCCATTTATTAACACAAAAATTTGAGACTTTTAGGGCCCTACCTTATTCTCCACATGCCAGATGAAAGCATATAATGTTTGTTTTATTTTTTAAAAATCAGAAGTTGTCATTTCTGTTCAAGCACAAGAAATTTTCACCCTTCAAATATAATAAAAAGTAATAATTTTAATGAACACTTCACTGTGAAAAATATCAGGAGATCAGACACTGCAGATACCCCACAAACACAGGAACAGACAGTGGCCTCATTCTTCTTCATAGTGACTCACACCACCTTCCCACACACAGGAGAGGCCTGACTGAAAGGTTGGCAGCCTGCATCTGGGGTTTCCTGGTTTTCTGTCTGGTTGACGATCCTCCGCTGCCCTCTGGTGTCAGGGCCTGGAACAGATTCCCCTATTTGGTCAATAGACCTTCAGTAGGGTTGGTTTTTGCCCCTTTGTATTAGGGTTTGGGTAGATCTTAATGTTTGCTTCCAAGTTAGGATTACCAATAGCCCCAGCTTGTTCAGAAACTGGATGGAGGTTTCCAGGAACATGGGTGGGGATAATGACCTACTGGAGTCACCCTTTTTGATTTTTTAAATTAAACAATAATGTATGTTTTAGGATTTTTAAATTCAATGGAAAGGACAGAGTTTTATCAAGTCCCTTTAAATTGTTGTCAAGCCTTAAAGGAACTAGCCTGCAGTCAGTTTCTTTTTGGGCCAACAGTATTTGAGTCCAAATTTCAATGTACAACAGTTCTTTGTGTGTACATGGCAGCAATGATATTTCAGTTCTGGATGGTAGACAAATGGTGGCAATGCATATCTGACCCTCTCTGGTTTGGTCCTGGACAACCTGCAGTGATGCACAGCTGCTGACTGCTAATATGGCAAGGCATCTTCATCATCTTCATTTTTGGACTATTTATCCTCTGTTCTTTGGGGCCATTGCTATCTGTGGCTGGAGCAGTCCTATCAATTCCTCTCTGGGGTCCATTGTTGAAGGAATCCATGTGGGCTTTTCTGTAAATATACAAACATATTCTCAAACAATGGTTAATAAAGGAATCTTTTCTATAAATTAGACTTGGGATCCTATCTATTTATTTATTTTTGGCCAAACAATTTTCATTTGGCTTATTTCGACACAATGTGATTTTTCATGGGTGTCTTGCTATTAGCATTACAAATGAAATTTAATTTTCAAAGTAAAAAATTTCTTGATGTAATTTACTTACAGAATATTTCTTCACATATATTTTTCCACTATCCCTCTTTTTAAATTTTAATATTAGGAGGCTTTTGGAAATTTTATAATGTAGTCTTGATAACTTTTTAATTTTTTGCACAAGAATATGACTTGCTTTGGACTCACTGCATGTTAAGCAATTTAACTATGAAATTAACTATCAATAAAAATTTTAGTTAGGCCGAGACTGGTTTGGCTCAGTGGATAGAGCATCAGCCTGCAGACTGAAAGGTCCCAGGTTCGATTCCGGTCAAGGGCATGTACCTTGGTTGTGGGCACATCCCCAGTAGGGGGTGTGCAGGAGGTGGCTGTTTGATGTCCTTCTCTTATTGATGTTTCTGACTCTCTATCCTTCTCCCTTTCTCTCTGTGAAAAATCAATAAAATATATTAAAAAAAAAGAAAGAAAAATTTTTTAGTTAATACTTCAGGAATAGTTTTTGTCCAGTACAATTAAGTTTTCTTAAATATTCACTTATTTCAATTTGCCAATTTAAATTAATCTGAAATAAGGTTTATTTTTTAACTTCACTTGTCCTAGATAATGGACAATAAATGACATTAATTAAACTTCTACAATTCGTCTTTAAATAACTTTAACATAAACTTTATTAGGAAGGCAAAAACACAAATTATATACTTTAACTTATGAGGCCAAATATATTGATTTTTCAATTACAACCCTTCAGGTGTTTGAAGAAAACCTCTATTTCCTTCCAAAATAATTTTCAGATTATGGAGGACTTCATTTAAAAATTTGTGTCTTTCATCACACCCAGCAACCTACAGGGATGCTGCTTAGAGCTCAAACCTACAACCAAATAGCTAGCTGAAATTACAAGTAACTGTACATAAAGTTGCCTATATTTTACTGTCAGATTTAATACTTTAACAACAATCTTAGTTTACCCTGTAAATATTAGTGGAAGATATGTCAAAATTTTCAATTTTTTTCTTTTTATTAAATTTATAATTATATTTTAACAAGTATCTTTTGGCTAATTTGCATATACAGAGGGATCATGGGCAGCCTCAGTAACTTTCTTAGGCAACTTAATCAAATTGTTTACAAAGACATTGGCTTATTCAAAGGGAGGGGTTGGCCTTTGCTGTTTCAAGATGGTGGCCCCAGGGAAGTGCAAGCCATGTGGCCATCATGGTGGCTGTCTAAACTGTTAAAGCCAAAACTACACTGCAGACAAACAGAAATCATACTAGCTATTCTTGGTGGCTTTATTAGAATTTAACTGTTTAAGTGCCATAATGCCAGGTTTCTTTTCCCAGCTTTAAAAGTGTTCAGCATTCTGGAGAAAGTAGTTGTGTATAGATGATTTAAAAAGTCCAAAGACGAAAGATAGTTTTGAAGGCATTGGGGGTCAGAGGAGCTTCAGCTGAAGGAGCTGGAAGATTCTTCCTTGATCAAGGACCCGTGCTTTTATTCAATATGATTTATCCTAAGGCAAGGTGGAAATATACACTTCAAAGGGTAAGGTATCAAAGATACAGAGCATTGTTAGTTTGGGGAATAGCCTACAGCTGTTTAGGTATTTGGCCAACAGAAGGCAATCAAATGCCCTGAGCTGTCTGGCAGCAAACTATTATCCTATTCAGGTGTGGGGGAAATGCCATTTAGCCATTTCCAACAGATAAAGTACAAATGTGGCTCACCCTTGTTGATCCTCCCAAGGTTCACAAACCTTTTGGTAAAACTCTTATAATTATTACATGCTGGAATTGTTTCTTGGCACTGGGGGACCTGTCTCCAGCCAGGTTACACATCTAATGAGAGCAGGACCAAGTCCTGTTGTGTCCCTGTCACCTAACAGTGACCTTCTCATGGAGAAATCTCAGACCAGTCACCACCTGAAGCTGAGAACCAACCTTTTGGTGGTCACTTCAGGTGCCTTGATCCCACCCTGGTATTGTAGAGGCATTAGCCAGCCACCTTTGCTGATTTAGGAAGTGGGGCATCTTGGGGCAGTACAGCCCACCTCCAGGTCAGGGACTCTGTTATAGTAATAATAATAAGGATAGAATACAAATATAAAATAAGAAATTGGGTGTGACATATTAGAGAGTGGAATGAAGTGTGAACGCCCTTAAAAGAGATGTGAATGTAAGAGATAAAAAAGTTTGTACCTCACATGTAAAGACCAGATAGCAGAACACCTGGGACCCTCTGATAAGACACACTGAAGACATACTGAAGACGTCTGCTTGATCACATAAAAGAGAACAAGCTCCGAAGGAGATTAGAGCCGCTTGTCTGCTCCTCCACAGACGGTCGCTCTCTGCTCCCCTTCCTGCATCCTGCCTGAACTCTGCGCTCTGCCGTGGACCTTGGGTCTGAACCGTGAGCCACAAGCCAAGGCCTCTATAAGACGCTGAGCTGCAGCTGCAATGTCCAACGTCCAGTGTGTGTGTCTGTCAGCGTGGATCTCCGGGTGGCCTGCCGAGGTCTGGAAACCACCAGGACTCTGGTAAATAAACCGCGTGTGATTCGTGCATTGCCTGTCTGTCTCCTGTGTAATTTATGTTTGGCTAATATTTAGTAAGTGCCTTGAGTCATCCGTATAAGTCCATTCTACTGGCAGAGGATACTCTTGGCCACCTGTGCTTATGTCCTTAGATAAATTCTGGGACAGACTCCATTGGGAGAACTAAGCCTCACCTGATTTTGGAAGAAACTCTGCAACGAGGCCCTCTGTCCTGGACCTGGTCTCCCAGAAAACACTACCAAGACTTTTGTGAGGGTGCTTAGAAAGTGACGTATATACCAAGAAATCTGAGGACAGGTGCCTGCTCAGTGCCAACTGCACTTCAGTGCCTACTGCTGCCCAGCCCTGAGCAGGCTCACCTACCTTTGCAGGGGAGAATGTTGAATCCCCCTCACTTGGCCCTGCCATTTGGGTAGGGCTGGCTGCTGATGCCTGTCAGTCATTATGCTTAGCTCACTACTGTCTATCACTCTTGACTGCAACTCTTACAAAACACAGTCACTTAATGAAAATTTTGGAAAAGAAAACAGGTTAAGGTGCTTCTATAGGAATTCAAATTCTCTGTCAAAATGTTGAAGGCACAGTACCTGATTTGTATTTCATTTACTCCCTGTCACCTTCTCGTTGTTATCAAGCAAGATGAATGAATCAAAAATGTGAATCTCCACTGGGGATCAGGGTCCAGGAGAAAGGGACACTTCACCGGGAGGGGTGAAAAGAGGAAAAGCACGACATCATGGAAGGTGGAGGGCCGACTTGGTGCTCATGATGTGGTCTTGCCTTGCCATCCCACCACCCAGCGATGTTCAGAGTCTCTAGGGAGGGAGAAAAGCAAGGGCTGCAGGTCTTCTGTCCAAGCATCTGTGAGGAGGACTGTGGAGACAGCACTTGGGTAGGGAAAGTGAGGGTAGAAGATGTCTTTGTAGAGAGGAAGGTGGCAGGAATGCAGCCAAGGGCTTTGTTGGCCTCCTGCCCTGACTCCCCACAGAGGACATAACCCTCTAGGCACCCATTCTTCACCTCCGGCTGTAAGAAAGAGAGCTATGGCCATTTCTTCTCAAATAATTTCAAAATTTCTTTTCTAAATAAGAAATTTTTATTTAAAAAAGAGAAAAGAGTAAGAAAACATTTATAAATATGAAGTTAAAGAATAATAAAAAGTTTGTCCTTATTGGCATGTGAACTGCATTGACGTTAGGTAAATAGGTCAAGGCTGTGGGCAGTTGCCAGGGAGACCAGCCTGAAGAATTAGTCTGTCTGGCTCCTAACAGCAGGGTGCTCCTGTCTACAGCCCCTCAACCTGCACACTGACAAATTACCTAAAAGAAAGCAAGAAAAAAAAAGGAAAGAGAAAAAAATTGTGAGTCAGTTAATACAAACAGCAAACAGGGCAAACTTTGATTTAGGTTTGGCGAGGGCAGACACTATTTGCAAATATCAATGATACCCAGCAACAGCAGCTTCTGTCTTTGGCCCTCCCAAGTACACACACATTATCTCAGGTTCCTTTCATGGCAAGAAAAAGAGCTAAAAAAGTAAAGTTACAAATGGACACCTCTGTACAAGTGAGTCCATAGTTTCTCACATGGGGAAGTTGACTCTCCTAAGGTGTGTGGGATGAGATGGATGGCAGGGACAGTCCAGGATGACTTTGGCAGATAACAAGTTTTTTTCTCTTTCTGGTTGTTAAAGTTTTAAACACTTAAGCATTTTTGTTATGCATTTGCAAAATCCTTTTGAAACAGGAATTTTTAGGCATGGAAAATACAGGTTTAGGAAATTTTAGAAATTTTAGAAATTTAGAGGACCAAGGAAGAAGTTCAGTTCTGCAGAGCAACAGAAGATATATTTCCATAGAATAGGGAAGCTGAAAAGCTGCAACAGGTACATTTTCATAGAATGAGGGAGCTGGGAACAGCAAAAGTTCTATATTTACAAAATAAAGAGAAGGAAGCCCTTCATTCATTCATTCATTCATAAGAAGAAAGCCCAAAAGGAAGAGGAAAATAATAGAGAAGGAAGAGGGGGTACCTCACTTATCACATGTGAGGTAGACCTTAGAGCCTAGGATTTACTATAGTAACTAGTCTAAGGGAATAGTGACCAATCAGAGGGGCTATGAAGGCAGCAGGATCTGCAGCCTTGATAAGCCATAGAGAAAAGGTACTCAGTGGGGCCCTTTCCTCCTCCCCTGTAGGAGTCCATTCTGTGGGACTCTTTCCCTCTCCCAACATGGGAATCTGTATTTGTTCTTTAAGAAAGATCCACCTTTGTATACTACCTTGTCCATGGATTCATTCTTTGACTCTGGTGGACAAAGAATCTGGGTTCCAGTCCAAAAATTCCTATCACTTACACATCCTTCCCAGTTTCCTTATGCTTTGCATGCCATGTCTATCTCAATACCACGTGAAGATTCAGCATTGTGACTGTGGAGCAGTGTTTCCTGCACTGCGGAGCGTGACAGATGAGCTCCAGTGTGAGGTCTGGGCTATGGTGCCCACCTGAGGTAACTCCACTCAGGAGCCTCCCGCCATGATCTCCATGAGCCACAGTTCCTTGCATGGGGAGGGCATGAGCTCTGGGTTCAGGACACCTGGGCATTACTGTTCCTGCCCCAGCAAGTGCTGGGGTGCTGAAGGGTGACCATGGTCCTACAAGTAACTGTGAACTTCAGGGTCACTTTGATAAAACTTGCACTCAGTGCCAGCCTTTGATCATGAGTGTCACTTGTCACCATCACTACTCTATGAGCTTCTGCTCATAAGGTGGCGGGGGTCACAAGTCACCCAGAGCCTGGGATCTGACTTCCACTCTGGCCTTGACCACCTCCCTGAACTCCTGCTCACCAAAACTCACCTGCCAGTGCTGCTTTTGTACTTGGTCTGTGATTTTGATAGGCTTGTTATCTTCCTCAGTATCATATCCCCCACCTTTGAAAAGAGGGTATTGCTTGTTTTACCTGAGGGCACTTCTGGGTGAAACTCAGAATGCTGGTATTTGGAAGTTTCTTCATCTGGCTGTTGACTGGCCCATGGATGTGTGCTTACCCTTGCCCCTGCCTTTTCCTAACCCTTCAGGAGCCCAGAATCCCTGCCTTGTGGTATCTTCAGAAGTTCCCCCTGCATCTGGAAGCTTTTTTATTTTTATTTTTTACCCTCATGTCTATTCATCTGCTCAGGGACCAGGCTCTGAGTAATGTTGAAAAGGAGACTGGAGCCCGGCTAGATGGCTCAGTGGTTGAGCACTGACCATGAAGTTGAGGTTTGATTCTCAGTGAGGACATATGCCCAGGTTGTGGGCTCAATCCCCAGTGCGAGGAATACAGGAAGCCATTGATCAATGATTTTATCTCATCATTGATGTTTCTCTCTCTCTCTTTCTCTCTCTCTCTCTCTCTCTCTCTCCCTCTCTCTCTCTCACTTCCAATCTGAAATCAATAAAAAATATATTAAAAAAAGGGAAAGGAGACTGGAATTGGTAGGATGAGGGGGGACATGGAGGATGACTCTAGTTCCAAAGTTGGGGTGAGACAGAAATGCAATGTTTGATGACTAGGAGCTCCAGACAACCTGCTAGTAGCTCACAGGAAATCTCAGGGACTTGTGACAGTGATGTGGATAGAGCACTGGATCCTCCCTGTTCCTCGCCTCATGTGGGCCCATACTGCATGGATGCCTTTCACATGTAGAGTGCTTTTTGGGCAGCTCATAACTGGCATGTCCTAGGGATGCATGCAGAGGTGCAGAGATAAATAGGAAGTGGTCATCACCACTGGGGGATTTGCAGTCTCCTGGGAGATGGACTGGTAGCAGGTCATTTTAATAGAATGAAGTTGTAAGTGATTGGATCAGGTACTGGGATGGGGCCATGGCTCTGAGCTAATGAACATCCATCACTGGCTTTGCCCTGTCATCCAAGCTCATCCATCTTCCCAGAATTCGAGGTGACAAGAATTGTGGGCTTCAGCATTTCGGCCAATTATCTTTCTGTTTTAATATGACAAAGAATAGAAGTTGGGGGGAAATATAAAGAATGAATGCAATTGGTTAAACTTTCCTAGTCTTCCTTGAGAATCATCATGGTAGGAGATCAGGAGAGACCCTTTACTTTAATAGCAGATGACAATGGTGGAGGGACCCTCACCCTGGGTCTGTGTAACCAGAATTTGGAGAAGGTCTCTGCTAAACAGAGGGGACAGATGCCAACATCCTCAAGGGCATGTATGTTGGTAAACTTCTAAAATAATATAGGAATAGCTTCAGCAAGTGGTCACCATCTTCAGACAAATTTTTCCATGAAAGTGTGGGGATCCATCTCCTCCCCTGGAACCTGGGTGGGCTCCTCTCTCCTTTTCTACCGAGAGCATTTGACAGAAGTGATATGATGAGATTCTGCGATGAGCTATTTAAAAAGCACACACTCATAGCTCCTTTGAAGAATATCTCAGGACTCTCAGAGCAGCCCAGCATGCCAGTCCTGCTCGCCCCTGCACCACCACATGGGAGAGGAAGTCTGCAGAAGAACCCAGCCATTCGCATCTTCCTAGCCAAGGCCCCAGACATGAGGGATCAGAGATAAACCAGCCCCCTTTGCCCTGTAAAATTCATGAGTATGATTTTTGCCTAATGCCACCCAGTGTGGGAAGCTTGGTGTGCAGTAATAAATTCCCTAAGGCAGGGGAGGAGCCAAATGATATTGTATGACACAGCCAATGTTCGATGTTACACAGAGAGTACCATTTCAACCAGTCTCTGGGCTGCTTGGCACCCTAAGTTAATGATTCTTTTGGATTCTTGCCACAATGGGAAAACATAAGAGTAAATAGAATATAGTGGGACTTATAAATCCTTTAAAGATATGCTCATACAACCTATTTCTCCCAGTGTCACTAAAGGAGGCCACACTGACAACAGGAGGCAGTGGGTGACACCACTTGGGAGATTTGCCTTCAGGAGCACATGCAAGAAGTCCCACACTGATTCTGGGAATGAGAATATATACACCATAGCAGTTTTCAAACAGTGTGCTGCAAGGACTTTTAAAACAAGCAGTATCCGACTGTTTAGTCAGGGGCACTGACCTCTTTTCCTTTAGATTGTCAAATAAAAAAATGACAACAGCCAACACAATAATAGCCATTTGGTGTGAAAGAATCAAAATTATACCAATTATTTTGTCAGATTGGCTAAAATATATTTTTTGGTGTGCTGCAGAATTTTAATAATATGTTTATGTGTGCCGTAAGATGAAAAAGGTTGATAATCACTGCTCCAGAGGGACTTTGCCCCAGCTGAAGTCTCTAGGCTATGACGAGGACAGAGCAATGGGATCAGAGTATCAGCAAATTAACATAGGGAAGACCCTCAGGTTTGACAGCTGGGTGAGGAAGTTCAGTTTGCATCATCCTACCTTCAGGGTGAGAGCAGAATAAAAATTAATCTTGCATATTTACATTTATTTATAAAATATATTTTTATTGATTATGGAGAGAAAGGGAGTGGGAGAGAGAGACAGAAACATCAATGATGAAAGAGAATCATAGATCAGCTGCTGCTTGCACGCCCCATATTGGGAATCAAGACTGCAACCCAGGCATGTGCCCTTGACCAGAATCAAACCCGAGACCCTTCAGTTCACAGGATGATGCTCTACCCACTAAGCCAAACCAGCTAGGGCTTTATTTACTTATTTTTAAACAAAATTTACATTTTATTTAGTCCTTGTCTTGGAATAGTCATTAATTTAGTAGATGTCTCCCTTGTCCAGATAGTCCCTGCATGTGTGGATTCAAACAGCCTTACCGTTCACACCAGGAACTCAGGCTTAGCTAGCACTTAGCCAGATCAACTCACATGGAAGGAACACCAAGCCAAAGACTGCCTTTGCTTTTCAACAGAAACAAGCCGATGCTTTTAAATTTTACATTTGCTAATTGTTCTTGGGGTAACATGGTAATGATAATTTCTAGCTGCTTCGTCTGTTTGACTGTGTGCATTGGATACAGAGCCAGGAACATTCACATCCAACTCCAGAGGGCATATGTACTAGAAAGCTGGTCCAGGTTTAGGATTAAAGTTCTGCTGTGTAAGTAAGACTTGACTGATAATGGATAATAAATAAGACCTTTCTTTCATTTTTCCAATTTTCTTAATGTGTCAGACATGCCAATTCTGAATTTGCCTTTGGAGGGAGGGGGAGTGAGAAAGTGACTATAACCAGGTGCCAGCGAGATGTCCAGGGAGAAAAATCAGGTGTGAAGGCTTCATCCTGTGTGGCTTGGGTTTAGTACCTGGAGAAGGCCCCACAAATGAAGAGACTGGACAAGAAATATGAATTTGGAAATTCTAGGGGGCCAGGCAGAGAGTCTTTCTCAAGAGGAAAGGCTTCATTGGTGCCCAGGCTGTGCCAGCTTTTTAGTCAATTTTAGATATACATATTGCCCTTAGTGCTACTTAAGCAAAAAACAATGATAGCTCAAACAATAACAGTGGTCACAAGATGTTTAGTCTCTGCCTTTGGCTTTAAAGATAAGATCACTGACACACAATCATGAGATGTTTTGCAGAATCCCGACTCCTCAGTCCAGTTAGATCACTGACCACAGAGAGGAAGGCTCCAGACAAGATGATGTCAGGAACTGAATTAATCGGGCTAAGGAAAACCACTGAAGCTTACACAAGAACTAACCAGTCAGCACTATCCTTGATCTTCAATCATTGTCTTTAAACACCCTTTATTAAAAATCATTGGGGAGTTCAGGTTTTAAGCATTAGCTTCCAGTTCTTCAAATTTGATGCCATGAAAATAAACTGCCCTAATTTCTCCACTGCAAAACTTGGTATTAGTGTTTGGCTCTGCTGCATGTTGAGTTGGGGACCCTCCTTCGGTTTCGTTACAGCAGTTCATGAAAACTCTGTTAGTGTAGGTGGAGGCTCGGCTGTGTCTCCCACATGGATTAGCT
This sequence comes from Lasiurus cinereus, assembly GCA_011751065.1. Lineage (NCBI taxonomy): Eukaryota > Metazoa > Chordata > Mammalia > Chiroptera > Vespertilionidae > Lasiurus > Lasiurus cinereus. The sequence continues at coordinate 55,939,341 of JAAGEH010002531.1, read as the reverse complement.
CCCAGGAGGAAGGACACTAGGAAAACAGTATCAGTCCAGTTGTGACAAGCACACAGCCACCTTTATAGAGAAGGCACAGCACCTCTGTACATCTGCCTTCCAAGGAAGTACAAGGCACACAGTGGGAGACTCACTTCTGTCCTGGGGTGTGTGTATCTCAAGAGAGCCTTGCTGGAGGAGATGACACCGAAATGCCTTAAGGCAGAAGGCAGGGTCCTCCTTATAGCAGAGAGACAGGGACCAGCAAAGTGTATGCAAAGTCAAAGACCTTGAGTGTCCCCCTGCTGGTTCTCATGCTCATGCACACACAGGTAGTAGGCTCAGGAGATCTAAGCTTGTTGTGATGCCAATTTCAGATAGTTTGATAGTGAATAATAAGGTGTTAAGTTGTGCGGTCCTGGTCGGCAGGTCAGGGAGTCAGTGAAAGTTGAGGATTTGGGGAAAGTTGCCTACATCAAGACCTGTGTACTCTAATCATCCTCTGTGCTGCTCCCTACAGGGGTGACCTTGCTGGCCAGACACGGTGTGACTTTTCAAGGCATTGCTCTTCTTGCTTTGATCTGGCTTGCCCCCTTTTGGCCTGGATACCTGGAAGGACCTATGTAGACCCATAGATAGTGGCTCCCATGGACAGAGTTCTCAGTGCTACGTACCAGAACTATTTGCTCAAGCATCAAAGATTCTGCACTGGGGAAACCAATTACATATGTGTGGGTGAGACCCTGTATGTGCCAGTCAAAGGAAGATAAAATGGTTTTCAATAAAAAGTTACTAATTAGAGAATGACATAGAATAACTAGACACAATTTTGAAAAATCAACAAGAATAAGATTGCTACAAGTAAAAATTGTCCACAAACGTTGTTTAAATAATTGATAAGGTGGATAAAATACTTTTCTGCCATCTCCAAAGATCTAACTGAAGTCCTGACAAAATCCCCTCACATTTGTTAGAGTAACTGACTAGATGTATTTTAGGACCATGAATTCCTTTTCAGCTTCACAGTGCCCTCTGGTGGCACACACAACAGATGACATATTAACCCCCCTTAACATGTTGCTTAAATGCATGTGACTAAAGATTTTCTAAAAAATTCTACATTTTTCTTGCTGCAATTTAGGTAGGCCTTTTAATGCACTTTGATGATACTACTTATTAATATACTAGAGGCCCAGTGCATAAAAATTCATGCACTTGAGGGTGGGGGCGGGGTCCATCAGCCCATCCTGCACCCTCTTGCAGTCTGGGAATCCCTTGGGGGATGTCCACCTGCCAGCTTAGGCCTGCTCTGCCGGGGATTGGGCCTAAGCTGGCAGTCAGACATCCCTCTGGCAGCCCAGGAACCATTAGTTGAACATCCTTAGTGTTGCCAATGAGGCAGGAGAGGCTTGTGGCTGAGCAGAGTTCCCCCTGTGGGAGCTCACTGACCACCAGGGGACAGCTCCTGTATTGAGCATCTGCCCCCTGGTGGTCAGTGTGCATGATAGCAACCAGTCATTCCCGTTTGTTCTGCCATTAGGGTCAATTTGCATATTACCCTTTTATTATATAGGATTGTACTGAGTTAACAATAGGAAAATTAAAAGTGGTATAGTTAAAAACCAAGCCCACTGCCCTCTCCTTAGTCCAGAGCCTAGTGACCTAATGGCATAATTAAAGCAGCCTACTTGCTGAGACTTTAATAGGTGAGAGAGAGTTTCCTGGAATTATCTTTTCCATTTTATTATATTTCCACGTGTACTTGAAGTACACATGTCAAATAAGCAGGGAAGTGGCATATTCCTTCATTTGGACATGTTTCTAAGCTTTATAAAACTGATTCTTTTTTAAATAAAATCCTGGGTGCAAGTCAGGTTTCATGGTGCCTGGGACAGAGCGAGACTCAAACCATGGTTGTGATGGTTCACTTAGAAATGTTCTGGTTTTATTATTCCTCATAGGATCTTAATTGAGGGGGGAGGGAGTGAAATGTGGAAGCTCTCTCCTGCAGTTCAGGGCTCAGACAGGGCCCACTTTGTGGTCACGCAGGGGCTGGCTCCCAATATTAGAGCTCCTGGTTTTCCAGTTATTTCCGTTTATACCACTCGTGCTTATTGGTACCCAGGCGCATTGATTTTCCACAAAGCACACCCGCCGTGATTGGCTGGTTGAGCCAGGGGTGGTCCCATTGCCATTGCTCAGCCAGGGCAGGATCATGAGATTCATTCTTCAAGCTACAACTAGGTGTTCTTGATGCAGCCCCGGTGACAGCCTCCCCAGCCCATTAGATGTGACTGCACATTGACCTAAGACGTGAAGGAATACAAATCTGTGGCTGACTGGGGGAAGCTAGTCCTGAGGGAAAACTGAGGTGGCATGCAGAGCAAACCAGGGTAGCTGGGCTGAGATGTCCGTGGAGCAGGCCACTGGCCCCCAACCACCCTTTGGTCCTTTGGTTGCTGCTGCACACTTGGCCTTGATTCCACCCTGGCTGCTTAAGTACCTGGCCTCTTGTACTGTGAGAAACAGAAGCGGCAACTAACAGCAGGTGGTGATTGTTTTTCTAAGAATGAGTGTGGCTTTTTTCTAGTTACTGGGCTGTATGAATAATTGTGCATGCATTATGTGGCATGTGTGTACACTTGTGGTATGTGCATACATATGTGCAAACACATGAGAGTGTGAATGTAAGTAGGTGAGCATGTGTACTTGTGTGGTAATGTGAGTGTGAAGATGTACAGGCACATACATGTGTGCACATGTGTCTGTGTATACATGCAAGGGAATGTTCATGCATATCAGTAATTTGTGATTGTGTGCACCTGTGTTCCTCTGCTTATGCATGTGTAGATGTGAGTATACTATTACATGTGCACACATGCACGTTCACAGACACCAGAACTGTGATGCAGCACAGTCCAGAAGAGAAAGATTGAAATCAGGGAGCTGATAGACCTGAGTTTGAATCAGCTCTGCCCCTGCCTCCCTGCCCCCGGACCATCTGCCATGGTATTTCCTGTGCCAGTGGCCATGATGCTAGGAATACAGAGACCTGTGGGAGTCTCCCATCAGGTAGCACCTGTAGGGCCCTGGGTCCACCACTATCAACAGCATGCTTCAAGGTTCTATAAGTTTTGCATTTCTAACTTTACATTTGTCTTAGTTACCAAGGCTGCCATATCAAAGTACCACACACTAGGTTGTTCAAATGACAGAAACTTATTTTCTCCCATAGATTTGCTCTAGAAGTTCGAGATCATGGTGTGGGCAGGGTTGGTTCCTTCTGAGGCTGTGAGAGAATCTGCTCCAGGCCTCTTGTCTGGTGTCTGGGGTTTTGCTGCCATACGGGCATCCCTCGGCCTGTAGAAGCTTCTCTCCACCCCTCCACCTTGACAAGGTATTCTTCCTGTGTGGATGTTTATTTATTTATGTGTGTGTGTGTGTATGTGTGTGTGTGTGTTCAAATTGCCCCTTTTTATAAGAACACCAGTCATTTTGGATTAGGGGTCCACCCTATTTCAGGATGACCTCATCTTGATTAATTACATCTGTAAGGAACCTATTTCCAAATACAGTCACAATATGAGGTACATTATTAGGACTTTAACATAGGAAGTTTGGGGGACACCAATCAACTCATAACATTATATATTAGTTGCCATATCCACCTTAGACACTAAAATTTTTATCTTTATATTAAATACCACATATGAAAACACTTTTTAAAATTTTACAAGCTATTTACTCACTAAGCGATAAATTTTAAAAGAAGCTCATATGAAACATCTGTTTATGATTATATGATTATAATTTAAGGTCTATTAGTAATTGGTGTGGTCCAATTAACTAAAACAGAATAACAAATTCAACCTGTGTATTTGAGTAGGCAGGTGTATTGCTTTATGTAGTTTTAATTTTACGACCAGCAGAGGGCACTCCAAGCTAAGCTTTGGAATGCCTTCGTTGTATTTTTAAATGACTTGAATAGAGGATAGTGAAATAAGCCAGTCAGGGAAAGACAAGTACCATATGATTTCACTTATGTGTGAAATCTAATGAACTAAATAAACTAACAGAGTGGAGACAGACTCATGGATACAGAGAACAGACTGACAGCTGTTAGAGGGGAGGAATTTGGGGACTGGGTGAGAAGGGTGACAGGATTAAGCAAAGAAAAAAAAAAGGAAGACTCAGGAACACAGACAACACTATGGTGATTGTCAGATGGGAGGGAAAGAAAGGGGAGAGGTAAAAGAAAGTAAAGAAAGTAAAGGTGATGGAAGGAGACTTGATTTGGTGTGGTAAATATAATACAATTACAGATGAAATATTACAGAATTGTATACTGAAAACTGTAATTATATTAACCAACATCACCCCAATAAAGTGAATTAAAAACACACAAGAAAATAAGGATACATCTCAGTCTTATTCCTAATCTTAAGGAAAACGCTTTTAGTTTTTGTAAATTGAGTATGATGCAGGTTGTGAGTTTGTCACATATGGCCTTTATTACATTGAGGTATGTTCCCTCTGAGAGTTTTTATCCAAAATGGATGCTGGATTTTAACAAATAATTTTTAATCATATCTATTGATATGATTATGTAGTTTTTATTGTTCATATCATTTATCGATTTGCAGATATTGTACCAACCTTGCATCCTAGAATAAATATTAGTTTGGTGGTAACAAACTAGTTTTTATTGTTTGGGAAGCTGTTTATTTCTTCTTCGATTTTAAAGATGTCCATTTTCACCACTCTCATTCATTATAGTACTAGAAATCCTAGTCACAGCAATCAGAAAAGAAGAATAAATAAATGTAACCAAATTGGAAAGGAAGAAGTAAAATTGTCATTATTTGTAGATGACAAGATACTGTATATAGAGAACCCTAAATATTCCATCAATAAACTACTAGAACTGATAAATAAATTCAGTAAAGTAGGAGAATACAAATAAATATCCAGAATTCAGTTGCATTTTTGTACATCAATACTGAACTATCAGAAAGTGAAACTAAGAAAATAATCCTATCTAATAAAAGAGTAATAAGCAAATTAACCATCACTCCACTCCACCCACAAGCCATGCCTACCAGCCAATCCGGAGTGAGTGTGCAAATTAACCCAACCAAGCTACTCTTCAGGTCTTTTGTTGGTAGCTATCATTAATGGAGAAACAAATTATATTTGGAGTGTGTCAATTAAGAAATCACTAGTAAGTAATGAAATTCATCTTATTTTATAGTTTTACCTTACCATTAGACCAGTGGTTGGCAAACTGTGGCTTGTGAGCCGCTCTGTTGACTAATGAGTTTGCCGACCACTGCCTTAGACCATTTGGAATCCAGAGTGTAGTAATTTATTAGAGATTTAATGCAAAAACATGCTCTAAGTAGAAAATACCTCATTTGTTATCATAAATATTTATATATATGGATTCAAATTGCAAAAAGAGAAAAATGCCAAAATCCAATGCACCAATCCAAAGTTTCAATGATCAAATCTCACAGTGTAAGTATTAGCATAAATATTATATATTTTCTCCATGTAAAGTTACTCTATAGGCAGTAATCTGGTCATAATTTCTGCTGGCAGAGAGGATCCTGGGGATTTACAACAGGCATAGAAAGATTTATTGCCTGCTTATTCTTCTATATAATGACAACCCCACCATTACAGTTAGCCAAGATTTAGAGAAAGAACATTTGGCATTACCTCCAAATCCGATAGCATATAGAATATCTTCTCTTTAAGATGTGTTCTGTTTCCTGGCTAACAGGTAACATATCCAGTTTTATGGCATATGCCCAGATAGAATGTGAGCTGCAGGTACTTTTTCATCATGCCAAAGGTATCAAAGTATTTAACTATTTATGAAATCATGCAAATTACTCTCTCTACTTACCTTTAAAATGGCTCACATTGCTGATCTGCCCACCACCCAAAACCGTTTTTGAAGTTGATGAATCATGTGGTCAAATAACTTGTCAAATCAGTTTATGAAGTCACCCAGTATAATAAGATGTGACCCACTGCAGTACATCAATTACTGGAAAGGTTTATTGTGGCAGACACTGGTGGAATATGTGGTTTTCTCATTAGACATCTCTCATTAGCACTGAGAGAGTCAGGCTTTATGTCCACATGGAAAGACTAGAGATAGAGTAGCAATAAAATGGAAAAAAATAATTAAAATAAAAAATAGTGAACCACTATAATACTACATATATTTTTTGTCTCATTGTGGTTCATTAATGTGTGTGCATATATATTGTGTGTGTGTGTGTGTGTGTCTTTCTGACAATTGGGTTATAGACTGTCACACAAATAAGCTCTCTTTATTTGTACCCCACCCAAAGTAGATGATCCTATATAGGGCTGAGATTCACATATTCTCCCATTATGACAAACTGTCCTCTGCAATGTTCCCATCTCATCTTTGAGACACCCAAGACCCCTTCAAGAGATGAAGTCTGAGAAGATAAACTGCAGAAAGAAGTTGGATGCCCCATGTAGAGATCGTTACTGAGAGTGCAAGATGCTAAACAATTGATAGTCTCAAAAGGCATCTGAAGCGTGCTTAAGAGCCAGTGCTACTTTTCTGAAGTTTACTGGTGGAAGTCACTTCTAGTTAATGCATTCATGACACATGGAATAACTTCAGATACAAAAATAACAGAGTTAACATGGGAGTGTATCTGAAATAATTCATTCCGGAATGTGTTTATTCGGTAGTTGGACTCATTATTTATTGCTCCACAAGCTCTACAAGGAGGAAATGACACTTGAGTTTCCTTGTCATCAATGTGACCTTTTTCAGTACTTTATTCTTTCCTAGTTAGTGAGAAAATTATCCAGAGAGAGAAGACAGGCTATAATTTTCACAGAAATGTTGAATATAAAAATTTATAGGACAGACAATATGAGAAAAAATATTTTTCTATTATTGACACCTTCAACAAAAGTGTTTTGTAAAATAAATAAGAACATTTAAATATTAATTGAACAAACTATAGGACAAGTCATTATATATGACTTTAAACAAAAGTAGGCTCAGATATAAAGCTTTGTTGCAGGATCTTTCCAGAGGTAGCAATCATTCCAATAAGATGGAAAACTTTGCAAGTGTTTCATGAGAGTCTACTCTAGAAGAACATTGATTTGTTACTTCACTCTTAAATGTAATTAAATATTTCAAGTTTTACACTCAATGTAAATAAAAATCCATCTAACTATAGATATTTAATGGGATTAATTCTATACTTAACTTTCTTGAAAATCCTTTATTTTCAAGGATATTCAAAATGTATCTCAAGAAAACCAAATACCATGTAATGAAGGCTGTGGAATTACAAGCAGTTAAAATAGCTACGTGGAAGTTCCAGTATATCATAGGCTATGAGGTAATTCCACATTCCATTTAATAAAATGACAATATTTAAAATTTATTTTATTTTTAGGTCTTACATTTTAATTTAAACCACATATAAAGTCTCAAGATGTCGTTCTGTGAATACAAATCAAATAAATATTGACACCGTTTTGCAGAGAAAAACACCTGGAAAATCATCTATTTGGAAGGATGGGTTGGCTTCTACAGTAGAGAAGAATGCTTCAAATATAGGCAGATGTGGCATTTTTTGGAGAGATTGCATGCTACTGTGTTTAGTAACAGGTTTTGATCTTTTTAAAATCAGGAACAAATCCTGGTAAAAGAGAAAATGAAGACAAGGCTTGGGTCACAGGGGGTGGTTTCATGGAGAGGGTTATAAACTCAAAGGCAGTCAGAAGTCCCCCATTTCTCAGGTCTTATGTCATTTAAATTAAAGTTATGGCTAATTCATTAGGTGTCCTTTGAGTCCCCTTTTAGATTGTCATACCAAACCCACACAAGAGTTCTGCCATGAAGTCATTAACAAGATGCATGAGTCCCTGAGTTCTCAGCTAACATTCCATGTCGAAGCCCTGTGACTTACAACTTCCATTCTTGTGGGTAGCTGGAATGTTTGTCAGCTATTATGACTGGACCTCCAGAGGTACTCAATTTACAGTATCTACAGTGGAGTGAAAATGAATGAACATCTGTACGTTTGCTCAGATACTATGTCAGGCGATACGAAATTAGCTGTCATAACAAGTCCATAAAGCCTTAACACACTATTTGTCTTGCTCAGTTTGTAAAGTACATAAACAACGGTAAGCTGATCTAAGCTGGCTCTCTTTGGAGGACAGCTTGATCTAGTGGTAATGAGAATCTCATATGGATTTGACCCTGCCGAGAATTTTTCTTCACCCATATGTTCTGTCATTTATTTGCATGCTTAACTGTAAGCAACAAGTACACCAACTTAGTTTTATCTTCTAGTAAAGTTTCATAAAATAAAAAGATTTGGAAATGTTCCATTTTTCTTTACTGTTCCAAATCCAATGATATTAATTTAGAGTTCAGATTCAGATTCAGGGATGTTTTAGTGGAAAAAATGTGAAGATAAGTGAAACCCATTTTTCCAAAGTAGTTTAAAAAGAAGGACAGGTTGAGAGATCAAGACCAAAAAAGCCCACCTTTTTGATGGAACTATTATAATTTACAAAACAGTTACCAAGTGCCCCAATCTGCTTCAAGTGTTTTATAAAAAAAATAAGTGTTTTGACATCTTTAACCTAAGTGAAGTACCTGCTTGGAGTGATGTAACTGATTAGAATATCTCATTGTTAATTCCCATTGACTCCAGAATTTTCAGGCCAGAGCTCATGAAGTGAGGACTGTTTAACTATAAGGACTAAAAAATCTAAGATTCTATATTTAATGTAGGGATATTTAGACACAAAGAGTGTCTCCAGTTATAAATGTGGAAAGAGAGGTTCAAATGTGGAAAGTTACCCACCTGAACCTGATCAGCCTCTTCTCACACTCCTGAAAATGCCTTATAAGGCGCACAGAGGAATGGGCTTGCCTAAGTGCACAGATACCCATCATCATCTTCTAAAATACTACTTATACAACAGATACCACAAGATTGTGTATTAGAGAGGATGGGGGTATATAAATCAGTATTTTTAGTCTTCCTTCTAATTCTGATTTGCTCATTTTATGTGGATTATACTTGGGAAAAAATATTCTTTGGGTAATAACTTTTTAAATAAACACCCAGAAACCACTAAACAATAAGTAAATGGTTGACAAATAGGTAACTATTTTCCACTTAGTTTCCTCAAATCTTTAGCATTAATTTAGTGGGATTGAATTTAAAAATAACTTTATCATGCAAACTAAGGAACAGTGGGAAACAAAGAAAGGTTACAAAGAAATGTTGAAGGTAAAATTAAAACAGTTTCAAACCCACTACATGGTTCAAAAATTGAACATTCTTAGGAATTTCTTCTAGGTATTTTTTATACATTATTTCTATACATCTTGAGATCACATGAAATATAATTTACTTCCATTATTCTCTCTTGAGATGGTGACATGATGATCTTTCATTTTAATTTAGACTATTTTAATTGCAACAGTTCAACAAAATAGCCATTCTCCAATAGTCAACTACTGAGAGTGGGAACTCTGCTCTATCTATAATAATAAAAGAGTAATATGCTAATTAGACCAGACATCCCTTCCAGATGAAGCTGGGGCTGCAAGGGAAGCCTGGGTCCCGGATGCCAGAGGGAAGCTGGTGCCAGCAGCCTGGGTAAGGAAGACCCACTCTTGCATGAGTTTTGTGTGCATTGGGCCTCTAGTTGTAAATAATGTTCTTTGAAGGTCATATGCTTACAACTCTGTGCAACTCTTCTTGGCTGTTGCATTCCTGATTATTTGTGAGAGCATCACACAGAAGAGAGAAGCTGGACAACTTTAAAGGGGCTTCACCATTCTGAATGCTTAACAAATTTTCACATCCCTGTTGTCACTTTCCTCAAAAAGTACTCTTAGTTAAATAGTTTATAAATTTAGTAGGAATTCAGATTCTTCATTATTGATTTGGTTTGGGTTATTTTGCTAACCTAACACAGATTGGAGCAGCCAATATTTAGAGAATTTAATGTTAAAGCAAAACATTTAGGCAAAACATAAAAAAAAGAGAGACAGATATTTTCACCACACACACCTGCTGAACTGCAGAATTTGTGAAAATCCCTTCATCAAGCCCATTGGATTATCAGAGATCAGATAACTACCAAACTGCTTTTTCTACTGATTCATAGAAAAGAACTTTTCACCATGCTAGTTCCTGTAGAATTCAAATCTCTCTTTCCAGTCTCCTGAAGAAGGAACTTTTCATTACACAGATTTTCTGTATTTTTTTTGTTATCAATTTTTTTCTATTCTTTCTTTCATCTTTATTTTCCCACTAGAGGCATGATGCATGAAAATTTATGCAAGAGTAGGCCTTCCTTCCCCTGGATGTTGACATCGGCTTCCATCCAGCACCTGGGACCAGAGCTACCCTCCTCCGGCCGCCGGTAGGCAACAGGGACCTGGGCTGGCTTCCCTTGGGGTGCCTGCAGGCACCCCGGACAGGGACTGGCTTCCCTTTGGCCCCAGCTTCATCAAGAAGGATGTCCAGAATGATCTAATTAGCATATTAGCCTTTTATTATTATAAATAATTTGAGTTTGTTTTAGATTTAATTTGCTCTACCTTTTCTATCTCCAATGGTGTATGTCTATATTATTGATATGAAATACTTCTTGTTTTTAATATAAGAAATGTTACATTATAAAATTTTCTCTTAGCACTGCTTTAATTATATTTCACACATTTTCATATGAGACTGTTCTTTTTATTTACATTGCCAATATACTCCATTATAATTATAAAATGCCTTTATTTTTTTTCCCCCTGTAAATATTCCTTACATGAAATCTACTTCATTTGATATTAAAATAGGCACTACAGTGCCCTGGCTGGGTGAATCCATTGATTGGAACATCATCCCATACACCAAAAGATCGCAGCTTCGATTGTTGGTCAGGGCATATGAATTGGTTGCAGGTATAATACCTGGTTGGGGCTCACACAAAGACAGTTGATCTATGCTTCTTTCTCACATTGATATTTTTCTCTCTCTTCTTTTTCCCTCCCTCTCTAAAAATCAAGCTTTCTTTTGCGTAGTGTATGCGTGTTGTGTATTTTCCCATTTTATTTAACCTAACTTCCTTTTTAAAAAAACTTGAAGTGGTTTTCTTTTCACACCAATCTTTGACTTTTATTTGTCTGTCTAGATTATTTACATTTAATGTGCTAAATAGTATGAGTGGATTTAAATCTACAATTTTTACTATTTGTTTTTATGTTGGTACTTTGCTTTTATTTTCCTCTTTTCTGCCCTTTTTTGAAATAACTGAGTAGATTAATTTTATTTCCACTGTTGGATTATTTCTTACTAGAGGCCCAGGGCATGAAATTTGTGGATGGGAGCGGAGGGATCCCCTCAGCCCAGCCTGTACCCTCTCCAATCTGGGACCCTTGGGGGATGTCCAACTGCCAATTTAGGCCCCTCCTGCCAGCCTGATCTCCCCTAACCACCTCTGCCTGTCAGCCTGGTTGCCCCAAATTGCCCCCCACTAGCCTGGTCGCCCTTAACTGCCGCCCTCCCACCAGCTTGGTCACCCTTAACTGCCCCCCCTCACCAGCCTGGTCACCTTTAATTGCCCCCTCACCAGCCTTGTTGCCCCTTACTGCCCCCCCACCACCAGGTTGGTTGCCCCTTACTGCCTGCCCCACTGGCCTGCTTACTCCCAACTGCTCCTCTCTGCTAACCTGGTGGTCCCCACTGTCCTCTCTACCAGTCTGGTCACTCCTAACTCCCCCTCCCCTGCTGGCCTGGTAGTCCCTCATTGTTCTCCTCCCCCGCCTCCCCGCCAGCCTGGTCATCCCCAACTGTCACCCCTGCTGTCCTTGTTGCCCCACGCAGCCTGCTGTTCAGGCGTTTGGTCATTCCTCACTAACCCCCCTGCTGGCCTGGTTGCCCAATACAGCCTACTGTTCTGTCCTCAGTCTGGTTGTTTGGTCATGATGGACCCTGGATTTTTATATATTAGGATACTTCCAATGAGGCATGCTTCCTAATCTTGCTTCTGTAACTTTCTGCTTGGATCATCTCCCCCACCCCATCATCTTGCTTTATTGCCTCTATTGTCCTGAGATCTCTTTGCAATCTCTAGACTCTAGAGTCTAGAGGAAGGGAGTATTGCTCACCATCAGGAGGAGTAGATAGGCTTCCTGAGGCATCCTCCCAAACTCCCTACTTCAGTACACTCTCTTAGGTTCTAGCAATACCCTCTAAACCAGTGGTTCTCAACCTTCCTAAGGCTGCGACCCTTGCATACAGTTCCTCATCTGGTGGTGACCCCCAACCATGAAATTTTGCTACTGTTATGTGTCGTGATGTAAATATCTGCATTTTCCGATGGTCTTAGGCGACCTCTGTGAAAGGGTTGTTCGACCCCCAAAGGGGTCGCAACCCAGAGGTTGAGAACCACTGCTCTAAACCATAATTTGGTGGGCCAGAACCAGACATGTGGCATAAATAAAAGAGTCACACCTCAAGAGAGTTAAATTTCTAGTATACCATTGGCTTTGTATTATGAAAAAATTGTGCCCAGACATGGAGAGTTTTCTGAGTTAAGAATCTTAAACTTCAGCTCAGATTATGTTTTCTTGGTCTGAATATGCCAAGCAATTCTATAATTTCTATATTTATTCTCAAATTCATACCATTTTAGTTTCTATACTATTTATTCTCAAATTCATACCATTTTAAAGATTTTTAGTTTGTTGGTTGACTTTCTTTTATATTCCCAAACTAAAGGATGGGAACAGAGGCTCCCAAAAGAGCATTAGGCAATAAATGAGTGAGTGAATGAATGAATGAATGAATGAATTAGTAAAAAGATAAAACAAAGAACATATATAAATCCTGTAGAGGGGGAAGTGAACACAACACCTTTCCTGTCCAATTTGTAGCCGACTTACCTTTCCTGTCCAGTCTGTAGCTGACCTACAGTAGGTCCAGGTCTTTTCCTTAAAGGGTGGTGCTCTTTGCTCAGATCCTGGCCATATAATATTTTGTTGATAAGTCTAAAGCAGATATTTCACCAATGTTATGCCCATACTAGTTACATGAAATTGTAGTGAGTGGTATAAAAACTATTTCCTTCACAATGTTGAACTACTTTTTCTTAATCCCATGCTGAAAAGAGTGATTTAATGAGCACAACCATGTAACAATACTAGAATGACATTGGATTTTTGCAAATGTGCTGTTAGTTAATAACCTAGTAAATGTATACAATCACCTTTTGGCTAACTTTTTTTTTCATTTTCCTCAAGAAATGATCAATGCAAAGTACCTGCGAAGATGATAAGTCTTTAAAGGTTGATGCACCAATTTTATATGTACAGGTGGATGATAGCATTAAAAGTAACTTCAGCTCAAAACTAAGGTGCAATAACAACAGAGGAAAACATGCCAAAGGACTATTTCATTCTATTAAACCATGAGTATCCATCAGCCATCCCTACTTTCCCTCTTCCTTCCCAATCATGTTCAGTGACAGACGATCACATTTTTCCAACACAAAATGGCCAGTAATATATGTGGGACCATCTCTAGAAGGAAAAGGAGGGGGGTCAAAACCCAATGTGATAGATACGTCGGGGCATTAAAGTTCTGGGGGCGGGGAGATCCACACAAACCACTTAAGCACACTCATTATTATGGCTATTGCTACCTCAGGCCACTGGAGACTTGATAATTTAGTCAGCATTATGCAGTTTGAAGTGTTTCATGTTCTGCATGGGAGCAGGCTGCAATTCAAATATCAGTGGCCATGAAAAATATGCACATACATTTAGTAGGAAAATCTCCACGGGGACAACAGAGGAGATGGGCATATGTCGTCGCCGTGTGATGGAGAGTTTCTGTGAATTAATCATCTGGACACAGTTTATCACCATTTTTCGTTCTGCCAGAAACATCCCCCTTTCATTTGTTGGAGAAACTTATTATACATGCACATCCCGGAAAGATAATAAGACCAAGGCCTCTGATGCTTAAGTGCAACAGGGTTTCTGGGTTCTGTTCTGACACAGACAACTTTCCCACTGATGGTGCTTTCTGATAGCAGGATAATTGCTTATTTTATCTAGTTTGGGGAATAGTTTCTCTTTTTACCAGCTACTTTATTACATCAATTACTGCTAACCATCATCTTGTATAATTTATGGGGAAGAATCCAATTTCATTGAGATCATCTTTTATATGTAAGACATCCTTTGTTCATATGCTTCCAAATATTAAAATTTTTATCACATGTTCTAGAAACTAGGAAAGCTTCATTTTCTGTGTGAATTGAAACATCTGGCTAGACGAATAACCTGTGTGATTTGTTTGTTTAATTCTGGGATGGAAGTGGGGGTTGTTTTGCCTCCCAGATAACAAAGCTATAGCTAGTGAAATACCTAATTTTTAAAGTCCCGTTTACATAAGTGGCAGTTTTTAGAAATGAATCCCTAATGCTATTAAAGCCGAGGGTGACTGTGCCTGTCAGAATTCTGGCCTGCAGTTATGCCATTTGGTTGTTGTTTTGCTTTAGAAGTACTGAGATGTGCTGCTCTGGTTAGCCGCCGAGTAAGAGCAAACCAGAGCAATTGCTTCTGACACTTAAAAAGGATTTTATTGACAGTTGGAAACACGTTGGGGATTTGAAAAGAGTACTTTTCCATCTGTAATACTTGGTGTGATCAAAGATCACTCAGCAGCCCCAGATTAGTGGGAATGAAGCTGCAGCGAGTGTTTGCCACTCCACACGGGATGAGGGCTTGGTTTTTGATTCACACTAATCCCCATCACGATCTAAGTGGAATTTAAGGTAATGTGGATATACTTCTCAGGGCTTCTGCCATCGTATATTTAAAGAGTCCTAAAGTAGATAATAATATGGCAAGATTTTAAATTTCCTTTTAAAGTTAAATCTTACTTTCTTACTCTCCATTCAGACATTGGTTTAATGTTCCTAACATATCATCTTTAACTCTATGCATTTCCTATACGCATTCTAAATGTGTGCATGAAAGATGGTGGTATTTTCAATAATAGGGACCAATCTGCTTCAATTCTCACTGAGCAGTAGCTAGCAAGGTGATGTGAGAAATCATTAGGCTGCAGGTACAACTGAACAATGATAGATATTGGTCTCCGAAGACCCAGTATAATTTACAATTCCTTCCTTCCTTATGACTGTCAGTTATAGATATGTATATACATATATATTTATTTGCAAAATGCCAACTAGGTGTCCTCTATCTGTTCTATGACCTTGGGGGTTATCTAAACCTTAATTTCTACTTCTGTTAAAGGAGAACAATTATACCTCACTCAGTGTATTTAAGAAAGAATCAAAGAGTACTTCATAAGCAACAATGCTAAGTATGTGTGTTTGTTATCATAGGTAAAGTAAAAGCCACTGAGAGAAATGAAACACACTTGACCTCTTCTATGAACACTGGATGATGGTGGCTACCCAGAAGTCGTGGAAAAGAGAGATTTTCCTTAGTAGTACACAGAAGAGACACATGAGCTACTATACTGAACTGAAGTCCTGGTCTGAGGATAGTTAGTACCTGACACTCTACAGGGAATTGTCAGGAGAGGAACATTTTCCAGAATGAAGGGAGGAAACAGTACAGCTTTAAAGAAGACAGGTCCTTCAACTGAATCAGTTTACTGCCGAGAACCAATTCCAGCATGTAATAATTACAAGTTTCACCAAAAGGTTGGTGAAGCTTGGGCGGCTCAACAAGGGTAAGCCACACATATGTACTTTACCTGTTGGAAACAGCTAAAAGGCACTTCCCCCAAATCTGAATAGGATTGTTTGCTGCCAGACAGCTCAGGGCATTTTATTGCCTCCTGTTGGCCAAACACCTGAACAGCTGTAGCCTATTCCCCAAACTGATAATGCTTCTTATTCTACCCTTTGAAATGTGTATTTCCACCTTGCCTTAGGACAAATTGTGTTTAATAAAAGCACATTCAAGGAAGAGTCTTCTAGTTTCTTCAGCTGAACCTCCTCTGACCTCCAATGCCTTTCAAAACTATCTTTCCTCCTCAGACTCTTTAATAACTTATGTGCAGTCCCTTTCTCCAGAATGCTGAACCCTTTGTAAGGCTGGGGAAAGAAACCCGGCATTATGGTGCCCTAATGAGGGGCACCAACAGTTTACTTACAAGTGGCACTGTATTTTTAAATTAACACTTAATCTAATAACCCCATCCAATTTCCACCATATCATTGCAGATCACCTCCTACCTTCCAATCTTCTACTCCAATCTTCTATCTTCTAATATTATTTTCCACAGTGGCTGCAACAGTTTGCATGAACACCAGTAATGTGGTGGGATTCCTTTTCTTCACATCATCACCAGCACTTGTTGCTTGTTGATTTATTGATGATAGCCATTCTGACAGATGTGAGGTAGTACCTCATTGTGGTTTTATTTACATTTCTCCAATGATTAGTGATGCTGAACATTTTAACACTAACTTCACCTACAAATTCTAGTCTTAACAACATCCTATCTCTTATATCGAGGATAAGTCTTCTTCCATCAAACATCACCATTATCCAAAACTCACAAATATGTCTAGTTTTATTTAAGAAATCCACAAACTATGCACAGTCATATGTTTATTGTACATTTATTTAGTTTCACATATATATTAATTTTATTATGTAGATAGATATTAATGTCTATGTTTGTTTATTTATTAATTAATTTATTTATAACTTAGAGACTTCCTTAAATATTTTTTTTAAAATCCACGAGGGAATGAAAAAAAGTCATTTTATGGGAAAACATATTTGCCAATGTTACATCTGATAATGGTATAATTCCAAAATATCTAATGTACTTATATAACTCAACACCAAAAAAACAAATAATCCAATTAAAAATGGGCAAAAGACTGAATAACACTTCTCTAAAGAGGAAATACAAATGACCAATAGACATATGAAAAAATGTTCAGCATCACTAATCATTGGAGAAATGTAAATAAAACCACAATGAGGTACTACCTCACATGTATCAGAATGGCTATCATCAATAAATCAACAAGAAACAAGTGCTGGTGATGATGTGAAGAAAAAGGAACCCCACTGCACTATTGGTGTTCATGCAGACTGTTGCAGCCACTTTGGAAAATAATATGGAGTTTCATTAAAAAATTTGTAATGAAATTGCCTTTTGATCCAGTAATCCCACTTCTGGGAATATATTTTAGAGAACCCAAAACACCAATTACAAAAAGTATATGCAACTCTATGTTCATAGCAGCGTTATTTACAATAGCCAAGATCTGGAAATCCATCAGTAGATGAGTGGATGAAAAAGCTGTGATAGATTTATACAATGGAATACTACTTGGCTGTAAAAAAAGAAGGAATTCTTATCTTTTGCAACAGCGTGAATTGACCTGGAGATTATTATGCTTAGTGAAATACCAGTAAGCCAGCCAGAGAAAGACAAATACCATATAATCTCATTTATATATGGAATCTAATGAACAAAACGAACCGATGAACAAAATGGAGTCAGAGGCATAGGTACATGGAACTGACTAACAGATGTGAGAAGGAAGTGAGTGGGGGACAGGATGGAAGAAGGTAAAGAGATTAGCCAAAGAAGATATGTGCATAGCCCATAGACCCAGACAATAGCACTAACTATTGGTGATGATCAGGGGTTAGCTGGAGATGGGTAAAGGGGGGGAATGGGGACATCTATAATAGTGTCAAAAATAAAAATAAAAAAATAAAAAAATATTATATCTCCCTGGTCTCTGTTTTTACTCAAAACTAAACAAGCCTCTAAAATTAAATGCTTTTATGGTATAAACTTTGGGTTCTATGTTTTTTAAGTTTTGTTGAAGTTTCTGAACTGTTTTCCAATGTAAACAAATAAAGAGCTAAATGCTTTTATTTTAAAGAAAAAATAATAAAGTGTAATGTTTCTAAAAGGCTGTAAATTCTACACTCACATCCTTTTTCTAGAATTCCCTTAGAGAAGGAGAGTGGTGCCTAATCCAATAAATCCTCATCTCTTCATACCTATGGCTTCACAAGGAGAGACAGGTGCCCCAGGTGGGGAGGGCTTGTTTCAGAGGACAGGGCCATACTCAGCGAGGGATTTTCCAGATGGATCTCTGATCATACATGGTTTTCTACTGTACTTATTTCAAAAGGCCTTCTCAGAGGAGCTGATGCTCCTAGAAGATCGTTGCCAGGTCCTGCCTTTACTCCTGACTATTATTCTTGAACTCATTGTCTAAAAATGACAAGTAAATTCCTTTCATTGACATTTGAAATTATAATTACAGAACATTATATCAGGGAATATTTTTTCATGGTCTAAATACACACTCATGCACACAAACATTCACACACTTGCACAGACATATACCTCAAGTTTTACATCAGTGAAATTTCATAGAGATAACAAGGAAAGAGATAGCCAAGAAATTACTCTGAGGGTTTGAGAGAACATCAAGGATAGATAACACCCTGTCTTTCAGAGGACCATGTAATTAATTTGTTTGAGGGTGGGGCAATTATGTGACAGGGCATTGTTGAAAACAGTTGGAAGACACCTAGCAATTAGTGGAGGTTAACCACTTATTGTAATACTAAAGGTGGAAGATAAACCAGAACCTCAATGAGCTATGGGAAAGGGCCACTCAAGAGAGTTTAGCTAAAACCACAGTTTTCCTTGGTGGTAAGGAAAACTTCACATATATCCAAAAATGCATGCTCTGAGGAGCAGCATCAGAAGCTGCAGACTGGGAGCAAGATGTCACCGAATTAGTCCAGCTATCTAAAGGAGAAAGCAAACAAAAGCAACAAAGCAAGTACCAGGGAAGAACCTTTATACAGAGTTGCTACAATATATTACATAAGAATTCCAGTTTCAACAACAACAACAATTTCATAACATGCAAAGAAACAACAAAATGTGATCTATCTATAATAATAAAACTATAATATGCTAATTATACTGGGCATCCTTCTGGATGAAGCTGGGGCTATGGGGAAGTCTGTGCCAGCAGCTGGGGGAAGGAAGGACTACTCTTGCACAGATTTTGTGCATTGGGCCTCTAGTACACAAAGAAAAATAAGAAAAGAGACAATATAAATGCTTTTGAGAGGGCCCAAATATTGGACTTAGGAGACAGAGACTTCAATGAAGATATCAAAAATATGTTCAAAAGAAACAATATTTAAATAATTTGAGAATATTATGTTGAAATGTCTTATAAATAAAGTCATGCAGAAAAAAATATACTGAAATATCACTTCATACTCTTGTTGATATAATAAATAAGACAAACAATAATATGTTGGTAAGGATATAAAAAAGAAGCTAACCATCATAATTTGATTGTGGGAATACAAAATAGTGAAGCCACTTAGTAAAACAGTTTGTCTCAAAATGTTAATCACAGCATTAACATATGACTCAATAATTCTAGGTGTAGTTATTTATGTAAGAGAAATAAAAAGAAATGTACATAAACAACTTACACTTAAATGTTTCTAGAAGTATTATTTATAGTATCCTAAAAGTAGAAATAACACAAGTGTCCATGAACTGGTGAGTGAATAAACAAAAGTGATATATGCACAAAACGGAGTTTTATTTGGATATGCATAGACGAAAGTACTGCTACATGCTACAATATTGATGAACCTAGACAATATAATGCCAAGGGAAAACAGAATTGGGTAATGATTACATAATTTTGTGAATATACTAGAAATCTTTGAATTGAACAATTGAAATGAGTGTTTGGTGATATGCAAATTATATCTCAATGCAACTGTTAGAAAATACCTAACATTTTGCAAGGTATTTAAATACATGCTTCATAAATCAGGCTAGTTCACAGGTGGGGCACTGAAAAATGAACTTGTGACCTGTAATGAGCACTTTCCAGATGTGTGTACATGCATAAATTCAGTCTTTTTTTACCTTTTCTGGAACAATTTTTCCCCTTATATCTTATAGTTGTTCTGAAGTCAATCCTCAGAAATGTATCAGAATTGTTCTTGTCCAGTTATATTGCCCTAGTCAAAATGCTGAAGTGTGGTCTATTAATAAACTTGCCAAAAGTGAGACTCACCAGCTCCTGATTCTTTCCCCTGTGTAGTGACTTATCTCAACACAGGCATAGTGTTCATTGTTCAGTTGTCACTCTCTACTATCCTATCTAATAAAAGAGTAATATGCAAATTGACCACACCTCCACAAGCCATGCCTACCAGCCAATCAGAAGCGAGTATGCAAATGAACCCAACCAAGATGGCTATGGCCACAGAGAGAGCAGGAGGGAGGCTTGGGTTGTCCCCAGCGATGGAGGAAGCCAAACTTTTTGCACATTCTGGCTGGCCCAGGTCTCTTCTTAAGGCTACAGTGTTTCAATTATAGAAGATAAATAAATCCCAACAGAAATGGCTGCTGCCATGGAGTGAGCAGGAGGCTTGGCTCTGCTTCAGGCTACAATGTTTCAATTATAGAAGATAAATAAATCCCTGATACCAGGGCCTCTGCTTGGGTTACCAGGGGGCATGGCTGTCCTGCAAACCACCACAGGCCCCTAGCCCAGGGCATCCACTCCTCAAGGGAACACCCACCCTGATCTGGGACATCCTTCAGGGTAAACGAGCTGGCCCCCACCCATGCCCCAGGACTTTATCCTATCTAATAAAAGAGTAATATGCAGGTTAATCATCACTCCAACACACAAGATCCCTGCCTCCATGTGGACACAAGATGGCCACTACAAAATGGCCAGCAGAAGAGGACAGTTGGGAGGGACCAGTTCTGCAAGGGAGGGAAGTTGGGGGTGATCAAGCCTGCAGGGGAGGGCATTTAGGGGTGAACAGGGTGTCAGAGGAGGGAAGTTGGGGGTGACCGGGCCTGCAGGGAAGGGCAGTTGGGGAGGACCCAAGACTGCAAGGGAGAGCAGTTGGGGGGAACCAGGTCTGCAGGGGAGGAAAGTTAGGGGTGACCAGGCCTGCAGGGGAGGGCAATTAGGGGTGACCAAGTCTACAGGGGAGGAGAGTTAGGGGAAACAGGCTTGCAGGGGAGTGGTTAGGGGGTGATTAGGCTGACAAGCAGAGCAGTTAGGAAGGCAGGCAAGCGGGCAGTTGGGAGCCAACAGTCATGGATTGTGAGAAAGATGTCTGAATGCCTATTCAGACAGTTGGACATACCTTGAGGGGTCCTAGATTGGAGAGGGTGCAGGCTGGGCTGAAGGACACTCCTCCCTTCCTCTAGTCTATATAATAAAAGCCTATGCAACCATTAGGGCGGAATGACCAGAACTACCAGTCACTGTGATGCGCACTGACCACCAGGAGGCAGATGCTCAGTGCAAGAGCTTCCCCCTGGTGGTCAGTGTGCTCCCACATGGGGAGTGCCCCTCAACTAGAAGCCGGGCTTACCATTGGCAAGTGCAGAGGTGGTGGTGGGAGCCTCTCCCACCTCCAAGGTAGCACTAAGGAGCAGCAAGCTGAGTGGTAAGGACCGAGCATATGGGCAATAAAGAGCAAGGTATCCTAGATTGCGAGAGGGATATCCCACGGCTGGCTTAAGCCTGATCCCCCAGGGGATTGAGCCTAAGCTGGCAGTTGACATTTCCCAAGGGGTCCCAGACTGCGAGAGGGGACAGGTCAGACTAAAGAAACACTCTCTCTCTGCCAGTGCATGAATCTTGTGCACCAGACCTCTAGTTTATGTATGAGTTCAGTGAATGCAAGATGTGTTGTTGAAGGCTAAGTGTATCTCACTGTCACACCTACCAGTTTTTTTTAATTTTAATTTATCTTTACTATTGAAAGTATTACAGATTTCTTTTGATTTTCCTCATTGAACCCCTCTGCTCTGCTCTCACCCCTTCCTCAGGCCTTCACCACACTATTGTTTGTGTCCATGAGTTATGCATATGTACATGTAAATTATTTGGTTAATCTCTTCCCACCCCTTCCTTTCCTTCCTCAGATCTGTCAGTCTGTTGCATGCTCTGATTTTATTTTGTTTGTAGTTTATTTTGTTCATTAGATTCCACATATGATTGTGACCATGTGACACTTGTCTTTCTCTGACTGGCTTATTTCACTTAGCATAATACTCTTCAGATCTTTCTTTTTTTATAGCTGCATAATATTCTATGGTATATTTTTTATTTTTATCCACTCATCTATTGATAACCTGTTTCCAGATCTTAGACAGTGTAAATTGCACTGATACGAACATAGGGGTGCATATATTCTTTCTGATTGGTGTTTCTGGATTCTTAGGATATATTCCTAGACATGGGATCACTGGGTCAAATGGCAATTTCATTATTAATTTTTCGAAGAAACTCCATACTGTCTGTGGTTTTATATTAGCACTATTTGTCAACAGATTTCATCTACTCCCATTACTTTAACAGATCACAGCAGAACATCACTCTTCAAATTAGCTAGAATTTACATTCTGTTTCCCAATTCACATTCACATCTCATCTTTGGTCATTTCTGATTGAACTCTTTGAGTATTTGATATGATAACCACTCTGTGTGTCCTGAGTCACAAATGCCTTTTTGGAAGAGTGATATGAAGTACTAAGCAATGGCTCTCCAACACCTCCAAGGCCTCCAGAACCACTATTACTGCTATATAGTATTCACAGTGTTGGGGAAAAAAAAAGGTGTGTGTTTAGGCTTTGCTGAGCATTGTGATATAAAAGCCATGGTACCTATTATTCTCATTGTTCTGGAAATATTGAAAAGCAAAGACAATCCAATTGCTAAAATGTTCCTTTAGTCCATTTTTTCTAAGATTATGTATTTACCAGTGGTTATTTTTCTACTTGTTCATTTAAGTCCTGAATTGACTTACACATATTTTTAAAAATTTTCTCAGGTGGAAATTTTACTGCTCATTTACTCATCAAAATGATCACCTGGGGCATGATATCCTTCACTATTATTATTTAACATAATTTATAAAATAATTCACACCGCTATTATATAAGTAATTTATTTTATAATTATGTATTTATTTTATTTTTCCAAATAGCTCCTTTAACATAAAATCTTTCATCAACCCAGGTTTCTGCTATAAGCAGTCTTCAGAACTAAAAATTCACCATGGTGACATATTCTTAAACATATTTCCCTTGTTGCAGACACAGTCGCAATAACCACTGATGAAATCCTGAAGAATGTTGATGTATTGAAATATGTTTTGAGAAGCACATTTTAGATTTCAAATTTTATTGAAGATCTTTTCAAATTTGGTGTTAACCATAAAATTGGTGACAACATGATGGATGTTGTACCCTTATGAAAGTTTCTTTATGGAGTTATTAGAAATCCTTCCCTCTTGATGTCTTGAACTTCTGTGTTTCTCAGTCTTAGGTAAATTGTTTGACAGTGCAAACAACTTCCTGACCAGTCTTGAACTAAACAAAGGTTGAATACGAACCAATAGCTATTAAAATAAATTTGAATCCTTGTGCTATTTAGAACAAGCTCAGGCACTCTATCTGCCTCCCATTATTAATTTATATCTGGCAAGTTTTAGGGATTCTGAGCTACTCTGAGGGAGGACCATAACCATCTTCCGCATTGAATATGGAGTTACTGGTTCCTGTTCACTCTACCTTTTCTCCTTCCCATTGAATAATAAATCTCCTCTAAGGAATTCTGTATGTCTTTTCAGTCTAAGCACTTAGCAAAGTATAGAGAAAAACAACAACAATACAAAGTTGTGTTCCAAATTACTTATCTCCCACCACCTTGGTCTTCTTGTGGTTCTACTAACATGCCTAGAGTGGTCCTACCTTACTGCCTTCACATGTACTCTGTTTTTTACACAAAATATTCTTTTTCACAAAACTTTTCATGCATATATCTGCTGGAATGCCACACTATTAGTATCCCCACCTCCATTTTTTAGTAAATTAATATAAAGCCAAACAAAACAAAACAAAAACTAGGCATGGATATAACATACTATTCAATGATTCTATTGTATTTTTGGGGAGCCTGTGCAGGGAAAGGCGCTGTTGGAATGACTGATTAATACCTGGCCTTCCTTCTGCAAGGTTGCATGGGCATCCTATTGCCCAAACTGTGCTGGATCCAGTTTTTTTTTTTTTTCTGAACACACAGAATATAACTGCTCACAAGACTGGATGCTATATCCTAACAGTTTCTTTTTTTATCTTGTGAGCCTGAGAAGATGAGGATATCAGAATAGCAGTTTAGTGATCCAATGGCACCCATCCTTCACAACAAACAACAGGGATTTTCCCTGAAGGACCAGCTATGAATGTTCAGATCTACCTTTGCTGACGTGTCTCTTAAAGTTCAGGCATTGGCACAGGATGCGTCGGACCTCAGAGGGCTTTATCAAAGCTCTGTTAATAGCACAATAGGGTCTACTAGGATATCACAAGAGAATTTCAAGCTCTACTTCAATAACTAGCCAAACAGAAAGCTTCCCTTAAAGGTAATTTAGTTTCTTATTTATTCATTTATTTATCTATTCTTTCATTAATCAATTTATTAATTCTGTAAATATTTATATTATGTCTGTTATGGTTGAGGGAGAAGATACAATGTGATAGCACACAATAGCCATGGCTTTTTGAAGTGTGCAGTCTATTGGGGAGATATTCCACAAACACACACACAGTTTTTCAACAGTAGTTATGGCAAGTGCTACTGTTCACTTGTGTGAAATTGTTTAACAGTGTCCTTAAGGGAGACTGGAGGCTTAAGATAGCCAATTTGAGAAAAATGTCACTTACAAGCAGATTTGAAAGCTATGCTAAAATTTCCTTACTTTTTGATTACAGCTAAGTCTTGGCCTGATGCTTTGTTATATTTTTTATCTTTTCCACCTGTCATTTACACTCTGATCCCCAACTGGGTTGCCATATGTGGATACTGTACCTGTAACAACATTAGCCAAGACTGTTTTGAAATCTGTGAGACAACCACAGAATTTTATAGAAATAACTGAATTATGTTTTTATAATATTAAATAAAAAATATCAATGAAATGAAGCAAAATTGGAGCAATGAATATAATGTTAAAACACTGGCAGGGTAAGTGATGAAAATTTAAACTATACTAAGAGTCTCGTGGAGAGAAAGAGAAAAAGAAACACCAGTGAAAATATAATAATAATAATAATAATAATAATAATAATAATTCAACTCAGGCATTCATTAATAATAATTATTATTAATTCATTATTATATTTATGAATGCCTGGTTGAAAAAATAAAATTTTGCCCTCTGGTTAAGAAGCCATAATTAAAATGGAATTGATAAATAAATTTAACACATACATTTCCTAAAGTGTTCCTATACTGCAATGTTAAAGATACAACCTTGTAGGTTTTATTGTTGTTACTTTTTAAATAAATGATATGTTTTCAAAATGTGTGTGAGTGTGTGTGTGTGTGTGTGTGTGTGTGCGTGTGTGTGTGCACCAAGTAAAATGCCTGTGTGGGCACAGTGTCAAGGCAGCAATCTGCAAGCCATAAAGAGAGCTGTGACCAGAAAGCACATCAGCCAGCACCTTGATCTTGGACTTCTAGGCTCCAGAACTGTGAGAAAATAATATTTCTGCTGTTTAAGTCATCCATAGTATTTTGTTCTGGCAGCCTGAGCAGACTAATTCACTGGACATTTGTGTGATGCCCTTCCCCCATATGGAGACTGTACAATAAAGGGATTGTACTTTCAACATCCTAATTTGTTGGTTAACATGAATATTATGTCCATTGATGTGATTCAATATCCAGAATTGAACATCACCTACGTATTATCCTACAAACACTGTTTAATTTTCAGTATTTAGGTATAATTTCCAGTTTATGATAATACAGGGAGTAAAAAAAAAATTAATTGCCTCCAGGAGGAAGCAGAGACAAAGTGTTTACAGGACATCAGGTTGAGCCCCTTTAACAATCAGTGTTCATGTTTTTTTTTTTTAAAGTTCTGCTATGTTAACAAAGGTAAAGATCTTTCTAGATCTTGACAGATTAGATTGAAGGAGTACTTTTAAATGCAATTAGAAAAATTTACATATAATCTGGATTTTGCAATCTAAAAGATTATTTGTAAAAAAATAAAACAAGAGTATTAACAATAGCAAGTGTTGTAAGATCTCATTTTGATTAATACACTTGGGTATGTGTGTTACATAGAAAAATCACTAGACAATTATTTATAAGAAAAAGTACTAAAAGATTGATGTGATCTCTGGATGGTGAGGCAATGACTTTTTAATGTGTTTAACTTTTATCTGTATTATCTAGTTTTCTACTAGAAATGTACAACTCCCTTAATGATAAATACCATTAGAAAATTAAGCTCTTTTAAAACATACATTCTATCACTAGCTGTCAATGACCTCCCTTTATTTCATTAAATAATGCAATTCCTAAATAACTGTGTTTCTTTTGGCCTTTGATTCTGACATATTCCTTGATGAATTCAACACTTGTATGAATGGTCCTTATAATACTGGTGCCTCTGAATTCTATAATCTCCTCTCTATCCATTTCACTTTAGCTATAGTCTCTAAGGTTTGTATTCTTGACTTAGTCATTGCTAATAACACCACAACCTCTGAATTTTTTTCCCAATATTTCATTTCTGCATGAAATATATTCCCAAGCAAGTTCCATGCCAAAAAAGTTTCCAGATAATTGAGACCTTCTATTGATCCAGTCTGTTCTTCATATCTTCACACTTCTTCAAATCCTTGATTTTTTCTTCTTTAGTTTTGATTACCTATGGCAGTGGTTGGCAAACTGCAACTCCCGAGCCACATGTAGCTTGCTAGCCGTGGTCTGCCACTCTGTTGACTAACGAGTTTGCCGACCACTGGGATAAGGGCTTAATCACAAGGAACAACAACAGCCTGTAATTATTGGAATAGTCTAGGTCAGTGGTTGGCAAACTCGTTAGTTAACAGAGCCGCAAAACGCTGCTTGTGAGCTGTACTTGGCTTGTGAGCCACAGTTTGCCGACCACTGCCCTAGGGTATCATTGTAACCAACCTCTTAAAAACACCTTTAATTTTGTTGCAATTTTTGGGAGTCACACTTATGCAATGAAAACGTACATCTAAAAAACCCCACAACTATTACCCAATTTCCCATGTTCAGAAGCAGGTATACTTGCCTAAAGAAAAAGCACTTCATCATGCTTCCCGGTGTTACCTGAAATTCATGGCCAAAGTTCTCAAACTGACCTTCAAATCTTTTCTAATTTGGATTATACTTTAATATGTTTACTCTTCTAAACAATAATTTCCCACCTTCTTTATCAAACATCTTCTTCTTAGCATATGACCATTTTGTGTGTGTATTTGAGAACATACATGCAACCAGATTGACTTGTCTAAGTATCCCAACATCAAATATACCAGTTGACCTACATCTTAGTATTGCTCCATATTTCAGCCTTCTGTGATGGACAAAGTGTCTCTGTGCCCGTCAAAGGCTCATTCCTCCAGTGACTTCCTGTGTTGCTTTAAGAATAATATCCAAACTTGTCATCATGAATTCAAGTACCTACCCAGTCCAGTCTGCCTCTGGCATATTTTAATGTGTATCTCTTCTCACCAGGCTGAGTCACTTTCACATCATTTTTGTTCCTGCCACATGGCTTTGTGTTTTCTGGTTTTCTAGCTCGAAAGCTCTACCTACAGGTCCTTGCAAGTTGTTTCCTTCATGGATCATGCAAAACATAGTTCAAATGTCAGCATCTCAGAGAGGCCTTTCCTTGTTAGCACAGACATAATTAGCTGCTTCTGGGGCTTTCACTCACATATTTTATTCCCATCACACCTTTTTTTTTTCTTTTCCTTCTTCCTTCCTCCCAATCTTTTCTTCCTTCCTTCTTTTGATTGTTCCCTCCTTCCTTCTTCATTTTCTCCTCACTACCCCACTCATCCAATTCCTCCTCCTCTCCCTCCTTCTCCTTTCTTCTTCACTTTAACAGCAATTATCATTATAAAAACAGAACCTTTAACTGTATTTTTTTCTCATTTATAATGTAAGCCCCTGTTCTGCTCATGGTCCTATTCACTTTGCTTAGTACATTGCCTGCCCACTATCTAATACCCCCTCACTGACATTCAATATATAAGTGCATACAGGTTGTGCAGAACCTGAGAGTGACTCCATGATTCCCACCTCCTGGTATTCATGCCTTTGTGTAATTCCTTCCTTTTTAGTGTGGGCATAATGATTTAGTGGGAATTACTTCTAATTGATAGAATATAATAAAGGTGAGGAAATGTGTATGATTATGTGCATGATAACATGATTATATCATAATATTTTAGTAGCACTTAGCTTGAGTCTCACTTTTTATTGCTGGCTTGAAGAAGCAAGCTGCCACGTGAAAGCCCACTTAACAGTGAAGAGAGGCATCCCATGAGAGTTCAGGTTGACCTCCAGATAGCAAACAACCTGAAGCCCTCAGTCTTACAGATAAGAAACCAAACCATACACCAAACTGAGGGACCATAGGAGTAGATTCTTTTCCAGCTCAGCCTTTGATAAAATCCTAGACTTGGCCCACATCTGAACTGCAGCCTCTTGAGATCCTGACTTGGGAGACACAGGTAATCTGTACCCAGGATCCTGATCCTCAGAAACTATGTGATGATAAATGTGTTTCCTTAAGGCACTCTGGTTGGGTTATTATTGTTATGCAGCAATAGATGACCACTGACTTACTGAAGAAGTTGAAGAGATAATTAGCATCACCTTTGAAGTCCATGTGTAGCAGTTACTGGCTAACAATACCACTTACTTCCTAGTATAATTTTCTAGACCTTTCACACAGCAAGGGCTTGCTTTATTAGTACACACATAGTCCATTTAATTTTATAAGAACTAAGAGTGATGAAGATCAGAGATGGGAGCGGGATTTTGATATGTCTTTTTATAACTGAACTCTTAAAACACTAACTACTAACTGCTGTGTCAACAAGGCCATCTCCTGCACCATCAGCAGAATAAAAAAAAATCAGGTGTTTTTTTTTAACCTCTTTTTATTTATTTTGTTGAAAAGCAACTCTTGATATAACATTGTCATTTACTTATTTACTATTAATTAAAAACATTAAATTCAATATAAGGAGCATATTTAAAACTAAATTTTAAATTCTGCTTCATATTTTTTGTGAACAAACAAAGGTATCATGCACATATTCATGGACGATGCTATGCATCCATTATTCCAAAAATGATGGAAAGAGATATTCAAAGTACTTCTACCAAATTCCTCCTTCGAGCCAGGATTCTACCTTTGGAGCACAGTTAATTCCCTATCTCAGAATCGACATGCTGTCTTTGCCTCTGTGACTATTGTTGATGTGATGTATGGGAGTTACCTGGTAGTGAAATGTCATGCTTGCTATTTGATCATCTCCCAGGTAAAAGAGAAAATGCAGTCCATAGCTACTCCTATGATTTCTGGTCTAGAGTCAGTTCTGGTGCTTTTCAGGAGATTGAGGCAGGAGAGAATAAGGACTAGGAGCTATTTGCTCATCAACAGTAACAACTCAGGCACAGAATTGGATATGAGAACTTACTCACTTTTGAAACTTCCGAGGAAAATAGCCCCTTCATAAAAACAAAATTGATTGTTATCTTTTCTGAATTTGACTTCAAGTGAATGACAATCTTTGGCAATAAGGTGTGTCTGTGTGTTTGTGTGTGTGTGTGTGTTTTTGTGTGTGTGTGTGTGCTATTTGTTGTTGTTTTTTTGTTTTGTTTTGTTTTACCAAAGTATTTCTTTTGGATCTTACTACATTCACTTAATCACTCTTTATTACATGAGGCTTATGCTTAGATTGTCTGATTTATTTTTGTAAACTCTTCAGTATTCAACTTGTGACATGATATATAAATATAATTTTTGTGCTCTAAATGGGAAAAACAGAATAGTAAAAGGAAGGATAAAAGAGGTTGGGGTCAGGGCAGACAGGAGGGTAAAAGGAAGAGAAAGAAAGAGAGAAAAGGAGAAAAATATTGGCTATTCAATAATTAAAATGAGGGTTCTCTGGAATATTTTTAATACTTAGCAAAGCTAAAGCCCAATTTCAGTACTGCCTTTTATTAAACTGTTTCTTTTACAGGTATCCATAACTTCACAAGAGTTTGATTTACAGCACTTTGCTTTTATGAAATTTCTACACTGGTATCTGTTTTTGCTAGCTAAAAAAAAATCTGAATAGGATGTTTGCTTTTACAAAAAAACACACACAAAAAAAAAACCCAAACAGGTGAAAATAGCATTCAGGCTTGTTTTGCAGGAGTTCATATAGTGGCAGCTGACAACGGGAGAAGCAGTGAGGAGGCCCCCACATAGTGGCTTCTTGGGAACCACACTCAGCATCTCAGCATCAAAACACGGTAGTTGTGAATTGTGTCTTGAGCACCTGCGCTTTGTGTATCTATTAGCAAAGTTTATCCTAAGGTGATTGCTTCTTCTCTTTGGATCATTTTGATTTAGCAAAGTTTTCATAGGAATGCTGTCCTCTCAGAGAGCAGGGGGCATTTGTAACCCATTTAACTTCCAGGGAGCCAGGATACATTAAAGCACTTCAAAATGTATGAAAAAATAATAATTTTCTGAACTGAATAATTATTAATATAAATATAAAGATGGGGAAGAAGTAAGTAATGCCTTTTTAACTTTTACAAATGATAGAATTAAAGAACATTGTTATGAAATCCCTATGTAAATGCTGATGCACATGACAAGATGAATATGCACATGAATACTCATCTTTTTTATCATTATTAGGCTAAGTATTTATTTTTGATAGTTCTTAACGCCATTAAGTATAGTTACCATTATTATTGACTATTTAAATTTTTTTTCTCATTTTTATTGTCAGGCCCAAAATTTGGTCTGGAGAAAAGAACAATATAGTATAAAATTTAATTGGCTCCAGAAGCCACATAAATCTATAATATGGAAGGATTTTATTACAGCCAACAAGCACAGCATTTGATGATGTGCAATATTTAGTAAGTTTAGGGACTGTACATCTCTGGGTCCAACAATCAAGAATGCTTCCCACAGCATTATGCATTTTAGAGTTTGAGAAGCCAATACCACCTTGAAACTGGCTAATAATACACCAAATGATAAGCTGAGTAGAAAATCTTCCATGTAAATTATAATGGGGTCTTTTTTCTCTCCCATTGGTATATATTTGAAAATCTTTAAAAATAACCTAGAAAAAAATGGATGTTACACTCTTTACCATTTGCTTTAAAAAGGATTTTTCCACTCGTTCATCTCCAGAAGGTCATATTTGAGATGTACAAGCCAGCCCTTCATTAGGTCCTCTCTTGCATTCATATTTAACTTTCTTTCATTCGGTGGCCTTTATTAGCTGAGCTCCTGGAGCTTGTAGCACATTTTAAACAGCAACACTGGGAGGATGTAAATGCAGAATAATGTATCAGGACTCAAATTTGCATGGTCAAATGTCAAAAAAATTAGGCCTTCCCCAGAACCATGTCAAGAGAAATAACATAAGTGGGCAAACTCAACAGCAGGCATGCCATTATCACTTAGCCCAAGCTGTCATCACTGCCAGCTAGTGGAAACAGTGGTCATTAGCTGGAACTCTGCCGGGGGACGTTGCAATCCTTCCTTTTCCTTTTTTTAAAGAAGATTTTTATTTTTTCCCCCATCATCTGACTGTATTTCACAGAACACCGCGATGCGATGTTACTTCCCTGACAGGAAAGTCATGAGATGGTGGATGGCGCCTTTGGAGTGGGGGCAGCGAAAGGACTAGGGAGCAAAATCCATAATCGTCCGCTGTCAGCTAGAGGGTGCAGGCATTACCTTACCTATCGGATAAATACTCATTAAGAGTAATCACTTTATTTCAGCTCTGTAATGACATTAACAAGCTTGGAATACAGGGAATTACATGAGTCAGAACAAATAATTGAATATTCTACTGTGGAGAGAACACAGCACAAGTCTGCCTTCATGTCATGGCGTTTCTGAAGCTAGCACAAGCATGCAATTAGATAATAAGCTTAAACAGCATTAAATTGGCACTGCTTGAACCACCACTGAGAAAAAAGAAGTATTAATTGTTCAACTCTCACCTGCTTGTAATTTCATGCAATGCAAATACGAGTTAGGCTGCTCTATTTGTATTTAAATGGACATATGCCCAGTATTTAAACAAACCAATAGAAATAGAATGTAAAGAGAATAGGAGGAAGAATGCAAGAAAGAAAAATGAAAACAGATTACAAATCATGATGATTGCACGAGGGAATTCCTCTTTGAAAAAATGAATAGAATTTTGGCTAATTTTAAAAATTAAGACGACCATAATGTGAACAAGTATTATACACACACACACACACACACACACACACACAGAATTCTGACCAGCATTTTTCTTTCAAATATACAATAAAATCTCATGAATATGGGTATTGAAGAGTGACTCATGCAGCTCAGTACAATTAGCATGTCTGAGTCCATAGGGAGGGTGAGTATATATGTAGATACATACAGATATAGCTACAGATACAGATATAGACGCATATATAGATATAGATACACCTATACACATAAACAAATATGGTACATAATTAGTGTTGGAACATCTTTAACATGGAAATATTATATGAATATATAGCTTTGGAACAGAATGAAATAAATGTGTGCTGTGACAAGCAAGAAAAGATGGTTGAAAGCCAATGAGCAACGTGAGTCGCTTCCTTAACTTGTTTGATTTATTAGCAAGCTAAGACCCTGAAAGAAGAAGATGGTGCATTTTTGCCCCCTCATCTCAGCGCCATCCAAACTGTCATTTGGTGTCCTGGATGGCCTTAAGCATGCGTTACCCTGATGTGATACATCAAATGACACACGCTGTTAGAGAATGCAGAGGAGCAGCCGATAAATATGCTGCCTGCTCTGGTGTCCACGCAGAGAGAATGTGCCTTCCATTTCCAGGGTGTGCTGCCCAGATCAGAATAGATAGTGATGAGATGTGAGAGCCTGGGTCCTCTGGAGAGAGCGATTTGGGAGGTGTCAGTTTACAGTTAGTTCTTAGGACAACCCCAAATCTGTGAAGTTATTCAGACAAGCCAATCAGGACTGGATATTTGATAGGCAAACTCAATAATCATTTATAATCTTGACAGGTTAAGGGTCTCCAAGGCAAACCTTAATATACACAGTAGGTTTGAAAATAAGAGAAAACAAATAAAGAAATCTCTGTATTCCCGAGCAAATGTCTTTTCTTTGTCTAGTCCTACAATGGTCCAATCGGAATTTTTCTTTATCATTTCCATCCTCACAGGACACACAAAACCATTTTCAATCTATTTTTTAAGTGGACCACCATTCAACCTTCATCTCAGTCCTTGTCTATAACTCATGTAGGTTTTTTTAAAGTTATCTTTTAACGAAGGGAAAGGGAAAGGGAAACCAGATCCCAAACTGGGACACTTTAGAATGTGCCAATAAGATTGAGAACTAAACTAGAACTTGAGTATTTATCATATCTGTCCTATAAAATAACTTGAAATTGTTAGAAGAAAGATTATCTGCTAGCCCATATTTTTAAGAAATGATATTAAGCAGATTGCATTTCTCATGGCAGGTGAACAATTTATCTTTAAGAGGATCCAAGGAAAGGACATTCTGCTAGTAGAAAACTGGAACTAAAATTAGTGGTAGCAGAAATATTCCCTTTCTTCTCTCTTTGTCCTTTCTCATTTTTCCTGTCTCCCAGCCTCTCTTTCTACTGTCCTCTTTCTCTCTGTCATTATCAAATGGTTCTAGTTCCAGTCTATTAATAATGAGACACAGTTATAATAGATCTTAGCTTACATAAAATTCTTACTAACTATACAAAGAATTATCATAATTACTTTTTTTCAAGAATAATGTCTTTATTGAATATTCACTGTCTAGTTATCTATGTGTTGGGCACAGAAGAAGTCATCTTTAAGTATGTATGTTTCCATTGGGTTCATGACATGCATGAAACAATTATGAAACAATGCAAACAAAATGAAGAATTATATTCTATAAAATGATAATTCAACATAGATTCACTAAAAGGAGCCATTTAATTATTCAGTTAATAAATTTTGATGATTACCTACTGAATGCCAGACACTACATTTTGTATAATAAACTAAATATACTTTCCAGGAGTATTATTCACTTGGAAGAAACAACCATGCCCAGTGAGATGAAGGGTATGGTATTCATTGCAACTTGCAAATAAATTTCTTTGGAAGAAGCATTCTTGTCAAGATGAAAGTAACAAAGTGCTCTGAGAGATGTAGCAATCAAATGACATGAGATAATGGGACAAAAAGATGAGTCTAGTTAGGGAGATGGAAAAAGGTCAGGTGTCCTCCAAATGACCCTCTCAGTGACCATTCCAGTTAACTTCAAATAGAGGCATTAAGCTAATTACTCACTGGAGAAGAGAAGGTTGGACAGGTTCTGCTATTATATTTTTGTTGATACAGAAAAAGCAGTAGCATTCTGCCTAGATGAGGAGACTTGAGAGAGAAAAAAAGGATGACTCCTGTGGCTGACTCTGCAGAGAAACTATATTTCCACTCAATTGGTTTGATCCTTTTTAGAAAATTTCTGAGCCCTGATTCTAAGAAAGAAGTAAACTGGATAGACTATTTCATGCAGATAGTTTATGTAAAGCTGTGGGAAGTAAGAGGATTTCTTATTTATACGAGTATATATAAAAAGCTAATATGCAAAGTGTCCCTTTGGGATTTCGACTGGGAGAACAGGAATTAGATCACTCACTCTGATGTGCACTGACCATCAAGGGGTGGTGCAAAATAAAAGAAGGCCTCTACTGGTAGCCAGAAGACCCCAATTGGCCCTGATTGCTAACCAGGCCTAGGAACCATATCCATGCACAGATTTTGTGCACCAGGCCTTTAGTTATCCTAATATATAAAAGCCAGGTTTGTAACGACCATTCATGACTAAAGGATGACCAACCCAGAAGTCCTTCAGTCAGTGCTGGGCTGACCCAGCACTAACTGACCAGGGGGCTGAGGTAGGGTCTAACCCCGAGAGAAAGGCAGGGTCTGATCCACAGCCTTAGTGGAAGCTTTTGATCAGTACTTGCCTCTCTCTCTTTCTCTTTCCAGGTTTTGCCATCAGCCAAGCCTTTTTCTCTCTCTTGGCCTTTGCAGGGCTGCTGTTCAGCCCTGCTTCTCTGATCAGGCCTGGAGACAGGCTTGAAGATTCTGACTAGCATAGGAACTGACCAAGCAGAAACAAATTTGGGTGCTGTGAAAAACCAATGGCTTTCTAGGAGGTGGAGCTTCTGATGTTGACTGGCATAGACACCAACCAATCAGAACCAAATGTGGATTCTGTGGGGAGCCAATGGTTGCCTAGGAGGTGGAGCTTCTGACTCTGACTAGCATAGAAACTGATCAATCAGAACCAAATTGGTCATCAGAAGAGGGCTGTTGAGGGTGAAATCAGGCTAGCAGGGGAGGGCACTTGGAGTTGACCAGGCTGGAAGAGTAGGGCAGTTAGGAACAATCAGGCAGGCAGACAGGTGAGCAGTTAGGAGCCAGTGGTCCCCAATTGGAGAGGATGCAGGCTGGGCTGAGGGAACTACCCCTCTGTGCATGAATGTTGTGCACTAGACCTCTAGTATATAATAAGTGGCTTCCTGCTTAGGTCTATAAGATAAAGTTCATTAGAATGAAGTACCACATGTATGATATTGATCTTTTATGTCATTAAAGGAGATTATAATTTCTTTTCCAAAGGTGATAAAGATCCATGATTAGTTTAGAGTCAGGAATTGGGAGTATAGTGGCTATGTTGGTTATATTATCGTAGTGTAAATATCACAATGAAGAGAGATTGAAAGGAATGAGACCAGAAACAGTAAGACCAGAAAATAAGATATCCTAATATGCAGGATTGGGTAATTTGATACCAATCACTGAAAGAGTGATTGTGAAAGGAAGAAGAGCAGGTTCAGAAGTTTGGAACATGTTAAATTTTAGTTATGTAATGACATCTAATGAGGGAAAAAATTATCTGCATACATGGGATAGAATATTAGGTTGACAGCAAAACTCCCCTAAATTACATTCCGTTTCAGAAAATAGCAGAGCCATTCTTTCAAGCTTTTTCTCATTTTTAAAGGAGTGCTTTCAACATTTTGCCATTACAAATGACTTTGGCTTGCATTATGGTAGACATCTGTAGCAGTTAGAATTAAGTGTGGCTGTGAGTGACAGAAAACGCAAAGTAATAGTGAATTAAATAAGATATAAGTTTAAGTCTTTCACAGAAGAAAGAAGTGTGGAGGTGGACATCCAAGATATCCATGATCACTGGGGAGCAAGATGTGTTCTCGCTCTGTCTGCTCTGTCATCATTAGCAGAGCCTTCACACTGCAGGATGACTGCTTTAACTTTGAACTTCAACCAAGGGGAAAACTGAAATGTGAAGGAGGTTGTGCTAGCAGCACAACTTCGGGTTACATGTCCTTGTCCAGAACTTAGATATATGGTCAGTCCTGGCTGTGAGGAAGGACAGGACATAAGATTTTTGGGCCATGTGACCATATGCCAAGCTACAAACTGGAATGTCTATTGAAGAAAAAGGGAGATAATTGATGTGAGAGAAAAACCAACAGTTTGCTCTTCCTCAGGCTGAGGACATTTCCTATTACACCTTTATGCTGAGAGATTTTCTGTAAAGTATCAAATAATTTAACAGAACTTAGATATATTTTTAATGAAATCAGGAAAATATAAAAAATATAAAATATTCATCTATAAGTAAATTTATCAAAATACCAAATAAGAAAGTAAAATAACAGCAGTGCTCAGCAAAGTTCCAGAACAGCTACACGGTCTATTTTGAATGTCCTCCAGATCATGCCTCACCACTCCCCCTCCGCCCTTCAACCCTGACTAGCTCTGTTCCATGCTGACTCCTTCCCCACTCTCCTCAGGCTCTGACCAGATGTACCCTTTATTTTACCCTGATCTCCTGAAGTTCATGTGTTTGGGTACCCTTTATTTTACCCTGATCTCCTGAAGTTCATGTGTTTGGGTTCTCTCATATTTGAAGGAAAATAAAAATAAGACAGTATTAACTTATATAACCTTTTTGCATTTCTGCACTCAATATAATTTTTCTGGAGGCCATAGGAATGAGTTGAGGAAGGGTTAGGAATTATGAAAAAGAAAGTTGGAAGATTACACTTATAAAAGTTTAAGTTTTCACAAAAGCACACGGATGATGAAGATGATCATGAGAATAACCTCATGTGGCAATATAAATCAGGGTTATCCTTGTCCTTATTGAGTAAAATATGTTCTTAGAGCCACTGTTCGTTCCTGACTCTATGATACTCAACACATACGCTGTGACCCTCAATCAGTTACACTGGGAGTATCCATTTGCCCTTTTCTCTTTCTTATTTATCTCTATTTATCTTATCTCCCACTTTAATAGAGACCACAGACTAGAACTCTGGATTATATGAGAAAATTCTAACCTAGGGGAGTAAAGACTCAGAGAGGCCTCAGATCTACATCCAGTTTTCACTGTTGCATCTATCCAGTAAACCTCTGAATAAATGCCTCCACTGATCATGGGTTTAAAGGGCCAACATAATCAAATTTTACTTTCATTAACATCAGAGAGTTATGTTTTCGTTGCTCAAGGGCTTTTGTTTGGCACTTAGTATTCACCTGCTGATTGACTTTATTAACACAACATTGGTTATTTAGTCTTGTACTATCATCTTAACTTCTCCACCAACCCTCTCTATTTTTTGTAGCTACTTTACATAAAATGCACCACATGCTACTCTTTTCATATCTATAGTGTACAGGCAGGTTGCTCCTCTCCTAGGAAGTCACATCAGGTCCTGGGTGAGGCTGGCCTTTTCATGTAAATGGCAAGTTTTCTATCAATGTCAGATTAGCAGCAAGGTTGTTTAAACACTGAAACCTTCTGACCAGTTGACAAGACAGGATTCCCATGAAGGTGACATTTCTGAGGCATTCACATCTCTGAGGTTTTTGATATATTAGTTGAACTTTCCCCCCATGGTGAGTGATACAGACATGCTTGTCAGTATTTTACAAATAATAAAAAGGTACCTCTTTGTTCTTGCTCCATATTTTTCTCTCGAAACTTACTGTTACCCTATTAGCTATTCCAATCTTAGCCTTTAGGAGTTAGGCTAATGGAAGTAGAAACCATTGTGACAATGTGCCTCATGCCATAGAAGGGTGATGATGCATTATATACCTAAAGACCATTGTACACTAGAAACTACTCTGAGGCAAACAGTGATCCCCCATTCTTGATAAATACCTATAGAAAAGGTAACCCAGGATGATGCAAAAGTTTCCAATTTATTTTTAAGAACATGGGGATTTGAGAGGAGGAGAGATGATGAAGGCAGAAAAAGAAACCCTGTTGTACTTTTAGAAAAAGCCATGGTTTCTTGATTTTTTTTTTCAGAAACAGATAAGAAGCATGTTTCATTCTTAGGTAGTCTGGAAAACATATACCATTCATAGAGCAAAGTAGGTCCACAGCACATACAAAGAAGAAGAGTATTCCAGGCATCTCATACACAGTTTTCCTAGTCCCTTAATTCGCTCACTTGATAGTTGGAGCAATCCATCTGTATTTCTTTTCTTATATCTTTGTCCATGTCTCTATGCACCCTACTTTTATATATAAAATATCAGCTGAAGTGAGTGAAATTAGTGATTCTTTGCACTTCAAAGAACAGGGATAGCTTAAATGGAGTGACCAACTCCTGCCCAATGCCCATCTCCCACTTCTTTTTTTTAAAAATATATTTTATTGATTTTTTACAGAGAGGAAGAGAGAGAGATAGAAAGTCAGAAACATCGATGAGAAACATCGATCAGCCGCCTCCTGCATGCCCCACAGTGGAGATGTGCCCTCAAGCAAGGTACATGCCCCCAACCGGAATCAAACCTGGGACCTTTCAGTCTGAAGGCCGACGCTCTATCCACTGAGCCAAACTGGTCTCGGCCCATCTCCCACTTCTGACCTCTCCTCTGGGATCAAACATTACATGTCC
This sequence comes from Lasiurus cinereus, assembly GCA_011751065.1. Classification (NCBI taxonomy): domain Eukaryota; kingdom Metazoa; phylum Chordata; class Mammalia; order Chiroptera; family Vespertilionidae; genus Lasiurus; species Lasiurus cinereus. The sequence goes on along the minus strand of JAAGEH010002531.1, from coordinate 55,900,113 downwards.
ATGGCCTGATAGGTATGCTTTCCTGGATGATTCACTGTTACATGTTGTCATTTTTTTTCAAACTTCTGGAAACCATGACTACATTAATTCTAAGAAAAAAAATAATGATAACATTGATAATGACTACTTTCCAAGTTGCACATATTCTCCTGTCTCTTCATTTTGTAGCTCCTCTCTCCACTTTTTAGCAATGGCATTTCTAAAAACATGTCCATACATAAATTAGATGACTGTTATTTTTGAGAGACTAAAGATTATGGAAAGAAAATATGTCTACTGCCTGTTCAAAAGATGTACTCTTACAAATCTAACTTAATTTAATCCAGGAATCAAATGCCATAATTTCACTTATGAATTTCTGTTTTGTTTTCAGAGGGTTAACATGAAGATGAACATTTATCCTGAGAGCATTTGAACAGCTCCAATATGGAAAGTGGTTAAAAGGCTTCTGGCTGATGCTGCTGGGTTGACTGTGCATGTCAGATGGGTGAGAATTTGTTTTAAAACCTAAAAGGTAACTTTTAAATAAGGTATGTAATACATGAGTATCTATATACACCAGTAAAACGTAGCAGAGACAGTTTTAGTTGAATTTTATATTAAATTGCCAGAATCGAGTTCGTAATTAGTATAGAAAACATTTGTGCTCCCCCATGTTTTAGCTTGAGTGATCATTCAGGCAAATATTCTGATCCTGCAGTTGAAAGCCACTCTGAATAAATTGTGTTCTGATCAGTATTTGCCTTGAATACCAAGTTTCCTGCCTTAAATCAACACAAAGTGAAGAAGGGAAACTCAAACAAGAAGAGAACACTGATTAACATAGACCTCCCTCCCTAAGCCATCCTATTGTTTACGATATTATTTCCCTACTTTCATGTCAATCTAGTGTGAAAGGGAAAGCCTGACTGAATGGTGAATAAGTCAAAAATGTCAAGTTTGGCTTGTAAAATACTCAGGGTACTCTTGTATATTCAAAGGTGCTATTGTAGATTAGATTATAATTTTAATTTAAGAAAATTTAGAACATATTTCAGAATTAATGTTACAGTTTCTGTAAGGTTGCAAGACTTATTATTTGGCAATATAAAATATTTTTAATCAATAAATGGTAAGATAAGGAAATGTATCATCATGATTTTATATCTCATGTAATGGTTAGTGGCCCATATTTCAGTGAAGGCCACTGGAAGGAAGCATGGTACCCAAGAGAAAGCAAAACATGCCTAGACTTGTGCACATTTGCACATACAGAAATATTCCTTTGTGTAAGACACTAAATTTCTTAGTCATAGCTGGCTCTTTTTGGACATCAGAGACAAGATTAGACCAATGTGATATGATGAAGTTAGATTCTAAAATGATTCTTGATCGTGGACTTGTCTTTTAATTTCCTTTTTCTCATTGAAATGCCAGACCATCTTCTTTGATAGGTTAGCATTGACAGCTGATGTCTCCAATATTTTATGGATTTTCAAATCAAAAGTGATATTTCTTTCTCTCAATCAAATTAAAAAGAGAAGACTCTCTCAATGGGGATTTGTTTAATCGAAGAGTCATAACATAAATAATCACAAAATTGATTAACTATAATTGTGGTAATTTTATTAAATTCTGGAAAGTCTGCAAAAACACACTGAGTTCCACAGGCTCCATCATCTGTGTCAGAGTTGGTTGGCCAAGTTTAAAGTTTAGTTAGTTACAAATTTTAATTATTAAGCTTATGGAGGCACTTGTGCAAAACTCTTGCTAATCTATTGTAATTCACTTTTTTCTTACTATTGATAATTTACTGCAATCTAATATTCTAACCAAATACATTAATATTGAGCATGAGTCACAATAATAATCTCAGCCAGACTCTAGGAGTTGTATGTCACCCAAAGACATGCCCCATTTAGGTAGAGGACAATGAGGTAGAAAAATATGTAACAATAAAGTCAGCACAAGGCGAAATGTGGTGGTTTGGCTAATAAGGAGACAACTGAAAAAATCAATCAAACTCTTAAAATTCAAAAATTCTTTCTTAAAGGTGATGCTTTTCAAATTATCTCCCTCCAAATTATCCATGAAGTTCTTATTGAACTTTTTATTAAAAGTTTGTATGGGTGTGGTGGCAGGAGTCTCCATATGTATCTTGTGCCTTTAACGCATAATTTTATTCTTTTCTAGTCTACTCTTTACCAGTATGACTCTGTGTTCATTTCTGAAAGATCATCATTTTCCACTTTGTTGGCCTGTGTGATAAAAACTAGCTAGATGTTCACTAATGTCCTGGACCCACAGGCATGCTTTGTTTCCCAGACACTCTTATAGTCAGTTTGGTGCCACAGGACAGTCATTGTGCCAATGGGCTGAGGTGTTTGGTGCTACTTGAGCCTGGCCTGTAATAGATCACTCTCTGTCCTCTGATGACATGTTAGAAGAGATACAGTCTGAGATGACAGAATTGATGATGGAAGGATGCCTGATTGTAGATCCATTGCACAAAATAGATTACTCAGGGGGTCTGTTCAGTATGCCAGGTTCTAAATGAGAAACAAAGCTTTATTTTGTTAAGTTCATTTATTAAGTTAATTGGAGGCCCGGTGCATGACTTTTGTGCACTTAGTGGAAAAGGGAGGTTTCAGAGCCCTTGGGGGCTGTCCAACTGATGGCCTAGCGGGCCTAAGCCATCAGTCATACATCCTTAGTGCTGCCATGGAAATGGGAGAGGCTTCCATTGCCCATGCTAAGCTCGCCAGCCATGTGCTTGGCTCAGGGCTTCAGGTTGAGCTGGACTCGCCTTTTGGGAGCTCACTGACCACCAGGGGCAGCTCCTACATTGAGTTTCTTCCCCCTAGTGATCAGTTTGTGTCATAGTGACCAGTTGTTCCACCGTATGGTCGATTTGCATATTAGCCTTTTATTATATAGGATTGCTATTAGCTGATACAGAAATTGGCATGTCGTGTAGCACAGCCTGAAACTGCATGATATTGGGTTGTAGGACAGGAGACAGAGACTGCAGGCTAGGATCCTGGGAACTCCTCTCCAGGGATGATGAGATACATAGAGCAATGCTAGGTGTGCTCCTGGTTGTTTCTGTTTGCTTGCTTGTTTGTTCATTGTTCAGCATGTATAATCCCTCCATTGTTGGCTCAGAATTCTGAAGAGTAATGGCTTCTCTAGCTTCATTCACTTGGTTAGAAAAAACATATTGAAGATAATTAAAAAAATAAAAATAAAACATTGTTTGGAAACATGGTTTCTCTCCCAGCTCCAGCTCCTAAACTGACCTGTGATGGGTTCCTCTTGCAAAAATGTATCTGCTTCTTCTTGAACCTTACAGTTCAGCATTCCAACATACAAACCCTTCATGTCAGGTGACACAATATATGTACAACCTGAGGTTTAAAATTTGTTCAGCTAAAGGGTTATTTGATTGAGAGGAAAAGTAATCTATGGGCTCTCAGATGCACAAAACCATCTTACATGCAACTTCAGGGCAAAGACTACTGATATTTGATATAGATGGAAGTTTTTGGATTTTTATGTGCAAACCAATTATTTGCATTACCAACTTGTTTTAGATCTCCCCACCTTAAATTACATTGTATTAAGCCTTATTCCTACATCTCCCCTTACAAATTTTTTTATAAATTCCCTTAGACAGATGTAGAGGCATATTACTATAGTAAAAAATAACTCATATTAAAGAATATTTAACTAATAATAGAACCTATGTTTTCATTTTAGGTTAACTGACATTGCAAATTCTCTTTTTCCAAAAAAATGGCTTTACAATAAATTATCTGAACATAAATAAATTCTATGTTCAAATAATTTATTGCATGGAAATCTGAAAAATAAACTAGATAGGAACTGAGCTGTCTCAGTGAAGTTTTGCAGAGGGCCTTGGGAAATTGCGGTGTGAATACCCTGACTTAAGGTGATCCATTACTCTAAAACAGCTAAAGAAGTTCAAGGCCACTGAGCAGGGCTGGAAGAAGATAGATCTTCGATTAGGATCAAATGTTAATACTTCTAGTTTTCAAATTAAGTTGACCGTTCTGATCTTGAACTAAACCTATAGACAGAAGGGGTCACATCTAGTTTTATACTAATCATTATAATCATCAGTGATGTTTTAATCTGATGAGATCACACCATCTGGCCAAACATGCTTCTACTTATGTGAATGCACTGATGAACTCTCTAGCATTGGATTTCTCTATCATAAACTCATGTATAATTCTCTTCATGTGTCTTGCTACCAAAAGTTAAAGTTATTATTTCATCAAATCATGTGATAAAACCAAGCTGAAAGTGACATTTGCATCTACTACCGGGGGATTATGCCAGTCTTTACACATTTCTTAGCCATAACAGTGTAGATTATAGGGGCTAATGGCACTGTATGTGGTCCATAGTTGCATATGCATATTGTCCAATAAAATTCAGAATTGTATCAACAAAGCAATGCAGCATCTATCAGCCATTCAGACTCTCCCCATCGTCTGGCATTCACTCAGTAGCTCCCTGTCAATCTCCAGCTCTGCCTTCCCTCAGTGCAGTGTATCTGTATTCCATATGCAAATACTCCAGTGAATGGTTTTCCTGTTTTGTAAGCTAGACTGCACCTGTAACATGTGGGATTGAGTTAAAAATGACAAGCAGACAAGCACAGGCACATTATCTTGACAAACTCAGCCTCCAAAAATTACCCTGAGCCTGAATTATTAAAATAACAAGGAATATTTCACTCAACTGTGCAGAAATGATCCTAATTGTCCACTTTAGCTAAATCCTTTCAGTCTCTGAGATCGGTCAATTTACATTGGTGGCTTGCAAATTCCTCAACTCCCATTAGAGAAAAGCCCAGCAGCAGCCCAATGCACCCTCATTTATTTTAATAACCTGCCAAGCAGACATGAAAATGTTAAAGTTGGAAGGCTATAACATGACAGGATCCTGACTTGTCAGAGCCACATTATAATCTAGTTAAAATACTTTCTTTCTCTCTTTAATGTCTTCTCAGGTAAGTGGGGAACTAATTGTCAAATTACTAATTTTGTTGGCATTAATATCAATACTAAGACAAGAGGAGCATGAACTATTGAGCGAGAGGTTTTTCTCCTACACCTTCTGCTGCTGATGGGGAAATTACTCTGGAATCAAGTAAGGAATTAACTTTGTATAATCCACTTTCTATTTGCTGCTAACCCACTCTTGCAAGCACTATTTGCTGACACTGGAAGCTGAACGGAATGCATCAGCATTATCTTACCTGTTTGCAGTTCTTGGGGTGCAGGGTTATCATAATGATAATGAATAATGAATCAATATTAAGAATTTACTCTGTGTTACAGTTTATATAAGGAAACAATCCAGCATGAATGTAAATATTCTTAAGGACTTGCTATTTAACATCCTTATATGTGAAGAACTTACCACCTCCTCATAGATTTTGTGACCCAAAATTTGGATTTATGCTTGTCCTGAAAAAATTATCATCCTGATTACTTGGAAAAGTGTCCTATTTTGATGATAAATTATATGATTATACTAGTGACAGATAACGAATCTTAAAATGTGGGTAACTCATATGTCTTTATTTAAAACATGCTCTTTGAATACGTGGTGAAGAGTGTTTACATATGGGGAAGACAGGGTAGAAGGATGGGGTTTGTTTAGCAAGAGGGTGAAATGGTGGAAGTGGGCAGAAGTCAGACTGTAACTACTCTCCTTCAAGATTCAAAGTTAAGAAAAATGGTCTCCAAGGTCCTGTTCAATTGTTGGGTTTTCTCCAACCAATAGTAGATTCCCCGCTATGGAAGCCCTGTCAACTTTTCAACCAGTTTTTACAATGGTTAGAAAGAGGGAAGGGAAGATAGAAAGTATGATAAACAAATGTGTGACTGATTTTAACACTAATGAAATTCACAGAGCACCCCACTGAATCTCCAGGGGAAGCAAATTGTGAACTCTGTTTGTTTGGTGACTTTTGCTTTTAATCATGACAATTTCCTAGTTCATAAAGGGAAGCCTTTGATTTCCACTACCAGCATCTACATTTGGCAAAGTGAGGGATGCAGCAGCTTCTGGAATATGGAAAATTCAAAGAATTGGCTTCACTAATTTATTATATTGGCATATTTCCTATAGTGTATTTATTTTTGCTTTTTGCAATTTTAAGTTAAGATCAATCAGAACCAGTATAGGTCATAGCATTTTGCTATTTTTTTCTTGTAAGAATCTGATTATTTGTCTGGATGTTTTTGAAGAATCAAATCAAATGAAGTTTTTCTTTACAAAAAAGATTCCATACCTGTTTTTAAAAAATTAAACTTCTTGAAATTCAGATAATTATAACTTTATGTTGAGCCTTAATTTCTACATTCACTGGTGCAATTAGCAGCTTAGGTGTTCCAGGTGAGCTGAGACACCTGTGTCAGGTGTAAAACAACTCTTGGCTGTGAATATGCTCAGTCTCCATTACAGGTAGCAAAACTATTGTTTTTTTGCCCCCTCTCCCCTCAAAACTGAAAAATTAGAAAGCACTAAATGTTTTCTATAAAGATATTTTTAAGTCAAGGAACCCAGTGGAAACTTGTGAAATGGGAAGTCTGTGGGTCATGAATGTTTTGCAGGGAATAGAAATCCAAAAGGACATGAGTACCTATAGGAGAAGGAGAAACTGACAGACCTGGGCATGGTCAATGAGGTGAAAGAAAACCTGTACTGCAATTGAACATGTAACACTATCACTGCTTTTTATGACCCCTAAAACTCATACCCCAAGGTGGAGCTGCTAAGTGATCTTACCAAATGCCAATTGTGCCCATAGGTTGGGCTGTAGCACCCAGCCTTCTTGTTAGGACTGGGGAGCCTTGGCATTTCCTTTTCTGGAGTGTTTACTCAACTTCACCTGTGTGATATGAATGCTCTGTACTGAGGATGCAGAAGGACTTTTCAACTAGTTTAAATATGTTGTCCATCTCCCATGCTGAGCAACATTGGTGAGGAGGGATGAAGTTCAGTGAGCCATTTACTGGAGAAAGGGTTCTTCTTCTTCTTCTTGCCTTTTCAGATAACTGAACAAATTGCGGTGATTTCATCAATTTCAGACTTCATCCTCATGCTCTTTTTGCTTTTAATTGGATGCCATTGAGGCCCACCGACTAAACATTTCTTCTACTCACACTTCCTCATTGGCTGTTATAAGTGACTATAATTTCCACTGGGCATCCCTGCCTTGGTCATCCAGCATCTCCTGTGCTACCTTAAAAAGTCCAACTTGATCCTACATGAGTCCTTATTAATTAATAATATTTTCACAGCTCAATTGTTTGAATCAATGTGGCCTCTAACCTGCCTCATAGTCCCTTTCTTTTCTTTTCCTATTGTCACTACCTATTTCTTATGAGCTTCACCCTGACTCAATTTTCAATGTAGAAAGAATTATTGTCTTGTTTATATCTTCCTTAAAGGAGTTCAAGGGTTCTCTGTTATGTGCATCAGTAACTTTACAATGAGGCCCTAGAAGTAGTGATTTGTCCATGCACTGTCTTGCTGGATAAGAGATTCAGGAAATATCTAGATCAGCTGTTCTCAACCTGTGGGTCTCAACACATATTTCCAATGGTCTTAGGAACCGAGACACAGCTCCTCTATCTATCTCCAGGTGGGTCTGCCCACATGCAGATACGCCCACATACCTGGAGTGATGACATCATTGGGCCAACCCATCACATATACCCTGTACAAATACATGTGCATGTGACAAGGTTGGTCCCATAATGTACTTTTGTGGACCAGTCACATGACAATGGATCATGTAGAGAGGAATGTTAAGAAAAGAAAATATAGTGAGGATTTTTTACAGTGTGGTTTTACCTCAATTATTACAGCAGGAATTGAGAAAACGCAATGTGCTATTTGTTGTGAAGTTCTATCAGCCAAATCTATGAAGCCAAACAAACTAAAACACCATTTTGATAGCAAGCATCCAAGCTTTGCTAGAAAGGATACCAACTATTTTAGAAGCAAAGTTGATGGAATCAAGAAAGCCAGACTTGACACTGTGGCAAGTACCACAAACAAAACGTAGCAGCCTTTGAAGCTTCATATTTGGTGGCACTCAGAGTTGCCAGAGCTATGAAACCTCACACCATTGCTGAGGATTTACTGTTGCCACTGGTCAAAGACATTGTTGGAGTTATGATCAGAGATGAATTTGTTATGAAATTGAGAGCAATTTCCTTATCTAATGACACTGTCTGCAGAAGAATAGATGACATGTCTGCTTATATTCTTGGTCAGGTAAATTGGGAAATTAAATATGCTCCATTTCCAATATTTAGTATCTAATGTCTGATGAATCTACAGACATTGCAAACTCTTCACAGTTACTGGTTTTGTGAGGTATATTAATGATAGAGACTTTAAAGATGGGTTTCTTTTTTGCAAACCTTTTGAAACGAAAACTACTGCACATGATGTATTTGACACAGTTGGTTCATTTCTGAAAGAGCATAAGATCTCTTGGGGAAAGGTGTGTGGTGTTTGCACAGATGGTGCTCCAGCTATGTGAGGATGTTGATCTGGATTTTAACTTTTGGTACTGAATGAATCACCAAAAGTCATAGGAACTCACTGTATGATTCATTGGCAAATATTAGCAATGAAGACGCTGCCACAAGAGTTACAAGAAGTAATGAAAAGCATCATAAGTCCTGTCAGTTTTGTAAAGGTGAGCACTTTAAACAATTGACTGTTTTTGCAACTGTGCAACAAGTTGGATGTGTCTAATAATGCTCTACTATTTCACACTGAAGTGAGATGGTTGTCAAGAGGAAAAGTTTTAAAACGTGTTTTTGAGCTTCGTGATGAACTCAAAATGTTTTTTAATCAGAAAGCAAGACCACAATTCGAAGCACTTTTCAGTGATAAAAATGAACTGCAGAAAATAGCTTACTAGGTTGACATCTTTGTCATCTTGAATGAGTTAATATATCACTGCAAGGACCAAATGCAACATGCCTTGATTTGTCTGAAAAGATCTGATCATTGCAAATGAAACTTCAGCTTTGCAAAAAAATTGGATGAAAATAAAATTTACATGTTGCCTACCTTATCTGTTTTCTTTGAGGAACATGACATTGAACCAGACAAAAGGATTACAGTGATAATTTCTGTGAAAGAACACTTGCACATGTTTGCAGAAGAAATTTCATCGTACTTTCCAAATCTACCTGACACCCCATTTGCACTTGCCAGAAGCCCATTCACAGTCAAAGTTGAAGATGTTCCTGAGACAACATAAGAGGAGTTCATTGGACTTATTAACAGCGATGCAGGAGAACTGATTTCTCTACAATGCCAGTTACAAAATCCTGGATCAAGTGTTTGCAGTCATATCCTTTTCTGTGTGAAACTGTGTTTCACCTCCTTCTTCCATTTCCAACAACATATCTTTGTGAAACAGTGTTTTCCAGCTTGTTGGTTATCAAGACTAAATACAGAAGTAGACTTGTTGTGAAACATGATCTTCTTTGTGCTCTTGCAAAGACTGTCCCGAGAATTTTTGATCTGGTGAGAAAGAAGCAATCTCAACCTTCGCACTGACATTGGCTTTTTATGCATACTGGTACAAAATATAGCAATGTAGTTTATTGTTGTTATAATAAGACTGTTACACATGCTGCACCATGGTTCAAGACAGATTTCATTTATTTGTAATTAGAAATAAATATTACACAATATATAATTACATATTATTTTTGTGATTAATCACTATGCTTTAATTATAGTAAATTTGTAACAATAAAATACATCCTGCATATCAGATATTTACATTATGATTCATAACAGTAGCAAAATTACAGCTATGAAATAGCAATGAAAATAATTTTATGGTTGGGGTCACCACAACATTAGGAACTGTATTAAAGGGTGGCGGCATTAGTAAGGTTGAGAACCACTGATCTAGATACTGATAGAAAGGGTCTTAACTTTAAATTTGCTATATGGTTTAGAGTGTGATTTCAGAGAATTTAGATATACCAAATCCAGTTGATTAAACAAAAAAATAGTATTTTCCATGAATTGTGATGGCATAGTGGGACATCCACAGAAAAAAATGAACGTAAATGTAGACCTGCACCTTTAAAGAAAGTAACCCAAATTGGATCATAGACTTGGATTTGTAATTCAAAATTATAAAAGATAAAATAGAAAAAAATATAGATGACTTTGGGTATGGTATTGGCTTTTTAGATATAACATAAAGGTCATAACTAAAAAGAAATAATTGATAAGCTGGACTTCATTAAAATGAAAACAATATTTTATTTTATTTATTATGAGATCAAGAGAATGAAAAGACAAGCCAAAGAGTGGGAAAAAATATTTGCAAATGGCAAATCTGACAAAATGAGGGAGGAAGTGATTTCATAGGCTCAATGGCAGAGGTTAGCTTGCTCACTACTGGAGTAGTCCCTGCATAGGTTTCTCTGGGCAGATTGTTTCAGAGTGAGATGCTGGTGAAATGGAGACACTATCTCTAAAATTGCACCCAAAAGGATGTTTGATGGCATCATGTGCTATGTGGACCCAGAACCTGAGGACTGCAGGTTGAAATAGCCAGTTTTCAATCATATCTCTGATAGTAAGAAGAAAAAGTTGAAAAATTATGCTGAGTTTCTTCCTCCCTTAAAAATGTGACTGTGACATGTCCAGTAACCCAGGTTTAGGGATGACACATCTCTACTCCATGCTCATTTTCTCTTTCTGTTTCTTTCTCTCTGTCAGGCCTACCAGACAGTAAGTGCAGAAGCTGGATTGTGAAATTGCTTCTATGCAATTACTCAGGTTTCCTTTAACTACATATGTAGTGAAAGTACAATGTCAAGTTGTGATGTATAAAATTGATAATTTCATGGGATGGCCTTAAGGAGAAGCATCGCAACTTTGCTAAGCCATCACCATTTGCAAGTATTATATTTATTCAGCAATTCTTTCCTGAACACCACTGTTCCAAATGCTAAGAATCTGAAACAGAAAAGACATTCATTTCCTCTCCTTTTTAGTATTTATTCTTAAGTTACAAGTAAAGGGGATTTTTATATAATATCCAAGTTTAGATAAAAATTCATTCAAATTAACACTTAGGTTTCCATCCAGGAGGAATAAGAGAGATTGGATTTACCTTCTCTTAAAATAATGTAATATGGGCAAAGTATCTAAAACTTTGTGTCTTTTTTAAGATATTGAACAGCAGGCTATAAATAATCTTGATTCCTGAAAGCTGCAAAACAAAGTGAGTCCTATAACTGCCCAATGACTTCTTTAAAAGACTTTTCAGACCACAGAATAGGGAAGGGTATAGAGCAGGAGGAACGTGGTAGACTCACTGAGTTGAACAGACAAGCCTACAAATGTAGCAAAACCAAGCCAAATAGAACTTGCATGTCAGAATCCTGGAGAGGTAAAAGCTTCCAGAAAGAGAACTTTGTCAATTTTAAAATGGTTATCAGGACATGTGTGTTATGAAAAATATATGCATGGATAGAAAAAAAAGCACATGGAAGATTTAGAAGGAAAAATGTCAGATACCCATGCAGGGTGAGTAACAGTACCTATTTCCACAGATGGACCATGAAATTTCATATTTAAGAGGACAGCCACCTGGGCACCCAGAGAAATGTTGCCTTTATAGGGGAGAAAAATTAGCCCTACACTTAGTATTGCTCTGGTACATACATATAACCCAGTACATCACTACACATATTGAAAGCAAGACCTGAAAGATTCAAATAATTTACAAGAAACTTGGGTTCACCTTAGGAAAAATAAGATTAATAAAATTATAAAATACAAAAATATCCAGCACCCGAAAAATGCAAGAGTGAGGTGATGCATGGTGAGCACCCAGAATTATACTGTTGGAGGTTATAGGTGAGCAAAGAAGGTGGCTAGATGGACTAGAACTGAGGTCATCAGAATGAACTCATAGCTTAGTTAGATACAGCTGTTACATACAAATTTATTGTAAGCACAGGTCACCAAACACAAATATGTATCCTCCCTCTTTTAGTTAAGAGAGTATAGAAACAATACCTACTCTAATAAGGACTCTAGTGATTCCATTTAGGGCCTATCCACATAATCATAATAATATTTCCAATACAATATTACTTAATAATAATAACAATAATAATAATATTATTGTTATTATTATTATTATTCAATCACATTAACAAAGTTCCTTCTGCATACAAATCACTTTCACAAGTTCTAATGATTACGTTGTGGATGGATATCTTTGGGATACTATAAAACCCTCCCATAATGACCTTGGAGCATCATGTAGCAAGAGAAAAATAATTACTAAAAAAAAAAATCATGTGGGTCTGTCATAAGGACACAGGAGTCAAGATATATAGAGTATTAAATTTAACGTAAAAGAGTTGTCAAGCTTTCAGATTAATTTAAATTGGTGAATTGAAATAAGTGAACACCCAAGAAAATTTAAGTGTACGGGACAAAAAGCTGTTTCTAAAGTATTAATTAAAATTTCTATTGATAGCTCATCTCATGGTAAAATTTCTTAATATGCAATGAACGTAAAACAGGCATATCTGTGTGCAAAAAATTAAAATTTAAAGTTATCAAGATTGTATTAAAAAATTTTACCAAATTCTCCATTAATCAAAAAAGGGGGGGTGGAGAGTATCATAATATCATGTAAGGAAAAATATCTGGTAAGTAAATTACATCTAGAAAATTTTCACTTTAGAAAATTAATTTCCAATTTTAATACTAACAGTAAAACAACCATGAAAAACACACATGGTGTCAAAATAAGCCAAAGGAAAAGCGGGTAGGCAAAAATAAAAAGGACCCCAAGTCAATTTTATAGAAAAGATTCCTGTATTAACTCTTGGTCTAGAAAATGTTTATATACTTTCAGAAAATAACTCTAAGACCAAGTAGACTCCTGCAACAGAGAGGAACTGACAGGTTTGTGCCAACCACAAAGGCAAGAGGAGAAACAGTGCAGAGATGGAAGACGCTGACGACACCTTGTCATGAGAGCAGTCAGCAGCTGTGCATTGCTATAGGATGCCCAGGACCAAACCAGAGAGGGTCAGACCTGCATTGAGACCATTTGTCCAGATACCATTGATGACGTGTATACATAAGGAACTGTTTGACATTGAAACTGGGACTCAAACTTTTTTGTTGTTGTTGCTGTGGGTTTATTTCTAGCCTATGGGGGCAAGATATTTTTCAAGACAAGAATCGGGGGGTGGAGGGAAGCAGTTGCAGAGGCAAAGAAGCAATGAACAGACTGTTGTGCTACAGTGGGAAGGCAGGGGAGGTTTTGGGGTGGGTCTGTAGGAGATCAACCAAAGTACTTGTATGCATGTGTGTAGGCATAGCCAGTGGATACATGGCATAGGGGGGAGTGGGGTGACGTGGGGGAGACAGGTGAGGGCATGTACTGGGGGGTGGGAGGGCTGGGGAGGGCAATAGGGAAAAAATAAAAATAAAATAAATTAAAAAAAGAGCCAACATATAGAACTTCTTGTCCGAAAATCTGTGATATTTAGAAAAATAAAGTAGCATTATATTATAGAACAGAGTGTAAAAGAAATATCTAGAGGACAATATTGGTATAAATAAATGATTAAATCTTTCTATATATATAAAAAACCAACTACTGGAACACTGTAATGACCAGAATGACTAGTAGTTATGATGCCCACTAGAGCTAGCAAACTGGTCTGATCTGGGGGTGGGGCTGGCCTGCCAATCTCATGTAGCCACTCCCCTTAGTTGGCCCTGTCCCTGATCAGCCTCTCCTACCCTGATAGAGGGCAGGGTGGCCCACTAACCCCCACTCTGGGGCCCTTCCCTTCAGCTGGTCCTGCCCCAAATTGGCCTGCCCCACCCTGATCAGCTTGCATCCCCTCCTCCTAGATGGCTTCACTTTTTTTAAAAAAATATATTTTATTGATTTTTTTACAGAGAGGAAGGGAGAGGGATGTGCCCGCAACCAAGGTACATGCCCACGACCGGAATCGAACCTGGGACCTTTCAGTCCACAGGCCAATCAATGCTCTATCCACTGAGCCAAACTGGTCTCGGCTGGCTTTACTCTTGATCACCCCTCCTACCCCAACAGGGGGCAGGGCCAGCTGGCCAACCTCCAGCAGCTTCTCCCCTTGCTTGGCCCTACCCCCAATGGGCTCCCAACACCTCAATTGGCCCACAGCTCCCCTTCCAGCCAGCTCTGCTCCCAATCAATGCCCCAACTTTGATCATGGGCAGTGCTGGCTGGCCAACCACTTATGGCCCCTCCCCCAGACTACTGGTCCCTGGTCACCCCCACACCCCATTTGGTGTTGGGACTGGCCAGCCCACTGCCCACAACTCCTCCCCACAACTAGCCGCACCCCTAAGAAGCCCCCATCACCCTGATTGCCCTGTGGGCCCTCCCCCGAGCCAGTTCTATCACGGATCACCCCCCCACACCAATAAGTGGTGAGGCTGGCCTCATTTGGGAGTGGGGCCAGCCAGCCCACTGCCCACAGCCCCTCCCCCTGTCATCCCTCCACCCCAATCAGGGGCAGGACCCACTGGCCAATTTCCCACAGCTCCTCCTCACAGCTGGCCTAGCCCTGATCAGGCCCCAATCAGGGCAGGCCCACTGGCCAACCTCCCGCCATCTCCTTCTCCCAATAGGCCAGACCCCACCCATGCACAAATTTGTGCACTGGATCTCTGGTATATATATAAAAGCCTAAATGACCATCTTACTGTCCTACCAATAGCTATCATGTGCAATGACCACCAGGAGGCAGATGCTCAACACAGGAGCTGCCAAGCTGTCCTGACTTGGCAGCTGTGGTTCTCAGGTGACACACCCAGAACCAGAGAGAAGGGAGCTGATTCTTAGGTGTGTTAGTCGAGAACCACCTACTCAAAATCCAGAACCCTTGGGGAATGTTGGAGAGTTGGTTTTGGCCTGATCCCCGCAGGCCAGACTGTGGTACCCCACCTGTGCATGAATCTGTGCACCAGGCCTCTAGTAAGTAAACAAATAATTGAAAGAGACTTCCAAATAATTTATATATTTACTCTAACCTGACTCTTAAATAGGGGCTGTGAAAATAACTTTACAGTGGATAAAGCTGACAGGAACTAAATCCATGAGATGGTCACTATTAATGTCAACAGGTATAAGTCATATTATTAGTACACACCCTTGGTAAGATGTAATGATAATGACACTTTACTTTTGTGATTTTTCTCCTATAACTTAAGTGAAGAAAAATCAGTTAAATTCTATTTGAGGTGCATTATGCAAAATACTTGACCTGTATTTCTCAAAACTGTCAAGAACATAAAAAAAAAAAAAAACAAGAATGTCTGACAAACTGTCAGAGTCAAGAGAGACCTATGAAGACATGATAACTTGATGATTAAATACAACATGGGATCCTGAATGAAATCCTGAAAGAGTAAAAAAAGGAGATTAGGCAAAACCAAAGAAATCTGAATAAAGAATGGATTTGAGTTAATAATCATACATCACTATTTGTTCATTAATTGCAAAAACTGCACTATAATAATATAACGTAATAAAATGGAAAAGTTATGTGGGCATACGGAAATTCATTGTACTATCTTCACAATGATGAATTTAAAACATTACTATAGGTCTATTTAATGAAGTTATAAAAAGAACTTAAATAAGGCTTCTGAAGACAAAGATACCCTGAGTAGAATAAATATCAGATTTAATATTGCAGAATAAAAGATAAGTAAACTCCAAGAGAGAGTAATAAAAACTTAAGCACATGGAGAAAAGGGAATAATAAAAAATGAAGAGAATCAGTGATGTGTGGGAAATCGCCAGGTGGCTTGATATAAATGTAATTTGCATCCTCAAAGGTAAGAGAGAAATGAAAGAAGAAAATATACAAAGTATAATAGCTAATGTTTTTTTTTTCAAATTGGATGCAAACTATAAACCAACACATTCAAAAATCACAGTGAATATCAAGTGCAAGAGAATGAGAAACTCTATACCAAAGCACATCATAATCAAATTGCTCCAAACCAGTGATAAAGAGAAAAATCTTACAGGCAGCCTGAGGTGGGAGGGGATGTTACACACATAGATAGGCACAAAGAAAAATGAGAGCAAATTTCTCATGAGATGCAATGCCAGTAAGAAAACAGTGAAGTTCAAACTTTAAAGTGCTAAAAAAAAAGACATTATATAAAAAGTGAGATACAGACATTTTCAAGCATACAATTGATGAAAGGCTTCAATGCTTGTGAAGGTACACTATAAGAAATGTTAAAAGAAGTCTGTCAGGCAGAACATATTGTGATTTCTGATAAAATGAAAACTTTATACAAAGGAATGAAGAACACTAGAAATGGAAATCATTACTATATGAGTAAATCTATGAGATTTTAAATAATTAACTTAATTGATTCTTTAAAATAAGAAATATAATGTTGGGAGTGTTTTGACATGCAAAATTAAATGTTTGACAAAAATAATGGGGACATATAGAATGGAAATTGAAGCAAGCTATTATAATGTTGTATTCTACACAAATTCATATAGTATTACTTGAAGACAGAGCATTATAAGTTTAAAATGTAAACCATGAACAATAAGTAACCACTAAAAAAAAGTGTTATTGTTATTAAGTGAAATCAAAAGATAAGTGGACCCATAAATCACATACCATAAAACAAGAAAAATTATAGAAAAATAGAAAAAAATTATAACAAAGAAAATATGTAGCAAGTAGAAAGCAAACAGCAGATAGTAGACTTAAATGTAACCATATGAATAATCATATTAAGTATAAGTGGTCTAAATGTCCTACAAAATGGCATAGATTGCAATATAGGTACCCTGGAGTGGAGCCAAGCCTTCTGCTTGCACAGCCATTGAAACAAGATTCAAATATTTGCATTCTGCAAGACAAAGACTCAAATAAATAAAAAGACACATGTAGTTAACCAAAGGACTTATATGCATGCATATAAGCATAATAGGCACAGACCCTAGGGGGAGGAGGGTATGTGCTGGGGGTAGCGGTGGAGGTGGGGAGGTCAATGGGTGAAAAAGAAGATATATGTAATACTTTAAACAATAAAATAAAAGACACACATAGTTTAAAAGAAAATGAGAAATATATTCTATCTTAACACTATTTTTATAAAGCTGTTCTGAAACAATGTTAATCCTATCTAATAAAAGAGTAATATGAAAATTGATCACACCTCTGCTATACCCACCAACCATGCCCACCAGCCAATCAGAGCCAGTATGCCAATTATTCCAACCAAGATGGCTACGGCCACAGAAAGAGCAGGAGGGAGGCTTGGGTTGCCCCTAGCAATGGAGGAAGCCAAGCTTTCCACACACCCTGGTTGGCACTTAAGGCAACAAAGTTTTAATGACTGTGTGAGCAGACGGCTTGGCTCTATTCCAGGCTACAAAGTTTCAATTGTAGAAGATAAATAAATCCCAGATACCAGGGCCTCTGCTTGGGTTGCTGGGGGGGCATGGCCAGCCTGCAAACCACCACAGGCCCCTCGCCCAGGCCACCCCACAACCCAAGGAAACACCCACCCTGATAAAGACACCCTTCAGGGCAAACCAGCTGGCACCCACCCGTGCACCAGGCCTCTATCCTATCTAATAAAAGAGTAATATGCAGATTGACCATCACTCCAACACACAAGATGACTGCCCCCATGTGGACACAAGATGACCACCACAAGAAGGCCAGCAAGGGAGGGCAGTTGGAGGGACCAGGCCTACAAGGGAGGGCAGTTGGGGGTGATCAAGCTTGTAGGGGAAGGCAGTTAGGGGTGACCAGGCCAGTAGAGGAAGGAAGTTTGGGGTGATCGGGCCTATAGGGAAGAGCAGTTGTGGGGGACCTAGGCCTGCAAGAGAGGGCAGTGAGGGGTGACCAGGCCTGCAGGGGAGGGCAGTGAAAGATGAGTAGGCCTACAGGGAAGAGGAGTTAGGGGCAAACACGCTGGTAGGGAAGCTGTTAGGCATCAATCAGGCTGGCAGGGGAATAGTTAGGGGGTGATCAGGCTGGCAGGCAGAAGTGATTAGGGGCAATCAGGAAGGCAGGCAGGTGAGCAACTGGGAGCCAGCAGTCATGGCAGTTGGACACCCCTCAAGGGGTCCCAGATTGGAGAGGGAGCAGACTGGGCTGAAAACATCTCCCCCACCCCATGCACAAATTTTTTGCACCGGGCCTCTAGTTTCTAATAAAAGTAAATAAAAATTTAAAAACTCATAATGGCAAAGAGGTCAATTTACCTAATAACAGAGCATCCTAAAATATGGAGTGTGAGGGCAGGGTCTAATGCAGCTTAACTCTTCCTCAATGTTTTCAAGAACAAACTTTTGCTGTGTACAGGAAGTTCTGGCAAGTTCAAAATCATGTTGCATACAAAAACTTCGATCACAGTCAATACACCCTGCTCCCTCAGCATTAGGTACACATAAATGTCTTCGGTAAGTGTTTAGCTATATCAATTGGCCTTAGACATGTCCCCAGCTCTTTGTATTGTAGATCTCACTGAGCAAAGGATTGAGTCCTTTTCCTGCAGCATGAAGAGAGGTATGTGCAGACATATTCTAGCATAGACTACAGAATGAGTCCACTTGCTATAGGTTCCTACATATTGCATATTGTAAGAGTACAATGTGTACTCTTGTTTCTTTCTTGCATAAGCAAACTCTGTAGCACTTGTGATCCTTGCATGTATTCTCTGTTCTCCATGATTTTTTGTTATTTAAATGACTTTTGACCTCCATCACACTCACATTATATCATATTCAGTAGTACAGCCTGACCACTTATTGAAACATAAAGTAAGAATTTAAAGACCATCCAGGAGAAATAACAGATAGAGAATTTTATTCTGAGGCTTCAATACAATTTTCTAATAATTGAAAAAACAAATAGACGGAAAATTAGTAAATACATCGTAATTTGAAATGCGTTATCAACTAACTTGGCTAATTTCACGTTTTGAGAACACTCCATCCAACAACCATAGAATACACATTATTTTCAATTGGGCACAGAAGGCTTACCTTGACAAATAAGATGCCATAATTGTCAATGAAGAAATTTGATGGAATCTATAAAAAAATGACAGAACTAATTAGTGAATTTATAAAAGCAATCACATACAAGAACAATATAAAAAACAAATTATATTTCTATATTCTAGTCACAATACATCATAAATTATTTTAAAAATTAAAAATTATAACATTAAAATATGAAATTCTTAGAAATAAAATTTATAAGATGTTTATAAATACTGTATACTAAAATCTATAAAATATAGTGAGATAAATACAAAAGATAAAGAATGTGTCTTGCTCATAAATTTGGAAGACCTATGCTGTTTTTTAATATTGTTAAAAATAGTATGAGTCCTATTAAAATGTCAATTCTCCCACAATAATCTATAGATTCAATGTGTTTGCAATCAGTAATCCAGAACCCAATGTTGTATTTTTGAATGTTAGAATTAAGAAGTGGATTCTAACACTCAATTACAAATTAGCTAAAGCAACTTTGAAATAGAAAAAGTAAGGATACATCCCATCAACATTCAAAACCTATTGCAATGTTACAGTCATCAAGACAATGTTATATTGGTGTAAATATAGACCAATAGTTCAAGGGAACAGAATAGAGGATTCAGAAATTAGACCACACATATATGGACGACTGATTTTTTTAGGTGAGGTGTATAATTGATCCCATAAAGAAAGATAATGTCTCAACAAATGATACTGAAACTATTGAATGTTCTTGTAAGGTAAATTGTGCCCCCTCAAAGTTCATATGATGACGTTCTAACTCCTAGTACCTCAGAATGTAACCGAATTTGGAGCTAAGACCTTCAAATATATATTTAAGGTAAAAGGAGGTCATATGGGTGGGCCCCAAATCCCATGAGTAATGCTGCTGTGAGAGGAAATAGCACCGACAAGAGAACCATAGGAGGAGAAAGAGAGGAGACAGACTCTTTGGCAGAGGAGAGAGGTCTCAGAAGAAAGCAACTCTGCTGACACTTTGATCTTGGACTTTCCATCCTCCAGAACTGTGAGAATATAAATTTCTGTTGTTTAAGGCACTCAGTCTATGATATTTTACTTTAGTAGTCCTAACAAACTAATACCGAGATTAATACACAAAAATTAAAAACAAAAAAATCTTTTAATTCATACCTCATGATATGTAAAAATTAATTCAAAATAAATGAGAGATTTAAAAGTAAAACTATAAAATATACAGCAGAAAACACAGAGGAAAATGTTTGTTATCTTGAGCTAAAACAATTTTTTTAAGATGCAATATCAAATATTTTTATATAGGATGACATGCTACATATAGCATGAATTTAGAGGTAATGGTCTTGGTATAAATGCATAGCATTTTATTGTATACTAATGTCCAGCAATTAAGCAATATTTCACCTAGGAGATATTATTAGTTTAAAGTAATTTTGCACTTCACAATTATTCACATAATTAAGATTTAATGTTTTTAAATTTTTCAATGGGAGCAAGTTATGTGATCAATGAAAGTGGTAAAATATAACATTTTAAATTCTATGGAATCAATTTAAGGTCTTTCTGAAGGTGTATTATCTCTGGAAAATTTTAACTTTAATTTCAATGCTAAGTGTATAAATAAACGTACATTTCATATTTGTATTACAGAAAATTCAGAGACTTATTCAAAACATGACATTAAAAAATAGGTGATCATTTCAATAAAGTACCTATTATCAAATATTGCTATGCTACACTACGAATAGTATATTTATTTAGCATACATATAACATTGTGTCTGTATATAGTATACTGTATATAAACATTATAGAGAAATAAGTAAGCAATGGCTTAGTATTAAATGATGTGTAGCTTTTAAATATTTATAGTCTAAATAAAGAGGGATAATTTTTATTCATCCCAATATGTAGGAAAAGAATATTGCTACAACCACTTACATTTGAGTTACAATCAATTGACAGGTTATTTCTAATAAAAAATAAATATCTCTCCAAACAGAAAATAAAATAAATACTCATCAAAGTGCATACTAGATTTAAAAAAAATGGATATGGAAAAATGAATGCATTCTAATATGCGTAAATAAATGATGCTTTAATTCAGAAGCAGTTTGCCTTTGGGCTCCTCCCTTCTGTTAACATCACCTGTCAGCAGTAATGCCATGTAAATGAGCAAGGCTGAGCCTTTTCCCTTGCATCTTTGCTAATCCTCTCCCATTCTTCTAATCATGCTACACAGAAGCCAATATCTATTTTCATCAGGCAGATAGAATCTCTTAAGGAATTAAAGTGGGTTTTCCACTTAGTTCTAAGGTGGGCAAGGACAGGGCTGTGATCTGGGGCTTTAGGGATTTCTCATTATGCACTGGCGCTGGCTGGATCGAAGAACTGAGTTCTGGCTACTGGATTTTTAATCCTCTTGTGGTTAGGGTTAGGACTTCCAGTTATTTAAGATCTTTGATTACTCAGCACTTGGCTTTTGATTGAGTGAACTTCTGAAGACACACAGGACTGTGATTTCAAGTTAGCAGTTTTAAAGTAACTACTGGCAAAAATAGATTGGAAAAGCTCTGTGATTAAGCTACACTATCCCCTTTTTAATTGACTTTCTGAATCTATCTGGTGCTTAACTCTCCACATGCCCAAAGAAAAAGAACGAAATTGGAGTGAGAGAATTTGATGTTTTCCCCCGAGGGGAAAAGATTCAAGAAAATTTGCAGGGCTCTTGGTAACAGTGAGACTTTAGTCAACAGTAGAGATTGATATAGAGAGGATTCAATATGAAAGAGATAAAGCAGATTTCCACGATGGGTAGGAATTCCCTCTGTTGATGATTTAAGTCTTCAGAGGAAAAAACAGAAATCAGGCCACTATAATAATGTTGTCTAGAGAGAGTGAGAGTCTATACAGTTTTGGAATAAAATGTATTATGAATAGAAAAGCTTTTGTCCTGGTTAACATAATTCAGACAAAATAACCTTAAATGTCTCTCCCATTGTAACATGAAGAAGTAATGAGCTCTGGTCTCTTTAGCCTGGTCCTAGGAGGAAGTGACTTGTAAAGTCTGATTTTCCTCAGACTTTGATATAAGAGACAACGCTGAAGGAAGCAGAATCAGTGAAAATAAGAGCTCTCCCCTTCTGGACACAGATTGCTGAAGAGGCAGAGCAGGAGTCCTAATTGGTCTCAGTGAGTCTTTATGGTCTTTGTCACATCCTGTGATCTTCCCTCCTCCCTTTCTTCTTGCTCTTTCCTATTTGGGAAATATGTACTAGGTGCATCCAAACTACAGGGCATAAGTAACCAGTCACAGCTCCTGTTCTGTAAGTCCCATCCTGAATAGGCCGGTGACCAATCCGATGAAGGTCTTTTCAGAAAAAAGAGTACTAAGAGGTTTGGGGTAAATTTATTCTTTCCTTTTTGAATTCATTTCCAACAACGACACTTTTTTTTTTGCCTTTTGGTAAAGCGTGAGGTAAGCAGCATACAATTTCTTTCTAGTAGACTAGGATGTATTTTTATTTTTTGTGTCATCTCATAGTAACTACCTGCAACAACTAAGAAGCAAAGGAGGCAAATGAAGCCCTGGTTATAGTCAGACAGCAATGGGGCTGAGGAGGAAAGTGGCTGGAAATAAAATTTAGAAAGCTGGACATTCACATTCTCTAAGTGGTACATTTTGAACTCATTGGACATAAATTCTTGGTACCAAAAACTGATGAACTCTTAGCTCTATACCATAAATGTTGTTGTGTGCAACATAGCATTTGATGTATTACTTCGGAAAGACTGAGGAGATGTAGAATAATAGAAGTCCCACTTTCATAAATGGTAGATTATTTCATGTGTGACAACCCTTCCACACATAGCAATGGTAAGCTCTGGGCAATATGTATAACAATGCTCTGAAGTGACTGAAGACTGATCAAAATCAGGAAGAAACTGAAGTGGAGGTGACACTTGAAAGCAGCAATTAGTTGTGGGTTACATTTTAATTTTTAATAGCTGTTTACTCAAGGACCACATCCAATTATGGAAACCTTATAGAAAAGCTAGAAATTTGTTGGAGACTGGCAATAATATTAGTTTGAAAAATCAATCAGCAAAATTCAGAGCTAAGACATCCAGAGGAAAACAATGAGAAAATATCCAAAAGTGGAAAAATACGCAAAAGGTGTGGTCCAGATCTTCACATAAAATGTATTCCTAATGCATCTAAATCCTGAGCTACACACGTGTGAAGTGCAATACATATAAGCAGCTCTGCTATGTTGAAAAGAACTGAGCAGAGATAAGAGTCACTAACGATGAAGGGGAGGCCGAGCTTTAAATTTGCTTTCTGCCAAGTTAAATGTTTGCTAATAATTAAAAGTAATTCTACCCAGAGGAATATAACACAACCCATATTGTATTGTAGGTAATATAATGTTACAATGTCTATGATAAAATTAAAAACAGTAGGCATGCAAAAAAAATAAAGTATGATTCACATCCACACAGTGTCTAACTCTAAGTTGACTCCAATATTGGAATTAGCCAATAATTTTAATGTAGTTAATGTAACTGCTATCAAATATATAAAATAAAATATGCTCAAATAAATAAAAATCATGTAATATCAGCAGAGAAACAGGAGCCATGACATAAAATCAACTAAAAATGCATAGATTGAATAATAAGCGTATTTGAAATTTAAAAATGACCACTAGATAAGTCTTATAGCAGCATAAAGACTCCAGAAGAAAATAGTAAAACTAAAGTTATATAAATGAAAATTATCCAATTTTAAGAGCACAGATTATACAAATTAAAAAAATAATAATAGAGTCTCAGTGCTCCTGGGGCAATGCCAGAGGTCTAACACACAAGCCATAGGAATCCTGAGGAATAAGGAACAGAACACATGTTTGAAGACATAATAACCGACAGTTTCAATTATGAAAATGTGTAGCAAGCCTTTGAAACAACAAGTCCCCAAGTTGGGGTGAGTTGCCTTACAATCATGAATAAAAAGCATGCCAGCAGCCTTTTATCAAAGACAGAAACCTATTGTCTTCCTTGATACCTGCATCTGTGGCAAGGGCAGATCTCCTGGGCTCCAGTCATTTATCTGTCTATCTATCTATCTATCTATCTATCTATCTATCTATCTATCTATCT
>JAAGEH010002531.1:55859681-55875803 GCA_011751065.1 Lasiurus cinereus | reverse complement strand
TCTATCTATCTATCTATCTATCTATCTATCTATCTATCTATCTATCTATCTAAATGTGTGTGTGCGCGCGCGCGCGTGTGTGTGTGAGCGCGCACGCGCGCGCATGGGGGTGCATATGTATGTGTTTGAAAGTCTAGAGCTGTGAAGGCAGATAGATATATAAAGATGTAAGCTTGAGAAGGTAATTTAGTGACTGGGGCCCTGATCTTGGGAAAATTGAGTCTTGCCAATAAGTTTGAATGTCATTCTAATTGCAATGTGAAATATTGACAAATTTTATGAAGATAATGCCAATTAAACATAGTTTTGTTTTTTAGAACAAAATCATTTCTGGTAGCATTTTAGAAGATGAGTTAAAGTGTGGGGGATTTTTAGGTAGAATAGCAGTAAAGGGGTGTAGGAGTCATATTGGTAAGACATTCTGATCAATGGAAATGAAAGGAGACATATTTCAAGTGGATTTTGAATTAAAAAAGAGTGCAAACCAGATTTCTAGGGTAGTACTAGAAGCAAAGACATCTAGAAGTCATGGGTACCAGATGCTAGATTTGGGCAGAGAAGAAGTTTATGGAAAATGACAGATGGGAGAGATGAGATCAGGTGGGGCACTGATTTTGAGGAGTCTGGGAGACATTCAAATGGAGGTGTGCAATAGGCAGCCAGCAAGGTGGGCCTGGAGCTCGGCCTTGGCCCCAGAGTTCTGTGTTACTAATTTTATTTGAAAAGAAGTCGCTAGTGACTCCACCTAAATATAGATGTGATCACTCGAACACAGCCTATTGCCAGATAAAATTACTGAAAATAGGTACAGGTTTAAAGGCATTTGAAGGGAATTTCAAGGGCACCTCAAGGAAAGGCAGAATAATAGAAACCCTGAATTACCCTGAGAAAGATCAGAGACATTAAGGAAAGACGAAGAAAGCGCAGTCTGCTAGGTAATGTATAGGAAGAACAGGAATCTATAAATTCTGAGTTTGGAAAGTCAGGAGGCCTTGGCTTTGAATCATGCAAATAGCTGCACAAATTTGTATTGGTTGGCAATCTGGGAGAAGTCACACGTTGTCCTGATGTGCCTGTCATAGCACAGTGGCCACGAGTTATTTCCAAACCTCAAATCATTCATTCTGCATAAAATGGTAGTGGAAGAACCCTGTTTTTGGGTCTTTCTTCATCTCAGAAATGATTGGATTCAGTCAATGAGCAAATGTTTTTGGGTCTTGAGATTTACAGCCATGTTGCCCTAATCATCTAATCCACCAACATCTAGAGCCAATGGAAAAATGAAGTGTAACAGCTTCATCCCAAAGCTAAGTATCCTTTGCATAGGCTGACTGTGGAGGATGGATGGGAGTGTGGCGGATTTGTAGGTAGGTTACCAGTATAGCAGGTGATTGGAATAATGTTGGTAAGATATTCTGATCAATGGAAATGAAAAAGAAGAAACTTAATCACTTCAGCTCTCAACATCTCCTGATAGTGATTAAAGGATAAATGGTTGGTGATTGGAAAGTCACCAGAATGGAAGAGGGCAGCAGGGATCTCCTAGCTCTTGATAACTAAAGTTCCTCATACTGGTAAGGATTTGGAGGATAGTAGACCACAGAGCATGATCAAACTGCCCCCTCCTTATTTTGTGCCCTCCAAGTTAATAAGGATGTTTCTATGGCTTTGGTGATGTTCACTTATGCTCTGCTCAATGGATTCTGTGATAAAGAAAGCACTTCTGAAGCCTCAGTTTTAGGCCTGCTAAAAATACATTCTTCAGTAGACACTGTTAGCTGATTAAAAAATAACTTTCTAAATGCATCTGCACTTTTCTTTATTTAAAAAGAATACTGAACTTTTAAGTTTTATTTGGTGCTCTCGATTTTCTCCACAATAAATGAATTCTCCTTATCTCTGTCCTAGAAAAAAAAATCACTAATTGGAACACCTTTGATTTACTTGCTTGTACTCTCCATTCTTTGTGTACTAAAAACATTTTTGCAAGGGCTGCTCTATTCTTGGGGACAAATTGATTCACAAATAGAATTTGGTGGAAATATGCAGTGGGAGAGAATGAGCCAGAGGGAAATCAAAGTAGGAGATAAGAGAATCAGCAAATTAGAAGCGAGTCAAAAATAACTCTGGTATAGATACACTTTATTTAGGGGAGTCAATGTCTTCTGGTAGGTTTACTAGAGTCCTTTATGACTTTTATTATAAAACCAAAGGTGCATCTGGAAAAAAATGGGGTCTTTATAACATGTAAAACAGTGCTCAGTTAGGAATTTTCCCAGAAAATGTTTTCATCTTTCACTGGCCAATGCATTTTCCTCTCCTTTTACTACCATCTTGTTAGTTATCACAAGGCAGGACTACTGGAACCAATTTATATATTTTCTCACTCTCTTCTTCAAAAATATATCCAACCCATCCATTTTTATCCACCTCTTTATCAGTATTATTTTCTTAATGAAATTGCCATTACTCTGACTTTAAAAATGAAGTAAATTTAAATATCAAAAATTCTGTGATTGAATATAAAATTCATATTCTTCTTTACAGCTGGCATGTTTCTCTAAGGTAATTAATATGTGTTTTTTTCTTTGCAGCATCATGCCCAGAAAACAAATATTTTATAATGAATAAAGGGGATCCATACCTTTACCAGCTGTGACTAATCTGTCCTCCTTTCTTCCTCCCTTCAGCTTTATTCATTCAATCAGTCATCAGTCTCTCCTAGAGCATTAACCACATACTTTACAGCATTGTGGGCAATGGAAACTCAGGTAAAACTGATAATTAACCCTCTGACCAAGTTAATAGGACAAACCCCAGGACAACTCTGGGGAATTTTGGTAAGTCCCAGGTGGAGAAGGGTTTACCTGGATTGCCATGGAGAGATCCCACAGATGATGTAGGAGCCCTTATCCCAGAGTGGAGGGAAAGATGCAGATGCACTGGCCTCTGTGTAGAGAACAGATAAGGTAGCATGTGCCAGGCAGGGGTGCACCTGAGGCCTAGGACACATTCGGCTATCCCAAGGGGAAGTCTGAGCTGTGCATTGAGGAATGGGAATGGAGGGGGGTGAGGTTACAGAGATGGGATAGGGGTCAGAGCATGAAAGGCAGTTGCAGCTCATATGTAAGATACCTCTGTCGGGTAGGGCGAGGGTATAATGTTCTCTTGTTTGATTAAATTGCATTCAACAAATTATCTCAGGTAAGATTACAAATGGTGGCTGGTTGCAAAGATCATCAGGAGTTCCCAGCAGCTTCTAGAAGATTACTTTTTAGATAGCCCAGACTTCAGTTACTATAATTCATGGAGTAGCTACTGTTACTCAGACAACCTGGTGTTCCCATTTTGAGAAGTGTTTCTTAAGGAGTGTTTCATCAGCCTCCCTGTGCACCAGTCCACACGTCAAGGATAAGCCACTCCACCCACTCTTCTTTGTGGCAATTCTGCTCAGCTGCATGTATCTTTCCCACTCTAATCCTATCCTATCCTACAATAAATGCAGAAAGAAGACAGGGGAGGAGAGTGGGAAATGACTAAAAGCATATAACTCATATATTAGAAACGCAAGACATATTTAGGTCTAAAAAGACATGTATGCTAGCTTGTGAAAAGACCACGTGATTATGGTTTTTAAAAGTCAGCGACAAAATTTTGACATCAATGTGAATTCTACAGAAATGTAATGTCAAGTTTAGACAAAACTACGATTTACTACAGTCACTTAGAGAAGTTTGAAATTCACATTATATGTTTTTTAGTTGTTGAGAATAAAAATAATCTATTAGTTAATATACAGGGTGACTAATGAGAGTCATTCACTTCTTAGGTCATTTGAGGTTTGAGTGTAGGCTGATGCTTCAGTATCACAGGCCTATGGCGGTATCCTCTTAGTATTATTTTCTCAGACCAAATGATCATTGTCCTCAAATAAATATTGTGATGAGTCTCAAATAGTGCAATTTAAGGAATATGTATTAAGCAACGGCTCTGTAATACAATTTAAGGAGTGTGCCTTTTCCCAAAGTCCTTTCATTCTCTAGGCTTTGTTTTACTCACAAGTGTTTTTATGGAATAAGCAAACAAAAATATTCATTGCAAAGTAAATGAATTAATAAACAAATAAACACATGAGATTTTCAATTTTGTGTTTAGTATTATTAGTGATTAAGATCTTCCAGAATTTAATTATCAAATTTGCTGGATTATAAATGTGTGCTGTGGGGTAAAAGGATATATATCTAGCTCCCCAATCTTATCCAGTACATGACCCAAAAATGCCAGATTTAAGAGAGAAATCCAGTCTACTTTTGATGAGACATTAATGAGGCAATGTCTGCTTTTATTAAATATTATACATTATTCATAAACCATCCATTCTGGAAACTAAAATATAGACATTTTCATATTATAAGCATCAATACTACATGAGATTAGCCTGGGGGTCACCTAGAGGGACTGCAGAGACCAACACCATCCCAGAACAATTTGTGAACAGTTGCTCTAAATGACACCCATTGGCGGATTTACAATAGTTTCTTTTTTGGGGAAAATATATCTATTTTTAAAAAGTTTAATATCTCTTTGTTCTTATGGCTTTTAAAACAGAACTTAAAAAAATAACAAATGTGTTAAAATAAAAATGATGATTTTTACTTTTCCAAAATAAACATGATTTTACTCAGAACCCTTCAATGAATAGCAGTGCAAAAATATTTTGACAAAAGAATAAACTTTATTTTTTTAATTTCCAACTAAAGGGGATACATTTTACTAGTAGATACCACTTTTTTCTTATGTACATCGACAATATCATACCAAAAATATATTCATTGCCTCATGAATGAAAAGACCATATAAAAAAGTTTAAAATACGTAGGTGTTCTCTGAATAGCAAAGGCAGACTTAAGTGCTATTGTTCTTTAATTAATATAAAAAGTTATTCTGGTGATTTTTATAGCAGCCTGAAAGAGGAAAATAATTTTAATTTAATAGACTATAACTATTTGATCTTTGAACTACTCAAGTAAGATGGTTTTGTAGACAAAATTCATGTTTCAAATAAAAAACAGAATGAATATATTATTCTAATCTATACATAGTATATGACCTTAATTTTCTCACTATTATCTGTTGAATCCTGTTTCCTCAAATTCATATGTTAAAATTCCAAACCCTAGGACTTAGAATGTGTCTTTCTTTAAAAATAAAGACTTTATAAACAGAATCAAGTAAAAGATGTCATTAGAAGGGGCCCTAATACAATATGACTGGTGTCGTTAATAAAAAGGGGATGTTTTTAGGAGAAACTGACATGCATATAGGGAGAATATTACATGAACATGAAGGTAGAGGTTGGGGGGATGCTTCTTTAAGCCAAAGATTGTCAGTAAACCTCCAGAATCTAGGAGAGAGGCCGGGGGCAGCTTTTCCTCACATTCTCAGAAGGAACCAATGGAGCTGACCCCTTGATCTTGGACTTCTGGCCTCCACAAGTGCTAGAGAATTCATTTCTGTTATTTAGGTTTGCTAATCTATGGTGTTTTGCTGCTGAAACCCTGACAAACAAATACACTCCCTGTAACAATTGACCAACAGATGCCCCACAGAGCATCCATAGTCCTCATCTTGTGAACCTGTGCACATTTTGAGAACAGACACAGTGTCTTACATCCTTCTTTAATTCTAGAACCTCAGCAAATATCTGCGGAGTGTGATGAATTGGAGAGGTTCGCTCTGTGCTGCATGATCACATGCTGTTGTTAACCTTGTACACAGACAGTGTTAACTAAAATAATATAAAATAGAATAACATCAACAGTTAATGCTTGGCTCAAAGACCAGTGTACTTGGGCTCAGATGTAAGCTCTGCTACATCCTGTTGACCTGGGAGAACTCTTGTTATCAGTTGAAGGGTGGAAAAGTATAACTTACCTAATTTGGGAGGTTAAATGCAATAACTCAGAAATACCTACTACTTACAAGAGCCTGGCGAGTGCAAAGCTTTGACTGTGAGTTAGTGATATTATTATTGTTGCTGCTGTTTCTTCCCACCAGTGTGTCCTCCACACTGCACTGTTTTAATGGACTCCATGACAATCCTTTGCTGAAATCGCTTTAATAACTGCCTGTCTCGGGGTTGCCTGAGTCCTCAGTATAGTGTTACTATTGTGCTGCCTTTATATGCCCTTTCAGGAAGAGTCAGTAGCCATTAACATAGATGTCTTACAGCACAGGTCTGCTTATAGTCACTATTTGTCCTGGCCCTGTGTCTTGTCATCATCCCTAAATGGCCTGGAGGCAACTACAACTCAGAGAAATTGATATCCTCCAGGAGAGTTCCTTCCTGGAGGGGCCCGGAGGGGCTCGGTTGGAGGCCCCATTGCCGGATGCCGTGCTAACCCAAAGCAGCAGCTGAGAGCATTGGGATGTGGCAGCCACGAATGAAATCCTATTCCACTCTTTTTAGAATTCACCTCAATCTTTATGCCTCAAACTAAAGTTTGATTCAGAAGAGAACCTCCCCCTATGACTTTTCTTCCCAGAGTCAGTGTAGCTGAGCTTCGGCCTAAGGAAAATAAATGCTAGTGAACATTTCCTTCCGGACACCAGCCAGGAAGAATCCACAGGGTCATGGCACACACATGCACTCAGGCCTATTGAGCGTTATCAGAATGGTAGTTATTATTCAATATTTATGAGCATGTTGATTAGATACCTAAGAATCACATGCGATACACACTTTCTGTTTTTGTTGATATTCCTCATTTCTCCTTTTTCCTTTCACTCCATTCATTTCTCCCTCCCTCCTCTTCTACCAAACCCACATTTCCATAACCTGCCTGGTATAACTATTCTACTGTGATCTTTCCTTTCTCCCAGGAGTTCCTTTGTCTGGCCCGTCCATTAGAGTTTTACAATAAAACAATCAGTTTTCATACACAAATTTAATCCTCAGGGTGGACTTTGAATTTGGTGGAGAACTCAAAATTTAAACTGTTTAATGGACCAAGAACATATCTCATGACATTTTGCCCTAAGACCGATGTTGCAAGGTATCCAATAAAGCTGGGGTGGATGATAACTGAAGCAGCCAGGGAGACAGACATTCAGCCAGGTCAAAGGAGGAGAACTGTGAGCAGCCAGGAGCAGATGAGATAAGAGGAGAAAAGAGAAGGAAGCGTCCTTACTGCGATCAGGTTGGAAATATTGAGGAACGCAGAGGGATGGCTGAGCTGAGACCCTGTTTGGAGGAAGCGTGAAAGGCACTGTTTTTTAATTACACTTACAGTTAAATATACTCTTTAAGGTTGTATGTTTACACCTTAGTTTAACAGATATTAGATGAGTGATTTGCTGTTTTAGCATGACCTGCTTTGGGAAGAACATAGGCAGCTATATGAATTTGTCATTCTGAAGCTCACATTCTGACCCAGAAAGCACAGTGGGTGCTCAGGTTAACAGCCAACATATCCAATAGGTAACAAATCCATTCACTGGCAGCCAAGAGCTCTGGTCAAATTGTCAAAATCAGCCTTTTATTAAATCAGTGTGAACTAAAAGAAAAAAATGCTTATTTAGTATCATTATGGATAAGATGAACAGGATTCCATATTCTCCATATGGCAATTTTTAAATAGTCATACTTTTTTTAGGGGAGAGATCAACCAAAGGATTTGTATGCATGCATATAAGACTAACCAATGGACACAGACAGCAAGGGGGTGAGGGCATGAGTGGGACAGGGGATAGGAGAGGTAATGGGGAAATAAGGATACATATGTAACATTTTAATCAATAAAGAAATTAAAAAATAATTATTTTTAGGCATCAACATCTTTCTGTTGGGATTCATGATTAACACTTAAAATGTAAACTGAAGGTGTGCTTCCCTTCTCATGGGACTGCATGGCATGGATGCTGAGGATGGGGACATGTGAGAGAATGTGAATATATTTATCTTCTGAGTGAGACTCAGAGTTAGGAGAACATAATGAAAATGTTTAAGAACAGCCAATAACCTGGAGATCACCACCAGGTTCCCCATCCTGTACCTTGGGGGTTATTAATTGAACCTACCCCAAGTTTCCCTCACATCAGTGGGAGGTTATTAAATAAACAGCTGCCACATCATAATGTCTCTTGTCCTATTTCTGCAACTTAGCTGACTAATGCCAATGATTGTGGTTGGACTTACTCTACAATGTTGGGGAGACCAGCTAGTTAATATAGTTCAGCAGTTCCACATAATGAAAGTAACACTGAAATTATTTAACTGAACTAAGACATTCATTTGTGTGTTCTGTCATTTGAATGACAGAGAGACTCTACAACCATCTATACAAAAATGTCGTAAGTGCTGGGTCATATGGCAACAAATTTACACTTTGATATTTAAGTCACAACATATATTTAAAGCCATAATTCTGCTTCCGTTCTTTAATTCTCTGAAGGGAAAAATGCAGTATGCAGATTCAGACACGGCTATAACTCTGAAATTCATTGGCATGAACAAATATTTGACATTCTCAAGAAAGAGTGAATCCTAGAGATTATGCTGTTAAGCTACAGCTGGATTGCTATTTGTCTGCAATTTTAAGTTCTGGCTGTTAAAATTAATTACATTCAAGGAGAGTTTATCAGAATGAAATTCTCAGACGTGATATTTTTAGTCTCTGGAATTAAAGTGGCACCCGGGAGCCAATAGATCACAGGGAAAACAGCCAGGCTTGCCGTTTCCAGTTCCTTAAACAGACTTATTCTGATTGTAACAAAAACACCCATAAATCTATGCACATATATATTGATCTTGGCTTCCTCTTAAAAATGACTCTGTCCTAGTAAGTTGGCATATTTCATAAACAAACCAACAAATTATTGATCTATCATATACTCTAAAAGTCCTATGAAGAATCTAGGTTGCTTTTAAGTTCATACTGCACCTAAGGGAATGAGAAACTCTGAAATGAAAAATAGATATTTAAAAAGAAGCACGGAAGATATATAGCTGTCTCTTCTACTCCTTTCTTACCTCCTATTGTGATTCAATCTGTGTGTGCCACAGCCCACATTGTATGTACTGATGCGGCCATTCCTTCCAAGAGGCTTCAGTAATTAAGTTACTATATTTAATAACTGCTTGGTGAAAAAGCCTGTCTAGATATCCCTTTGCTTGAACAAAGGATGTGTAAATTAGTATATGTGTAGGCTATGTTCTATTAAAGTCTCACTGTAAAATTAGATTAAAAATAATTGTTTCTATTCACTTAGTTTAAAAAGAATATTACTGTGAAATAGTTTATTCATAAAATTAAATTGGTAACTGATCCATTAATCATTGTACTGAATCAAAGAGGTGCCTGATATAATACTGTTCACCAGATGTGTTTTCACATGAGTAAGGCATGCTTTTTCATAGACTCTGGACACCAAGACATCATCAATTACATTGATCCTAAAGATTGCAATTAATTTGTGGAGAGTAATTTGGTTTTGGCTAATAGCTATAACTGTGTAAGGTATAGGTCAGTATTATGAATTCACAGTCTTATTTATTTTAAGGCCAACTACTATCTTCTCTCTTTTGAAGAGGGGGACAGAAAGTAAACAATATGCAAGATGACTAAAGAAATCTCACTTCACCTTAGAGCATAAGTGAAATGAAGAAAAGGAAGAAACATCATGTGTCAGGATGCTCATGAAATCTTGGGGAGAAGCAGGCAGGTCTCAGTTTCCTGTGGTCAGGGTAGGAAGTTTAGGGAGAGATATATCTGAGCTAAGTCTTCAAGAGTGTGAAAGAGTCAGCCATGTAGATAACATGGGTAGAGAGTTCCAGGAAAAAAGGACCATGCACAGCCTGGGATGGGAACATGTAAATGAGGTCAAGGCCAGCAGGATGCCAGCCTGGAAGCTGCCTGGGTGAAGAAGAAAGCAGTAAGGAAAGAAGTCAGAATGGAAGGCTGCATTGAGGGCATTCTGGTGGCACAGTGAAGACCATTTTAAGGACATCAAGATCCACAGTGGAGAGTTTGTCTGCTGAGAGTCAAGAACAAAGGCATAAAGGCCATATTGGAAGCTATTTTAGACACCCAGATGCAGGTAATCAGGCCTCACACCTTGGGGAAAGGTCAAGGGTGGTGTGTAGGGTCATATTCTGCAGGTTTCTGAGTCAAAAATTCCTCACCCACTGGCTGTGCCATGCCAGAAAAAGAGAGGAGTGTAGGATGCCATCAAGCTTTCCAGTCTGAGCAGCCTGGAGCCATACCATAAACTTGGCATGCCAATGAAATGGCTTATAAAAAGAAATACACCCGTCCCACAGTTAAACATAATTAAAATACATATTTCAAAACATCTTAAGAATAACTCTCTCTGATCATTCCTAGATCTGGCTATATGAATGAATAATGA
Organism: Lasiurus cinereus; assembly: GCA_011751065.1. Lineage (NCBI taxonomy): Eukaryota > Metazoa > Chordata > Mammalia > Chiroptera > Vespertilionidae > Lasiurus > Lasiurus cinereus. Next base: position 55,865,393 of record JAAGEH010002531.1, on the reverse strand, counting down.
CAATAGTTAAGGGGACATAATCTCAATGGTATTAACCTTGTGAAGAAGCTCAGTATGTATTAGAGTTGTATAAACATTTTTTCTCACCTTTTTGCAAACAGCTCAACTATCTAAACTTTGGGTACTACCAGGTATCTTGCTGCTAGGACTCTATTAATACTTACTCTTATGAAATCTTTGTTTAAAGGCTTAGATTGAAGCTATCAGACAGACTTGTCAGCTATTAGAATAGCTCCAGATGGCTCCTAATGAAATTCATTAGTATTATCAAATCATTTGCTTCGATTACCACTAATAATGTGATCACAATCATGTGATTTGGATGTTTATTCAATTTACTTTTTTAAAAAAAGAGATTAAAAATACTGTCCCCCCTTTTTCTTTTGCTTTCAGAGCTACTAACTTGTTAAGTAATACTATTATATTTAGGCTTTCAGGAAGTTTTCTTTATGGCAACTGCACATACAAGTTTCCTATGTGATTACTTTACATGATAAATGTGGATTTGAAGCATAAATATTCTATTATCTGCCACATTTACACTTTATCTTATATTTGGAGAAATATGTTAGCAATTTGACAAGCATTGGAACTTTATTCAGTTTTGAATTTTCAACAGAAGCTCACAGACCTGATATTGCAGAACTTACTGTGGATGCTAAAATGGTACCTGGGAGATCTTCTCATCCCTCTGTGTGTGCATGTTTGGGTGCCCAACCTTTCCTCAGAGGGACTTGGTCATAATTGTCATCCTCCTTTACACAGAAACCTTACTATGCTAACAGTGAGAAAAGGTGTTAACAATTATTAAGCCTACGTCAGCCTCAGTGGATCTGGAGACCTAGAGAACAGGAAGAAAGTAGATTATTTCAATTTTTAAGAAGTCTAATATTGCCATATAGAGAAAATCCATAGAAAACAAACAAGGAAAGGGACCAGATAAGGGAATGATACATTTGTAAAATAAAAATTGTCTTTATGAGCAGAATGTAGAACAATAGAACTCATTTTTCCCTTTTTATTAATGATGAATGAAACAGGCAAGAGCTTCTCAGAATTCTTCTGTTTTCTGCTGCCACAAACACCTGAAAATCTGACAGCATGTGGTGACCCCATATTTCATTCTTTAAAGGTCATATTTTTTTTGAAAACTTGGATACAGACAATGACTACAAAAACCTTCACAAAAATTTCCCATTCAGTGTTGCATTTTGAAAGGTCAATATCAAAACTCACATGTCTTTTAACAGAAGTACTTACCCATAGTGCTCAAAGTACAGATAAAATTAAGTTGTCTGGTACACTAGGGAGTTCTGATAATGATGTCTAAGGTGTGTCCTGTTTGGAATAATCAATATTTTAACCAACTTTAAGCTTCTTATTATTTTCCTAGACCCTACTAATATGGTTTTCACCACACATCACTCTTTTGTGTAAGTTTTCTTCTGTAAGAAAAATCTCACCCAGCCCTGGGGATTGTCTGTGAATGCTTGTTTCAGTCACCATACTGTAATTTATGTTCCCTGGTCCCACTCCACTTATTTTCCTCTGTAAGACATTGCCAGGTCTTGCTGTTTAGCTTGGGTTTCAGAGCCGAAAAAGAAGGTTAAATCTTGCAATTTGTGTGCTGCACTCTCCAAGGAGAAAGTTCCTCACAGCAAGAAAGAATAAAACTCTTTAAGATCCCTCTCTACTTCTGGACAAGGACAGATTAATTGAGTATAATGCTGAGTTAGAGGTGGAAATAAGCCTGAAACAATCTCAGAGGCTCCCCAAGACTGACCTCAATGTGCAATTTTTGTTTTCCCTGCTGAGCGCAGCCTTAAAAGCAAGTTTCTTTTCTTTTCTTTTATGATGAATGTTGTCAGTTTCTGCTTCTTTCTAACCTTTTGACTCATCTGTACTTTCAGTCAGGTACCAAAAAAACAAACAAACAAACAACAACAACAACACACATTCTTTCTCTTTTGTTCTTTAACACATTTTTATTACCAGTATTTTTACCTGTTTTTAACATAGGTACATAGAAACCTGCTTCTTTGTTTATCTCAGAAGTCATACTTATGTCTGATGGTGCAAAGGAAAAAAAATTGCTGTGCCTTGAAACCTTAGCATGGATTTTAAACTGAAAAGAACCAGGAATGTAAGTGGGAAGAAGATCATCATGATAGTCTTTCATCTGTTCCTGAAAGATGGGGTGGGATATTGGGAGCCTGTCTATTATCTGTTGCAAATGCAGAAGGAAAGCCCAGCTTAAGATCAGTATTTCAGATGCAGGTTCTTAAACACCTGGTCTAAAGCAAAGCCCAGAATAGTGGTCACTTAGGAAGTGCACCTGATTCATCAAACAGTCATGCCATATTTCACTGTGCATGTGATTGAGCCTATAAAATAGATTAACATTCTTTCTTGGACCTTTCTTCACAGTGTCTAGTATATGCAATGTTTGGCATTAGGATTACCACTAAATTGAACATTACATCCATCTGGGTCAGGTATCCTTCTTTAATATCTAAAACAGGATCTTTATTCTTAACTCATTGTAAGAATAATAAAACAAAGACCTGAAATAAGTTCAGATTTTGCAATTAATTGCAATCAACTTATTACATATATACAAATGCATAGAAACCATAGGAAAATGTAGGATGTTTCCATCCTCAATTCACTTGAGCAGTGTTATTTTGAATCCTTATGTGAAAAATTAAGTCTCACTTTTTCCATTAGAATATATGATGCCAGGTCTTGCTATATTAGCTTGGGTTTCAGAGTCAAAAAGGAAGCAAGCAAACAAACCAACAAAACAAACCTAAATATAAACTATGCAAAAAATAAAATATCTTTGTGCATACATTTAAATAAATAAGCAAGAATAAAGGTGATGGTTGGAATAAAGCATTGCAAATGTGAGGATGCTTTAAGAAGAGCTATATATATTTTCTTTGTCACTAAACAATTGCAAAATTATTTTTGAAATCAACAAATAAATAAATTCTTAAAGTCATATTTTTGCAAACTATAAACATTATAACTTTCTTGGACAGAAGAGTGGGGGATAATTCAAGAAATATCTGAGCTTTCCAAGACTCTAGAGTTGAAGTCATATCATATTATTTATTTAACCTCGACTCAGAGATTTTACCTTTATTGTTATTTAATGCTTTAACACAGTTTGTGTTTTAATTAGAAACATTTTCTATAACAAAACAAATTTAGAAAATAGTTCTTTAAACTTTTGAAAAGATTAAAGATTTCCACCACCAGAAAAATGACCAGACCTTTCCTTTCCCAAGGAGAGCTGTTAGCAGGATTTCTCTGAGCCCCCAAAAGATCACATCATTATCTGCCCCCAAACTTCTTCCAAATAGTCACCTATGCCAAAAACTTTGTGCATGGAAGGATGCAGGGCCTTTTAAATGGAAGTGTTTGACTTATTCATACATTCAAAGACACTTCACATTCTCAGTTCATTCATGGTGTCTTGCCTGTTCAATAGTTTATAAAATCATTTTTCTCTTGTTCTTATTGCCTAGAATTTCAATAAAACACTTAGACATCCTCTGGGATGTTTCACTTCTCAGTAAAATGTCTTCAAAAGATAGTGGTTTAAAGTCCTAGCTTTGTTGAAGTTAACTATTTATACAGCATTAAAAGCACTGCCTTGGGGATTTTTGGCAGGTCCTCATCCACAATGTGTGTGGATACAGAAGGCAGAGTGGCTGTGGGGTAGGATGCATCTTTTCTTGACAAAGCAACGGAACCAAGTGTCTGTCAGGGCACACCAATGCTTGTCCCCCTGGGCTTCCGGTGGCATGACTTTCATTAACTTGATATTTTGCCTCACAAAATAACTTTTCTTAGTTTATACAATATTAATGTGTTTGAACTTTTCAAAATATAAGAATTTGTCTTTGATGCCATTTGAGTTCCTCTAACAAATGAAAAGCAGGAGTTGGTCCACTAAACCTATGAGTCTTTTCTCTCTGTCGTAACCTGGAGGGAAATGGTATTGCTGTCATTTGTTCTGTGACCTGCTACAAGGAATTAGCTCAGATGTCAGTGATGCTGGAGCTCATTTCATCATTTGACAGAGGTACCCTTTCCTTTGTTCACTCATTTATTTATTTAAGAAATATTTGCTGAGTGTCTAAGGTTCTAAATACTGGGCCTATAATGATATGGTGAAGAAGAAAACACCTTTTTGAGTAGCCTTGAGGGACATATATCCTGATGAAGGAAGAAAGAATGGAGATCTAATAGTTATGATGCCAGGCTGTCAACAGTGCCACAAAGAAGAATTTAATTAAGTAAAAAGAAAGTGAAAGAGGCAGAGTCTCCTTGGCCATTTTGATATCTTCATTTCTCTTCTTGGCTCTCAGACACAACCCAGTTTTACTCTTCCAGAACACATGGCTACACCAACAACTCAGTAATTAATTTGGGGTGTTTTCTTTTGCTGCAGGATGAGCAGCTTTTCAGGATGCCTCATAAATCATTTCAGATTAGAGAAAATTTAGATTTTAGTAACATATTAACCACTAGACATTGATTTTCTTCCTCACAAAATTATGAAAACCATCTCCTATCTTTACGGGACATGAGGTACTTTTATAGCTAACATGGATCTAGGTTCCTGTTAGCAAGTACATTGCAACAGCAACACCAATCTCCTCTACCCCAATCACAATGGAGAAGGAGAGTAATATGAAAAGACACATAAACATTATTATATTTACATATCAACTTTATGCCTTGGATATAGTCTAAGCTAAAGTAATAATCATGCTCATGGTAACGATAAATATATCAATGCCTGGATAAGATGAGCATGAGTTGTTCAGTGGCAGATGTAGCTGGAAAAATTCATGGTTCTTACTGTAGTTCATAATTCAGGATCTTCTGTCCAAGGAGGGCGTTGGTGGTTATCTTTCCTTTCTGGAACATTGAACTTATTTCAGATGGACTTAACCATATGGCTGACACTTATTTCTTGATTTGGTCAATCCTTGTCATATGGAGTATACTATATTAGGCAAAGAAAGTATAATGGAAACTAAAACAAACATGTAAAATATGACCCTGGTTTTATAAAATGAACAATGGCACAAATATACCTTTCTTTTCTTCTGTCTATCTATCTATCTATCATCTATCACCTATCATCTTTCATCTATCTACCTGTCTATGTAATATATATGCACATGCATTTAATGAGTATGGAAAAAAATAAAGAAGAAAAAGAAATGCCCAGTTTGATTAGTTGTCAGATTAGGGGTCACTAATCATGATAGTTATGAGAGAGTCTATGAAAACAGTGTCCACTGGAGTCTTTAAAGTTGGAAGTGCATTCCTGTTGTTGCCTTTAGACATTTTGCTCAGGAAAATATTAAACTGCAGAGTGATGTCATCAGTATATCTTTAGTTAAAAGAAAACAAAGAACTGAACTACAATAGCTAGTCTCTCTCCCTTTCAAAGAGTAACATAAAATAATAATTTTTGACACTCAGGGATTCACAAAAGCATTTAGATGTGGCCTAAGTGGATGGCTTATTTCCATTTTATTGTGATCCCAGAGTCTGAACTGAAGACTGGAAGGCTGAGTCTAGAATCATCTGAAGTCTCATTTGTTCACATGACTGGAGGTCATGCTGGCTTCTGAGGGTCACATTTCTTACCTTTTCTCTATGCAGCTGGGATCCAAAGACAGGAGA
>JAAGEH010002531.1:55797952-55853218 GCA_011751065.1 Lasiurus cinereus | reverse complement strand
GAGAGAGAGAGAGAGAGAGAGAGAGAGAGAGAGAGAGAGGGAAAGTATTACAAAATTCTCATTATGGTTTGTTTGAATATGCTCAGTAACATTATAGATTGCTTTCATTATATTTTATACTTTTAATAACTTTGACCACTGAGTACAATTATAATGAACAGATACTGATATTATCATGAGGTCTGCAATCAAATAATGATTCATCTTAATGTACTTTATTATGATTTTTCTGTGGATATCTGTAATTCCTTTCATTGTAACAGTGCTAAACCACAAAGTGCCAGGACTTTGAAATCTATCAAACAAAGACAAGAAGTCAGTGGCATTTTCAAAGATTTTAGAAAAATATCATTTCTGCAGTGATGGAAAAAAAAGCCAATATAAATCCTAAAACTAAATTTTATAACTCAAAATACATTATTTGCTTTTGAATTCAACTGAGGGTCAATTTTCTCCAAAAAAATCTTACAAAATGTATATTTTATCTTACTACATATTATAATATGCTCATGCATATGGCAGCATAAATATTAATATTCAGTTGAGAGGAGTGTAGTGAAGGGGAAAAGACCACTCAACTGAGAATCAAGGGAAATCGTCTCTTTTCTCAGTCATACAGCTAACCAGCTGTATAATCTGTCTGGATAAGACATTTAACTCATCTGAGTTGCAGCTTTAAATACAAAGTATGGAAGCAAGGTTTAGAGCTTTCCAAACTCATATTTTGGGACCAGGCACACACAGGTTAAGTTTAAGTTAAGTTCTTTCACTAATGCAGTTATATGAGGCAGCTGAACAAAGGGCAACATTTTTCCCCTCCAATTTAAACTAAACATTAGACTGGGTTTGTTTCCCTTCTGTATTGCAAGAAGATGGAAATGAAACTCTACAGTTAAAATGTAACTTGAAAGAATTTATGTGGTTCAGTGGGCAATAATTGCAACATTTTCTATGGCCTATTAAAGAGCAATTTCTTTGGTTTTATAGGGCGTTTCAGAATATTTTTGAGGGCTTTTCCTAGTGTACCTTTTTTTTTTAATTCTCCTTTGAGCGGCACGATATGCCTATATTTCAATGGGGGAAAGTGGAACTAACATGATAAAATGAAAATTTCCCCACTATAATTGAAGAAAAAGCGAATTCTCTAATATTCTTATGGTTTACTACTTCCTTGTAACACGTTGATTTACACTTACTCTTCTTGATGCATAGAAGAGGGAAAAAGCTGGTTATCTCATCACTTGCTCAGGGGTTTAATTAAAACATATCTTCTGAACTGTACCTGATAGTAATATATACATAAACGTAGAAGACTTCATTTCTTTTTCTTGCCTGTTTTAGCATTGCACATCTAACTTGGCTCCTCACCGGAGCCTTTAAGAACCATTACATCTTTTTAGAGAAATCGTTTTCCCTCTGTGATCTGCATGAATTTCACAGTCAGGGGATAAGCTAAGTGGGAGTGAATCTGGTTGAGATGTTGGGTCTTCACACAGCTGCACAGCCCTGGGCTCCCCACATTTGGCCAGTGGGTGGCAGTAGAAGACAACATTTGCACTGAGATGGTGTGGGCAGTTGCCTCTGTGAATCAAATCTTTCTGAACAACTGCAACCTGTAAAAATCAGCTTTCCCCCTTAATTACTTCTAAGTGAATACCTTATGATTTAAAAGTCCGGTCGTCAGGCTGATCATTGAGCGGCAGCTAACACTTCAAGAGAGCCAGGAGTTGCTTGGGTGCTGAGCAGAATCTTTGCACCTTACATGAGGCCTCACCTGAGCATCCTGGCAATACCAGGGCACCAATGCCTACCGTTTTACAGGTCAGGACACTGGAATTCAGACCGTTTGAACACCCTCTTCATGAAGAGTCCGCCATGACTCCCAGACCCACATCTTGACGTGGGTGCAGGGGAGGTAATAACACATTCACACACACAAATACAGTACTTCATTTTTTTTTTCCAGTTAATCTCGGTTCCTGCGCTGCCAAATATGAATAGGGTTCCTCCGACCTCAGCACAATGTTGAGAAACAATTGCGTGCCCATCACACAGAAGGAGCTGGCATTTGGAGCAAGAGGCTCCCAGTGCTGAAAGGTTACACCTGAGTGCAATCAGCTGGGCTGGGGACATGGCTGTCCACAAAGGGTGAGGAGATGGAGGCGGACAGCAGACCACCCATCATAACTAAGAAAACAGATGCCAAGGTTCCTTCTAAGGCAGATACTTCATGCAAATATAGAAGTGATTTGTGTTTTGAATGAAACTCAAAGGACTGAAAAGACAAAACAAAGCAAAACAAAACAAAAAAACCACCCACGGAAGCACTTTCTGTCTTCTTTGCAATTTCCTACGTAAAGTGCTATGTCACCACACACCCACTCTGAGAAATGCTGCCCTAGATTTCTCTTGAGGTCGAAATCTCTATACTATCACCAGCATCTTTCCCTTTGTTACTCAAATCACACACACACACACACACACACACACACACACATACACACACACTCACACACACATGTTTAAGTAGTAGGCACATTGCTATGACACTTGCCCATAAACAATGAGCAGATGCCCCAGATTCTACTCCCACCTTCACATCAAGTATGAGCTGTCAACACTGTCCGCTGTGCCTGTGAAAACACTGCTCAGGATGGGCTTCACTTTGCCAGTAGGAGAGAGAGAATGAAATGGAGTCAAAAACTCATTCAGGCACCTCCTGCAGACTCGCATGCTGGAGGGAATGAAAGTGTGTGTGTGTGTGTTTAAATGTGAAAACTGAAATGGATAGTAGACTCATTGATGTGATGATCCTAATAGGACTTTTAACAAAATCATCTTTATTGAGGTATATTTGACATACAATCAGCTGCACATACTTGAAGTGTTCTGTTTTGTACATTTTTACATATAAATGCTTATCTATGAAACCATCACTATAGTCAACATGTTGAATTTATTGGTCATCCTAATCCCTCCCTCCCACACTGCCTTGTCCCTCTGCCTCACTCAATTATGATCTGCTTTCTATCATTACAGATGGGATTGCATTTTATAAAAATGTATATAATATGAATCATACAGCATGCACTCTGTCTCTGAAACCTTTCAATCAGAAGAATTATTTTGATAGCCATCTATGTTGTAGCATGCGTTAACAGTTCATTCTTTATAATGGCTGATTGGTACCAGTTGTATGGATGGACCGTGGTTTGTATATACACTCCCGTCTTGATGAACATTTGAGTTGTTTCTAGTTGTTGGCTAATATTAATGAAGCTGTTATGAACATTAGAGATGTGTGTGTGTGTGTGTGTGTGTGTGTGTGTGTGTATGTGTGTTTGGTGGACATATGTTTTTATTTTGGTAGGGTATATATCTAGGAATGGGATAGCTATAGATTATGAAAGGAGTATATTAACTTTTGAAAAAAATAAACCTAAGCTGTTCTCCAACGTTATTATATCATTTTTACATTGAGCATGTTTCTGAGTGTTCATTGGAAACTCAAGTTCCTTCTTGTGTTAAGGAGCATCTCTGCTTTGTCACATATTCTATTGCTATATCTATACACCAATACTATCATTCACCTCGAATTCTGATTAGGTGGAAATGCTTCTCTTGGTTTATTTTGTTGCTTTATTTTTCCATAGTCAACTTGTCAATTTTCATCTAATTTTATAGAATTGCATAAAGCTTAAAAATTAGAAATTTATTGCATTTATGGACCAATTGAACAAAAATTAACAGCTTTTCTTCCCATAAATGAGCCATGGTAGGGTTCTCATTTTATATGAGCTTATTTTTATGTCTTATGCTAATATACTTTGTTGGTCATTTTTCTAAATAGCTCAATAGTTTTTATTTCTACTGTAAATGAGATCTTGCTTTATTCTATTATATTTCACAATTATTACTGTTTCACAGTATACTTACCTTATATAATACTATCATATCATGCCATATTATATTATGTTTAATACTATGTAACATAATATATGTTTGTATATGTAAATGTATATATATATACATATATATATATATCTTTTTATATAGATAACTGTGTTTCTTTATAATCTTTATAAATTATTTCCTGACTTGCTGCATGATTAGGACCTCAAAGTAGAAAAGAATTGCTTATAATTGACATTATTGTCTTTTTCCTGAACTTAAGGGAAATGCTTTTGATATTTTATCATGTTATAGGTTTATACTGTAGTTTTACAAAATAAACTAGAGGCCCAATGCATGAACTTCGTACAAGAGTAGGCCTTCCTTCCCCGGGCTGCCGGTACCATCTTCCCTCTGGCACCTGACTTTGTCCAGGTTATCTGGTCTAATTAGCATATTATGCTTTTATTATTATAGATATTTATAATGTTAAGAAAAATGCTTTTTAGATCAAACTTGAAACATCAAGTAATTCTTTATGAGGATTGAAAGTTGATTAAGACTTACCAAATACTTTTTCTGAATTGTGATATGCTTTTTTTATCATCTTCATTCAATAAGTTCCATTCTTGTTCAAATTTACAGTACTATTTGGTAATGATGTATGTTTTTCGTACATTGAGGAATTTGCTTTGTGAATATTTCATTCAGTATTGGTGGCAAGTGAGAATTTTTCTCTTTCATATTTTCCCAGTATAGATGAAGTTACATTAATCCTATAAATAAGTTATGAAGATATCCTTCTTACTTTGTTCTCTGAAAGCATATATAACACACAGATAACATACTTCTTAATATTTTACTAAATCCATTTGTTAAACAGTTATTTTGGGGGAAGAAAAGAGAATATAAATGTATTAATAATTTCACTTATTTAATGTTTTCAGGTTTATGAAATTTTATGGGGTTTCTTAACTTAGTTTTCACACATTTTATTTTTATAGAAATTGTACAGTTGTCTAAATTTTCAAACTTGTCAGCATTAAATAGTATGGTCTCAAAATTTTTGCATGTTGTTTGTAGTATTGTTACATCACAATTTTCAAATCTAATAATTTTTTATTTTTGCCTTCACAATTTTCTTAATAGATTTTGGAAAGGGTTGCTTATTTAAAGCTTTTACTTAACAAATAGCTTTGAATTTTATTGCTTCTTTAATTACACACTAATTTTTTTCTCTATATTGTCTTTATGTACTTTTATATAATTGAGTTAATTCTTCTTTTTCTGGATGACATAGTTGCTTTGAGACTATAATTCTAAATAATCACTTTATAGATATATTCTCTTCATTTGGATGTTTTTAAGATTCACTTGTTTATAGACCTCTACTGTTTTTACAAAGACATACCTAAGTGTGAATTTAATTGGATCCATTCTGCTTGTGACAGATTTTTTTCTTTTGTACATCATTAATTCAGCAAAATGCTTCACCATTGCTTTTTTAAATTCCATCTTTTCTCTATTCTTTCTGTTTATACCATTTTAGATATGAACTGCACCTATTCATAATATTCTTTTTTACTCCTAATCTTTCATTTTCTACCTTTTTAAGCTCTTTATTTTAGCCTGGTAATATTCTTAATTCTGTCTTCCAGTTTATTAATTCTCTCTTTATTTATTTATTTTTTTAATTTTTTATTGTTTAAAGCAGTGGTCAGCAAACTCATTAGTGAATAGAGCCAAATATTAACAGTACAACGATTGAAATTTCGTTTGAGAGCCAATATTTTAAAACTTAAACCTCTTCTAATGCCATTTCTTCAAAATAGACTTGCTCAGGCCATGGCATTTTGTGGAAGAGCCACACTCAAGGGGCCAAAGAGCCGCATGTGGCTCGCGAGCCACAAGTATTACATGAGTCTCCTTTTTCCACATTGACCTCTCCCTGGCCACCCCCACCGCCAGCACAAGCCTCAGTTCATACTGTCTGTGCCCATTGGTAATGTTCATAAGTATGCATACTAGTACAATTCCTTTGATTGATCTTTTACTCCCTCACCTCCTGCCTTCCTTCATAGGTTGAACAGTCTGTTCAATGCTTTTATGTCTTTGGTTCTATTTTTGTTCATCAGTTTATGTTGTTCATTATATTACACAAATGAGTGAGAACATGTGATATTTATCTTTATCTGACTGGCTTATTTCACTGAGCATAATGCTCTCCAGTTCCATCCATGCTGTTGCAAATGGTAAGAATTCCTTCTTTTTTATAGCAGCATAGTTTTCCATTGTGTAGATGTACCACATTTTTTTAAACCACTTGAGTGCTGATGGGCACTTAGGCTGTTTCCAAATCTTAGCTATTGTAAATTGTGCTGCTATGAACATAGTGGTGTATATATTCTTTCTGATTGGTGTTTCTGATTTCTTGGGATATATTTCTAGAAGTGGAATTACTGAGTCAAATGGCAGTTCCGTTTTTAACTTTTTTAAGAAATTCCATACTATTCTCCGGAGTGGCTGCACCAGTATGCATGCCCACCAGCAGTGCACAAGGGTTCCTTTTTCTCTGCAACATTGCCAGCACTTGTGGATTGTTGATTTGTTGATGATAGCTATTGTGACAGGTGTGAGATGGTACCTCATTATTGCTTGGATTTGCATCTCTTGGATAATTAGTGATTTTGAGCATGTTTTCATAATGTCTCTTGGCCCACTCTATATCTTCTTTCGAAAAGTGTCTATTTAGGTCCTTTGCCCCTTTTTTTATTGGATTGTTTATCTTCCTTTTGTTAAGTTGTATGAGTTCTCTATAAAGTTTGGAGATTAAACCCTTATCAGAGATGACATTGGCAAATATGTTCTCCCATGCAGTGGGCTTTCTTGATGTTTTGTTGATGGTTTCCTTTTCCTGTGCAGAAGCTTATTATTTTGAGGTAATCCATTTATTTATTTTCTCCCTAGTTTCCATTGCCCTAGGAGCCAAATCAGTAAAGATATTGCTGTGATATATGTCTGGTATTTTGCTGCCTATGGAGTCTTCTAAACTTTTTATGATTTCTCATCTTACATTTAAGTCCTTTATCCATTTTGAATTTATTTTTGTGTATGGTATAATTTGGTGGTCTAGTTTAATTTTATCTGTCCAATTTTACCAACACCATTTATTGAAGAAACTGTCTTGACTCCATTGTATGCTCTTGCTTCCTTTGTCAAATATTAATTGAACATAATGACTTGTATGAAATACTAGGTTCTCTATTCTGTTCCATTGGTCTATATGCCTGTTCTTATGCCAGTACCAGAAAGTTTTGAGAACAGTGGCTTTGTAATATAGCTTGATATTTGCTATTGTGATCTCTCCAACATTGTTCTTCTTTCTCAAGATTATTGCAGCTATTTGGGGTCTTTTTTTTTTATACTCCAGTTGAATTTTTGGAGAGTTTGTTCTAGGTATTTTAATGGGGATTTCATTTAATAAATAGATTGTTTTGGGTAGTATGGACAATTTAATGATGTTGATTCTACAAATCTATGAATATGGTATATTCTTTCATTTTTTTACGTCTTTCTCTATCTTTTTTTTTTTTTTTTTAGTGTCCTGTAATTTTCTGAGTACAGGTCCTTTACCTCTTTGGTTAAATATATTCCTAGGTACCATAATTTTTTTGTTGCAATGGTAAATGGGATTGTATTTTTTTTTTTTAATTTCGCTTTCTGTGAGTTCATTTTGGTGTATAAAAAAGCTATAAATTTCTGGGTGCTAGTAGTGTATCTGCTATATTGCTGAATTCATTTATTAAATCTAGTTATTTTTTTTATGGAGTGTTTAGGGTTTTCAATGTACAATATCAGGTCATCTGCTAATAATGACAATTTTACTTCTTCTTTTCCAATTTGGATGCCTTTTATTTCTTCTTCTTATCTGATTTCTATGGCTAGCACTTCCAGTGCTATTTCAAAAGGAGTGGTGAAAGCAGGCATCCCTGCTTGGTCTTGTTTTTAGGGGAAATGATTTTCATTTTTGCCATTGAGTATGATGTTGGCTGTAGGTTTGTCATATAAGGCTCGTATTATGTTGAATTCTGCCCTTATTGTCTTTCTATATCTCTTTTTTTTTAGTGTCCTGTAATTTTCTGAGTACAGGTCCTTTACCTCTTTGGTTAAATTTGCTGAGAGTTTTTAGCAGGAAAGGGTGTTGGATTTTGTCAAATGCCTTTTCTGCATCAATTGATACGATTATGTGATTTTTGTCTTTCAATTTGTTTATGTGATGTATCATGTTTCTGGATATGTGGAATTGTAACAGCCTTGCATCCCTGGAATAAATCTCACTTGGTCATGATGTATGATATTTCTAAAGTAATGCTGGATCTGATTTGCTAGAATTTTGTTGATGATTGTAGCATCTATGTTCATCAGAGATATTGGCCTGTAATTCTCTCTCTTTGTAGTGTCTTTATCTGCTTTGGGGATTAGGATAATACTGGCTTCTAGAAAGAGCTTGGAAGTGTGCCTTCCTCCTGAATTTTTTGGAATAGTCTGAGAAGGATAGGTTTTAGTTCTTCTTTGAATGTTTGGTAAAACTCCCCTGTGAAGCCATCTGGTCCAGGGCTTTTGTTTCCTAGAAGGTTTTTGATAACTGGTTCAATTTCATCATTAGTTATCAGCCAACACAGGTTTTTTTTATTCTTCCTAATTGAGTTTTAGAGGCTTGTGTGTTTCTAGGAATATATCCATTTTGTTGAGGTTGCCAAGTTTGTTGGAGTAGAGTTGTTCATAGTATTTTTTTTACAATCTTTTGTAATTCTGTGGGGTTGGTTGCTACTTCATCTTTTTCATTTCTGATTTTGTTTATTTGGTTCCTCTATATTAGTTTCTTGGTAAGCTTTGCTAGAGGTTCATCAATCTTATTTATCCTTTCAAAAAACTATCTCTTGGTTTCATTGATCTTTTGTATTATTTTATCTCTATGTCATTTATTTCTGCTCTGATCTTTATGATTTCCTTCCTCTGATTACTCTGGGCTTTTCTTGTTGCTCTCTTTCTAATTCTTAAGTTGGCAAGGTTAGATAATTATCATTTTTTTTTTCTTATTTTTTGAGGTAGGCCTGTAGAGCTATGAACTTCCCTCTCAGGACTGCTTTCACTGTGTCCCATAGATTTTGAATTGATATGTTTTCATTGTCATTTTATTTTCAAGATGTTTTTTATTTCTCCTTTGATTTCTTAGGAATTTTCTCTTTCTTAAGAATGATATTGGTTCTAATGTATCTGCAGTATTATATATTTTGCTTACTGTAATTTAACTTCTAAACATTATGTCATTGTTATTGTTTGAATATATTTTTATTTCTGTTTTTGAGACTTAAATATTTTAAATTATTTAAAGGCTTCATCCAACAGAGAGAAACCAAGATGGCGGCATAGGTGAACACCTAAACTGCTGCCTTGCACAACAATTTTAAAACTACAAATAAAAGAACAGACATCATCCAGAACCACAGGAAAGCTGGCTGAGTGGAAATTCTACAACTAGAAGGAAAGAGAGGGGCTCACGTATACTCAGAGGAAGTGTAAAAAGCTGAGGTACTGAGACACACGTGTAGAGAGGATGTTTGGAGGAGGGCCTGGCTGGCTTTCTCTAGCAGGAGGGAGACGGAAACTTCCAACTACACTGAAACCCAGTTCTGACTGCACTGAACCCCAGTTCCGGGTGAGACTCATGGGGGAGAATCTGGATTCTTGGGAAAAGGGAGAAGTGCACGAACTTAGGGAAGCCATGAAAGGCAGAGGTCTGGAGGCATGCAAGTGCACACAGAGGGCTGACTGCTGATTGTGCTGCTGGCTTTCTCTAGCAGGAGGAAGATAGAACCTCCCAACTGAGCTGAAATCCATTTCCAACTGCATTGAACCCCAGTTTCGGGAGAGATCCTGGGGACCCAGAGTCGTACGGCTTCCCAAAGCACACGGAAGCTCAGGGGAGTCAGAAAAGCAGAGGTCTATAGGCACATGAGCACAAATGCACACAAAGAGGGCTGCAGTGATTACGGAGGGACACTGAGATCCCAAGGACATGTAGGGCAGGGCTAATGGGAAGCCAAGACTGTCTGCTCAGCCCTGAGATGTCGCCCCATCCAAGCCTAGCACAGAGGCTTTTGCAATCTTACAAGTCGTGTATCATAAGGCTGACTCCAGCAGAAAAGTTCTCCCTGTGTGGACACACCTGGTCCTTAGAACCAATTTGTTTGGAGGTCAATTCACCCCAGTAATACCAACAACACTTAACTACAACAAGGCTATACACACAGTCCACAAAGGGGTGCATCAAGATAGTCCAACTTAGGTTACTGGGGAGGTGAAGCTACTGGGCCACATAGAACATCTAACACACAAAGCTACTCTGCCAACTCAGGGAAGCAGCAAAAATGCAAAGACAAAGGAACAGATCACAAAAGAAAGAAATGAAGGAAAACAAAGGACTGGATATAAAGTTCAAAACCACAGTTATAAGGTTTTTCAAGAATTTCCTAGGAAAGGTGGAAAAATTTAGCAAGACCCAAGAGGAGATGAAAAAAGGACCAACTAGAAATGAAAAGGGACCAACTAGAAATCAAATATACACTGAATGAAATAAAAAATATTATACAGAGACCTAACAACAGACTAGAGGAATGCAAGAATCAAGTCAAAGATATGAAATACAAAGAAGTAAAAAACACTCCACTGGAAAAGCAAAAAGAAAAAGTAATCCAAAAATGTGAAGATAGTGTAAGGAGCCTTTGGTACAACTTCAAGCGTACCAACATCAGAATTATGGGGGTGCCAGAAGAAGAGAGAAAGCAAGATACTAAAAACCTATTTTAAGAAATAATGACTAAAAACGTCCCCCACCTGGTGAAAGAAATAGACTTACAAGTCCAGGAAATGCACAGAACCCCAAACAAAAGGAATCCAAAGAGGACCACACCAAGATACATCATAATTAAAATACCAATAGCAAAAGACAAAGCAAGAATATTAAAAGCAGCAAGAGAAAAACAGTTAATTACCTACAAGGGAGAATCCATATGATTGTCAGCTGATTTCTCAACAGAAACTATGCAGGTCAGATGGGAGTGGCAAGAAATATTCAAAGTGATGAATTATAAGAACCTAAAACCAAGATTACTCTACCCAGTAACACTATCATTCAGAATTGAAGGTCAGATAAAGAGCTTGACAAATAAAAAAAACTAAAGGAGTCATCAACACCAAACCAGTACTATATGAAATGCTGAAAGGTACTCTTTAAGAAGAAGAAGAAGAAAAGAGTAAAAATAAAAATTAGGAACAACAAATACATATCTATCAACAAGTGAATCTAAAAATCAAATGAATTAAATATCTGATAAACAGAATAAATTGGTGAATATAATAGAATCAGGGGCATAGAAAGGGAGTAGACTGACAATTATCAGGGGGAGAGAGGAGAGGGGCTGCAGGGAGAGACTGGACAAAAATCATACCCCTATGGATGAGGACAATGTGGGGGGGAGGTAAGGGCAGAGGGAGGGGTGGCAGCTGGGTTAAGAGGAGCTATGGGGTGAAAAACAGGAACAATTATAATAATCTGAACAATAAAGATTTATTAAATTAAAAATGGTTCTACCCAATTCTCCTATCCTTTCAAATGCTTTTGATTCTAAATTGAAAGGAGTGTGTGTGTATGTGTGTGTATGTGTGTGTGTGTGTGTGTGTGTGTGTGTGTGTGTGTGTATGTGTTTAGGTTGTAGGAGAGACCAGAAAGGAATAGTTGCAGTTGTTTGACTTTTAGAATAATGTACAATGTATTAATTTTCAAACTCTATAAGTTGAGATTTTAAATTTAATTTATAAATCTTAAGGTGTTTGACCTACCATTTAAAATATAATATTTAATGAAAATTTAATATTTTATCAAATGAACTGATAAAACTTTCTTTAAGATAATCAGTAGCATTTATGACATATTTGAATAGATTATTTTAAATATTTAAATTTTATTTTGAGTATATTAAACTATATTATATTATAATATATTATATCATATTATATTACCTCTTTGAACACTTTACATTCCTGACAGAGCAAACTT
Source organism: Lasiurus cinereus (assembly GCA_011751065.1). NCBI lineage: Eukaryota > Metazoa > Chordata > Mammalia > Chiroptera > Vespertilionidae > Lasiurus > Lasiurus cinereus. Next base: position 55,841,208 of record JAAGEH010002531.1, on the reverse strand, counting down.
ACAACCCCCAAAATATTAGTTCTAAAGAGTAAGGTCTTATACATTTTAAAAATATCAAGTTCTTATAAATATTTTAAGATTGCCTAAAATCACATTTAAAATATCTTAATCTTCTCAGTAAAAATGAATGCTTGAAGCATTTAAATAGAAACCTTGGAGGAGAAAACCCAGAGATATATAGAATTGTAGTTTCTTTGACCCCAGACCCCCACTGCCTGTGAAGTCAGGGAGCCACATTTCCCAGGAGGCCCCTGTCTCCATTGTTCAGGGTTAGTCTACCTGTGAGGCTCTGGCTTTTCAGGACCCTGTGGGATGACACAGGAAGTCCCCATAAAGCATTTCTCCTGCACACTGGAGCATGGCAAATGCCCTTGTGTGATTGGGCTAAAAGCTGAATTAGCCGTGTCCTTCATTGAACACCATATTTAATTGAAACAACAACTGACAGATAGACTATAATTATACAGACTTAGGTAAACATTTTGTAGACATTTTCTCAGAAAGAAACCAAGCGAGCCTGACACTTCAAGGAAAACAACTGACAGTATTTGTTACTGAGAATAAAATTTGAGATTTTAGGCATGAGCTTGACAGCTTCTCAATACGTAAAGGCTTTTCTGATGAGATTGGTAGTGTTATTAATAAAGGCAAATTTTTGACATTTTAAAATGAAATACGTCAAGATTTGGAAAATCTGAAAAACTGAAGGAATGTTTTTCAAATGGCCAAGGAAGAATGTTACAGTATCACAAATAGGTGGGAGACAAGTCTTTCAAAGTGTCAGAAAGGCCAGTAGATTTTAATGTAAAATAACATGAACAATTGATTTATTGTTTCAGATTTCACCTTGCAAGAAACTATACATTCCTGGTTTCATTAGTATCATAGAAGAATATCCACAGTTTCAAAAATCAGGTTTCCTTCCATTTCAGTTTTTTTCTCATTTTGGTCTGTCTCATGGTGGAGGTTTCTCTCAAATATCTGATAGAGCTTAGTTGTCTGTGGATTGATGGTGTGGTTTATTTTTCTCCTTCATGAAATTCAAAACTACAGGAAAGGAATAAAAATCTGTAAGCTCCTTAAAAACAAAGGGAATCCAAAATCCTGTACATGAGCTCTCAGCACACCTGTGAACTGCAGCAATGAGGATGATGTGGCCACAGATATGGTGCTGAGCTGGGAAAGAAAAGATGCTTTGAAGTCTTCAGGATATCTGATGCTCACTCTGGAACACCCATCAACTAATCTCACACTGCTCTTCCACATCCCAAGGGTTTATTCTATTTAAGGAGTTAGAATCCAGGCTTGTTGATGATAAACACAATGCATAGTGAGGGTGAATCTTGGAAGAAAAAAGGGTAATTGAGCAAAAGTTTGCATCTCTGCCACACTCCTAAATAAAAGTACATGCTTTTGAGGCAGGGGATTAGAGGGTACTAATCAGGAAAATATAATCAATGATTCAATCAAAAAGTAAGTAAATAAATAGGTAAGCAATCCCAGGGGGAAATACCTCCACTTTTCTTTGTTTACATCTATATCGTTATTTATTTTGGCTGATATTTAGTTAAAATGTTTAGTGTAAAGTAGCATATACAGATATAACCAGACAAATAAATAAATAAAATAAATAAAAAGCAAGTTTAGATTCTGCTTACTGGTACAAGCCCTTTTCTAGCCAAACCAACCACACATGCTGAACTGTGTAGATTTATGCATGAAGTTTGCACAGTGAGGCTGCAATTTAGGCCAATAAATGTCCATTGATGAATATGCCCATCATTTCCCCCCTGGTTTGCCTGGTCACCCAGACCACATCAGCAGTCCAGATCATGTCCCGGGACATTTTGCCACCAGGAGGCTTGGACTCTGGTTGATATTCTGGTTAAACTGATATCAAGAGCATGCATGGTCTTCATCCTAGGGAAGGAGAGGAAGGAGGATGTGCTGTAGCTGCATTGATGTATACACAGAGCTTTCGGCCCAGTTCTGTTTTCTTGCCTACAGATCACTGCCAGACAGACCTGTGGTGCTGCTGGTCTGAGTGAGAAATCAGCCAGGGACTGGGGGAACCAAGGATGCACCAGAGGAGCTTCTTTACAGGAAACATAAATAGCTGTTTTTTGACTTCTTGTAGAAAGAATGTCACTTTTGATGGTAGGCAGCAAGAGGAGTATTTATTTAATAACTGTACATTAACATGCTGGCAACTTAAGCGCCTGTGTTTATGTGTTGTTGCTGTTGACAAGTGTTCCGACCAGTTTTTCTTATTCTCTAAATGGCAATGTTTCTTTTAAACACCAGAAAGAGAATGACATCATTCTTAGGTTCTTGCTGAATTATTTGAGTTAGTACGTTTAAATAACTGTGTCTTTTCCTTTTCATAATATTTAAGCACTGATAAAATTTAGGTGTGAGAATTGTGGTTTATTGTAAGTCAATAATGAACAACAAGACTGAATCATGAAAATTACTTTTCCTAAGCTTCTGTACCTTAAGAGGTGGTTGTCATCATTGCTTCATTACCACTTTCCTTGGGCACTTAGTGGGGGAAGTCAGTATCATGGTTGTAGCATGCTGTCTTTTTCTCCTCTCTTCCTTCCCTACCTTGTTGTATAAGCTTGCATTTAAGTGGTCACCCATCTTACTGACCTCTTCTTTTGTCTACTGAGTATGATGCATGCTAGAAATATCAGAGAGAGGGACTTTGACGTATAAGATTATAATACTTACTCTATATACCTGGCACTGAACACAGACTTTGCCTAAAGCTTTGAACAAAATACCTTATTTTATTATTATTTTCTCCAAATTATTATTTTTGCAAAATAATTACTATTCTTACAAATGTTTCAAAGTAACTCTCAACCCTCTTTCTAATAGTCTCTCTATTTCTGTTCTATGTAAAGCATGGTTTGCCCACTTCAGCACTGTTGGCATTTTTTGGATCAGGTGACTCTGGGCTGTGGGGATCTTGAGCAGCATCCCTGGTTCCTCTTCAGCAGATGCCAGGTGCATGCTTCCTCCCCAAGTGGGACAACCAAAAATGCATCCATAGTTTGCCATATTTCCCCAGTAGTGAGGAGAGGAGTGTCAAATTGCCCCAGTTGAGAACTATTGACAAAACTTATCTAAAAGTTTTACACAGATCACAAAACAGAGGCATGGTGAGGTTAATTACTTGGGTTTCCAGTGTTACCTAAGTTCTATGCATTTTCCTGTTGCTACTGTTGTGTCTTCTCATTGGCCTCATAAAGTAGCACTAGACACCACTTATGAATACTGTGTTTGATATTTATCAAGGTCCATTTGAATTATCAAAAAAACACTTAAGGTGCAATTTCCCTTTAACTTATTTTCCCATTGTCCTTTGCATTGAGAAGTGATCTTTCACAATTCTTAAAGAATTTCTTAAAGCAATTAATGATTAAAAACCAGCAATTACTGAGTGATATGTTGAGAGGAAGAACTTAAGACCTTCCTGGACCTCTGAGATGACAAATGGCTCCTTAGATGCTGAGGACCAGACTCCCTGGCAGAATTGTGCGTAGGACAGAGTGGATGTGGGCCTGGGAGCCACATAAAAGAACATGATACAAATGAGGAATGAATGAATGAACTTCAGTAAGTTGGCCACAATAAAATCAAGAGACAAAATGAACTCACTTCTGAATTAATTAAATTATAGTAAATTCATGTCAAATATTTAACACATATGGAGGAAAGCTCTCAGCATAATGAAAGGAGACCCTGCCCAGGATGCATGCATTTTATGGTGGGAATATGTGAGTGTCTTATCACAGTTTTTTTGTAATGACACTTGGGTGTATAAAAATAACATGTTTTAACATAAATACTGTTTGTATAATTTCTTAAGCAGATGACTTAAAAGGAATGACATATTTAAAGTGACATTTATCTCCCCTCTTACTAATTTTATAGTAAAACTGAATGTCTTTATTTTGTGTGATAATATCATTATTAAACTCATTTTGTTCTGTGCAGTAGAATCTCCCCTGGGTCTAGAATTATATTCTTGATGCTGTTAGGAAATATCTTGGGCCCAGAAGGCCCATCACGGAGTAGAGTATGGTAAGGATTCTGCATAAATGAGATCTGGTAATATAACCATCTAGAAAATAACTCATGCTTAGGAGGACAAGGACATCTGGGGCTTTGTTCAAGGGACATACCCTGTGGTAGACACACCTTAAAGTGTCTAAAGTGAATCCCAAATGAATCAGGCCCTGTTGTAATTATCTCCTTCAGTGTGAGCAGAACATATTACTTACTTCTCATCAATATGATTTGGCAAAAGTGATTGGATGCCACCTGCTCCATGATTATTCCATCTCAGGAAATTGAAGAGATTGTGAAGAAGCAAGCTGCCATATTGTGACAAGGCCATGTGGCAAGGAAGTGCAGTGGTTCTATTGGAGCTGAAATCTACCCTCGCCAACAGCCCCACAACCAAGAGAAGATGAGAATTATCCCTTGTGGTCATTGCCAATACACTTTGAGAATCAGGTGGGCATGGAATATGAAATATGGAAAACAGGTTACATAACCATTTCTAAAAAGAAGGCATATCAGAATCAGTTTGTTACAATGGTTCACATCAAGATCTCATGATCTGAGCAAGTATTCTGAATTATGAGCTGCATGGGTGCACAGCTATGGTCTAGTTCACACTTATAACCATATTCACTTATGTACTAATATTTCTATACTTGGCACAGACTAGCTACATGGATAAGACAGTTGTTTCCTCAACATATGCCTTTGTCAGAGGACAAATGCATGTCCATTCAGGAGCAGGTTTACACTTACGTAGCACAGCTTCTGGAAAACTAGACTCATTGGAAAAACATACACCCTCTAGAATTTAGATCTATATTTAGAAGTCAAAAGATTTAATTATTTTACCTTTTTTTGTTCCCCATTAGAGTCTGTCTTTTGGAAAAGTTATTTGTATTCACAATGTATTTATTTGTCTTTGAAATGGTAAAAACTTATGAAAAATTTTTTAAAAAGTCTATTATTTTACATTTGCTGTTAGTATCAGTACAAAGCCTGAAAGCAGGATAGTTTTCAAGAAGTCTTCTGGTGATGAGGGGTGTGTATTCTAGATTGTGTCAGTTTAGTTGATTCGATTCCAAAAATTATTTAATATTCTTCATCTAAATGAGGTTTTAGGATAAGAACAAATTTACTTTGAAGGAAATGAAGTTGCACCACCACCACCACCGTTACCACCACTCCTCGCCATCCCCTCTCTGCTGCCCCTGCACAGTCTCAGTCCTTCTTCATCCATGCTCCATAACCCAGAAGGATTCATATTCATTTCAAATATGAATAGCACATAAATATCTTTTCCTCCCACTTACAGGTTAACCCTTCATGAACTTCCCATTACTCTGAGACAGACTATCTGCCGATACACACCTCCACAGTCTGGCTCCCTCCAGCTTCCTCATTGGCTCCATATTCCTTTTTTGCTGCATTTCATCACCATTGCACTTTCTTGAATCCTTCATGGTTGCTGTCTTCCAAAGCTCTTGGCACAGGGTAGTCCCTCTTGCTGGAATGTGCTTCTTTCTGAGACTGGCCTTAGTGACCCACATATATTATTGAAACCTCAGTGCAGAGTTGCTTGCCCACATAGCCTCATGGTGCAACCTCAAACACTGGCCTTCTATGCAGCACTCATCACACCTGAGATTTCCACCTTTGGCTGTGATGTTTAAGTTATTTATCTACCATGAATGTAGGTACTGAGGCTCTTAGTGCCTCATATACTGCCCCTGTGCCTGACACAGAACAGGCAGGGGTACCAGTGGAAGCATGTGGAATGCATGAGGACATTAAAGAAATTAGGACACTCAGTGTCAAGGGTTCAAGCACTAGTGGCTTCTGTCCCTGGTATTTCCTATGCATCAAATATCCATCAGTTATAACTCAAAATAATTCCATAAAAATATTAACAGGCAAGAAAGCAAACTCTTGCATGTTCCGTAGCCTTAATTTTAAGTTGCCCATTAAACAGTGCTAATTGCTTATAAAATTTGGACAGGTTGTGCATGTAGCCAACTGAAAAATAAATGTTATCAGAAAAGAGATAAATATCCATTACTAAGAAATGATGATTTGCTCTATTTCCTCAGTCAAGCAATATTTATCAGGAGCATTGATTTAACTAGAGGCTATCGGCAGATACAAATGGATGATGACAAGAAACAAAAAACCACCTTCAATTGCCATCAGGGGCTTTCCATTTTAAATGTAATGCCTTTCGGAATTACTGATGCTCCCGCTCTACCTCTGAGATGAATGAGTGGCTCCTGCCAGGTTCAATACATCATGTTCGGGAAGTTACTTAGCCTGTGTGCTGCAGTCATTGCTTCACAGAGTTCAAAAACACCTTAAGCATTTACTGGAAGTTTTAGAAAAACAATCTGAATCTACTAAGGGAATAAAAACACACTCCAACATGGTTTAAGGTTTTAAAGAATTCCCCACTTGCAAGATTGTACTATAAAAGATTATTAGTCCCCATTTAAAAGAAACGAAGGATATAATTATTAAGGACTTGCATAGAAGCCACTGCTGTCAAGCTATGCTGTGTGTTAAGAGATTAAATACAGTAGAGACGTTTCTGTTTCACTTGACTTGATTAACAGACATTTTAATAGATATAATGAAAAAATATGCTAGAATGGACAAGAGATTAGGTAACAAGATAAGATGGACAAGGTATTTTTTTATTCCTCCCAAAATGGAAGTAATAGAATTTGCACAGTATAAAGTCAGGATAAAGGGACATCAAATGGGCATATTGGAATCCTGAATGTGAACCCTACCACAAGATCTTAGGTGAGTTGCCTACCGTTTTCATTTGGGTTTTCTTGACTGTCACCATCAGCAATGATGTCTCAGATCCTGTTCTAGTCACATTTGGGATTCTCCAATAGAAAACAAAACAAAACTAAGAAGCAGCAAGGTTGACTGTGGAACTCAGATCACCTTTAAGCCATCCCAGGGAGCAAGTGGCTTGGTTCAGCCACTGAAATTTTCCTGAGTTTCTCAGAGGATCCTGGGATCCAAGTGTCAGGTGAGGCAGGTGTCCTCAACATGCACAGGTGTGCTCGGGGATGGAGAGCCTGGACTCAGCTGGCAGAATCTGGTTCCCTCATCTATCCTGGGCTGTTACATTAAAAATCCATCTTGGTGTCAGTCCACCCCTTCTGGAATTAATAATGAGCCTCCAGGGAAAGAGGCTCTCTTTAAGCTACTATTGCTCCAACCCACGCCAGCAACAAGATTTCTGTGCCTGGCTCCAGGGGCAATGTTTTTGTGAGGAGTGGAAGACACTTAGTACTGCGTGGTTAACAACCCAGACTTGGGCAGATAGGTGGTCTGGGTTCAAAATATGCCACACTATTTACTAGTTTTGTTATTACATGAAAGTCATTTATCTCTTCTGCATTTCTATTTCCTCTCTGTAAAATGGAATCAGCAGGAATACTTATCCCATGGGGTATTTTAAAGCATTGGATGCAATTGTTCATGGAAAAAATCTTTAGCCCAAAGCCTGGCACACAGGAAATCTCGGTCTGCATCACTTAGTGAGGCTGCCATCATTATTATAATCATTTAAAAAAATAAAACAATGACAATAACGCTATCATTATCTCAGGGACTCAGGGAAAAGCAGAAGGATGGCTTTCTCTAAAAATAGACAAGGTCAACATTAGGGAATAACAATTCATACCTGCTCTTTGTCTTGAAATAACACAAGACAACAGTTCTCACGGTGCATTTAACCTTCCTGAAGGCCAAGGCAGCAATATACTTAACTGCCATCGCTTAATGCCTGTGGGTAAATGCTCCCCGAGGGTTGATTCCGCCTTCTGAGGAAAGTGTGCGGCCTCTGAGTGAATTAATATTGCACACTGGTCAAGGTCTGTGATGACACTTTTTCATTCTATCGCATGGATTTCTCTAAGGATATTGATCAGAATGTCATAATACTTAATAGCTGATGACACCAACGTATGCTACATTAAATAAATACTAAAAAAGACAAAAAGGCCCATCGTAGGAGAAAATACAACAACAACAACAACAACAACAACAACAACAACAACAACAAAAACAAACTTAAAAACACTCAACTTGTAAAAATAATGTCTTTAAATGTCAATGGTGAAATAATTTAACCCCCTTAAACATAAATATGCTATCTGTCAAATAAGAATAACCCTTTTCTGCTTTGCCTTAACTCTCCCCTCTTTTCCATGCTAGCTTACATACCTGGAGTGGATTAATTTGCTTTGTGCTTAGCAAGTCTGGTTGCACCTAATTTCTGAAGTGTAAAGTACCTCTTTAAAGCTACAGTGCATGCATCCTTCTCCTCTTTACATAATTTGAGATCATGTCCCCAAATGCAAAAGTTATTTTCTCTCATATATTATTGATCACTTCTGAAAGATCAATTTCAGTCATTTGGAAGTTTATATACAAAGTCAGATTTTATTAATCAACCTGAATTTCCTTTCATTCTTTGCTAAATGCACACATTAATTCTTTTCTCCCTATTCCCTCAAACAGACTTCTCTGTATTCTTCCCTAAGATAGACATTAATCTCAAATCTATAAACAAATGAAAAGGTGTTTTATTTACACAGTACTTAAGTTAACAAGAGATTCCTAGGAGTATGGCCTTCTGAGGTTGTCAAAACAGGAGCATCGATGGCATTTTGGGGGACCAAACTCCTCCCCCAAGAAAATGTGCTGCACCTTCCAATTGGGAAGCAGAAGCTTTAGGACTAAGATAAGTAAGCTTTTGAGGAATAAGACACATCTCATTTGTACTTTTTTCAAATTGACTTTGTTTTCAAAGTATATTTGTATACATTTTTACAAAGAAGTAAGAAAAGTAAGAATCTCTCTCTCTCTCTCTCTCTCTCTCTCTCTCTCACACACACACACACACACACACACACACACACACACACACACTCTTCTCTGAGCTTTGTTCACACACACTGGGGAACAAAGTGTCCAATGGCCCTAAACATCCCTTTCTCACTTTTTCCATTTCATTATTTTTCTTAATTGTTTAACCAGAGAAGTGAACCTTCTGCCATAAAGGATCTGGGAAGATTGGGAGGATGGCTCATGTAACCAAACAAACAGCTAACTAAAGGCACATTGGAGCCTGACAAGTCAGTGAGCCATACTAAAAATAGCCCTGTATTCATCCTCGGTAGAGACAGCTCATTCACATGAGGCATTCACAAAATCACGTACTGCACTGTTGAATATTTTGTCACCAGGACACAATCCCTCATCGAGTGAAATGCCATGACTGCCTCCCTTGGATGTGTTCAGAAGTGCTGTTATGATCCTCATGCGTTTTCTGTTAATCCTCCCAGGGTGTAATTAGCACCATGTTTCCAAAGATCAAGCTATTACCATTTCTCCATTTGCTCCTTGATGCTTAAAACCCCTTTACAGAGCACAGAGCTTTTCATTCAGTAAGCAGAGATATTGTGTAAAATGAAAATATCTTTGGAAAAGGCAGCACAATGACTTAAAAGTATTACTGAAGCATAATTTACTAACATCACATTTCTCTGGTGTTCAGATTTTGTGTCAGAAGATGAGCAAAAGATGACCCTGAGGATTCAATTTGCAGATGAAATGAGTTAATACCCATAAAGGGCTTAGTACAGTGCCTGGTGCAGTGTCCTTTAACTAAAGGGTTAGCTATTATCTCCATTTCACAAATGAAGAATTGGTTCGCACAGGTTAAAGCTGTGGTTCAGACTGAAACTGGCTCCATGCCCATGGTCTTTCTGCAGCAACAAGCCATAATAGAGGACACCTCCAGTGGAAGGAAGCACAACTTATTTCCTTTCAACACAGCTATAAGAGAAACCACCAGGTGTGTTGTCTTGTTGGATTTCTTGGCCTCATGATGCCCTGAGCAGCAACGATTTCAGCAAGGGGATGGGCCACTTGAACACCTCCAGTGTTTCGATCCTTTGGCTGACAGCCTCAGGCTGAATGTATCTCCAGACCTTATATTCTTTCTGGAACTGAAATGCCAGTAGGGCCACAAAGGCGTTGGGGAGCCATCCAAACTCCTAACTGGCATAAATCCTTTCTTCTTTTCTTCCCTGTCCTTTCTTGTGACCACCAAAATTAGTGAGTAATAATAATGACTTATATAATTGTGAAAAACTGGCCAAGTGCCCCCTACCTTACAAAAGGAGGGTACAGTGCCCAGCTACATAGATTTGTGACCATTGGAGCAACACAGGCCTTTCTTTTTATTTTTAATGCATCTGTTTGTTTGTTTGTTTGTTTATAATTAAATTTATTTGAGTGATATTGGTTAATAAAATTGCATAGGTTTTTAGTATACACTTGTAAAATACATCATCTGTAGGCTTTCTTTTTAAATATCTTTAACTATTTTAGGGTATGTATGTAACAGGGACATTCCACCCTGGGTCCTGTGCCATTCTATGGGTTCGTATTTTAGTGTTTGAAGCAGTCCCATTTGTTCCTACAACACTGCCTTCCCAAATTCACTCAGCACATTGCCCATCCAAGTGGAGCAAATTGATGTGGGGGGAAAAAAACCACACACCACAAAACACAACAACTTAGAAATTAAATCTCCCCTGGAATAGAATGCCACATAATTGAGTTTCTGTATATGTTGTTTGGAGACAGTAACAAAGAAATGTAAAACAGGATCCCTGAAGCTGGAACAGCTTGTAAAATCTGGTTAAGCCATGTTGAAAAATACTTGAATGCCCCCATTAGAAAACACAGACTATTTATTACTTCCTTTTCTTTAGCCCTACAAGGCATAAGCTCCCTTTTTTATATTCCTTTCTCCCCCTTTCAAAGTGCACTCATTGAACTCTTGGCAATTAGTGTAATTGAAATTTATTGACAATGTGGCCGATGTGGCCGTCCATTGTCCCCGAGAGTGTGCGGCTGTGAGCAGCTCCACAGCAGCTTCGGGCAGCCTGGGCCTTGCTCAATCACATCAATGGGCCACCGGCTGCCAAGGGTTCCTTTGGGGGTATGAATGTTACTTAGTGATAAGAACCTTTCGAAACAGGATCCCTGGACCCCATCTCTTGTGGGAGATGGAAATGAAATATGTATTTGGCTGCTGTGGAAAATTAATGTAATTGGCTTCCACATAAAGCTTTGACAAGCTGACCTGTTTGAAATCCAAGGAGGGCTTCCAGCCTCGTATCACATTATCTCCAACTAACCCAACCCCACTTAGTGCCCCCTACCCCAAACCCACTGGAGGTGAAATGAAATGGAATTTGGGTGCCAGTGTTTAACAGCACTTCTGTTGCACACAGTTATTATTTCTGCATGTGTAACTTCAAGATGAAGGGGTTAGGATGATTGGATTTCCATGTGCATGTGTCCGTGTTGATAGCTCTCAGTTTGGGTTTTCTTTTCATTGGCAGGCAAGGGTTGAAATGTTTAGAAATGTACATGGGGACATTTATCTTTCAGAGCTGTTTTCTCTCTCAAATATTTAATACAATACTAAAATATAGATGTGTAACTTGATTGCCTTTAATTGGACTCATTTAGAGAATAGTGCTGACTTCTAGGTTTCCCTTCTGAGAGGGTAGGTACATTTTTATGTTAATGCATAGGGATTTAGGTATGTAATGCGAACAGGAGAGATATTTTTAAACTTCTGCCTTATGGAAATGGGCATATAATGTTTTCCCTCAGGGAGTTTCTTAGGAGGAAATTACTATGGTGAATTAATTTTAGCTGCTGTCCTGTCTGGTTCCTAATTTCAGATAATATGCTGTTTTGATTTATTTAATAGGACCCTAAAATGCAACACACCAGAGTTTAGGAGAATACAATGATAAATTGGAGAGCATACGAGAAAGCATGTGTATATGTTTCTTCCTTTGAGAAAATCTTCATACTGTTGTTAAATGCTGAATTATTTGCATGCATTAATGTACCTAGACCCTTCCCTCAGAACCATTTTATAGGTAACCCAGAAACAATAAGCTAGTAGGTTTTATTGATTCCACATTTAAAAATGGACTGGGTAAGCACCTTATTATTTTTTCCCCTTCTTTCCTGTGGAAGAATTTGTTTCTCTGATAAATATTTATTGCAGCTAAGAGAGATTTAAAGTTAGTCTTTCTCAATGACTTTTAAAACTCTAAATCATTTTATTGATGAGGATTTTATACTACAGTGGTCAAGCATTAGGGAATCATGCTGAACTTTTTGAATAGCACCGGAAAAAGGGTCAGAGAAGAGGCAAAGCACACAGAGGAATTGGATTCTGCATAGGTACTCAAATGTAATCGGTTTTGCCGAAGAGGATGCTAAGGGTGGAGGTGGGGGTAGGGTTGGGAGCCTTGGCTGGAACATAGCTGGGGTCTTTTCAGTAACTAATTGGGAGACACTGGAAGTTGTGAGACAAAGTTGTGACAAACAGAAAATTGTGATTAACAGGAAGTTGTGAGAAACAAGAAGGGAATGAATATGATGATCAGCGATAGTATGTAAAAAAATTTTCAGTGCTAATAAGTGAAAACTAGAGTTAGGTCACTGTTTCATTCTTTGTGTTTCTGTAGGGTTTTATTGAAATGTTGAGTCATCAATGAGCATAAGTTACACCTGAAAGTGAGCAGATGTGATCAAGGATGTCTTTCGATCTGCACTGGTGATGGCCTTTAAGAGCCCTGCTCTGTGAGAACTGAACACAGCAAGTGTAATGTACATAGAGAAAGATTTTTTATAACAGACACCATTTCTACATCATAACTATTTAACAGCTGGAGTTATGGCATGATGAGTGGAAAGGTGAATTTTTCAGGCATGGCACAAATTTAGTTGTTTTACTTTAAATAAGGAATCTTTGTCAATAGAACCAATAGTACATATGTGTGTTTATGATAAGACTATGGAAGCTGAGAAGTTAAGACCCAGGACTGCCAATGGCATAGTTTCAGTCCAAGTCCCAGTGTGAAGGCAGGGGAAGCCTGATGATGCCGCTTGAGGGTTAAAAGCGATAATTCTTTCTCACTCAGTCTTGTATTTCCTTTAGGCCTTTACTGAATTGGATGAGATTCACTCACATTGATGAGGACAATCTGCTTTACTTGGTCTACTGAATCAAATATGTATCCCACCCAGAATTATCCTCAAGCCCACTGAGGATGACATACAATTAACAAACACATAGTTGTTCATATCCTGTCCATCCTTTAAGATATTCAGTGATCCCTGAAAGTTTTCTTCACGTTTTCACTTTCTCCTGGGGTCAGAGTGTATTGGTCTTTTCTAAGCATCCAGGTCTTCTTTTTCCTTCTGCCTCCTGAATGTCTTTTATGGTATCTATTCTCTTCTCATCTTCATGCTTTCTAGTGACTCCTTTGTCATTTGCAAGTTTTTACCCACATCAGATTCCACACTGGTGCAACTTTATAGTCATTCATATCAGAGACATGTCAGACTCTATGAACAAACCAACTGCTGACCTCGCTTCCAAATCTGCCCCTCCTTTTTGGCCAGTAGTACCATGTCCATGTAGCTTCCAATACAGGAACCTGAGCAGGGCCAACCTCTCCCACTCTCCTCTTTACTCCCATACCATGTCAGACCTCCAGCTGCAGAACTATTAGATGATAAATTTGTGTTGTCTTAAGCCACTCAGTTTGTGGTAATCTGTTACAGAAGCAATAAGAAACAACTAAATGCAGGAAGTAATTAATTTATGTGTTCTTGGAAATGTTACCTGCCTATTTGCACTAGAAATTTAGGTTCAAAACTGTATTTTATAGATTAGCCAAAATACATATGTTTTCAATAGAAGTTGTAATGTGTGAGAAGCTATGATTTTCTCTCATTAGTGAAGATATTACCCTATACCCAAATTCCAATATATACTCTTATACATTTATTTGAAATGGTAACTTGTTTCTAATGTACACTAATTGGAATCAAATAACTTAAGTACTAGTTAACTGATTATACAAATATGTACATGCATTAAATAAACATGATGTACTTTAAATTTACTCTTAATGACTACTGTAATATTTTATAATCTCTGAAATGGAGCACAAAACATCAAATATGCAAGCTAAAATGACTACAATTATAAATATATAGACACTCAAATAAAAAATAACAAAATATGCACACAGGAAAGTATACTCTTGAAATCAAGTGAAAATTCAGTTGCCAAATAGGAAATAGTATCTAAAACCAGGAGATACTATGAAACCCTTAGATTGAATAGAATAACTTTAACATAGTATTATAATCCATTGTCATAGGAATTTGGCTATTCAGTCAAGAGGCAAACTACCTTCCTTTCATTTGAAGCAAGCATAACATTTCAGTGACTAATTTTGTAACTGGAGACCATGGGAGGACTATTTCCTTAAGAATCCTCTGAAATATGTTTATATGCATGAAGAACACTTTCCAAGCTCAGTACTCAGTGCCTAGGTCTGTTGGAAGCCTCATAAAATAGTACCTTGTGGTCCAGTGGGTGGCATTTTGGCAGAACATCAAGTAGACCTTCATCCTGCTAAATCAATTATGCTGTAAGTTGTTTTGATTGGTGTGAACTTGACAAAGCATGTCTAAATTGAAATTTTAAGTCAAGATCAAAGCTGGAGAAAAGTTTGATGAATCAGAATGGGCAAAAAAATTGAAAAAGAGAGAGCATTTTATAAGTCATAGCTTAAAGCAGTTTGGGAATCATGAAACATACATTTTTATTAAATAACTAGAGGCCCAGTGCACTGATTCATGCACATTGAAAGCAAATTAATTAGAAGGTGGCCAGTGGGGTGGGACTGGCAAGACAGGCCAGACATGCCCTGGAGCCAACCTCCTGTGGTCACTCCCTGGCTGAGGTGGCAATGGGGCTCGAAGGGCATCTGTGGACTGAGCAGGGTTCCTCTGACAGGTGGTGATCCAGCTGAAATCCGCAATCCAACATCCCCCAAGGAGTCCTGGAGTGCAAGAGGGCACTCTGAAAAGTTTCTGTCACTAGGCATTTTCTGCATTGAGTGTCTGCCCCTTGGTGGTCAGTATGCATCATACCTACTGGCTAGCCTGCTGGTCTACCAGTTGGCTGGTCTCTTAGCCACCCCCCCCACACACACACACAGAGTAGAGGCCCAGTGTACAAAATTCGAGTGTCAATGCCCAGCCTGAACCCTCTCCAATCTGGGACCCCTCGAGGGATGTCTGACTATTTTTAGCCAGGCAGTCGAACATCCCTCTCATGATCTAGGACTGCTGGCTCCCAACTGCTTGCCTGCCTGCCTTCCTAATTTCCCCTAACCACTTCTGCCTGCCAGCCTGATCGATGTTTAACTGCTCCCCTGCCAGCCTGTTTGCCCCTAACTGCCCTTCCCTGAAGGCCTGGTACCCCCTAACTGCCCTCCCCTACAGGCCTGGTCACCTCTAACTGCCCTCCCCTGCAGGCCTAGTTCTTCCTAACTGCTCTCTCCTGCAGGCTTGGGTCCCCCCCAACTGCCTTGCCCTACAGGCCCAGTCACCCTCAATTTCCCTCCTCTTCAGGCCTGGTCAACCCTAACTGCCCTCCCCTGCAGGCTTCATTGTCCCCAACTGCTCTTCCTTGTAGGCCTGGTCCCTCCCAACTGCCCTCCCCTGCTGGCCTGATTGCCCACAACTGCCCTTCCTTTCAGGCCTGATTCTTGCGAACTACCCTCCTCTGCTAGCCATCTTGTAGTGGCCATCTTGTGTCCACATGGGGGCAGGATCTTTGACCACATGAGGGCAGCCATCTTGTGTGCTAGAGTGATGGTCAATCTGCATATTACTCCTTTATTAGATAGGATAGAGGCCTGGTACAAAGGTGGGGGCCAGATTGTTTGCCCTGAAGGGTGTCCCGGATCAGGGTGTATTCCCTTTGGGGGGTGGAGTGGCCTGTATGAGGAGCCTGTGTCGGTTTGCAGGCTGTCCATGGCCCCCAGTGACCCAAGCAGAGGCCCTGTATCTGGGATTTATTTATCTTCTACAATGAAAACTTTGTAGCCTGGAGCAGAGCCAAGATTCCTGCTCACTCTGTGGTGGAAGCCATTTCTGTTGGCTATAATTGAAACTTTGTAGCCTTGAGTGAAGGCCTGGGCCCTCCAGGATGTGTGGAAAGCCTCCCTCCTGCTTGCTCCCTGGCCAAAGCCATCTTGGTTGTGGTTAATTTGCATACTCACTCCTGATTGGTTTGTGGGCATGACTTGTGGGTGTAGCAGAGTGATGGCTAATTTGCATATCACTCTTTTATTAGAATATATATATATATATATATATATATATATATATGTATTTACACTACAATACATGGAAAAAGTCACAGTTACTTAAAAAAGTCACATTGAGAATAATTAAAAACATTGCATGAGAGGTTTGGATTACTGTCCAATCATGCCTGAGATTTTCTGCCACATGGTCAGGGAAACAGAAACCCCATTGGGATTCTTCAACTTGCATGTAGCAAGATGATGTACACAGTAACCTGTTAAGGAGCTTAAGGATGTCACTTGAGAATAGTTGGAGGAGGAAGGGGGAGCAATATGGACATAGCCATTATGTAGTTTCAGACACTTGCAGAAGCTTTCTTTTGGAGAATTGTTTACCTTCTATCAGACAGAAAGGGGACTGGGCCTCACTAGGTGTAGTTACTTCTATCCTGAGCGACTCTGTGGCTGTCATTGTCTCATGCATATTTGCTTCTCTCATGGACACAAAACTAGATGTCTCTACTTCTTGACTTGGATCCTAAAAGCTATTCACCAAACCCCACCTCTCTTTGGCATAGAAAATCAGCAAGCACTTCACAAAATGCTGGTGACCTCTCTGTTTGTTGGGCTTCTTGTAGGTCTCCAGAGTTGAATTTGAGGGCATCTCTGAGAGTCAGATTAGGCACTGTGGATCTGTCTCTGGGTCCTGGTTTATTAAATAAGGAGGTACAGCAATCAGAAGGAGCATCAGTATAAAGATCTAGAAATGTCTTTAGAAGCTTATGTTTTTAGTTTATTGGTGTTTGTCCAACACAAAGTAGTTTATCTCCTACCTTCTTTGCCCTGTATCATCAAGGCCTGAGTTGGCAAAAAAACAACAAAGAATCTTGGGCTATATGCATATTCTCCTAGTTTTGTTGTTAAGCTTAAAGGGGGAAAACCCCTCCAGGGAGTGGTAATGCAGATGCAAGTGAAACTTTATTTATTCTTGCTTGGAGTCAGAACTAAGGATTGCCTCCATTATAAGAAAAATGATTGACATTTAGAAAAGG
This sequence comes from Lasiurus cinereus, assembly GCA_011751065.1. NCBI lineage: Eukaryota > Metazoa > Chordata > Mammalia > Chiroptera > Vespertilionidae > Lasiurus > Lasiurus cinereus. The sequence continues at coordinate 55,823,849 of JAAGEH010002531.1, read as the reverse complement.
AGAAAATTCAACCTGCCTTGCCTTCTTTTCACAGTCAAAAAACTAGAGAAACCATTGAACAAGCAGACAATAACCCATAACCAGCAGCAACAACAAACCACAGGGAAGGAATTCCAGACTGGCTACATTTTAAGATTCAAAATTTCTAGTTTTTCAAATTGAGGCATACAGCTAAATGAGAAAGTATGGCCCAAACATAAGAAAAAAGAAATGAATAGAAAATGCCAATGAGGAAGCTTTATCAGACCTTAAATCAGCTGTCCCAATCATGGTCACAGAGCTGAAGTAAACCTTGGACAAAGGGCTAAGTTGGGAAAAGGAGAGTGAGAGTTTGCCTATCCACATGAACTTGCTTCCATCACTTGCAACCCTGCTTTCTATTTCCTGGGGCCAGGGCTCAGCATTTCTCCATGACTTGCTATAAAGTTTTGAATTTTAGTCATGATATAAGCATGCATGTTCACACTCTGACATCCTAGAATCTTCAGGTACCAGGACCATAGTCATTCATAGTTATTGAACAAGAAGAGTTGCCACTGAGAGTCTGCCATAGAAAAAATCCAAAGGAGTCAGGTTAAAACTCAACCCATCTAAAACAATCCCTCTGCTATTTGATGTAAGCCAAAAAATAAGGAAAGATAAAACTTCGAAGAGGGAGAAATTGGCCTTCCAGCCAGGAAAAAAGGGGAATTCTACCACCCAAAGACTTCCCAGATCAATTAAAAGGGATGGAGTTTCTAATATTGTAAAAGGCGTTAAATAATTCAATCATTTGACAGCTACTGACCACTTACCTTGTGTCAGCCACAGTTCCAAAGGACAGAGCAGATAGATGAATGAACACAGACTCAGTGGAGGAAGTCTGTCTTTCTTTTGATGAATGGAGCCAAAGGATGCCATTTTGGTTTCACAAACTTATCATTACAAGGATTTCAAAGCTGTGCTATACATCCTTATTTTCTATCTTCCTAGATATAGAATTTTCACTTTGGTGTAGAGATTCACGATCACCACTCTACTATAATAGTAATATAAATGACAACCATATAATTAAAAAATAATAATCATAAGTTGATCACCTAATCTGTGACAAGTATTTGACTTCATGCTTTTGCAAAGATTATTTTTGTTAAGTCCTTGTGAAATGAGTGTTACATATATTTACAAATAATGAAAACAAGGCTCAAAATGATTGTTCCTAACTCAAGGCTGATAGCTAGTAGATGGTATGTACCTCTCAGTCCAAATTCCAAGAGGTTGTATTGCCTCAAGGGACAATCTTCCCATCTCCTTTCTTGCAGATCATGAAATAAACTTCCAGCAAGGAAGTGACTTGTGTAAGATCAAATGAAGCTAATTTATAATCTCTGATGAATGAAATCCATGTACCAATGTCATGAATATTTGTTGTATACACTACACCAGGAAGAGAAAGCAAACTCCACTGAACCAGTGTTTCAAAATGTATCTTAAAATCTTCTTTGTTATATTACTAAAATACAGAAATATTTCTCCCAAAAAACAAACTGATATATACCCATTATCCCATCCCTATTTTAGGATTGCTATAAAGAGGAATTATAGGAAATATAAAATAGGAAAGGGTTACTGATTTTCTGTCATACACAGATGTTCCCACTGGAAGCCAGGTGCTGGGGATTGTACATGTGAAGCCTACTTAGTATTCTTTACAGCATCTATACAGACAACAGGTGGGACTGGTACACAGAGCTGCTAAGTTAGTATTTGTTTGAAGAAAAACTTGTCTTTTCTTTTTTGTTGTCTCTGTAAACTAATCTCCAAGTTAATTCTTAATATTTCTGCTGCATTCTGTTTGCCAGAGCAAGTTAATTAGGTGCAGCCCATACTCAGGGTGGGGCTTATACACAGATGTGAACAGGGATTCTGACAGTCCAGCTTAGAAGCTGCCCGCTCCAATGATAATCTCACTTCTCATGTGGCCATTTCAAATTTATTTTGGTCTGTATTCATCTTTTGCCATATGTAAACTTGCATGTATCTCTGTCCTAAGGGGACATAGATCAAAGATTGACCTGCTAACCTGAACAGTGAATCATGTCATTGATGAACCCATCTATTGTAATCACTGTGATATTTTTCTTGATGTGTGGAGTTTCACTTCAGATATTCCTCATCCTGGATGTGACATACCCACTTTCCTTTTGCAAATGCATAGGAGGATATGTTATAAAACACATTTTCTCATCTTATTTCACATTCTCCTAAGTTTTAACTGGGTCACTAATTTACTTTTACTGGGTCAATAGGTTCTCTACTTTAGGTGAGTTATATTATCCTATATAATAAATATGGGATATGCAAATCGACAGTAACTACATGACAAAGATGACGGTGCCCACAGCCAATAAGGAGGGAATATGCAAATTGATGTGACAAGACGAGAGGCAGAAGGCACCTCTAGCTGGAGAGAAGGTAGAAAGGCATCTCTAGCTGGAGCAAAGGATGTGCAGGTAGCCAGGGGAAGGAAGGCTTATTCTTGCATGAATCTTTGTGCATCAGGCTTCTAGTTTAACAGAACCAGAAATTACTGTTAGAGATACAGATTCCTATAAGATCTCTATCCAAAATTCCCTTTTAATAGAAAGATCTCTTTAAAGATCATGATTTTCTGATACTTTCAAAATAATCTTATTTTAAAGGTAGCTGAGCTTAGTGGATGTGAGCTCAGTTTCTGTAGAACTACACAACTGTGGATAAGTTACAGTCACCCATGCCTCAGTTTCCTCATTTATACAATGGGAAACAAAACAATGCCTTCCTCATTAGGGATATTGTAGGTATTAAATGACTTAATAGTTGGAGACTACTCAGAACAATGCCTGTCTCTTAGTGAGTACTTTATAAGTGTTTGTTAAATAAAATAAATGGCTTTGCAGAAAGGATTTAACATTTTCTTGGCAGATGTGCTTGGTGTACTTAATATTATTTCAGTGGCTCTTATGAATCTTAATGAATTCTGGTATCCCCAGGAGTAACCACTTAGAATAAATAATTTGTCCTTCCTTTGTATATCAACCAACACTGTCTATGTTCCCCCCTCAGGGACAGGGACAGTACCTTTCTTCACCCTTTACATCCTGGGTTTCACATTGTGCCTAACACATGGAAGGCATTACATGAACAGTTGCTTAATTAATTTCATATTGTTTGAGGGTGACAATTTGCAAGAAAAAAAAGGAGAGATTGTCCTTTAAATAGAGTTTGTTTTGGCCACAGTTGCCTGCCCCTTAGCAAAGCTAGGTATCTTCCTGTTCCATTACATAACCCAGCCAATTAATCAACACTCCAATGACTCCCAAGACGGACCTTCATTCTGTCTACTTATTAACTTTCATTATGTGCAATCACTACAGTGTAATTGTGAACAGGATGGATTATGCTGTAAACTTTTTTCCTATTACACCATTCCTTCACAAATCCCCTTATTAAAGTGTACCAAGGGTGATATATTATGTTAAGAAGGTTTAAAACATAAGGTGACAATGACCTTCCCTTTAATTAACTATGATGGAAACAAAGGTGAGAACAATGATGATGAAGCTGGGCAGAAAACCATAAATCATCCTCCACACTGGAAGGCAGGACACAGCTACAAAAATAACCTTGTGATTCACAGGTTAAGTGCGTGCTCCAATGTGTGGCTCACCACTATTTATTTACTCGTAACTCACTGTATTGTGGGCACAAGAGGATGCTCAAGAACCTGGAATTGAAAGCTAGCTGCTGCCTGCTGAGGTCAAATTTCAGAACTCCCTAGGTTGTTTTGCTTAAAAATATCAAAATTACCAAGTATTAATCTGGTAATAAAGTAGATAAAGAAAACATTGTTTTAATTATTATTGTTGAGACATAAATTACACACAGTAAAATATACCAATCTTAGTGTTTAGAGTTAATGAGTTTTGAAAATTAGATACATTTAAGTAATTGTCACCAAAATAAGACACATGATTTTTTCATCACCCAGAATTCTCTGGTGCCCTTTACATCAATTTCTTTATTCTGGTATCATTATTTTGACTTTTACTAATAGATGTTTGTTTTGATCATTACTTGATTTCATATAAATTGAATCACACAGTATTCATTTTGTTACTATGTAAAAGCTTTTCTTCCTGTAGGGCACATTATAGTTTAATTTCTGAATAAGTTTTTTCTCTTCTTTTTTTCCTCCTCCTCCTCTTCTCCTGCTTTTTTTTTTCCTGGAGAGGGAATACAGCCTGGGATCCATGTCCTGGGCTCATTTGCTTTCCTCAAAGCTCTGTTCATGCTCACCTTGGTGTTGAGAATGGCCTGCCTTCGTAACTATAAATTCAGTCTTGGTCATCTGTCTACTTGTGAACTCGGACCCCACACAATTTATCAGAGGAATCTATCCAGAGTAACTTCATTGAATGTCTCACCTTCCTGCCCCTACCCACCATCCTCCATCCTGCATGAACAGTGACAAGTTTATCTTAACTGAATATGCATCTCCATTCTTAGGCAAGGAGATTTCTTTCATTAATGTGTTGGGAATGAGTTAGAGTTTTTCATAATACTAATAGGCTAATAAAAAAATGCAAGGGTCTTATCCTAAATATTGGGTCTTGCTTCCTTAAAGTAATTCAGCATGAAGTGAAATATGATTCTAGAGGAGATGGACTTCAGGTATCATACAAATCTAAAAAAGATTACAATAACTATGGACCGAATATTTGTGTTCTCTCAAAATCCAAATGTTGAAGTTCTAGCCTCTAATATGATGGTATTTAGATGTGGGGCCTTTTGGAGGTGATTAGGTTTAAATGAGATCAGGAGGGCAGGACCCCCTAGATGGGTTAGTGCCCTTATAAAAGGAAGGGAGTCAGATCTCTTTCTCCTGGAGCACTTACCATATGAGGTCACAGGAAGAAGGCAACAGTCACCAAGCTAGAAAACAGGCCCTCTCTAGACACAGAATCTGCTGGCATCTTGATCTTAAACTTCCAGTCTATAGAATTGTGACTATATATATATATATATATATATATATATATATATATATATATCTTGTTTAAGCCCCTAGTCTGCTGTATTTTCCAAGTTGACTAACAGCATCTGTTTGAAGAAACTGGATGGTTTAGGGACCAGGTAATATGAAACTTTGCCTTCATCTCTTAGTTATTAGGATTGATCTGGTATAAAAATTGGAAGTCCAATAATTAATGACCTATAAGAGCAGCCATTTTTCAACTATTATTTGATGGGCATTTCCCATATACAATGGGCTGGCAATGGGCATGATGAGAATTTCTGGGTGGCAGGATGGGGATGAAACCTTTCAACGTTCTGCTTTCATTTGCCAGGTTTGGGCATGGAGATCCCTTATAGATTAAAAAAAAATCTTCCTGGAAAACTATTGTCTTCATGGGCACAATCAATGCACTGTATCAGTCTTGCAGAGTTAGCTACAATTTATGCTGAGTGAGTAGTTAAAAAAAAGCTGATTTAATTATATTTTCTATCAATGTACATTCAGAGGATGGGTGCTAACAAATTTATATTTTTATAAGGCTATTTCTTTGTTAGTATTGTCTAGATCCTACTTATTTTTGCTTTGATTTGAAAAATGATTGTATTATGTGGTATGTGCATGTGTGCATATGTGTATGTGCATAGGCAAGAGAAAATGAGAGGAATAAAGAGTAGTCTTTTACCTTGGAATAACAATTCTGTGTCTTAAGTGCAAAAGCCCATACTCCCTAAATATGCACACAAAGACATTAGACTATTGAAATATATATATTATTCAAGGCCATGGCTGGCTTGTAAAAGGTGAATGAAGCCACTGTAAAAAGTGATTGTGCCTCCGTGAGAGTCCACACCTCATTTCTCTCACTTATGGTGGTAACACTGCTAGCTCTCTCCTCTCTGGTGTCAGCACCCAGCAGAGGGGCACTCCTCAAACCCATTGCTTCCTGAAACCATAGTGAGTCCTCAGCAGTCTAATATAAACGAGTGGACAGGTGAATTGAATGAATACCACGTTTGTATTAGGAAAATGGCTCAAAGTAAAAGCTAAAGCACATTGAGGTGACTTAGCATGTTATATTAGGGAGTCAAATGATTTCAAATGGTCAATACGATTTTAACTAGTAATGATAACATGTCTAACCATTTTCCTGAGATTTGAATCTCTAAATTAGGTAGCATGTCATAAATTAGCATTAACTTTTAAAATTTTTCAGGTAATCATGATGGTAAATTTTGGATAATTAAAAAATGTATTTATATATATATTTTTATTTATGACAATAAAAACAAACAATTGAGTGGAGAAGACCTGGAAATGGGATGTGAGAGAGGGGGATAGTGTCAATGGGGGGTTGGGGGAAAGGGGACTTCTGTAATACTTTCAACAATAAAAATCCTATATAATAAAAGTCTAATATGTTAAGTGTCCAGCTGTCCAGTTGGCTGTTAAACCAATCAAAGTGTAATATGCTAATGATATGCTAGGGTCACTCAACTGCTTGCTATGACAGGCCCTGACCACCAGGGGCAAACACTCCCACTGCTAGTTTAGCTTGCTACTGGGGTTCAGCTGATCAGGACTGAGTGAGGTAGGCCAGACATGCTCTGGATCCCTCCTGCAGTTCCTCCCCAGGTGGCCAACCTCCTGCATCCCTCCATGGCCCCCATGTGCACAGGTGGGGTCCCAAGGCCTGGCCTGTGCCCTCTCACAATCCAGGACCCTTTGGGGGATGTGAGAGAGCCAGTTTTGACCCAACAGTGGAACGACCAGTCACTATGACATGCACTGACCACCAGGGGCAGACACAATGCAGGAGCTGCCCCCTGGTGGTCAGTGCACCTCTGCCACTGATCAACCAGAAAACGGGCTTACGGCTGGTGAGCGCATCGGCAGAGGTGGGAGCCTCTCCCACCCCTATGGCAGAGGTAAGGATGTATGACTGCCTCTCCCTGAGGGGAGCCAGTCTAAACCATCAGTTGAACATCTCCCAAGGGCTCCTGGACTACGAGTGGGTGCAGGCTGGGCCGAGGGACCCCTTCCTGAGTGCACAGATTTCATGCACCAGGACTCTAGTTATATATATTTGTATATATAAATATAGTAAATATATTTATTTAAGATATATATGTGTGTGTATTCTACTTCATGAACACGAGTGTTTACATATAGCTAAAACTTTTATGTTGTGTGTTTCAATCCACATGTTTGAAAGTTAAAACCAAACTGTTTTCCATGCCAACACCCCATACTAGTCCCAGAATTAAAAGATAGCCTTATTTAGGTATATTCCTTAGAAGTAAATAGAGTTAATTCAAGGAGGCATCCAAAGCATTAAGGTTTCACACAATGCCCTGTTACTTCCTGGCCTGGACTGGCAAACCCTCCCAAAGCCTGGCACTTTCAAACAGGAAGGAGCTGGTTTGTGGAGGGGAACATGGAAAAGTCAAATTGATTTGGCAGAATGTGTGGGGAGGTGAGGTGGGGAAGGAGGTTAAGTTTATTACTATTTTAATATTTTCCCATGCTTTTGCTAACAAGGCATGACAAATGAAGTCACCTTTAATGCTCCATGCACTAATAACACCATAAAATAACTCACTTTAATTGTTACCTCCGGCCGGTCATCAAGTCAACTAATGAAGAGAAACTTGTGACAGGTTTCACCTGGGCAGTGTTTATGGGAGGGTTTCCGCAGATTTCTGCCTGCCTGTACTGACATGGCTATTTTACAGCAGGGAACTATGGGAGTGTCTTTCAGAGCCTGGTGCTCACCCCTCTGTGCAGGGCTGTGCTGATACTTCCCCCTCGGAGGGAGTAGAGGGAGCTGTTGGACCACTGCAGACCACTCTTGTACAAAAGGGGCATTTCCAAATTTTACACCTATGGTCACTATGCTAAATCACCCTTTCTACTAACAGTTTTTCTCTTCTCTTTATCATCTTTTATAAATTTCTGGCAGAAGTTTGACAGAACAGCTCCCACTTAATATTTCAGATTGGAGTTATGGATTATATTGATGGTCTTCACAGAATGAAAAGAGAAATAAAAAACGGCATCAAGTGAAGAGAAACATTTTGGTCAAATCACTAATAATGCCATTGTTTAGATGCATGAATCCTTTATTCAGTATCTGCTCGAATTTCTGAACTCTATTCAATAATGTTTAGATGCTCGGATAATTCAAATAGTGGTTTAGGAGCTCTCTAATGCAAAATATCAAATCTTACTTCAGAATCAGTATCTCGTGAAAAAATGCAAATAGTTAGCATCATTCTCTTTTGTTCTCTGCTTTTTGAAGACAATAAACTATTGACTACCCAATTTCAGTAGAAATTTAATGATCATGATTAACCTTTTCTTCATTAACATCTAATGAAACAATGAAGAATTGAATCCACTTATCAGGCTTCAGAGGAGAACATCAAAGCTCTAAACTGTGCATGAGAGGTGGCTCCTGCTCCTTTATTATCCTCACAGGCAGCAGCTTTAGCATCAACGTGATCATCCAACCAAACAGACATCATCACTTCTCATCAGAGTTGCATTTTCTCAACTTGTTGAACGTGAACCAAAGGAATCTCTGTCAAGATGAATAGTGATTTGCATAAAGAAAACAAAAGAGGGTCTCAAGCGAAGGAAAATAGCAACAATAAACTCTCACTGGGCCCTTGGTCAACTGAGTGTGATTACCTTCACACAGCAAAGATAAGGAAGCAAAATTTAACCCTCAAAGTGGAAAATCCTAAATCTGTTTGTTTTGGTCCAAGTCTCCTGCACTGTGGGGCTCCGTCTGCAGACTTTTCCCAGCATGCTTCTGAGGAACAGTCTTGGCTCTTTCTGAGGGACATTAATTATTTTAGGTCACTGGGATTCCCATCGAGTACGCTGTGGTAGTTATTAAAATTCACTACCAGGAAGTAACATGAGTCTGGTCTTTAAAAGAAGATTGATGGTAATAATTACAGTGTTAAGATACTTGAATATGGAAAACAATTATTTTAGGAGACAAAGAAGAAATCTGAAAGCCATGCAGCTAATTTATAGATTTCTAGACTTTCATAGTTTTAAACTAATATTTGAAAATCAGATGAACTAAATAAAAAATACTTTAACTCAGAGGAACCAATTCTCCAGAGTTCCCTTTCCTTCTGAGGTTAATATGCAAAACACGATATACACACATGAGAGAGTGTGCAATGTTAAGCCATTTTTAAATTTCAAAGAAAAAAGAGAGAGAAAGAGAAAATATATCTCTTGTCAAGAATTACTTAGTTAATGCATTTGTGGGTTATTTCATGATGTATTAGTCAATTCTGAAATTACCCATGCAAAGGAAGAGAGTCTGAGCATTATATTAGGTAATATTTGTTTTTTCTAAACTTAAGCAAGTTAAAGGTAAAAAGTAGACTGTATTTAGATAGCCAAGTTACTTTAGTTTTCATTAGAAATGTACTTATTCTACCTTCCATTTGGAAGAAACTAATCTGTGACGATCATTTATTTTTATTGAGAAGTAGAATTGTCTATATGCTTCTGTAGATTGCCTATTGGGGGTTACATTTGTTCAGGCTGAACACAGTCCTGGCTATGGAATCATTCTTCTTATGTAAAATGTTGAGGTTTAAATAGTGAATGCTTAATGATAAACATATCTTTATTTTGGTTTTGTTAATTTTAGTCATATCGAAGGTCAGAAATAAATATAGGACTGCCTTTTTGTCTTTGGAGACTGTTAATTGCAGGTGTTAGTGATTGGAATAAAAATAATCAGATATAATGATATTGTAATAAACATGCTGTATCATATTCTCACATTAGCGGTTGGTATTCTACTTTTGGATGCAATGGGAACAATGGATAGCCTGGTGTGCTTTGTGTATCATTTCCCCCGACGTGATGAACTATCAGGAACCTACTTAGCACAGTAGTTAGTAGATGCAGGGACAGTGTCAGTGGCACAGCCCAGCAGGCTCTCCCACAAGGATTTTTCTAAAAAAAACTATCTTAAAGAATTGCAGCAAATGTAGTTCTGCTAGGAAAAAGCAGTTGGCATTTTTTTTTCAGAGTTTAGAGACAGCATGCATAAAGGGAATACTGCAAATGATGGCTTTACTTAATAGTGTATTTCATTTTTAATTGCTGAATATATTTTTCCAGTGAGAATGCAAAGAACATAATTTGCAATGCTTACATAAAAACTCCTTATGCCCAAGGATAAACTGTACTATAGAGAAATAAAGAAGTTAATAGGTCATTATCTTTATTAACTTTACAGAGAGTGGAGTTTGTAAGATTGTTTTTGGGGATTGCCTAAATTACACAGCAGATTCTATCATCTTCTCAAGAGGACATGGGGAGAAATCTTGAGGATGTGAAAAATCAGGGAGAAACAATTCCAATATTACTGATGACACTTTTATTTTCTCCTCTTTATATGAAGAGATGAGGAAGGTTTGTTCTTTCAACTGAAAAGATGGAAGACAATGACCCAAACTAGTGTGTGTGTGTGTGTGTGTGTGTGTGTGAACATTGTATACATAAATGTGGATAAATGTGCAACAATTTCCTCCTATAAAAATTTAGAAATGTATGTGTAATGTGTAATCCGGTTGCTTTGCTAGCAGTAAAGGGGGGGATGTTAGAGTACAGTTTCTTCTTACTGTGATTTATTCTTTTGAAAATGCAACTGTGATAAAAGGCTAATCAGAAATGTGTTGCTTTGTATACAATGAGATAATGAATTCCTATTATAAGGAACGATAATTGAAAAGTGGTATACCATCTTGCTCATCGGGCTTCCTCTATAAATGCAAGATGCTCTGTAATTTCTAACAGGTTTTGAGTGCATGTGTTTGTGTGTGTGTGAGCCATCCACTAAATCGTTTTTAGTTTTCAGGTAATTCTTTGACTCTTTTTTTTTTCTTTCCCGGCAGGTGGAAATTGTGTAGCAAAGTGCATGGACTGAAATAAATCTGATATGTGGCAAGAGATTATAATGAGACACTAATGAGGGCCTGGAGTCCAAAGAAAGAATGTCACCTGGAAATTGTGATCAGGGTGAGGGAGCTAATGAGAAATCAGTGCGGTACACAGGCCCAGTGGTCCCCTCGGTGCCCGCCTGTCCTCTGCCCCCTCCTTGCTGATTCCCACAGGGCAGCTCCAGGGAAGGAAGAAAGGAGATGTCCAGCGAAAACGGTGTGAACCGCAGGGTGTACAGGCTGCAGGCGGGAGCGTGCCCCACCCCCACCCTGACCCCCATCTCCACCCCCACAGTAAAGCAGCACAAGCCAGACAGACTTCATCTCCACGGGATGCGGTGCAGGCATTTTAAAAATTAGCTTCTTAAACCTTTGTGGCTCTTACACTCTAATGTCCTTATACTGCTATCCTTAAAACTAGTGCAGACTTTTTAGCTTTCAAAAAATCACACTTTAACTATACTTGCTTATTGGGTAGATTAAAATTTCTTAGTGGTCTAAGATATCCATCAGCACTGAAAATGTTCCTTTACCTACTTATTTTAGTAGATCCTGTGAATCCGTGTTTAATTTCTCCTGTTGAAAATGGAGCACTTCTCTGAGCAACCATTAAGACAAAAGCATTTCATTCCAGAGAGGCATGGTTTTCCTCATTCCATGCTCTGCTGTTCATTTGAAAGTAATCACTCCTTTATTTAAAGGATTACATTGCATCAATTGGTAACTTAAAAGATTACACCATTGAATGGAGGAAGGAAACATGAAATCCCAAGGCCATGTAAAAAATACATTTATTCTCTCGTTTCTTCTTTCAGTGTCTCCTTCAAGTGTCACCAACATTACACTGTGTCAATGAACATATGCTCCTGGTAGTTAAAACAAGATTGTGTTTTGTGACATTGGTTAGCCTGGCTAGTGCTCGCATTTGAATCGTCCTGAGTGACTGCCCCCCTTCCAGCAAGCACAAGAAAGGCCAGGCCCGCTTCACCCCGATTCAATGAGTCCCTCTCACAGTCATTCCCAGTTGAGAACGCTCAGTTCTCCCTCCATTGTCCTCCTGACAAATGGTGAATGTCCTCCATTTGCCATGTCTGACCTTGACTAATTATGCACAATTGGTGCAGCTGTCCCTTGCTTTACCAAGTGCTGTAACCCCAGAACACGCAAGCAACTTCTGGCCGCCACCATAGAACTTCGATTTGAGAACTTCATCACTGGGAACAATGCCGGCTCTTTGTGCTCACTTTCAGGTCGGCGACGCCCTCTGTCCCCATATGTTGACAAATAATTTATATTCATACTGTGCTTTGTCCTTACATTTTTAAGCCGACTATATTAAAGCAGGTTAGGAAAGTTTTTTGAAAGCAATCTATCAAAATATCTCTGCTAAAATGTGAAAGAAAAAACAAGACTGATAGAGAAGATACACAAAACACACTTGATGTTATTAGTATTTGTTTTTTTCTGGTCATATTTTATGATTCACTGTGCATTTTGCATGAGTGATTTTAAGTAGGTATTTTTAACCATAGGTCGAGTGATCACAAACAAAGGTTGCCTCAGTCATTAATGCTTACCTATAGGCTTTGCAGAAACAGAATGGAGGTGTTTACTTGTTTATTTTATTATATAAAAATAAATGCCAATTATTGTTTTATTGATTAAAATGCAAAAAATATTTTAATTCTGTGAGCATGTTTCTAACAAAAGAACCATTTGGAGGATATTGTATTGTAGAGTGTCTTTTCTTTCACATTGTTATCTTCTGAGTGTTTCTCTACATTAAGCATGTTATAGCCGTCAGTTTTTAAATAAGACAATTTTTAAGGAAAAGTGGAAGCTTTAAAAAGTTTCTTGTGAAAAGAAACTAATGGGGGAAAGTTGGTGTTTAAAAATATGAAATTCAAACAATAAATATTTGGAATATAAAAATATAAAACATAAGAAGTATATAAATAACTAATATGATATTTTAAAACTCAATGCATAGCTTATTATGAAATAAACTAGGTATTGTAAGTTGACTGAGGATACTTTCTTTATAGGGCTGAGAAGGATCCTATATCATGTTCTAATCAAGACACCATTTCCATACCACCTTCTGTTCTGAAGGTCTAACATAACATCCTTTAGCAAGCACATATGGCTATGTCTATATTTGCATATTTATATATGCAGGTGAAGCCCAAGGTATTTTCTATACAAAATGTATATTCACTGCAGCTCTGGCTGCCACATGTGCCAAAAGCAAGCTTCCCCTGTAGATACAATATAGAAGCAATTTTTAATCCTTATGCTTTTCCCTGGAAGAACACAGAAGGAAAGATTTAAAAGTACAAATTTTTTTAAAAAGGCATTTTTAAATGAAAATGTTTTAAAGGAATTATATCTTCAATTTCAAATAAGATTGAACAATGAAATAGAAGTCTGGGATTCCAAAGAAAGTGGGGAACTTTTCATTTCTTATATTTTAATATATTATTGATTGTAATTGGTTTCCTTTTGTATAGAACCATGAAATAAAGTGAACTCCTTTACAGTATATCTATGCATGATATTAAGGAAAAAATAATTGCCACTACTCAAAAAGAAGAAGGAAGAATATAGCACGGGAAAAAAAATACTCAACTTTGTTGAAACAATAAAGTGTTCTTTAAGACTTTTATCATCAAATCACACAAACTTAAAATAAAAATTGCAAATTAGACATACTAAAAATCCTGCCAAAGCATTTATTAACTAGCATATTTCAGGAAGTATTAAAACACCTTTTTCCCAAACCTGTCCACAGGGTAGACCTTTCACAGATGAGGTCAGAGTGCCCATGACTAGACCTGTCTGGTTGATCAGAAGCCTTATTTAGGCTCTGTTGGGTTCGTTGTTGGTAGTGGTGTTATCTGTTTTATTTTGTTTTAACAAGAAAAGATTAACAATTTTTTAATTTTAATTTTTTGCTAGTCAGAAGTGACATGCACTGGTTTCAATTGTATAGATGCAATAATCCCTGGAAACATTGTTACTTCTGTTGTACATTGAGCTCTATGTTATATATTATTGACTTTGTACCAGCACCCCTGTCGAAAGATCAACTTGGTGTTTTCTCCCTGCTTAGAACAATGTTTGATTAAGAACCATGTCTGGCCTGGCCAGTGTCTCTCAGTGGTTGAACATCAACCTATGAACCAGGAGGTCAGGGTTTGATTTCTGGTCAGGGCACATGCAAGGGTTGTGAGCTCAATCCCCAGTAGAGGATGTGCAGGAGATAGCCACTGGATGATTCTCATCATTGATTTTTTTTTCTCTCCTACCCCCTTCCTCTCTCTGAAATAAATAAAAGCATATTTAAAAAGAACACACATGTCTGCCCTGATGTCATCCAAGACATGAAAGAATGCAAGTTTCTTCTTAGCTGCATGAGATACACACTGTGTCTCCTCTACAATGTAAGAGTCTTGGTTATCACAAACCTCTGATATCTTCTGAGAGAAGACTCTAATGCCAATGCCTCATTCTAAAGTGAAATAATGACAAAGATAATTCTGAAGGCTGGTCACAATAACATGTGTTTGAGATCATATAAATATAATCGCATGAGAAAACAAAGAAGTTCTGGGCAAAATTTTCAGGTTTTTTTTCTTATATCATAATCTGACATTTCTTATTTTAGTGTATTATAGGGATCCCCATTTGAAATACATGCTTGCAGTGAAAAATGGTGCACCTCCTCCAAAAGCTATAAGAAACTGAAATTAAACATTTATAAAATTCTCCACTTACTCAGTTTTTGTATTATAAATAACCTGAAACAATCTTAAAGGGAAAAATAGAAAAAAAAAAAGGACGACTTGCTTGTCAAAAACTAATTTCTGTCCATGGCTTGAAACCTTTGTAAACCTTGAAATAATAACCATACACAGGTGTATATTTAAAAAGAAGCCACATTTTCTAAGAAGTGTATAATCCAAAATGCTCAACTTTAAGTGATTAAAAAATATTTCACATGTAAAATAATGTGTTTACATATGACAGTTATTTTCTACAATTATTGCTTAGTATTTTCCACCATGGAAAAAAATGGAAAATATTGCATAAATAGAAATTAGAGCTGCCTGATTGCTAGAGCTGGGAAGGCACCAACCAGCAAAGACAGCGGGTGGGGATGAGGATCACTTAACAAGAGACTTTTTAAAAAATATATTTTATTGATTTTTTACAGAGAAAAAGGGAGAGGGATAGAGATTTAGAAACATTGATAAGAGAGAAACATCTATCAGCTTTCTCCTGCACACCTCCCCTTGAGGATGTGCCCACAACCCAGGTACATGCTCTTGACTGGAATAGAACTTGGGACCTTTCAATCAAACTGGTTGGGCAGTGGTCGGCAAACTGCAGCTACTGAGCCACATGGGGCTCTTTGGCCCTTGAGTGTGGCTCTTCCACAAAATACCATGTGCGGGTGCGCATGTACAGTGCAATTGAAATTTCGTGGCCCATGTGCAGAAATTGTTTTTCAGCTCTCAAAGAAATTTCAATCATTGTATTGTTGATATTTGTCTCTGTTGACTAATGAGTTTGCCGACCACTGGGTTAGGGCAACAAGAGACTTTTAAAGATGAGTTAAGGAGACTGTTCTAGTAGATGACAAATTCAATGGACTAAGGGCATGCTAAGTCCATTTCCAGTTCAAATAAAAGAAAGCTAATGCTGATGTGTTTAGTTGAATGATGTTTGAGTAATCTACTTTCACATCTGCAATTTCTCAGACTGGAAAACAATTTTATCAGAGTCTGTGTTTGGGGAAACCACAAATAAAACCAGCAGCAGTTTACAGAAGACTTTATCTAGGAGCAGAAAGGGAAGAGGGCCACTGCCTGTGGAGGAAGCCCATTGCCCCGGAGAGAAGTGACTGCTCCTTTTCACAGGGTGAGTGATTTACCGTGTCTCTCAAGTGTATCCCTCAGACACTTTTGACTTCAGTTGGAATAGACTTCTTTCCATTTTGTATCTTCTCAACATCCCACTGAGATTCTCCATACACCTCGAACTCTCCAGTGCATCTTCCTTTCTTGACTGGTCTGTTACACAAGCCTAGGATCCTTGAGGGCAGCTTTCATGTGTAACTCTCTCTAGCTCACACTCAGTGCTTGGTACCATGCAAATAGGATGAAGATTGAGTAAATGGGCAAACTAAATATGGATGGAAGTGTTTATATTTCTATGTCAGTGTTCACACTCTGGTTAATTAGCACAATACAGTCAAAGAGATTACCTAAACAGTTTCCTATTTAAAGTGCAAATCAACAAATTAATCTTCAGAAGAAAGAATCCTTTTGAATTATTACCTTCAATTTTAATTGTTTTTAATCCTCTTCTGAGGATGTGTGTTCTTTGATTCGAAAGATAAAGGTAGGGAAAGAGAAAGTGAGGGAGAAAGATTGACATCAATATGAGAGAGAAACATTGCCTCCTATACATGCCCCACCAGGGTTCCAACCTGGGAATGCTCCAACCGCCTGAGCTACCTGGCCAGGGCCTTAAATTTTAATATTTAAAGTTTTTGAGTTAAAGTAATGTATTTCTCATAGAAAAAAATACAGCCATTATTACCATGCATTTTTCAGGATTTTGAGAGGGGGACAAAATATAAAATAAGCTGAAAGCAACAGCAGATCTTGGTTCATTCATCTGTAAAATGAAAACAACAGTGCTTTCCTCTAAGGATTGTTCTGAGTATTAATATTTGATAACTTTTTAGTGTAATACATGGCACAAGAGTAGTGTTTAAAAAAAATAAGAAACCATAAAATCTCTAAATTGCTCAAGAATAAATCTTTCTGTCAGATTCATGTAGAATTGGAGATTTAACAGAGAAGGGAATTGCCACCAAGCTGCCTTTGACTCAGGAAATCTGAACCTCAGCTGAGACTCTCGGAGCTCAGAATGCCCTGGAACATTGACAGCTGGGCCAACAATGGTTCACCAGACTCCCTCCTAGATGGCACCAATTCCTGTCTCCAGGCCTCTCCCTCTGGAACACCTCTTCCCAAATTCCAGCCTAGTCTTTCCAACTAGCTCATTATTTGGGAACCAAAATTGCTTCCTTAAGCCAGAAAGATGAGTATTAGGTATGCGCACTGCATCACTCAAGGCATAGACAGCCATGGGACTACCTCTGGAGAACCTACATCCTTATCCTCAAGGAAAGTAGACTATCTTTCTGTTCAGCACCTGCCCACAGACCCCAGAATCTGGCCTTGCTTAAATTGCACAAGCACTCCTTCTGCTTTACTGAAGCTGATGTTCTTGCTACAGGCTGTAGCAAGTAGGACAATTAAATATGCTTTCCTTTGAATTTTACTAGAAAATATAGTTTGATTGTTTTCTATAATTAAACCAGATCAAAATAATACACTAAACCAAATAGCCTGTGCAAGAAATGATTGGGACATATTAAGGCTCTGTATCTTTCTTCTTAGCATCTTTTCCATCATCACATGGAATCTAGAAAGAATAAATAAATAAATGAACACATGAATGAATCCTATAAGTATCTTTATTGGTAAACATTGTTATTTCTGTGAAAGTAGTCACTATCCCCCCAGCCCCCCAAATCAAATACCTGTTAAGGGATGTCAGCAAATGGTGTATTTTAACATAGAATTTTCACATTTAAAAATGCTACAGGCTTTCTCACTGATCCCCTTCTCTGGCTTATTTCCAGGCTTCTAGAGCCCAACCCAGTGCCTGGTGTCCCTCCATAGCCTGTGGGAACCCTACCCAATGTGGAGATGTGGTTTCCCAGGGTCTCAGGAGTTTACACGCTATTTCATATTGCTCCGGAGATTTAAATAACCTGTTCTCAGGCACTGAGAACACCCAAGTTAGGGAATGCATAGCCCTTTAAAGGAACTCACTTTCTGTGGCCACTCCAAGTTATATACCTAAATATCGTCCATGTGATCCCCTGCTGGACATACCACTTTGTTGCAATATCAGAAGCATAAGAGACTAACTTGCCAGGTTCTAAATTTTTCCAAGTTAGAAGTCATTCCCGGTCAAAATTATTCATGCAAATGCTTTTCTGGGATGCATCTGGTAAAATACTTTTGTTGGGGAGTGGGACTTAACCCAGGGCCTTAAGGTCGGTCACAAGAGGCCAAGAGAAGGTTTCCTGAAAAGCAGGCAAGAGTTCCACAGAGTAAGCATTGCCAAGGCCTCAAAATGGATGAGCACCATCTTATTGTTCCACTTCCTTTTCACTTGGAGCATCAAATGTCCTACAGCTGTGAACCTTGGCCTCCCTTAGTGAAAGCAAGGTGCACTCAGAACTGGAATGCACTGGTGTGTGTTAAGCCATCAGCCAGCCCTTAGGGACTGAGAGGAAGAGTTTGGCAGATAGCTCTGCCAATTTCCATGGTGTAAATACTACTCCCATCATGATCAATTTCAAACCTGCCCACCTGACATCACAGAACACAGGGTGGGGAGAGATGAACAGTAGCCACCATTGTACAGCATTTCTGGCATACAGAGGAAATCAACCTAATAACACAACCACAAAAAAGAGTTAAATGTATTAAAACAATTGAAATGTGATATGCATTTTATTACTTGTCTATTATAATTTATTAAATTGTAAGTCTATATAATTTATTTTTTTAACAATGTCTATATTCAACCACCATCTCATTGGTGCTGCCTGGTTCCAGCATACCTTTGGAAACTGACTTTTCTGTCATTATTCATTACACATAATGTTTTAATCAAAAATTCTCTCAAATTTAGCAAATAACTACAACCAAGGACTCTCAGCATGGTTTTATTGTTTTCCCTGCCCTCCTATAAATATACTGCTCTCTGCAGCCTGTACCCTGCTTTGTCTGTTATTCCACTGCCTTTTGAACATCCTACAGATTTATTTAGTTACTATTCTCCATTTAGTGTTTCCCTTCACTAGAATATAGGTGCCAGCAGGGCAGCAATTTCTATTCTTGGTCATTGAAGCAACACTGGTGCATGCAGTTGGGCACATAGTAGGCCCTCAATAAATACTTACAGATGAAATTGAGTTTCACCATTATTATCACTTTGACTTTTCTGCACTAGCAACATGAAGATAGGAAGTAATACAAATAACTGCTACTTCCCAAATATTATGAAACTTAAGGTCATTCACAGAGATGAGGGTAAAAGATGGTGGTCTTTCCATTTCAAAATACAATTAAAAAAAAATCTTGTGATCTTCAGTAAAGAAAGATGAAATCTTCTGACCCCAACCCTGACATAGTCATTTATTTCACATCTATGTACACACTCGAAACTAGTTATAGCTCCCATGGCTTCCTTGGGAGAAGGACCTGTCTAATGTTGTTGTATGTGCAGGCTATTGGAACAGAGTGCTTCTATTGGCATGCTGAGAGAAAGGCCAGGAGGAAAAAGGAGCTGGTGAGTGCCAGGGAGTTCCATGCTTAGATCCAGCCCCCAGCCCCCATTGAAGTTGGTACAATTTGTCTAGGACTGAGGGTTCCTGGAGGAGGGAGAAGCCTTATCCAGGGAGATGTCTGTCTGGATTTCACCAGTCACACTCAGCGTGAGATTAGGGAGTTGGCCTTTGAGAAGAAGGAATGGTGGTTTTAGGCAAACTTTAAATAAGCCAGCATCAGTTAAAGGTTCTCCGATGTGTTTCACTTTTCAGTTTCAGTCTAAATGAATGAATTACAAAGTTCTCAATCAAGCTTTATTTCCTGGTTCTTTCTGCATAGCCACTACTTTGGGTACCCTTTTCATGGGTATCTGGGGAAGAAATACTGCAAAAGACTGAAGCTGTGTATTAAGCACTTTGATTTGCATGAAGGCAGCTATCATTCCCTGTTCCTGCCTATTATTTTGATACAACTCTCAAAAGTTTTATTTTGACAGAAAAATCCACGTGCATGTGAACAAGCACTACATCACTTTGGAAAACGGGATCACATTTATTGCCGAGTGACCCTTTCCTGGACAGGCGTCCAAATTCTCTGGTCATTCTATCCTGTACATGGGGCATGAGGACAAATGAAAGAAAGCCTGGCACAGGGAGGTATGGCTACACTGCAGCTAGAAAATTAATCCTGGTTCCTAGAAAACTCACAGGCAGAAAAAGCCACACAAGGGTTAACGCAATTTCCATCCCTGTGAGTTTTGCTTGCCATTATTTTCTTTTTCTTTTCTCCCTTTTAACTGATTCGTAGCATAAAATCTTCCTGGACACCTAATTATCAAGCCTGCTCCCAGTCACAGCTGTCTGCTTGGAGAAGCCATTACATGCAGCAGTTGAAGCCTCCATAATTCCCCAAACTTCCCGGTTGTGAATATTAAGAAAAGATTTTTACATGTCATATGCAATTCGAAGGTGGAGTGAATGGCCTCCGAGATGACGAGCCCTGAATGCTTGTCCATCACTCCATTCACTGGTTACAGGTGGTCTCATTTTCCACTTTCAGATATCGGCCAGCTATGACAGCAGGCACTTAATTTGCATGTTCGACAGACAACAAACGGCCCCGTGCATGTCAAAATAGGTGGTGATGCGTGACAGTTTCTACACAATACTGTCTCCTCTTTGCGTGACCTTTGACCTCCCTGCATGTCTTTTTTTTTTCTACCATCAGAAAAAAAAATTATATATGCACTTCTCTGCTTTGGAATAAATTTGAT
Source organism: Lasiurus cinereus (assembly GCA_011751065.1). NCBI lineage: Eukaryota > Metazoa > Chordata > Mammalia > Chiroptera > Vespertilionidae > Lasiurus > Lasiurus cinereus. The sequence continues at coordinate 55,803,137 of JAAGEH010002531.1, read as the reverse complement.
ACCAAATTGTTACTTTCCTTTCTTCTCCCTCTTCCTCCTCCTCCTCTTTTTTCTCCTCCTTTTAAAGGGTGCTATGCATCCGGATTTTCATCCTAACTGCTACAAAACTCGGCCAGAGGAGCCTCATAAAATTTAAAAATAGAGAGGCTGTGCAGACGGGAAGCTGTCATGTCGAAACCCATTGTAGTTAAATTGCTTGGAACTTTTTAATAAATGTAACCTTTAAGAGAGAACTCTAATCAGGTTAATTTTTATTTAAGAAGATCATAAAATTAGAATATTTAAGGCTTTTCTTTAACTTGTGTTAATTAGATTTCTGTCCTTGAAACACTTTTAATATTAATATTTCACCACGGTTTAAAATTACTTTCTTTAATTGCAGGTCTGGCCAGCCTGTATTAAATACAACACTAGTTATTCCAATTTTCTGTAATGAGCCTCAGCCCCTCCCTTTTACTCGCCACAGAAACCTGCTAATGAGAACACAGCTCACAATTCTGCTTAAAAGGTTAAAAGAGTATGAACCTGAATGTGCCCTGGAGTGCTGTTGACATCAGAAAGTCACAGGACCTCTGCTTTTTTGGGGGAAATCCTAGGCAAAATACGCAGTGCCAAGATTTCAGCCAGAGTGACTCTGTGCTCTGTATGGGCTGGGGGCCTGACCCCAGCTCTCAGGGAGCCCACACCCTCCTTGTCTCACTAGAGAGGAGCATAATCCCCTCCCCAATCCTATTTTAGTGCTGGGTCTTGTTTTAATTAAGAATTAAAGCATGACAGCAGATAATCACTCCTCCAGGGTGTTATAAGGTTGAGCTGCAGCTGTGAGCCCAACACACAGGCGGGTGATTGCCTCATGATCACTACACTGCGGCCCCCAGCAAGGTGTGCGGGCACAGCGGCTGAAGGGCCTGAAGATAGGGTGCACAGGTGCCTCCCCCCTGGAATGAGCTCACACAGGCAGAGAGGAATCGGCAGAGAGAATGGCTTGGGATTCAATACCCCCTTTCTTGGACCAGGCCCTCGTTCTACAGATGCAGAAACTGAGGAGAGCAGTCACCAGAGCCCCAGGGTACTGAGGATAGCGGGTTGCCAGAGCCCTAGTGTGCTGATGTGCTGAGAGAGCAGCTCTCCAGGGCCCCAGGTGCTGATGGAGGCTGAGCCCAGCCTAAAGGCAATGCTCCCTCTCTGGCTCCAACATCCTCAATCTTTTTGGACTTGAGGATGCTAGTCAGGGAGGATGTGGGTCAATTTCAATACAACAGTTAAAGAACACATCATTTCCAAGAAGATAATGGCCAGTGTATTTTGCACATTTCCCTTGAAAAGTAAGTGGCTCTTTTCCCTCTTGGTTTCTGTGCCGCAGGTGATTCCAGAACTATTTAAGGATGAGTCCAGTCATAGGCCCCCCTGCCTTTATTTGTCACCCTGACCTACTGTGACACCTCTCCGTGTGCTCACGTATGTAATTGCACTGATCACTTAAAATCCCAGCCTTTAATTTGAAAAACCACAGCTGTGCTGGGTTCATGTGTGTAAGAGTGGAGAGTTTATGTGAGAGTCTGGGTGAGGAGTGGTGAAAGGGGTGTCTTTGCTGATGCACAGGTAGTCAGTCATCAGCCAATTTCTATGTTTAAAAATTTGCTTTTCACTTATACAAGTATAAGTTACATAATCTTTTAGAGTTAACTCTTTTGTATGTGTGCAGTATCATTCTTTTTAAAATTAAAAACTAGTCAAGGTAGTTTATTTATTAAAATGTTCTTTCCTTGTAGAGCTATATGACGCAACTGTCATATATCAATTTCTCATAATATGTGAACCTCAATCAGGCTTTCTGCTCTAATTATTTTACTTATTTATTTATTTTTTTCAGTAATACTACTTGCTTTGTAATAAGACTTGATAAGGTAAATGAAATTCCCTTATCTTATTCTTTAAAATGGCTTGGCTATGTGCAGTGCTTTATTCTTTGAAAATCAGCTGAACAATTTTAATGGTGAAAATGTTTTGGAATTTTAGTTGTAATTGTGGGAAACATAATCAGTGATCATTGACATTTATAAATTATATCTTTATATCAATTCATTTGGGCCTCTATCAAGCATTAGCATTTTCTTTCTTAAATTTTTACATCATCATTTGCTAGATTTATTTTCAGGGAGCTTAAACTTTGTTCTTATTGTAAATCTTGCTTACAATTAGACTTTCTAACTGTGCAAAAGTGACTAATAGAAATGTTCTTTATTTTTTTAATTTATTTTTTAATATATTTTATTGATTTTTTACAGAGAGGAAGGGAGAGGGATAGAGAGTTAAAAACATCAATGAAAGAGACATCGATCAGCTGCCTCTTGCATGCCCCCTACTGGGGATGTGCCCACAACCAAGGTACATGCCCTTAACCAGAATCAAACCTGGGACCTTTCAGTCCGCAGTCCAATGAGCAAAACTGGTTTCGGCTGTTCTTTATTTTTGTATATTTATTTTATATTCAGCAGTTTGAACTAAATCGCTCATTAGTTATAATAAACTAGAGGCCTGATGCATGAAATTCATGCAAGGGCCTTGACCCCAAGCCCCACCTGCAGCCTCTGCCATGGCCCCTGCCCACCATGGCTCTGTCTGGAAAAAAGGACATCCAGTCTAATTAGCATATCACACTTTTATTATTATAGATAACCTATAGATATGGACATTTTTTCTTTGCAGACCTAACATTGTCTTAATGAGGAATTTTTTTTCTTCTTTCTAATTTGCTTGATTTTATTATTTATTTATTTTTGTGTATGTGCAATTTTGAACGCAAGCAGGAAAAGCAAACATTACTGGCTCATTACTAATTTTAAAGAAAGAATGTTTAATATTCTACCATTAAGTATAACTGTTGTAGGTTTTTAGTGGATACTCAGTTATAGATTGAGACATATAACCTTTCTGGCTGGATATGTATTTATAATTTATAATCAAGGTGCTGAAATTTAATTTTTATCTGCATCTGTTAGGAAGAAAATATTGGGTTGAACACATGCTTTATTTTTGAACATGTGAATTAAAACATCTGCGATCCTCATGAAAGTTATTACGATATAATCTGTCAGGTAGAGAATTCAAACTTAATCTACTTTTTTAACATGGTTGCTCATCTGCTCTAATGTAAAAGGTTAAGTAGCAATCCATTATTATATCTCTCTCAATTTTCAAAGCCTCCTTTGTAAAATAGTAAACCTCTGAATGTATTGGTGTATCTCTGTACCTTTTTGTTTTTAGTTTCCCCCCCGCCAAATCATCTGTCTTTTTCATGCAACAATACCATGTTATAAAATTTTGTAGCTTTATAATGCCTCTTAATAACTGAGGGGCCACTTCACCCCTTTCTCCAAAATGTATAGTTATTTATGTTTTCATTTTACAAAGTTAAATCTAGTTGACATTTTTATGAAAATTGCAATAAAATAAGATTTTGGCTATTACTCAATAAGAATACAAAGGGTATTTTTATACAATTTATTTTGTGGACTTATGTTTTCATTTATCTCAGATAACTAACTAGAATTGCTTAATCATAAGGTAGGTCTATATTTATCTTTATAAGAAACCAGAGGCCCAGTGCATGAAATTCATTCATGGATAGTTTCCCTAGGCCTGGCCGGCAATCAGGGCCAATTTGTGGGGCAGCCAGTGGGGCAATAGGGGAGGGGGAGGCCCACTTGCATACACCTTGGCTGGCCTGGCACTGCCTACTCACCAGCCCCACCCTCTGTCACTGTCAACAGTCACTTCCCTCTGCAGGAGGTCACTGGCAGGGAGATCATGGTGGGAGTAGGGGCACTGGCAACCGCCTTGGCTGCCCTGAGGCCTATGAGCTGGGGCAGCTCCTGCATTGAGTGTCTGTCCCCTGGTGCCAGTTCACATCATAGCCACCGGTCTTTGTGCCATTCAGTCGATTTGCATATTAGGGTTTTATATCGATAGATGACCAAAACATTTTCTAAAATGCTTTTACCATTCTACATTTCACCAGCTAAGTATAAGAGTTCCAGTTTTCCCACATCTTCACCAACATCTGTTGCTGTAAGTTTTTTTTTTATTGTATCCATTCTAGTGGTTGCATGTCTCCATATTCTGGATGAAAGCCTGTTTGCTGAAAAGGGCCAGAAATGAGAGTCACATCTCAGGTATCTATAAACAGGATATTGGATAAGCAAAATGAGATCTATTCATAAAAATAGAATGACACTCAGCTTTAGAAACAAAGAGACTACCTATATATACAACAACAGTAAAGAACCTTATAAACATTTTCTTAAGCAAAAGGAGTACATATTGTCTGATTCCATTTATATGTAACACAAAAAAGGGCAGGGATAGTGAATCTTAACTCTGAAAACATGTCTGCAGAAATGGAGTTTTGTTTTGTTGTTAATCCTAACCTGAGGATATTTTTCCATTGATTTTTAGAAAAAGTGGGGAGGAGGACAGACAGAGTGAGAAATTGATGTGAGACAGACACATCCATTGGTTGCCTCTTGTATGGATCCTGACAAGAACTGGGAATCAAGCCTGCAATTGAGGTATGTGCTCTTGACTGACTGGAACCAAACCCAGGACCCTTCAATCCCTGGGCTAACATTTTTATCCTCTTAGCCAAAATGGCTAGGGCAAAATGGAATATTTCTTCCAGGGATGTGCCCATCCAGGATCCAGGACTCTGGTCCTAAGACATTACAGCAAAGAAAGACACTCATGCCTACGGATAGCCCACATGGTTGCCACAGACCACTGGTGCTATTCTTGCTTAGGAAGAAAATTTATTTTGTCTGTGGGAAAATGTATATGGCCTTTCTGGCTGGATATAGAATTCTAGTGTCTCTGATTCCACACTGGATATGGACACTGAGGATTATAAGAACAGCCTGACTTTTCTACTATAATGGTGACTTGATCATTGGGTTTGAATATCAAATAGATTTTTATGGGAAGTTTATCAAATGTGTTAGAATATGCATAGATGTTGCTTCTTTTATGGGATATTGTATGCCTTTTCAAGCTGAAGGTTGAGTTTTGTTGTATTTCTGGCAACTTCTTGGGAATGATACCTTTACAGAATTTGGTTGCTGTCGTTTGTTATTTCTTTTTTCTCTTTCTTTCTTTCTTTCTTTCTTTCTTTCTTTCTTTCTTTCTTTCT
>JAAGEH010002531.1:55755191-55797942 GCA_011751065.1 Lasiurus cinereus | reverse complement strand
TCTTTCTTTCTTTCTTTCTTTCTTTCTTTCTTTCTTTCTTTCTTTCTTGGATGGTTCCTCTTTTTTTCTTCTTTGCTATCTCTCTCCAATCTTTTAAAAACTTTTTGTCATTTCTAGTATTTTGATTGCTTTTAATTTTCACAATGTTTCTTTGTTTTCAACAATGATAATGTTATTCTTCTCTAAGATATTTTCCATTTGCTTTTCAATTGTTTGATAGGTTTATTTTTGTTTGTTTTGTTCATTATTTCTATTCTATGCTTCCTGGCTTTGGTTTTTTTTCACTTCCTTGTTGATCTACATATTTTGTGATTCCACTCATTTTTGTTAAGACAATTGTCTTATACTATTACAATTGATGTTGATGTTGTTAAATTCATGTTTTGTTTTGTTTTTGCTATAATTTGCTGTGATTAGGATTATAGTATGGAGAATAATGGTTTGTGTTTAAGTTCTTTGCCTCTTACAATCTTTACAATCTTGTAAGTTACTTAACTCTTCTGTTGTGAAAAAAAGACTGAGGAAGAGGGAGAGAAAGAGAAAGAGAGAGAGGGAGAGAAAGAGACAGAGAGAGAATCAAGTCCATACCAGGAATATGATGAGCATTGATAACATTTAGTGATAAATGTTTAGTGATCAGCTTTCCAGAAGGGGGGAAAATCAAATAAGTACCCTGATTTGTACCATTTGCTAGTTTTCATACTGTAAACCACTACCAGGACCATTTCAAGCCATCACTACAATGTCACTAAACTTGGAGTTGGGACGATATGTGAGTTACTGCTCTTGCAAGTGGTAAAGCTACCCCAGTACACCACTGGCTAAGAATTATATATGCCAAAAGTCAATATATCTGATCTAAATTTCCTTTGCCCAGTGGTGACATCTTGATGGTGGGAGATCTTTGCCTGACATTTGATGTCTTACCCACTCCTCCTTTTCTTCTCAGTGACTGGTATCTAGTATGATGACAGTTCCTCTTTACATATACTCAAATTTCATTTAGGCTAGTTTTCCTGTACTAATGCTATGCTGAGAAATATCTCTCAGGACCATGATTTTGAGTTATTCACGTAGTGGCACAGACATGTGCATGTACGAAAGCATTCTTCCACCCTTTCCCCTTCCCCAAGCCTGCATCAATGTGACATAGTTTTTCACCATGCAGATGAGCTCAGTTCATCCTCTCATCCATGCAAGGCAGCTACCTGCAAAACGATCAAGCCCTGTACTTCCATGTTTATTCCCATCTTCCATTTCCTAAAACCACATCAAGATGCAGTCACTGGTTCTCCTTCTAAATCCTTAGGTACACTTTCCCATTTAACAGAAAGAGAATTGTGGGATTTTCTCTGTAGAGTGCAAAGGACTTTGAATGGCCCTGTGCCAGCTGCCTGAGCTTTGCTGTCTCCAGTCCCACCCTCAGCACCTTCTGCAGCCTTTGCCTGCTCGGCACTTGGCATCCTTTTCCACATCCATGGTTCATGCTTGCAGATATCTCCCTAGTTCATCAAATATGGAGTTTGCATATGTATTTCCTGTGACCCTGTTGCTCTTGGGTATTTTCCCAGAAGAGTAGGAGAAACTGCTCTCTTTACTTTAAAGCAAGAATCTAAAGCAAGAAAGGACATTTTCCTAGTCCCACCTACCTTCTTCTCATCCTTCTGTCTCAGTCTCTCTCTGGACATTACCCCTTTGGTATTCTCTCTCTTCAACACCTTCATTCTCCCTCTTTCTTTCCTTTTATCCCATTGTAATGGTTTAACATATATCTGTCTTATCTACTAAAAGAAAAAAAAACTGAAGGCAGCAGAAGGGACAAAAAAATCACCTTCTCTCACCTGGTACACCTTTGTTTACATTGCTGTTATCATGGTGATTTTACTGTGAAATATGGAAAGTATAGGGAATAATGTAATGAACAGCATGCACTTTTCACCCATATATTTTCACTTTTATCCATAAGCAAAATTAGTTCATGATAATCTTTTTGAATGTTGTTATGTATCATTTCAGGTCATTGACCTTAAAATAATAGTTGAGTAGCTTTCTTTATTTTTTTTCCTAGATTTTGAATATTTTTTTTAATGAAATAGAGATTATTTTTCTTAGGTAGATTCAACATTTTTTTAACTGTAAAACTACCTGGGTGCAATTTTTGTGGTGAGAATTAGTGGGGCCAGAGAGAGTGGGAACATTATTTTTATTGATTTAATTTTTAATCATTGGAGTATACTGAATAATGATCCCTTAGAGAGCCACATCTTAGTCCTGGAACTTGTGAATATTGCCTTTTATAGCAAAAGGGTCATGGAAGATATGGTGTACATAGGGATCTTAACATGGGAGGATTTTCCTGGATTATGCCTGCACATACTACATGTGACACATGTTTTCTCGTAGGAAGGAGGCAAAGGAAGAAGTAAATACAGACAAGGCAGGATGTGATAGTGGAAGCAAGAGGTTGCAGTGATACAAGGGATAGTTCATAAGCCAAAGAATACAGGCAGCCTCCAGAGTTAGGAAAATGCTAGAAAAGAATTCTCCTTAAGAGCCTCCAGGAGGAACCAATCTTTCTAACACCTTGATGTTAGTCCAATGAAAAATGCTTTCAGACTTCTGGGCTCCAGAAATGGAAGAGGTTACCACTGTGTTGTTTTAAGCTACCAAGCTTGTGTTGATTTATTAGTGTGGCAATAGAAAATGAATAAAGTAATAATTGGGTTATTGTTTTATCTGGGTGTCCTACTTATAATTTATTCACTTTCGCTCAGTTACATTTAGTTATCTCTGCTTTTTGTTTATTTACTGGCATTAGGCTTTCCTAGAGAATTTTTTTAGTTTTCACATCTTCCCTGTAAATGCACATGAAAATGAAGAAATGGGAGTTAGAGATCATGGACTCAACTGTGCAATGTCTTGGAAGATAGAGGGTAATGTATTCAAGGAATCAAGTGAACTGTGAACTTCAGCAAGGTTCTGGCCACATTTGTTCTTAAATACAAATCTTGCTCATAATTGGCAACAGTCACCCCAGTCTCTAGCCTGGAGTGGCGACACATGTTAAATGTCCTTTGCTTTTTTAAAAATATATTTTATTGATTTCTTACAGAGAGGAAGAGAGAAGGATAGAGAGTTAGAAACATTGATGAGAGAGAGATATCGATCAGCTGCCTCCTGCACGCTCCACACTGGAGATGTGCCCGCAACTAAGGTACATGCCCTTGGCTGGAATCAAACCTGGGACCTTTCAGTCTGCAGGCCAATCCTCTATCCACTGAACCAAACCGGTTTCGGCTGTCCTGTGCTTTTTCAATAAATATCTCTATAAATATCTGACAAGGAATGACAGATATGGAAAAGGATCATGGGATTCCCATTAAAGAACAGAGACCTGAAGACATCATCAGTTCTGAAAGTAGCTTGGTATGCAGGGGTAAGAGTGGTGGGGGCCATTTTTAGAACGAAGTGAGTTTTATGGACATTACCCCAGAACACATTTGTGTGCATGTGTGTGCACACGTGCATGCACACACACACACACACACACACACACACACACTTAATTTTGAATTATAGAGAATATATATTCTCCCCGAAGTCCAGATTCAAAATCACAACATGAGAGAAAATTTCTTCAAGCTCTACAATTGCATTAGTGATCTACCATACTCAATCCGAACAACACAGAGGAAAAAAAGCTGAAAATTTAGAATAATGCCTCAGGGAACAGTAGGACTATAACAAAAAGATATGACATTTGTGTCAGAGCCCTGGAAGAAGATATGTAAAAAGGGTATGAAAAACTCAAAGGGAAAAAAGGCTGAAAGCTTCCCACGTTTGGGAGGAGACACAAACCTACAGATTTAAGAAGCCACATGAACTACAAATAGGATGAACCTAAAAGAGTTCATGCCAAGATACATTATAATTAAACACATGAAACCCAAAGGCAAAAAAAAATCTTGAAAACAGTAGTAGAAATATGGCATCTTACCTATAGTGACATACACAACAACCTGTTTGGATCTCCAGAGAATTATGTTCATTAAAAAATGTCAATTCCCAAAGGTACATACTGTTTGATTCCATTTTATCACCATCTTGAACTTAGAAAATTATAGACAAAGAGAACAGGTTAGTTGCTAATAATATTAAGGAGGATGAAGGGGTTGGGAAGAAGTGGCTATAGCTATAAAAAGACAAGGTGAGGGATCATGATGCTATTTGAAATGTTTTGTATTTTGACTATCAATGTCAATATTCTGGTTGCAATATTTACTATAATTTTGCAGATGTTACTATTGGAGAACATCTATTTCTTTTTAAATATATTTTATTAAATTTTTACAGAGAAGAAGGGAGAGGGATAGAGAGTTAGAAACATCGATGAGAGAGAGACATTGATCAGCCGCCTCCTGCACGCCCCTTACTGGGGATGTGCCCGCAACCAGGATACATGCCCTTGACCAGAATCGAACCTGGGACCTTTCAGTCCACAGGCCGACAATTTATCCACTGAGCCAAACTGGTTTCGGCAACATCTACTTCTTGATGTCTGTTAAATGTAGTCTTCTATTTTTAGCACACATGCACACAAATGTGTTCTGGGGTAATGTCCATAAAACTCACTTCTTTCTAAAAATGGTCCCCACCACTTTTACCCCTGCATACCAAGCTACTTTTAGAACTGATGATGTCTTCAGGTCTCTGTTCTTTAATGGCAACCCCATGATCCCTTTCCATGTCTGTCACTCCTTGCCTATGGAGGTATTTATTGAAAAAGCACAGGACATTTAACATGTGTCGCTATACCAGGCTAGAGACTGGGCCAAGTGTTGTCAATTATGAGCAAGATTTGTATTTAAGAACAAAGAATCCCTTACTTTGGGAAGATAGTATGTTGTGGTTGCTGAGGGTGGTATGGAGGTGTGACTGACAGGATAACAGACATCAAAAACTTGGTAAAGAGTATTTCTCTGTATTAGTTTTTATAAGCGCATATGAATCCACATTTATGCCTATATAAAATGATCATTTTTCAAAAGGTAAATGTCTGTTAGACATTTTCAGTTTGACCAGATTAAATAGTTTTTACTCTTAGAGGAGTTTTCCTTGTTAAAATCATTTTTACTGTTTTTCTTTTTTCTTTTTCATTAAGTGTTATGTTAAAGACAAAGTTTATAGAAACTTGGAAGAAAACAGAATTTTGCTGTTGAGATATATTTTTACCCAAACTCCCCTCTATAATGGCTTTACACACATATAAGCTCTTTTGTGGCCATTTATTTTTCTTATATTGATTTTTATCTGTTTTGCACAACAATCTAATAAATCAAACAGCACTTAAAATAAATCCATATCACTGAGAATTATAAGTGAAAGGGTAGTAAAGGGTACTTTCACATACTCTATTTGCATTTGTTCAGGGACAGCCATATCCAAATTACACTGGGTCGAGGGAAAAAAACAACACCACCACATCTGGGAACATCACAGTTTAAACTTTAGCAAAAATAGAAAACTACATGTTGTTACATGTGGTTTCTTCTTCACTCATGGACTGTTTGGGTTTACTCCATGGTTTGGAATTAAGCTCAGTCCTTGAAACATGGTCTCATTTGATCAACATATCTAATATCTAGAGGTGGGCCTTTCCAGCCAGGAGCTGAACGAACAGTGGCTTCTTTATCACGGAACCAGTGGGGGATGTTCGGGGTTTGGAAATCGCACAACTATTTTACTTAGGACGAAATTTACTGGAGGCCATTTGTGGCTAAATCATAAAATAAAAATACTTAATGGCCAATTTGATCATTTTCATTTACTATACAACTGGGACACTAGACTTTAAAATCCAATTACTGTGTCTTAATTATAACTCTTCCACCTCCTTTTCATTACATTCTCCAAAAATAGTTTGAGGGGTATTTTGGAGCCTACAGGTTGTAAATGTGAGTCCACATGTACTATTCATTTTACAAGTAAAATGTTAGTTTATGATTAAATGTTTTTATTTTGAAAATGTGAGCTATATCTAATTAACACCTACAATATTTTTCCAACATATTTTCTCCATCATTTATGTATTATATCCTTAAACTTATATACTTCTGCTCTGACTATCACCATATATAATAGCATTTCAGGAAGAGCTAGGGTTTTATTTAATTTCTTTAAAGATCCATCTATCTTCCAATTTAGGACTTTGTTGTAAAGATATATTATTATTGCTCTTTGGAAGTTCAGTTAACTGTTAGGCTGTGTTGGTTTTGCTTATAACTAAGTCATCTGTGTTGTTTACATTGCTATTATTATTTGCTGGAATTACTGTTATTTGCATGTTTTCTCTTGTGGTGCTATTTCTTAAAAGGTGAAAATTCTGGGTAATTTCTAATGTGCCTTTTCCTATCAGCATTAAACCCAGTGTTATTGCGTTTTAGAATGTTGTCATTATCTTCCTCTAATTAGTGATATACCTACTATTTTGACAAAACAAAGGTCAAAGTATTTAAATTTTATCTATTTTAACTATAACCTTATTCGGTTTCTTCCTCTCTGTTAAAGTTTCTCTAAGAACACAGGTTTACACTCTCCATTCATTGTGGATTCCAGATGACCATGCCAGAGACTGGGTCTACATTGCACAGACTAACTTTCCAAGTCTTTGGTTTCTGTTGGAAACATCTGGTCCAAATTATAGAGGTAGGAACACAGAATTTCAAATGGGGCTTAATAACTGTGGGACACTCTTGAAATATTGTGGAAGGTCAATTCTGATTCACTAGAACACCATTATTAGACTGTAGTAAAATGTCTATCTCCATTTTAGATGTTTGACCACTGACAGCCTTCCATTTTCACCCTTCTCTCTTTCCCTCTTCTGGAGGAGTCAACAAAAAAGCTCATATGAAAGAAATGTTCAACCATACAAAAACAAACCAAACCTTCAATCTGGTTCCACTCTCTAATCATAACGGCAGCTACACCAGTTTCTCTATCTGGCTCTCTCTAGCCATTTTTGGACTAGCTTGGCAGCCTATCCCTGGTGTTTGCCTTTTACCTGGTATAAATTATTGTGTCTCTGGATTACACTAAACACCTTTGATTGTCACATGAGTTTAACTTCTGTGGACAACAGAGGTGTTGTTAAAAATGAAATGCAAATTCTAGGCTTACCAGAAAATTTATCCTTACTCTATTTCTATAGACTATCCAAAGTTAATTCCTTTTGTAACTATTAACTTAGCACTTGGTCTTTATTAATTAAATGTAAGGTTGCTAAAGAAATAGTTAAATAAATAAATATTGTATCATTTCCAAATCATTCTCTAAAACATTCTAGCCCAAAACCAGATGGAAGAATGTAGGTTGAAACAATTTGATGGGCCCATCAGTGGAAGCTCAAACAGTATACCAACTTCTTCATTGCAACGCTGGCTGCTTAGACAGAGCTATTGATAAGAATCAGAGTTGTGTGCTTGATCGTTACCAAACAAGGAGAATTAAACAGAAAATGTTCATAATAAGAATTTCAATAATAACTTTATGGTGACATAATCCCTCAGGTCACAGAATCTAAACCTGCATAAAACCTTCCCAGATATATGGGCTCTGGAAATTTTAACATAGTTCACTGGTTATCTCAAGAACAATCAAAACAGAAAAACATTTTTCCTAATGTATTGTTTCACTTCAAAACATAAAATAAGAAAATTAAGTAGCCAATGTGTAATTCTAAAATGCCAAGTATTCTCTGGACATAATATATTGTGTTTGCGTTAGTATCTGTAATTTTGAAAAGTGTACTGAATATCTTAAAAGCAAATGTCACAGCACAGTAGATAAATTTCAGAACTGTTTCTCTTTCTAATTTAACTGGAAGGGGAAAGGCCCAGAATTGACCTCTGCTTCCTATGAATGTTTTTCTTAATGATCTACTTAAAGATATTGCTAGAAATCAAGCCAGCATAGTTCCCTATAGAGTAGAGAAAGCAAGTCTTCAGGAAGACATCATGAATTATGGGACACATTCAAGGAAGCGAATGTGCAATGATCACTTGGCCAAATCCTTTGAGATCTAGCTGAAGAGTAATAATGTATAGCACCATTTAAATCAAAAATGCTATTGCTGGGACAAGAATAATTTATCCAATATTTTAAGTTAATATTTACAAATCTATTAATTTTGCTGTACTCTGGCATACCTAGTCAACTTGGAAAATGTGATTGCTGTGTAAATGATTAACTAATAACCATGACCTTGTACTTAGCAAAACATCTATTAGGTGAACATTCAGGAGATTGGTTTCATCCCTGGGGTGACCTAAGGAACATATTTCCATTCTAGAGGAAAAAGTCTCAAGTGTGTTTAACAACAGATTGTCCTGAATCGAGAGCTCAATGCTGTCCATGAGTATCTGTGCTACTTTTCTAGGAGTCCTATAATAAAGTAGCACAAATCGAGTGGCATAAAAGATAGAAATTTATTTTCTGACAGTTAAGGTCAGAAGCCTGAGAGCAAGGCATTGGCAAGGTTGCTTCTTTCTCAGGCCTCTTTCTTTTACTTGTAGATGGCTGTCTTCTTCCTGTGTCTTCATATGATCTTCCCTCTGTGCATATCAATGTCTGTGTTTAAATTTCCCCTTTTTATAGTGACATCAATGCTATTGGATTGGCACCCACCCTAATAACCTAATATTAACTTGATTATTTCAGTAAAGAACCTATCTCCAAATAAAAGTTCATTCATAAGGCACTACGGGTTAGGATGTCAACATATAAATGGAAGCACACCATTTAACCCATATCAGTTCCTGTACAGTAAACACAATTCCTCCTTTTCTGAGGAAAGACATGTACAAAGCAAATTCTGGTTTTGCATAGCCACTTCTATGATAGGAAGAGGAGGTGGGACCTATTTTGTAGATTTCTTAGCTAACATCAGTCCCTAGTTGATTTCTACTTGGAATGATTCATTACTAGGGCTATATGTCTAAACAACCTTATGCTCTTTGATTGAGGTGAACTTTGCCTCAAACTTATTAAATTCTGTCTCTAGGAATTTTTTATTTAAAAAAATAAATGGGTATTTGTTGTAACCAAATGATATTAAATGTAGTGGTAGACCAAGATTTGTCCTAGTACCCTTAGTATTGCTGGTTTACTACCCATTAATATATTGGTAGTTCAATCTTCCTTGGATTCCATAATATATAGTAGGTTTTTTTTTTGTTTGTTTTTTAATGCAGATATCCTGTTTTTTTATTAAGCTGATCAGAGTTAGCTTTTTTCCCCTATTGTTTCCATTAAAATATCATCTGAAGAAAAATTTTTCTTCAACTCTTGAGGCAAATAAGCAAACAATCCTGGAAAATTTTGCCATAACAAGACTTTTTCCTCTTTCGCACAATGGTGTCCTCTCATAACTATATGCAGTGTTGAAAATTAATTTAAGGGTTTACTTGTTTAGTAACAGAGGACAGGGACCCAAAGAGATGATAATATATTCCAAGGCCAAGACTGGGTAAAAAGATGATACTGAAGCCACCAAAGATACTAAAAGAGGAAAACAGAGTTTTCAGATAGAATGAGAGCAAGTTAAAAAGGGGGATTTTTAACCATCTTATAATGACTGTACATGGCTTTTTATTGTTTTATTCAACCTTTTTAGTGATGCACAACTTTTCCCATGGCTTGGGCTAGTATTATAAGATGTTGCATATATGTAGAAAGAATATTATGACTTATCATGGTGTGCATTTGGTAACTTGCAGGTAGGATTGAGAAGGGGTTCTAAGGTGGGAGAAGGGAGCTCTAGGAAATGAAATGCCTTCTAATTCCCTCACTATACTGGGCCAGGGAGAAACACCGCCTCCCACTTCTGAATGTTTTTATCCCCAAGTTACTCCAGAGAACCAATTAAACTATAAAGAGGAACAACACAGGGCATGCATTTTCACACAAACCCTTGGCTATCAGTGGTTTTGCTAAACTCATATTGTAGGCAGAAATGATATAAAGTAATTCATACACCAAGTTAAAATTTCTAAGAAGTGAATGTCATTATTATCATTGCCACTGCTCCTGAGACTCACTTGATTAAAGGTGTAGACTTCAGGTGCATTTCAATAGCATGATACAGTGAGATCCTGAGTTAGAGAGTAGGCCACAAGAACATTAATGTATAGAATTGGACATAAATAGCAGACTTCTGGTACCCATTTCTGATATAAGGTTCCCTTAAATCAAAAGATAGCTATTTGGTATTTAGTGTAACAGTGATAATAAAATCCATGTAAGCTGTGAACACCTTTCGATCACAATATCTAAGAGAAAGCTTTGTGCAACCGCTGAAGGATGTTGAAATAGGATGTTCCATGCCTTTCAGGAGCAAACACTTTCTTAATGCCTGTTTTGTAAATCAGATTATATCATTTTGCAAATAGAGAATCACTTTTCAAAAACAAAACAAATCATGCAGTACCAGGTGTATTTCTGACTTGCATTAACAATGTGTCTAATAAGTTTAGCTGGGCCCAAGGGCACTCAGCTGAGAAAAGGCAATCAGAACATAGGGTGAATGGCATTTTGCCACATCAGACATGAGCTTCCTCCTACAAAGTCCACTTCTGAATCTCTTCATGTCCTTGATGTAATGACTAAATTGTTACTGATGCAGATGGAGTGCCATCAAGATCTTGAAATCCCTCAGAGGTGACCATATGGCTCCCCTCACCTTTTAATATTTAATGATGATTCTTGGGCATGCTCCAATTATTAAAAAAAAGGCAAGTATAAGGAAAAACTGTTTTCACATAAATTTAAAAAACAACAACAAAAACTCTACCAAAGGAAATCTACCCTATCTACCTTATAAGATTTAAACTGCTTCAAAATGAGAATTTTACTTAAATATAATAAAATATTTGCTAAATAGTTTAGCAAAACATTTGATACAGTGGTACCTCGAGATACGAGTGGCCTAACATACGAGATTTTTAAGATACGAGCCGTTGAGCCAGTGATTTTTGCTTTGAAATACGAGCAACAGTTGAGATACGAGTAATCGCGAGGATCAGCTGGCTGCACACGACCCACCAGTTTACCGCGACTTGAGTGTCTCATAGTTTGCCACGCCTCAAGGTTACAGAATGAATTAAACTTGTATCTCGAGGTACCACTGTAAATGTTTTAGTTTACTTGTTTAGTAACAGAGGACAGGGACCTCTGTTTTTCTCTTTTGAAATATAACCCATACTAAGCACCCTTTCTATCTATTAATTATATCTATACTTGAAACCTGGTGCATGAAGTTTATGCATATTGAGGGTGGGGGGGTCCCTTGAGCCCAGCCTGAACCCTCTCAAATCCAGGATCCCGCTCACAATCTAAGACTACTGGCTCCTAATTGCTCACCTGCCTGCCTGCCTGCCTGATTACCCCTCACTGCCTCTGCATGCCAGCCTGAACCCCCTAACTGCCCCATGCCAGCCTGGTTGCCCCTAACTGCCCCCCACCGCCGGCCTGGTCACCCCTAACTGCCCCCCTTCTGGCCTGATCAGTCCCAACTGCCTTACTGCTGGCCTGGTCATGCCATGCAGCCTGCTGTTCAGTCATTTGGTCACTAACCCCCCTGATGACTTGGTCATAGGTAGCCATCATCTGAGGGCATGAGGGCCAATTTGCATATTAACTCTTTATTATATAGGATGACAGGCTTATAACACAAAATGATGGCCCAGTCGCAATATGGGCGAAAAGACTGATAATTTTCCTACCTTACACACAAACACACACACACACACACACACACACACACACACACACACACACACATACACACACACACACACACACAGAAATGACAAGCTCAACTTTCTGTTAACATTATCAAATCAGACGCACTCAGTAGCAAGATCTTTGTCAAGTATAACTAACTTTCCTAGAGTTCTTGGTTCTGCTGCTTATCTCAATTTATGGAGAGAAAAAAAAAACTTTTAACACTGAGAAGAACAGGTTTAAATACTTCTGAAGGCTGATTCTTGAGTCTGTGGGCACATAGTTAAGAGCCAAAACCTTTGTCCTGGAGATGTGTGAAATATGCTTGCTTAAAATCAGTAAATTCATCCTGATTGCCTAAGTCACATGTCTTACTGTGGAATTTATTAGCTTATCTTTGGAAGGATAGAATTCATTTAGTGTGTTTAGTATTCTATGGTTATTTAGTCAAGCTATTGCATCAGCAAGTTATTTTTGAAAATTATTATTCTTTCTTTCATCCAGTTATTTATTTTTTCATCAATAATTTACAGTAGCCAAGATGTGGAAACAATCTAGGTATTCATGAATGGATGAATGAATAAAGAAGATGTGTTCTATACATACAATGCAATACTACTTAGCCATAAAAAAAAGACAAAATATTGTCATTTGTTACAACATGGATGAATTTTGAAGATATTATGCTAATTGAAATGTGTCAGACAGAAAATAACATATTCACTCATAAGTTAAAAGATATAACAAAACACAAAAATACTCATAGACAACAGAATGATGGTTACTGGTGGGGAAGGGGACTGGAGGGAGGGAAAAGTGGTACAAGTGGGTCAAATATATGGTAACTGAAAGATATTAGACTTTTGGTAGCAAAAATGCAATATTATACAGATATTGAATTATAATATTTTATACCTGAAATTTATATAATGTGATTAATCAGTGCTACTTCAAAATTTTAATTAAAATTTTAAGAATGAAGTGTATCCCATAACCTTGCTAACAAGCTATTAGCTTTAAATAAAACCCAGCAATCATTCCCTTACACATGCAGATATTATAGTGTCTACTGATTAAAAAACAACACACAAAACAAAATACCATCCACCCTGCAGATTGATTACACTTTACCAAATGTGCCCATTGCTATTTTCCCAGGAAAGTCACCTGGAATCACTGTTCCATTTATGCTCTACTGTTTCTTTTGTGGCTTTAGTCACAGCACACTGGTGCTAATGTGGAGGTTTGACTGACATTTGGAATGAGCTGCTAAGGCGAGAGTTTATTTTAACAAAGATGGGATTGAGAAGAGGTTAGTCCCTTGCTTCACTTCCTAGTGTCAAAAAAATTTGCTCTATTTTGATATTTGCCTTTGTTCCCTTCATTGGGGAATTAAACTCTATGATAAACAGACATTACAACTTGTTTCAGGAAGTGAGTGGCTGTGGTTTTGATGGATGCCCCTGGCTCCCTCTAGGCTGCCACTCAGTAATTGCTGCCACCAGGCACAATGTAAACCCACCTGCCTTCAGCCCTCCTTTTGGACAATGCACCCTCTTCAGAATCTTCTTCCTAACCCTTGAGCTGATTTTAATAGCTCCCTTGCCATGTCCCCAGGCTAGTGATCTTGGCACTAAGTCCTCCATCTTGTACAGCCTAGTTGCTTAGGTAACACTTGCTCTCTCCACTGTGATCTTCTGTGTTACATGCACTCTTTCTTCCAGGTGGCTTGAAGGGGTAATCACATAATTTACTTGGAGCCACATTAAATGTAGTTTCCTTTCCCTAGAAAAGAGGGGACAATCGAACATAATTATAAACATACTTATAATAAAATAGTCTGGACCACTAGAGGCAGACAAATCTACATTCACAAATTTGTCTACATTCTATTTTGTTTTAAATTAAATTATCTTGCCCTGTCTCCAATATTTGGAACAAAGCACTCTGTAAGCAAGAAGGGAATTTTTCCTCTTCAGGTCTCTGGGGGAAAATACATCCCCCAATTGTTGAGTGACTATAGACAAGCCAGGTCTTCAGCTAGTTTACAAAAGTCTGAACTCTGCCCTAAAGGTCAGATAAGCCTCACCTGAATGAAAGGTTTAAGAATAAGCCCCTGTATCCTAAAGAAAACAGGCAGATTTGTAAGATTTCAGTCTTAATGGTTGTAATAGGATATGCAAAGATTTGTAATTTTTAATCTTTTCAACTTTGTTACATGAACAGTGGAAGTCTCTGTATGTCTCATTGGAGCTGTGAATTAGTATTTGGGGAAGTATTAATGTGAGTAATTTCACATTGACTTATTGATTCCATCACATAATCACACATGGTCTTCATTTGTCCTAGCACCAAGAGATCATATTTGAGTTATTTAAACTTAATAAAAAATATATAAACTGTGATTTGGCCATAAACTTCCACAATTTGTGTCTAAGTTTAAGTAAAAGTTCTTGCTAAGTTATGACATTTAATAATACATAAACCTCAAATGCTATCGTATGTTGCCCTGAGCATCATGTTTGAAAGTATAAAATGAAGATATTAGATAAATATTTGTACATGTCTGAGCTTTTAAACATTCATGCCAGGTACTCTGTTTAATGATTTTATAATTGCATAACTGACAGAGCTGTCACCTAATTTATTTTAAAGCATAGAGACTTCCAAAACCATATTAAGTCCATGTCAGGCACATCAACATCTCATAATTCTGGAGGCATTCACATTGCTCTCTTCTCCAATGGGCAACTTCACAATTTATTCTTGGTTACTACTAGTTTAATGATAGCTTGAAATTTTTTGGTAAAAACCCAGGAAGATCTCATGAGAATAAATTGCACACAAAGGGATCCCAAAAGTGGTATATAATCAAATATCAGGTCCTTTATTTTCCTTTGGGTATTCCTAAAATGGGAACATCAGGGAAGAGACAAGGAAAGGAACAATTGCTACCTTGCAACTCCTGCAAATGTCTGATGAGAAAAGGAAAATAGGTTTCTATTTACTCAGATTTTAAGGAAAACTCATTTGTTCTCCATCTTTTCAGTTTTGTCTTTGCATGTCTTCTCTGAAATGTGTCAATCCACATTCCTATTCAAGTTGAAACTTTATTTCTATTTTATACACTTCTTATACATCTGTCTATTTCATACACTTCTTATACATTTGATGCCCAGTTCACGAAATTTGTGCACTGGGGGGAGGGGTCCTTCAGCCCAGCCTGCTCCCTCTCCAATCTAGGACCCCTTGAGGCATGTCTGACTGCCCATTTAGGCCTGATCCTACCTTGATAGGGCCTAAACAGGCAGTCAACATCCCTCTCACAATCCAGGACTGCTGGCTCCCAACTGCTCACCTGCCTATCTTCCTAATTATCCCTAACTGCTTCTTCCTGCCAGCCTGATCACCCACTAACCCCTCCCCTGCCAGCCAGATTGATGCCTAACTGCTACCCTGCCAGCCTGTTTGCCCCTAACTGCCCTCCCCTGCAGACCTGGTTCCTCCCAACTGCCCTCCCCTGCTGGCCATCTTGTGGTGGCCATCTTGTGTCTACATGGGGGCAGGATCTTTTTACCATATGGGGACAGTTATCTTGTGTGTTGAAGTGAAGGTCAATCTGCATATTACTCTTTTATATAGGATAGAGGGCTGCTGCATGGGTGGGGGCCAGCTTGTTTGCCCTGAAAGATGTCCCAGATCAGGGTGGGGGTTCCCTTGGGGTATGGGGTGCCCTGGGTGAGGGGCCTATGGTGGTTTGCAGGCTGACCACGCCCCCCAGTGACCCAAGCATAGGCCCTGGTATCTGGGATTTATTTATCTTGTACAATTGAAACTTTGTTGCCTTAAGCGGAGGCCTGGGCCAGCCAGGATGTGTGGAAAGCTTGGCTTCCTCCATTGCTGGAGGCAACTCAAGCCTCCCTCCTTCTCTCTCTGTGGCTGTAGCCATCTTGGTTGGGTTAATTTGCATATGTACTCTTGATTGGCTGGTGGGCATGGCTTGTGGGTATATTGGAGGCATGGTCAATTTGCATATTACTCTTTTATTACATGGGATATATCAGTGTATTTATACCTGCCATATACTATGCTGTCTCTCTGTCTCTGATGTATAGTTCTTTGATTGTACTTTCCTATCTGGTCAGATTTGCATTGTAAAAATGAATTATTAACAAGTTGAGTTGGGCTTGAACATCACTTTCCTATGCATTATGAGACTTTCATGTTGTCATTCCTCAAATATTTGTCAAAATAAACATATTTAATATATTGGGCATTTTGGTAAAATAAAACTGCTATTTAAATGGAATACAAGGGCAATTTTTTGAGCCTAAATCGCTTTGATTTCTCTGCAATATTTAATACTCCCACCCTCCCTATGCTTTCTCTTGATTTGATGGTTATTACTCCCAGGTCTAAACCCAATCCCTTTTGACCCTGGACACAGACCGTCCTTCTCCTGAGTACTTACTGTCCAGTCTTCAGGGCCTCGTATCCATGTAGAAGCTTCAGGCATGGATTTGTCAATCCCAAAAGAGTAAGGAAAGAATTTTTTGTGTTATGCTGCCTTTCATAGGTAAACCAGCTTTATTACTCCTGAATGAAACTGAGCATTTCCCAATGTCTCCTAGATACTACACAAGGCACTTCCAGATTGTCACAGATAACCTGAGACCATGTACCCTTTGATTTCACTCATGATATATAAAGAACTGGGAGTTAAGTGAAAAGGAATGACTTTCCTTAGATCCTTCTAAGAATTGAAGTGCCAGAGCAAATCCCTATGCCAAAATCTTCAGAGACAGATAGAGACTCATAGCCAATATCAGCTCACCTGGAGAGGTAGTTGTTGGAGCCATGAAGGGGAAGGGACATTTCAATAGTCATTTTCATAAGTTATTGGAGGCTGATTATGAACTAGTTCAAGTATCAAAACTTTTGAAAACCCAGTTTTCAGTGGTCCCCACACTATGGTGGGCTTTGCATCCCAGAACCCCACAAGGTTCTCTGAGAAAAATTCCCAAGTGTGGAAAAGGAAGATAATAAATCTGAAACATGACCAGAGTATTTTCCATCACAAGGGTATGCTCACCAACAAAACAGACTTTCCCAGAGCCACAGTCAGCAGGATAATCACCTACCTCCAATCCCTGAGAACCTTTTGGTCTCACCTAAGGGGACACCAAAAAAAAAAAAAAAAAAAGAGGCTAAGAAATATGTATGAGGATCATAGCAGGAACACAGCCTAATAAAGATTGAGGTTTAATTACAAAATTAGTGAATTTTTCCACAACTCTACAGGGTTCATTCATGTATAACAGTGAGTCAGACCTGAGAAAGGTGCAAGACTCACACTCTGAGAAAGTAACTGGTATTCTTATATGAAGAGGAGATTAGGAGACAGATACATAGAAGGAAGAACATGTGAAGACACAGGGAAAGATGGTCAAGGAGAGAGGCCTCAAGAGAAACCAGTCCTGTCAAAACCTTGATCTCAGATTTCTAGCCTCCAAAATTATTATGAAATAAATGTCAGATGTTTAAGTGACTCAGTCTATGATATTTCTTACAGCAGTACTACCAAATTAATACACTGATATTTTCTTATGATTAGCCTGATAATGTGGATTTGGGGGAAGAATTTCACAGAAGTGATGTGCCCTTTCCTTGGTTTGGATGGTCTTCTAGATTTCTCCACTGAAGAGTTTCTATTCTCATTTTCCATACTCATACATGTCAAAGCAAGTCACTAAATTCAGCCAGTAATCAAGAGGAGAAGAACTAAGTCTCACCTCCCAGAAGGAGAAATATTAGAAAACTTGTAGACATTTGTTAAGACCACAATAACTAATAAATATGTTGGAAGTTCATGGATAGACCTGGAAAACATTATGCTAAGTGAAATAAGCCCCAGCAAAGAAAGATAAATATCACATGATCCCACTCATTTATGGAATATAATGAACAACATAAACTGATGAACAAAAATAGATCCAGAGACAGAGAAACATTGATCAGACCATTAAACCTCAGAAGGAAGGTAGGGAAGGGTGGAGGTAAGGAAGAGAGATCAACCAAAGGACTTGTATGCATTCATGTAAGCCTAACTAATGGACACAGACAACAAGGGGGTGAAGGCATGAAGGGGGAGGGTTGGGGCAAATGGGGAATAAGGACACATATGTAACACTGTAATCAATAAAGAAATTAAAAATAAAGAAAATATGCAATGTTTCTTTCCTCTTTAAAATCCCTCTTTTCTAATTTTAATATTTATCAATGAATCTTGTCTGTAGCAATATTTACGTTTTATGTTTCTAATTTATTCTAATTGGGATGTTCTGTAAGAAATATTTGTTTATTCTCCTCCTTTTACTTATTAGTTTAGTAAGTTATATATCTCTGTTTAGATTCCTGGTTTGTGAATATTTTGTATTACACTATCCCTGGAATTTTTGTGCATGACTTACTTTGTATATAATGATTCTGAGAAGAAATAAAACATTACTCTGTTGTGCTGGTGGCTGTGAGCAAGAACAGAAGGGAGAGTGTGTGCTCTGAGCATTTTTGGAAGGGCTGGAAGTCTTAAGCAGCAGGATTGTTTAACCAAGAGTGCAGGGGACTGAGAGGTGGGGAACATAGAATAACCTGGGTTTGGCCTCCAACATTAACTACCTGTGTGCTGGTAGGTAAGTCACCAAGCCTCTCAGAACTTCTGATTGCTTACCTCTAAAAGGAAGGGTTAGTCACACTGCATTCCAGGGGTTCTGTGGATTCAAAAGAGAGGGAGCAGAGTCTTTCTATGCAGGCTCCTGGCCAAACTCATTCAGCGTTGGACTCATGGGGATTATTTCACTTTGTATTATTTTATTTTTTCATTTCATTACAAAGGTGGTGCAAAAGTGAATGTTACTTGTTTCCCTCCTGTGCTGAAAAAAAAAAGTACAAAAAAAACCCACAAAAAACTCTACACAATGAGGGTGCCCACCGACTTCCTGATTCTGCCTTATTTGTGTACTTTAAACATAGTCATAATCCACTCATGAGTCTTTCACTCCAGAGGCCTCCTCTGTGGGAGTAAATATTTGTCAAATGCCACCTTTTGCTCCTTTTGCCTCCCAGGAAC
Source organism: Lasiurus cinereus (assembly GCA_011751065.1). NCBI lineage: Eukaryota > Metazoa > Chordata > Mammalia > Chiroptera > Vespertilionidae > Lasiurus > Lasiurus cinereus. The sequence goes on along the minus strand of JAAGEH010002531.1, from coordinate 55,779,035 downwards.
AGGAGTGCTATCAGTTGGCTGGTTCTCTTTGTGGGAGTCATTCTTGTCCGATTGCTTTGTAATATCTGACACTTCTCTCCCTCCCCACTCTCTCTGCCTCTCTTTTAGAAAGGATTGAGTTGTGTTTTATCCTCTAATCCTTTCAAAATACTGTGTACCTTTCTAAATGATGGCAACCCTCTGACAAGGCAAGGGAGATGAGAAAGCTGGAAACCACATCAGAAGGCTCTGCTAAATCTGTTGTGACAACAGGGAAGGATGCTAAGACTTGTTTCATTGAGGTCTGAAAGCACCTTTGTTATGTTTCTGAGGAAAGGAAAAGAGACAGTGGAGGCCTGTTGGTGTTTAGTGTCCCTCTGCCTGTCAATCACATCAGCATTGAGGGGAAAATAAAAGATTAAGGAAAAATGATGGAGGAATCTCAGTGGAAAGGCATAAATAAAAGGCATATTTGCATAGTACTAAATATCACAACTGTTCTCCATCATACACTGAGATGATTATAGTTCGAAAAGATGACTAATTTGTGCCCGGAGGAATGTAGTGAACTCACCAAAATTGGGTGCCTGGCTTCCACCTTGGCTGGAGAGTTTTTCGAAGACTGAGTATACTTTAAAGAAATATGTATTCAGGGTCTTTTTTCTCTTGCTTCTTAGTAAGGTGCTCATTTGCATCAGGTTGTCAAGAGTTATGACATTTAATGTTATTAATGTCACTTCCATTATTCCACTCCATCTCAGCTGCCTTCACCTACAAAATGTAAATGTTTCTGGCTACATGACCATAACTAGAGACCCCAAGGAAATGCAGAAAGGGAACACAAGCCTCAAGACTGTGGGCAGGCCAACTTGCCAGGTCCCTTGTCATTCACTGCCACGAATTTGGAAATAAATTCACATTGTGTCAGAAGTATGGCACACACATACATGCATGTACATGAACATATACACATAGTTGTTTTTATTCTAGGAATCCAATGCAATTCAACAATTGGAGCCAACTCTTTTGGAAGAAATTTTGTCAAGTGTTGGAAGCCACCCATTGTCTTCACTAGCAGAGAGGTGTGGACAAGGAACCCGGAAGGTTGTTTAACCTTAAAGGCTCTCAAAGGTCAGAGCCAGGCACCCACTCTCTATTTGAGACAAAGGAAACTGAAGCAACTTCCACCTTTTAGTCTCATGTAAATCCTTACTGATGGGCTATCATTGGAATTGCCTGCCTAAGGGGTATGGGTGTATCCCAAAACTTGAATAAAAGGGATGGCAAGGCCAGAGCAAAGCCCTGTCCTTTCTCTTGATCTGGGCTCTGGTCTGGCCCCCAATATTTCCAAATTAATATTTTCTAGTGTCTTTCATTTGTATGCGGCCTCCTCCAGAGCCCAAACCCTGAACCTAAACCCTGAATCACGCGGGAGGTACGGAGGTTGGGGGAGGAGGGGGGAAGGGAGTACACTGACAACTGGTGTCTTCAATGTGGGACCTAAAAGGTAGAATGTACATTGATAAATAAATAGCAGGGCCTAAGATACCTGAAGATAAAAAAGGGTAAATCTTGGAGATAGGTGGACTGGCAATTTTCTACTTTAATGCAGTGCAAATTATTGAATTGTCAAATATGACAATGATATATACATAACTTATTTATAGAAATTTATTTATTGACAAATCATTTTTATATGACTGAATGTTTAAAAAGATAATTTGGGAAATAGAGGCCAAAACTTTTAATCTAATGATATTTCAATTTTGAATGATTTTTTTTTAGACAAGCCTGAAAAAAAGACTCAGTAATACTGAATGTTTTAAAACTATGTATAATTAGACCTCACTTAATTCTAAACTAAAAGTAGTATTTATATATAATTGTTTTATTTATTATGAACATTTTCAAAATTACAGAAAAAGCAGGAGACTAATGCAGAAATCACTTAGATTCAATAATTAAAACTTTGCCCAAATTTTTACTGTTTTCCTCTCTGTCTCTCTTAATTACCGTATGTCCTTACCTATATTTATAAATACATAGGTAAATCCATTGACAGTATTTTCATAAACCACACATATACATAAGAATACCACTATCATATCAGGCAAAATGAACAATTATTTCCTAATATCAGTTTATCCTAAATGATATGTACCTTTTCCTATTATTTTGAAGTGTTTTAAAACTGGTTTATCAAACCTACATTCCAAGTTTGTGCATTCAATTCATTGCTATGATTCTTTTGTCCTTTTTAACATAGAATAATTCCTTTTCCCCTAAGTCTTTAAAATTATTTTTTTCCACAAATTTTGAGGAGACTTTTTGAAGAGAACAAGGCAGCAATGTTTTTCTGTCTCACACTCTGTTTTATTTGATTGTTTTCTCATGGTATCATTTAACTTGTTTCTCTAACTTACATTCCCTGTAAACTGAAGGTTAGGTCTATACCACAACCATTATTTTTAGCAAGAACACCCATGTGTCATGTTACACACTTGACATTTCAGCACATCAGAAGGTGCCTCATGTCAGGTTGCTGTGTTATTAGTGATGCTAAATTTACTCTCTTGGCTAAGGTGCTGACAATCATTCATCTGAGGAATTTAACATCCATTGGTGAAGCTTGCCTAAATCAACAATTTGAGGGTGTGTGTTAAATGATTTTAATGATATTATTACTTCTACATTTATTAAAAGACACTATTATGTAAAGCATAGCTTTTCCCATAAACTTGGATTATCAACTATTGCACCTGCAACTTTTGAGGAGGGAGTTAACCCTTTACATTAGTTTCTATAATTCAGAGTACAGAGTTGATGTCATAGCCCTCTGAAATGGTGAATACTGAGGTTTTTTTGTTTGTTTTTTTCTCTATCTTGTGTGTGTGTGTGTGATTAAAGATTTTTAATTTTTCAACATTTTATACTCATTTACACTTACCACTTTTCTGTTGACACCAAAACTCCACAATTTAGTAACTCTGAGCCCCTTAATCAACTTCTTGTGTCCTTTTGACATGGCCCCATCCGTCCTTGGACACTTTGATCTTACCTGGCTACGTATTTGAAGTTAGCCTTTTTGGCTAAGTAACACTGGTTCTTGCTTGCGGTGAATGGTATTTAGTCAGCTTCTGAGCTCCAGACACAATAATTACTACAGGTGTCATTGCTGCCAGGCTGCTTCAGTGAAAAGAGTTCAGCAAAATATACATTTAAAAAGCATACTGTGAAAACCAATTTCAAAAAAATTAACATTGGAGGGCATTTTAAAGCTATTATTAATTTTCTAATTTTATATTTTTTCTTATTTCAAAATATTCCTCAAAAAATTCAAAATAGAACTACCTTATGACTCAGCAATTCCATTTCTGGATATTTATCCCAAGAAATATATATATATATATATATATATATATATATATATATATATATTAATTCCAAAAGATACATGTATTCCTATGCCCATTGCACTGTTATTAGCCAAGATGTGGAAATAAACTTAGTGCCCATAAGTAGGTGATGGATACATATACAATAGAATATTACTAGGCCATAAAAAATGAATGAAATCTTACCATTTGTGACAACATAGATGAACCTAGAGGGTTTTATTTTGCTAAGTAACAAAAGTCAGATAGAGAAAGACAAATACCATATGATTTTACCTATATGCAGAATCTAAAGAGCAAAATAAAGGAATCCTATATAATAAAAGGGTAATATGCAAGTTGACTCTAACAGCAGCACGACTGGGAGTGACTGGTTTGCTATGACTCACACTGACCACCAGAGGGCAGATGCTCAATGCAGGAGCTGTCCCCTGGTGGTCAGTACACTCTCCACTCAGCCACAAACTGGGCTGATGGGCTGACTGCTGCGAGTGTAGCAGAGGGGGCCAGAGCCTCTCAAGCCTCCTCAGCAGTGCTAAGGATGTTCGGGGAAGTGGGCCTAAGCAGTCAGGCAGGCATTCCTCAAGGGCTTGTGGGCTGCCAGAGGGATATCTGACTGCCAGGGATCGAGACTAAGCTGGCAAATGGACATCCCCTGAGAGGTCCCTAACTGTGAAAGGGTGCAGGCTGGGCTGAGGGACCTCCACTGAGTGCACAAATTTTTGTGCACTGGGCCTCTAGGAATAATAATAATAATAATAATAATAATAATAATAATAAAACAGAAATAGATTCAATACAGAGAACAAACTAATAGTTGCCAGATGGAATGGGGGGCCGGGGTTTAGAGGCTGGGTAAAAATGCTGAAGGAATTAAGAAGTATAAGTTATTGAAAGTATAACTCTTTCAATCTGCATAAAATAGTGTAATTATTATAATACCATTATTGACATTAAAGATAGGGCTATAAACTATCAAGTAGAATTGAGAATTTATATTTTATTTATTTATTTTGAAATATAATTTTATTGATTTCAGAGAGGAAGGGAGAGGGAGAGAGGTAGAAACATCACGATGAAAAAGAATTATTGATAGAGTGCCTCCTGCATGCCCCCCAGTGGGGATGGAGCTACCAACCCAGGAATGTGCCCTGACAGGAAATTGAACCATACCTTCTAGTTCTTAGGTCAATGCTCAACTACTGAACCACACCATCCAAGGGAGGATTTATTTTTAATTTCTTTGTTTCGTTAAGTATTTACTATCAGAATTACATATTAAAAATAACTTGAATTGTTTCTTATATGTATGCTAACCATCTACTGTATAATTAGACTCATTTATGTTAAACTTAAAGATTAAAGTTTCTGTTTTTATTTAATTTTATCTGTTAATGTGCAAAACATTTAAATAATCCCTATGTCAAACTAGATTAGATTATAGTTACAGGTATTTCAGACCTATTCCTACTTAAGCAACTCTATAATTATTTTTATTTTTTTAGTTTGCCTTTCCAATTTTGCTTTCTGCAAAGATAAACAGATGTGTGTATTTTTTCAACTATTTTTATCACCAATTGAAGCATAAAAATATAACATTTTATAATTTTAAAAATATATATTTTATTGATTTTTTTACAGAGAGGAAGGGAGAGGGATTGAGAGTCAGAAACATCCATGAGAAGGAAACATCAATCAGCTGCCTCCTGCATACCACCCACTGGGGATATACCCACAACCAAGGCACATGCCCGAATCAAACCATGGACCCTTTAGTCCACAGACCGACACTCTATCCACTGAGCCAAACCGGCTAAGGCAGCAGTCAGCAAACTGCCACTGTGAGCCACATGTGGCTCTTTAACTCCTTTAGTGTGGCTCTTCCACAAAATACCACGTGCAGGTGCACACGTACAGTATGATTGAAACTTCGTGACCCATGCGCAGAAGTCTGTTTTCGGCTCTCAAAAGAAATTTCAACCATTGTACTGTTTATATTTGGCTCTGTTGACTAATGAGGGTTATAATTTTTAATCTAAAATATATTCAAAATATTACTCAATAATAGTACCTTTCTTCTCATTTTTTAATAGCAGCATAATATTGCATTGGGTGGATTCTTTTTTTTTTTCTTTGCAAATTGTTCCTATCCATGCTTCAATTCTTCTCTTGTTTTCATACATGCTGTCAAGAATTTGAAAGTTACTTGTTTTATTTTCTTCTAAGTAATGTGAACTTTATATTTGGAGGTTCACACGTATTTTTTTCTGCATAATTTTTAAAGTTTTATTAGAATATATTTTAGAATTAAACTTCTGGGTCAAAATTTCCAGATCTACAATGGGCATGTTAAAAAATAGATTCACTTTATTTGATTTTAGGCAAGTGTGGAATTTGTGTATGTGTTACAGTTTTAAATATTAACACTTTTTCTTTTGTTTTCTTAAGTTTGATGATTATCAATTACTCTAATTATACCTTTTTTGTATCCTCTTTGCATATCTGCCACAAATATATTTTTAAAACTGCTTGAATTCTTAATTCAGCTTAATCTTGTCATTTTATTGATATTTTCTATTTCTATATTGTATTTCCAGTTATAATTTTCTAACTCTGACATATTATAATTTAGTCTTAAGTTCTGATACACATTTTTTTTCTCTCCAACTTCTTTCCATAACAAATGAGCTCTGCTTTGCACTTTCTATCCCCTTGGTCATGTACTATCATTAGATTTTGAATTTTTTCTCCATGAGATTTATTGTCTTCCTAGTGTTGGAAGAGGGAATATATAAGATGAGCCTTGCACATTGTGTAGCAGAAACCAGGGGTATGTATGTTCAAAGATAGAGCAAGTGTAGTCAAAAAGCCACAGGGACTACACTTGAATTTTAGCATCAAAATAATTAATGATAATAATGTGCTATAAGACAAAATATACATAGCAGATCATGAATACCCAGAGAGGTAAATAAATACTGGAATTCAGATGAAGAAGGGGATATTTATATGGCTCAAACTAAAACGAATAAACCCATGGAAGACATTCTACAAAGCAAATGGCCTTAAATACTAACAAGTGTCAAGTTTATTAAAATCATGGAAAGACTGATAAATGACAATTAAATGCATCACCATATTTAGAAAGGGACACATTTTTTGTTGTTGAGTTGTTCTATTAGTTATTGGGATAATCTGTGAAACTTAAATAGTATGAAGGATCAGAAGGTAATAGTGTGTCAGGATTGGCTTCCTCATCTCCATGGCTGAAAGTCCAGTATGTGGGAGAGTGTCCTATCTTTGGTAGAAAAATGCAGAATGAAGTACTCAAGATTGATGGAGCATGGATCTATAAGTTCCTTTCAAATGTTTTAAGAAAAAAAATTAGTTAAACTATACTAATGTTTTCTTGGTTTGTAAAAAATTTTACATTAAAAATAATAATTGTGGCCCAGACCGGTTTGGCTCAGTGGATAGAGCGTCATCCTGCAGACTGAAAAGTCCCGGGTTCGATTCCGGTCGGGGGCATGTACCTTGCTTGCGGGCACATCTCCACTGTGGGGCGTGCAGGAGGCAGCTCTCATCGATGTTTCTGACTTTCTATCCCTCTCCCTTCCTCTCTGTAAAAAATCAATAAAATATATTAAAAAAAATAATTGTGGCATCTTTTTCCTAGTAATTCAAAATGCTTTCTAATATTAGCTGCCATGTCAGAATTGTCTAGGACATAGAGGTGATAAAATACTATTTTTATGCGCTTATATTAAATTGATAAAGTGGCCTATACATGCAGTCATCAATACAACCTCCTCACCACTGACATTTTTTCAAGTCTTCATGTCCTCAGCAAAATCCTGACTCGGGTTAGATACCTACTGCAAAATCAGACTTGATTTATTTGACTCCCAACGTGTCCAAGACACACCTGCTGAGGGAGGACTGGCTTCCACTACAGCTGCATGATAGAAGATTCCATGAGTTCTTCCAAAGGGTAAAAGAGTTCACAGTTCTCTAGAGAATGTCAGAGCTAAGTTAGCACACCTTTCACTAACTGTCCGATAGAAGCAAACACAGCAAATGCCAAGATGTAATTATTGCTTACAGTTTACCTACTGTGAAAGCATCATCTGCTGTTGATACCTGAGAGAACAGCTATGCAAAGCACATAATTACCAGCTTTAGTGCAAACCCTTTTGGAGAAATTCTCAGTTAAACCACTCTTTAGAGGAAAATAGCAAAGGGGCTTGTAATTAGGTGAGCTGCTCTTTAGATATGAACTGACATAGATAATGCTGGATAATTAGTAGATAATTTTCTAGGTATTCCTGGCACTGAGTGCTAAAAGCAAAATTAAGTCATGCAAAGAACTCAGAATTGCCTATGGCCAAAAAGTTGTTGGTGTTAACTGGGAAGAGAGAGGAGGGGGTCTTTGTGCTGGAATCTGAATTACTCTTTTTCCATTGTCCAGTAATCCCAGGGTCTGATAATGGCCAATAGCATGGATAATTTGGTAATTGAAAGGCAGTTAGTGGTGTGAGTTATGTTTTGGAAACAATTTTTGGCTTTAATCACTGGTCTAAGTAATATTTGAATTGCATGAGAGAGGACATTTAGCAAGCTTTCTAACTGTCACATGCAAGTTTTATAATTTTCAATAGCATAGTTCATTTAATGAACTGCTAATTGGTATATTGATGTTCATGTTCCAAGAAACAATTTGGGGTGCAGATACTTAGGGTTTGGAGAGATTTCATCATGCCTCTTTTCAAGAATTAAAACCCTAGTGAAAGATTTTACCCCCCAAAATGTCACCACTTAATTACATGTCTGTAATTTTTTTTTAAATGTGTTAAGACAGAAGTGGGTCAAGTGTAGGAAAAGTCTAAAAAATCATGAGGGAAATAAGTCGAGATTTTCATTTGTTGAAATTCTTCAGAAAATTATTATCCATTTCATAGCAATACAGAGCTAATGATAGAATTCTCTAGGTAGGCTCTACTGATACATATGCTGGAAAAGAGCATTTATTTGCTTGGAGACTAGGAACTTTGGTTCCAAGTCCAGGTTTAGTTCATTGTCCCTGCATGAGCAAGGGTGTGGTTTTATTTCCTCACTCCTCAGTTTCCTTGCCTATGAAAATAGAATAATATTTACATGCACATAGTCATTATTTGAAGGATCACAAACGATAATGTCTTAAATATTAAAACTTCAGAATGTTATTATGTAAATGTTGTTGTTATATCCATTGCTATCATGCTTCTGAGAAGCCATGAATATATGAAGTCTGTCAGTAGAAGAAATTAAAATAAATGTTTAATGTATTGTAAAATGCATTGTCAGTTAAAAATCACAGGCATTTTTTTTTCATTTTAAAAATCATTTATTCCCCTTTGAACCAACATCCCATTTTTTTTTTTATAACTCTCTGCTCCCCTCCTGTTCTTTCTCTTCCATATCCTTTGGTTGGATAAACCTGCCCACTCTTCTGGATAGTATTTTCTGCACTTACTCTCTCAATCTCTCTCAGTCTCTGTTCTCATCTTTCCCTCTTTGAAGGTTACAGGAATTTCCTGTTTAATTGGCCTGTTGTCACTGCACCCTTTCAAGTGGGTTTCCAATGAGTTTAGTGACAAAATTCTACATAAGCTCTAAACTTAAACTAATTAGATCTATAATTATGTACTAAATTTTATATGAACTTGCATTTAATTCCAATGCAGACATTGTAGGCATGAAGCAAAGATGTTTAACTGATGAACAGTTTCAAAATGGGAACATGGAGCACTTGCTTTGCCAAGAGTTTCTATGTATAGCTATGTATTCAGTATTTATGCATCTCGGCCCTGGGCTACAGCTGGGGAAGGAGCAGTGCTCAAAGCCAGCTTACTTTGAGAACCATCCCTCTGTGGAGCAGATAGGACTTTCTCAAATCCCATTTTCAGCCCATCATTCATTTAGCCTCCCCATGGAGAGCTGGTTGGTGGGGTCTCATGTCTTGGTGTGAGGACATCTCATGAATCCTGCAGGAGCAGAAAGTCTTCCAACAGACTCTATGCTGTATGTGCGTGTCTACCTGACTTTGGTAGGGCATTTTCTTGGTAATGGCATCAGCTATAGGTAGACTCTTGGAATAAAATGTTAGTTTCATAACATGTCCTTTTAATATTGATTTAAACTGTGCATTTTTAAAAATTAATAAAGATATCTTGTTAATGAAAAGCCATCTGTGGGTAGGAGATCCCCTTTCCTTGCCCCCATCCCTTCTGCTGACCAAGTAAGTCATACAGGATTGTAGGAGGGTCATAGGAACATTGCCCTGAGGTTGGGTGGTTTAGATCTGGGAGTTCATGGTAGAAGATTAGAAAGGGAAAGTATCACTTGGGGGTTCCCAGTGAGAGGCAAGTTCTCACTGGCTGCCAATCCACTGGAATACCCTCTTATCCCTGATGGGCTTCTGCCCAGTCCTGCAGGAGTCAGGTGTCTGTGATCTCAGGGAAGAGGCTCTGTCTTCCCTTTAGAGCAGAGCCAGGTAATTGATGTTTGGTGGCCTCAAGGGGTTAAAGATGATTCCACCAACAAGGGTCCTGCAGCTCAGGCCCTCTCTGCCCTAGATCCCATTTCACAAAGAGATTAAAAAGCAAGTCATGTTTGAAAACAACCCCCTGCTAGTTGTTGCTGTTCTAGAGGGACAGACTGGAATCATACTTCTAAGTTGTGAGAAAGCTTGTAAAGCCAAACTGCATTTCCCCTCTTTTTTCTTTCTGACTTTCTACGTCAGTTTTTCCACAGCACCTCCTATTTTTAGAAACAACTGAACTTTTTTGGAAGTGCCTCTTTGATCAGCACTTGGACAGATGGCCTCCCATCCTCCCCACTGCATGGATACAGTTCTGTTGCCGAGGTCTACAGGGTGATCTGTTCTGTTTCAGGGTGATCGGGTTGATCTTTTGCTCCCATCTGGAGTCCTCTTTTGGTGCTCTGTGCCTACGTGTCTCAGCAGCCTAGAGCTCCCACTGGGCTTCCTGCTGAAGAGGAGGAGCTGGAAGGTATGGTGCCTGCTGCGTGGAGAGACAGCTTGGCCTGAGCTGCACGCCTTCCTCCAGTGGCAGGGCAGCTGTGTCCGGGTGATAGTGCTATTGAGCACTTGTGATGAGCCAGGCTTGTCTCTTAGCATTACATCTGCACTAGCTCATTTAATCATCACTCCAGCCAATTTACATATGGGGAAACTGAGGCAAGGGCCATTTAAGTAATTACACCAAGCTCCAATTTCTAAAAAGAATGGATCTGGACTGTGAAATCAGGTAGGATGATCCCAGAGTCCAACCTCCTAACCATCCCACCGGGCTACTGATATAGTATTTAAGGTTCAAGCCACACAGTGATATGTGCTCACTTTCTATTATGTGTAGTAAAAAAAACAAACAAACACAAAACAAAAAAAACACAATGGGTTTCCTCACATACTTCCTTAAGTCAGTGTACAACCCCATCCAATTCTTTTTAACTCCTTTTAGAGTCAGCACCACTAAGATATTATTGAGCGGAGGAGGAAGTGGGAGTCCTGAGTTTACCACATCTTAGTGCAGGTTTCTATGCAGCCCTCCTGCAGGGTTCCAGGTGATGGGGTTTCTGGGAAAGTCCCAGGGACAAGAGTATGACAGGGATAACTTAAAACCTGTCCACACCTGCGTTTGAAGGTGTGAATGAACCACGAAATGTGGTTCCTTTCCTCCCAACAAATTATTCCTATACAGCAAAGACAAATCTTTCTTGTCAATAGGAACTTTAAGGAGAAAACCCAGAAAGATCAGAAGGTATGTTTTAAGAAAATAGTCTATGCATTTTCAATCTTCATAATTGATGTCAATTGTTATTCTTAGCCACAGGTAATTCATTTTTTGGTGGTTAAAGTTAAGTATCAATACATTATAGTTAAATAGTACTTATTCATGATTAATTAAAATTAATTAGTTAAATGATAAAGTCTAATAACAGTTTTGAGGAATTGAAGATGAGTAAGAGATGTGCTTTCCAGAATCTATTGCTTTATATTAAAAACACCTTTTGTAGCATTACGTAACTCAGGGAGGCATGAAGCCCAGTTGAGGATAAAAGCTGAAATTAATTATCATAGCTAGAGATTATTAAAAAGTGACTCACATATTTTTCACACAGTGCGCATAGACCTTGAACATGAGGGTCTATTCCTGTTCTACCATCACTGCTTGGACATCACAGCTAAAGTAGAATGCCTCCATTCATCATTTTATGGTTCTGCTCCCTGAGGGAGAGGAATTGTCCATGCCACTGAACTCAGGGCTAGTCTTGTGACTTGCTTCGGTTGCTAAGATATGAGCAAAGTACCATCAGACAAAAGCCTTAGGATCCAGTGCTTGCTCCCACAGGTTCTCTCTTCCTCATTCTCTTCATTGCAGACCCACAGGTGTGTGAGATTCACTACCACTTCAGTAGTTTCTCATCGCTCTTAGTAGGAACTGGCCCCCAAATCCCTCCATCAAACACAGTGCCAATATTGGTTCTGTAACAATATGTGACCATCGTAGACAAAATACAAAATAACTGAAGACAGAAAGACTTTCCAGAAGAATAAGTATTGGAATCCTGAGGGTTAAGGATATATTTTATTACTGTTAGTGATTACCCTGGAAATGACATTTGAGAGCCACTTGTCTAAACACCAGCATGTAATGAGAAGTCATTGAGTTGAGTTGGCACAGAGGTACTTGGCTGGGAGTGGATGACATAGGACCTGTGGATGATGTTAAACCTCTTGAGTTGTTGAAATGTTTTAAGTTGCTATTATAATCATCTATGTTATCATTAACTGTGTGTGTTGGGGATCGGTGTGCTGAACATATTTGAAATTTTTAAGGAGCTTCTCTGTGGTGATAACTCCCAGAAATAGTCATATTTTCCAGAAAATATACCTGGATTTGATTATCAAATGGATTCATTGTAGTAACTGAAATGCCTGCAGTAGATAACTATAAAAGTTACTTATTTCATTATATTAAAAACCAGAGGCTCAATTGATGAATTCATGGTAGGAGGTTGGCTGGCTGGCCCCCTCCGATTGGGCCTGGTCAGGGCAGGGATAGCTGGGAAAAGGGGCTGTGGGTGATTGGCTAGTGGGCCCCACCACCTATTAGGATTGGGGGTCCGATTGAAGGCAGGACCTGCCATGGGAGGGGCTGCAGGAGGTTGGTAGGCCACCCCCTATTGGGGTGGGGGTTCGATCAGGGGCAGGTGGCTGGGTGGAGGGGATGCAGGCATATGTGGTGGGGCAGGCTGATTGGGGTCAGGGATGGCAAGGGTGGGGGGAAGGAAGGGAGCGTTTTGCTGGAGGCCAGCTCTTGATTGGGGTGGGAAAATCCTACTAGGGGCAGGCTGGCGGGGGGGAAAGGGCTGCAAGGTTGGCTGGCCGGCCCCACCCCTGATCGGTCTGTTCACTGGCCACAGTGGGCGTCATAGCGACCAGTCATTATGACCATTATGGTTGCTGGCATTATATATATATTCCATATGCAAATTGAATAAATAAGCCTTTTCTGCCTTTCTGATTTCTGTTGCAAGCACTTCTTTTGGGATATCACTAGAATCATGTTGTGTTCTTCAAAGTGACCCTGCCCCCTCACTTACATGCTGTTGTGAGCCCTTGAGAATGCCTTTGTCACTAGAAACATAGGTACTCTTCCTCGTGCAGCCAAACACAGCCTCATACTATTAATAGTTAACTCCCCCAAATACATTAATTACTGCTCTGATGGCTTTCTTCCTTGAAGGAAGAATCCAAACCAATTTCAATATGTGAAGGAGTGTTGGACTGAATATGTGACAGTAAAATTCACAACTGTATTTTTAATAAAAAGAGTCTTTTTTTTTTCCCCAGAGAAGAAAGGGAGATGATTATATCCCACAATGGTAGGTCATTGTTCTTTGAAAAGTATTCAAGGCTTAGATGTTTTAGGAAGAAGAAAGGAGTGGAGAGGGCCAAACTGCTCTTTATTGGCTGACAGCAGATTATAAAGAAATTGTCTGTTTTCAACAGGTTCTTTAAAAGAAAGCCAGTTCTGGTTTCAACAGTATCTTTAAGAGGAAGCACCGAAGGCAGGGCACTGACTATTCACATTACCCAGTCACTGCCGCTCCGCCCCCACACTGGGGTGCGTTCTTGGCGGCACCCCAGTAAGATGCTTCCAGAGCGGCTGTGACAACTGTTGACTGATGATTTGTTTTGCCAACCTGTCAGAGTAATCCAATAGCTTGCTAATGTAAGGCAAGGTCTTTATTTGAAAACATCAAATGGGTTTTATTGTACACATCTGTGTCAAAGACTACCCTGCCAACATACAAGTTTTGCTCATTTCAATAAATCATTGATGTGAGTATCAAGAGGAAAATCTGCTTGAGGGTTTGGGAACAGCAGTTTCCTGACATGCAGAGGCACAGGCAAGTGCCCAGGGCATCCCCAGCATTCCTGGGGGGTGTTAACGACTGTAAGCCTGTCAAGAATGTGTATGGTTTATGCAGAAAAGACAATTCATCAGGTTAATAAAAAGGTGTAACATTTCCTACAGGTGAGTTCCATTGATCAAGGGATAAAAAGAACTTTTGTTGCCACTTTGGGAAGATGCATTGTAGATTTAACTTGTACTTTGATGTAAGCTTTGAAGCCTTCCAGAGGCTTCTTACTAATGTGTGTTGTGGGAGGTTGGGCTGGCCTTTCCTGAGGTGTCAGAGTTCTGCAAAGTGACACAAGGAATTGACCTAAAAGGTCAGAGAGAATAGCACAGGGCGTCGTGGGTCAACATGGGGCCAGTCAAGCTACAGAGTAGTTTCACCTCTTTTCTAAGTCTAAGCTTTTCACAACAGAAATGTATTACGTTTAGGAGCACTTTTGGAAGACTCATGTTACTGAGAGTTAACGGGGCCTGGAATTGTTACAATTAAAGTATAATAGAAGGATGGTCTTAGTGGTTTTACCACTGTCTCTGTGGAGGTACTGGCTGGAGGAAGCTCAGGTGAGCCCTGGAAATTGTCCTCTGTCATTTGGGTCAGTTCAGTGCACCCCAACCTTTAGGGTTAGCGATTTTCAATCTTTTCCACCTCATGGCAGACATTGATTATCAAAAACTATTTTTTCCCAATCTGATACACACACAAAAGTAGATATAATTTTGATTAATTCACATCAGATGTCTATTGTTGTGTTGGCTCTTATTATCTTTTCTTTTATTTGATAATCTAGGGGAAGAGAAGTCAGTGCCTCTGACTAATAGTCATGTATTAGTTGTTTTAAAAATTCTTGAGGCACACTGGTTGAAAACCACTTCTTTGGAATGACTGAAATCTTGCAGGATCTTCTTATTAGAAGGGACCTTCTTATTAGAAAGATCAGCTTGGCTTCTTTCTAGAAAGGGATCAGGGCCCCACCCTAGCCCAGTAGCAGTCTCTTTGTACCAAGAACACCCTAAGGGTGGAATTAGAGGGAGGGTGGGAAAGTCAGAAGACAGATGCTCTGCTTTTCCATTTATCTGTAATAAGATGAGCTCCTCTCTCCATACCTACTTTACGCTGGTTCCATTTCTAATCTCAAAGTCCAACCAGACCAGGCCCTATTCTGGTGGGTGTACATAGTTTTACATAAAACTGACTGTCCTTGCAAAAAAATAAAAATAAGACAAGAGTGGTTATCCAAGATTCAATTCCTTGTCGTCTATGTACTAGTATAACTAAGCATAGCCGCTGCTTTCTCAGGATGATCTGTCTGTAGATGCATGCACTGGACTTCACATTAGTTTTGCACAGGTTAGACAAGGAAAGTATCACTTGTAGTTTTATTCTGTAGCACAGATCACCACACAGCATTTGTTGGAAGTACGAAGCAGTGAACCGAGTGGAGTGTTTTAAGATCGACCGCCTGAGAGATGGACCGTTTCTAAAGCAGATGTTTGTTCAGTGTGATGGAGACAGCGAGGTGGTCCCAAGGATACCGCACAGTGGGAAATTCACAGAAACCGGGACAGGAAACAGACAAATTATGTATTACGATACATCTAGGCATTTCCATCTTTTCAAATGCACCATTAACTAAAAGGCCGCATAGGGTTTCCTCCAAGGGCACTATATCATCAACAATATGTAAATGTTGTCCTTGTCAGTTTATTTTTCCAGGTGAAAACTCTTCCTGTCTGTGAAAGAAGCCTTTTGTGGCCTCGGCTCCCTGGCTTGCAATAAAATCAGGAGGGATCAAGTTCCTGTGAAAAATGTGCTGTCTAAACTTTAAATCTGAAATCAACTCGTCTGAGCCTGGGGATGATAAACAGATACACTTAAAGATACTTTTGTTCTTATTGCATTCTAGGAAGGGACGGTCAGGGGCCTCTTACCCTCTCAGGCATGGGGCAGACACCGAGAGAATGTTCTGTCTGTTAATGTGGGACTGCCCCTTCCTCGGAAGGTAAACGGGGATCCTGGGACAGAAGATAGTTTGTTTCTCTTCTTCATAAATCATATTTATGGCAATAGTTTTCCATCAAAGCAGCCACAATCCATTCCTTGGATCCATTTACTATAAGAGCTACATTTCTCATCAGAGGACACCCACACGGGGGAACACTGGTGGTATTTCAGGCAGCCTGGACGCTGTCACAAAATGGGGATTTGCTCGAGAGCACATGTTCTAGAAAACAGGGATGAGGGATGTTGCAGCCAGATGGCTTCTCTTCTCGGGTGTGTTTAATGATATTATTTTAGACTAGGGGCCCAGTGCATGAATTCGTGCACCTTGAAAGTAACTGTGGGCCTTGAAGCTGCGGTGGGCACAGGGGTGGGTCTTGGCCCATCTTCCGTGCTCCTGCCCTGCCGGTCCTGCCATGGCCCCCTGACCCTGTCTGCCAGCAGCCCAGTTCCTGCTGCTGCTGCTCTCATGTACTGACAGTGTAGGTACTGCTCACACCTGCTGACAGCACAGAGAGATTGGGGCTGGCACCAGCAGTGAGTGCAAGCAGTGGCTGCTGCACCGATCACTCCTCAAGAGCAGGGAGAGGTGGAGAAGCCCTCAGAAGCATTCTAGACCAGTGCTGGGCACTGGCTGCACATGTGAGCTGTGGCTCTGGTGCCAACTGTGGGTGCAAGTGGGGCCAGCAGCATCAGCGGGTGCAAGAGGCAGCTCCAGTACTGGCAGCGGGTGCAAAAGGGGCCCTCACTGGCAGCAGATGGGAGAGGAGACTGCCACCTCTGATCACCCATCAGGAGCAGAGGGAGGTGGAGAAGCCATGAGGGGCAATCAGGGGTGGCAGCTGCCTTTCACACCCCCTGCTCCCACCCGCTAATGATGCTGAGCTACCAGGGCTGGTGCCAGGCACCCACAGCAGGTGCAAGCAGTGGCTCTGGTGCTGGCAGTGCGTGTGAGTGCCAGGAGCAAAGAATTCTCAGTAACCATCAGAGGCTCGCCCCAGTGACAGCGACTGGCACCACCCCTGCTCACCTGTTCCATCATCCCACTGTAGCCAATGCCTACTACATTCCATGCTCTGCTGCCTGCTTTCTATGCCTGCTATGTTCTACACTCTACGTCTGGTGGTCAGCACACATCTTAGTGACCAGTTGTTTGATTTTTCCACCTTTTGGTCTATTTGTATATCAGGGTTTTATATATTTAGATAAGTCAGCCTCTTATTAAAAAGGCTGCAGAGCTGATGTCACATTCAGGTTAGGTGTTTGCTGTGTCTTTGTCTCTGACCAATGTCTTCATTCTATTCTTTTAGCCTCAGGGCCTGAGTGCTTAGGAAAGAACCGGGGAGACTCCTCACTGGTCAGAAAGCTGGGCCTTGTCCCTCCTATGTCTCCTCCAACCTCTTCACTGAAAACAGTGGCATCTGAAAATGGGGCTTTAGCAGGAGCAGAATCCAGCCAGTGAATGTGTCCAGGACTGACCAACTGACAGGGGCGAGAGGATCTTCCCAGGAGGTTGGAGAATCCTGGCCACTTCGAATACCCATGCCCTCTGGAGTCACATGGGAAGATGGCCCAAGCTCTCTATGAGAGAGACAGCATAAGAGGGGGGGTTCACACATAGACCATTTGACAGAAGAGTGAAATAAAATTGATTGTAATTAAATGTAGCATTTTAATTTGGAAATAATATGAGAGTATAGATAATAAGTTTGATAGAAGGTTTCTGTTCCCCCTTCCATCGTTTTGTGAAGAAGGATTCAAAAGTACCTGGTTTGGGGGTTGCCTATCTAGAATATATTAAAATATAGATAATGTACCATATATTTTTAAAACTATAATCATTGGATATGGACTATAAGTTATACCTAAGTTTAATACACACAAGCTTGTCTTTTAACCTCAGAGCACCCCTGAGAGATTGTCAGCAGTTTCCAAATGAAGCTGAAATTTAAATAATTTGCTCTGTCTCTGTAAGAATATGTAAAGTGAACTACACGTGTGAACTCTGCTGTGATCCATCATCAGAAAGCACTTCCCCTGCATCTGAGGGCTGTGCATGCTCAGAACAGCTGCCATGTGAGGATGTTAAACCCTGTCACTAACTTTACTAGTAAATATGTGCTCCAGTCCAGCTGAAACAGGAGGAAAGCAGACATTCAGCAGCTAGACAGACTGGGGCCCAATCTCTGCCCTGAAGGCCAGTTAAAGTCCAGGGAGTTTCTTCCTCTCTCTGGGCCTTCAATCCCTCAATTCTTGAAATGAGGTTTAATCACTATTCCTGTGGCAAAGCTCTGTTCTCCTGTGGGGGCTATCACTGAGCACTCTGGACATGTCTGTTGGCATTCTACAAGTATCTGTCGTGCACACCTCCAGTGCACTGGTAAGGACACGGCACTCTTTAATTGTGTAGTCAAATTTATTTATATATATATATACTGCTTTGTATTTTAAAGAATTTCATTCAGATTTCATAAGGGATCAGGCAAATTCTACCTAATCACCCATGAACATCTACTCAGTCCTTGGGCTTTATGCAAGGACTCAGGAGAATAAGACTGTTCTCTTTCTCAAGTAACAAGATTGCATAAAAAATAGAGGAGCCTCAATCAGTTTGGTGACTGAAGAATGGGGGTCTAAGCACCAAAAACAAGGCCTCAAGGAACACTGAACCCTGTCAACAGAAGGTTGTTGGTGTCAATTTGACACCAATAGAAACCCCCAAATAGGGGTGTGGTGCAGAAGCAAACTTTAATCATTATAAACAGCCCAGTGTGACAAATCTTCTCTGCTTTGCTTTGGTGAGATACCTTGGGCTTTTCAGCTCCAGCCAGGGAAACAGTCTTCAGGCTTTGGTGGAAAAAGAAAGTGGGCACTCAGAGCCAGATGGGAGCTGACTTATATAAACAAAAGTCCCCATCCATGGTCCCTGATTGGTTTGTCCTCCTACAAATGAGGACTCCACATCCTCACAGTAAGATTGGTCCAAAAAGCACTGTCTGGATTGGTCAGAATGGAACTGCTCTGGTTGGTCAAGTAAAGAAGCTAATGGGAGAGTAAGGGGAAATATATCCGTACAACTCTTGATTGGATCAGGAAAGCCTCAGTCCTAGTGGTTGAAATAGGATCCCAGGAACTCCTTTATGGGGCTGGCTCAGATGGTAGGAACATAGTGCAGGCTTCTCTTTGAGGTATAGTTTGCTTGAAAAGTCCCTGTATGAAAATTGCTGCTAGGCTTTGTTTTTTAAATATGAGCCTATGTGGTCACCGGGAGCCCTTTTTATTAAATATCTTCTTTCTCAATTTTCATAGTCCTTAGCCTGGGGTTTGAGGTAGAAGTACAGAGAAGCTTTCTGGGAGAACTCCACAATGAGTCCTGAAATATAAGAGTCCTGTGACACGATCTAAAGATACAGGTTGGGTATCTAGAGGCAGACATGAGATGGACCTTGGGGAAGAAAATGTGTATGAAGGTCAATGCCAATGAGAAGAATGAGGAGGAAACAGTTGGAAAAAGAGAGAAGCCAACCTGTGATGCAGACTTCCCCAAATTCCAGCCAACCCAGATGCTGTTCTGGAAAAGTGTTTCTCATCAGACACTGGAATGGGGTTTGAATTCTGAATGGCTGGGACATAGGTTGCAAGCTGCCCTGGGAAGAGTGTGACCTCTCAGATGAGGCACCAGGCTCTTCCCTGTAAGGGTACTTGGGAAGTCAGTGCATCTCTGGGTTGACCACAGTCCATACCTTGTACTATCCAGATCTGTTTATCTAGATATGCTTGGAACCTTCAGGACTCTAATGTGGCTCCTATAAGTGAGGAGAGAAAAGATAGTAGGTAAAATAGAGACCACACCACAGCAGCTGAACATAGTTCTGAAATGGACAGTTATCTACTTCCTCCACTATCCATATAGATCCATTCACTCTGAGCATCCACATCCATCAGCCTTGGTGGTTTAGTCAGTGGGATGACACAGATCCTCATCTCCAAGAGAATGACTCCTGGTCCTCATGCATTTCTCAGGACAGGGTTGCTATACCTCTCCCTGTGGAGTCAAAACTGGAAAGTTCTAACTAGCAGCACTCAAGTATTTACCCTGACTTTCATATATATTTCTCCTTCCCTCATTGTGAAGCAGCAGATCTCCCTTCTGCTGATCAGGGTCAATTACCCCTGCCCACATGGTAACATCTTGTCTTATCTGCTGCTTCTTCAACACTAAATGCTTGTTTTGTCACTTGGCAAAAGTGTGCTCTCTTGGGAATAAGAACCTTTAACTTTGCAGAGCCCAGAGTTGTGGGAATGGTTCATTGTGATTGATGGTTAGAGGGCTTACACCCCTCAATGGCCAAACCTATGGATTGTGCCTATTGGTGATACAACACTAGGTAAAGATATTTGGTTCAAAACACACAGAGCTTTGGAGGGTGACACTCCTTCCTCATATGCTGTTCCTACGAAGCTGACACTAGGCAATTCCAGCTTTCTTTTGGGGCCTTTGAAACATTATTAGGTTCATGTGAGGTTATATTGGTGGGGTCTCCATATTGAAATCAGTGTCCTTATAAAAAGAGGGAGAGACCAGAACTGGATCTCTTTCTTTCCATGTGTACACCAGGGAAAGGCCATGAGAAGGCACAGTGAGAAAGTGACTAATGGCAAACCAAGAAGAGAATTCACACAAGGAGCTAAATAAACACATCTATCTATAATTCCCAGTCTCTAGAACTGTGAGGAACAAACTTGAGTTGTTTTAGCCACTAATCCCATGTCATTTTGTTAATAGTAGCTTGAGTTGACTAAGACAGTCAGAGTCCCAGAGCTTTTTAACCAAGTCGCTTGGTAGAACAGAGCAAGTATGGTTGGATATTCAAACACTTTTGAAATTCAGGCAAACTGTTAGATCTTAGACTTGGTCTTCAGCATTTTCTGTCCATCTCCTTTAAGACATGATAGATTCTTTATATGCAACCAGAGTCTGGCTGGCCTTCACATAGCTACTCTCATGCCAGGGTGTTTCTCAGCACCTAGAAAGGTTCAGGAATCTGAAGAAGGACTGTGTGTAAATTAATAAAAAACTTGACATGAAATATAAATTTGGAATACATGGGGGAGCCAGAGGAGACTTAGCTAAAGTAACCAAGTTCGTTGAATCTCTGGATCCCTAGCTCTTTATTAACACAAACTGCCCTAAGGCAAAGCAGATATACATATCAAAGGCAAGGTTTGGTATACAGTAGGCATTGTCAGATTGGAGAAACTGCCTTGGCAGCTCAACTGTTTGGCCAGCAGAAAATATAACATGTAGATTGAAATGCTCTCAGCTGTCTGGAAACAGGCAATAATAAATATATGCATCTTTTTCAGGTTTGGGGAAATGCTTTTGGCCATTCCAGCAGGCAACAGTATGATTCAGCCATGCTGAATATAGAAGCCCTTCCACGTTTTGGGGACTTCTTACATTTATTATGACATGCTAGAACTAGCTTCCATCACTCTCCTTCAGTTCTCCCTTATCTCCCAGCACACTACCAATGGCACTCAGTCATGGTGCTCCAAAATCATGTGCTTGTAACTATTACTTTCACCAAACATCACCAGTGCCTAGTCTGCACAGGCAAGTCTCTTCCCTTCCATTGGTAGATCCCCCAAAATCATGTCTGTGCTATTGTAGCAATTTCAGTTTGGGTGAGGGTCTAGGTGGTAAGCATGAGTTACACCACATAAGATCAAAACTTTACTCATAAATACTGTCCCCCAAATTTTGCACACCCACTCAGTTTTAGATGAAATCAAGCACTCAACCCCATTCTACTATAATCATTCATCAAGATAAATTTTTGCCTGTGTAATTAAATGGGGAACTTAGTTTTTAGATATTATAGAAATATACAGTATATTTGGGTATGGCTCTAGCAATATTAAATCAAAACTCAATATCCAAGAAGTCAGCTTCTCTGTCAAATCTCTCAAACTCAATCTAGAGATTATCCCTTCATTCTATTAGTGAAGAGCTTGTCTCACCAGCTTTGGGATTCCAAGAGTGAAAGAACATGCTCTTCACGTTTAAGACTCTTAACTGAGAAATGAATTACTCCTCCCTGGGTGTCTGCCATCCAGCAAACCATGCAAATCTGGAGATCTTGGAAAAGGCTTTCAGTGATTTTAAGGAGAGTGCGGCTCCTTACCTTTGAAAAGGATAATTGCCTTCAAGGAGGAAATACATTCTTCCTAACAATAAATAGCATTCGTATTCCTACTTTTTTTTTTTTTTTACTGTAGGGAGATTTGCTTTTAAATTTGGAGGTGCTAAAACTAATCCCTGACAAAGTGACTGGGGAATTCCCAGAGTGAGCTGGGAAGTGGTTAAAGGCTTCATGAGTGAGTGCTTATTTCACCAACTACATCCTCCTGCAAACCAGTACTTAAATCCACCCCATCATGTTTCTGGAGGATAACTGTTCCCCTTAGATGAGTTCCAGCAAATGTTCTCTTTCCCACTTCAATTCTAAAGTTCCTTAAGCAAATAAGAAAGGGATGAATAAAATAGCTAATTAAATGTATGCAAATATATTTTTAAAATATATTTTATTCATTTTTTGTTTACAGAGAGGAAGGGAGAGAGATAGAAAGTCAGAAACATCGATGAGAGAGAGACATCGATCGATCAGCCGCCTTCTGCACGCCCCACAGTGGAGATGTGCCTGCAAGCAAGGTACATGCCCCCGACCGAAATCGAACCTGGGACCTTTCAGTCTGCAAGCCGATGCTCTATCCATTGAGCCAAACCGGTCTCGGCTCAAATATTTTTGAGTAATGAATCTGTAA
Source organism: Lasiurus cinereus (assembly GCA_011751065.1). Lineage (NCBI taxonomy): Eukaryota > Metazoa > Chordata > Mammalia > Chiroptera > Vespertilionidae > Lasiurus > Lasiurus cinereus. The sequence continues at coordinate 55,756,347 of JAAGEH010002531.1, read as the reverse complement.
CCTCTAAATTGAGAGTGTGTATGTATATAAATATGCGTGCGCACACGCACACACACACACTCACACACACACTTCCATACTGTATAATAAATGTTATCAGATGAAGAAGAAAGAGAATTTAGAATGGAGAAGTCTGAGCATGATGGTCCTATGGACTGCTTAAGAGCCAGGAGAATATCAATCACACAGCCTGAGTTCTGCACCACCACAGTTGTTACTCTTCTGATGACCTCTTTCTTCACTGTTGCTATGGACCTCACAAACATTACACTTAAAATATTTGGGCATGAGAAGATGAGGAAAACACGACACATTTTATCTTGTAAAGGATATTCTCTGGGAACCTACATCACCATGAGAAAAACAGTGATGCTCTAATTATGAACCTGCATCATATGTGGCCCCAAGCAGTTCACACTCATAGGGCGTTGTCTGGCACAAATTATATTCATCCCCATGATCTAATAGAAAGTGGAGAGTGAGAAGAGATCATTTAATTTACCTCCAATTCACAAGCTTGTGTCTGGTGGAGGAAGGATGCATATAGAAACCAGTGAAGATATCATCCCATGCTTTCCATGCTCTGAGGATGCCCTCTGGATGTGGGAGTTTCAGGAAGCCATCAGGGTGGAGTCAGAGTGGATGTGTTCCTAGACATTGAATTCTCTATATCTATATCCAGCCTGTTGGTGACATGACTTTCATGGCCATGGCATGAGAAACTTTGATTATAGAGAGCAAGCTGATGTGTGCAAACAAGCCCTTGACATGGGAATGGCAGGTGAAGGACTGTCACTGAGACCAGAAGTACCAGGCTGTGGACAGAGGCACTGGGAGATAGATGTACCCAAGGAGGAAGATTCCAGTGCCAAGTAGGTATTTTGTTCTCTATCACAACCATTAAAAAGCACCTGTCACAGACCTTGTTTGCCATCCCTTGGAGCACTGAGGTAGTGGTACAGAATCCAGCTGGGGCTGATTCTGGCAGTCCTTACCCTGGGTTGACTGTTAATGGTGGCAGGTTGACATAGTTCCTCCTAATTATCTCTGAGGGGATCTTTAGTTAATGAAAGGGATGTTTATTGAAGTTGTCCCCCTTCCTCCAATCCCCTACCTGCTAACTCTTCTACATGCAGCCCACAGCCCATGATGTCTT
>JAAGEH010002531.1:55703417-55755091 GCA_011751065.1 Lasiurus cinereus | reverse complement strand
ATATATATATTTTTTTTTTTTTTCTCAGTAAGCCTTCATGGTAACAGGAGAGGGGATTATCAAGTACTGTGTTGGTATTCCATAGAGAGACATACTATTCCCAACACAATGGAAACATTCCCAGATTAGGGGAGAAGGGCATATTTTGTGTAAGGCATTATATTGTGCATATTTGAGACAGACTCAAGCTGATTATTGCACTGGTGAGCTTAATAGAGGTTATGTTCAATGCAGAGGCCACACACACACACACACACACACACACACTGAATTCACACCATTCAGAATAAAAGAACCAAATAGCTATCTAGCTTAATGTTTAAGTAAACCTTACTATTAGAAAAAAGTTTTAAAATGTTAAGTTATTTTATATATTTTTTGATGAGGAATGTGTTTGTTTATAATGTTTTAATGTCATTGTCACATTATAAAATTCCCTTTATTTAACCACTTATTTCTAAACTTTGGTAGCATTTTGATAATTAGCATAATAGTTCTAGATCATTTAAACATGGCATTGATCTAAATGTCTGTGGAATCAATTAACATTAATAATTGGCAGCATATTTCAGAGTATATTCCATTTCAGAACCATTAATTTAAATTTATTTTTAAACTAGAATACACAATCATTGTCTTTTATATATTTTCCCATATTTTTTCTTCTGTGTCTTTTTCTTCTCTTTTTTTCTAACTTTCTAAAAGTGGCCAATTTAGCCTCACAATGGAAATCAAATACACTTTGAACATCTAAATTTCCTTTAAACTGATGCTGCAGAAGGAAGGTCTCCATAACCCTTATAGAAGCAATACCCCCACTTCTTTTTTTTTTCATTCTTTAAAAGTGCTTATCAAGATGAATGAGAACAGTGGTGTGTAATTTCAAAGATGAAATTGCTTTTCTCTCCAGCTTTCCCTCAGCATTTCAAGGTCACACCGTAAAAGGAAGTCAGCCCACAGCCCAGGCCTTCTCCTGGGTCTGACAGGGCACATTACCTTCTCAGTCAAGAGCCTTGCCTCTGAAAATGCTCTGTTTTATTTTTTCTCTCAAAAGAAGGTGTGAAATTCCTATTTATTCACACATTGTTGGGTAAGCTGAAGTGTTAAGGAAGGTAAATTATATCTCCTTTCCTATGTCCCCAACACTGTTTTCATGGTCCAGCTACTCAACTTCCTGAGTCACTAATGACCCATCCTCTGAAACACTGGGGAGGGGAGCTGTGAACACATCCCAGTGACAAGGCCCCTAGGAGGAAGATATAGGATGCAACACTGGGCTCAAAATCATACCAAAACTGCAATATTGACAAAAGTAATAGTAACAAAATATCAAAACAATGTGTTCTCCTTTTTCTATCCAATCACCTGAAGTAAACCTCCACTTAAAGCTTGTGGAGAATTTTATGGTCAATGATGGGGAAGGGAAGACTCTCCCTGATAGAGATACATATTCTCTTTTACTATAAAACTTTTTGATGCAATCATGCTCTGCTTTCCAGAGTTCCTGACTTTTTCCTCCAAGATTAGAAAGTTTACATTCAAAAGATTAAAAGAAGGGAATTTCAATCAGAAAGTCATTCCCCTCAAGAAGGTTAGCATAACAGAATCCACAGAGGCTCTTCCTTCAGGTCCACAGGCAACCCTAGCCACCCCATCAGATGTATAAGTTATCACACAGCTGTCTGATGGTAACTTGCTTAAGATAAAGTGAAAATCTAAGCTACTGAAAGGAAACTTCTGCTTTCTGTTTTTCTTATTTTGTGTATACTAAATAAAAACATGTGTTTTTTTCTTCTATTTATAAAATTCCTCTTTACTGATCATGATAAAGTGCAGTTCAGTGATAGCTGCTATTACTATTTGGTGGTGTCAAACCATCGTTTATCCACATTAACACCCATCCACAAAGAGGGTCATGTCACCCATTTTCCTTTCCAACATACATTCTTTTATTTAAAAATGCTGCACATATATTTTTCAATGGTTTAAAAAAGATATAAACTTGTACTTTGTTTTAATGGCAACAGATAGGTTCATTGTAATGATGTTACATAATTCAATTTAGTTAACAAAATATTTATCCATGTATATTTATTATGGTTATAGTTCTTCATAATTATATGTCTTACTTTCTTTTCTTCTTCATATTTTAATAAATGTGAATACATTTCTTGAGTATACTAGTATTTTGTTACAATACATTCCCAGGAGAATTTTTGAGTCTTAGATTTTCTACATTTAAATAATTAAGTTCCAGAAAGCTATCCACAAGTGTGTTCCCATTAGGAAAGCATAGGTGCTCATTTCCAATATAAAATATTTATATTGTTCTAGTACTGTAAGCATAGAACCAGCTCAAAATGGTCCTATCCTTTTAAACAAGACACTTTACAAAGAGAACAAACCAAAACTACAAACCAAATTCTGAGAAAAGGAGTGACCTCTGACCTCCAGCTTTTCTAGAGCCTAAGTCTCACTCCCTCTGCCAAGGGACCAATGACCAGGACACAACTGGAACTTGAACACTAGAACACTTTAAAAAGCAGAGGGTCTTTGATCCAAGACCATCTGGTATGAATGCCTCTTTCCTTAAGTGGCCACACTCCAAGGTCCTCCAATTAAAATGTTTCCCACCAGTATTCCTTCATATGTGTTCCCCCTATACCCTTAAAAACCTGCCCAGAACCTTGGATCAGAGCGTTAACAATTTTGGGTGATGCCATTCATAATAAAATAGCCAATCTTTTTTCACTGGTGAACAAACTCTTTCTGTTTTGTAATGATATCTTTAGCACTTAAAGCAGTTTCCAGTGCATATTGGCATTTGATAAATACTGTTGAATGAATAAATTCATTCCTAACACTACTATTTTCTTTTTACCATTTTTAGTGTTTGCTATCATGATAAGCAAAGCGTATGTTTATTTTAATTAATTGCATTTATTTAATTACCTCTAGGGCTGAATGTGTCTTTCCCAAATGTCTTCTACATTTCTTTTGTGAATTAGTTTTTGGTGTCCCTTCCTCATTTCCTATTAATGTTATTGACTTGTAGGTATCTTCTTGTTGAAATCAATAAAAATAATGTAGAAACTAGTCAGTAAATCTGTTTCCTTTATGTTCAAATTTTTTCCTTTCAGTTACCTGCTTGTCTCTTAACTTTGGTTTAGTTGTTTTAATCATACGTAGATAATTTCTATTTCTCATATTTATTTACATTTTTTTTGGAGAAGGCTTAACTCTGTGTCTTCCTTAGATAATTTACCCTTACTGTAACAACATATTTTAAAATTATTGTAACAAATATCGATTGTACTATAATAAGTGCCTGACACATAATTTTTGTTCTTGCTGTTTTAGAATAGCCTCTTAATAAAAGGCTAATATGCAAATCAACTGAAAGGCAGAACGACTGGTTGCTATGATGCTCACTGACCACCAGGAGCCAGATGCTCAATGCAGAAGCTGTGTGGTGGTCAGTGTGCTCCCACAGGGGGAGCACTGCTCACTCAGCCAGAAGCCCTGAGTCAAGCTCATGGCTGATGAGCTAAGCGGCAGTGGCAGGAGCCTCCACAGCAGTGCTAAGGACCTCTTGGGTGATGTCAGACTGCTGGCTTAGGCCCACTCTCTGGGGAGCAGACCTAATTCGGCAGACTGACATCCTCTGAGGGCTGCTGGACTGCGAGAGGGTGCAGGAAAGGCTGAGGGATCGTCCCCAACTTTTCCCGAAGTGCACACATGCCATGCACCAGGCCTCTAGTAAAACATAAAATTTTAGAGTATAAAATATAAAAATTGTGGGTTTTTATTTGGAACTTTTTTTCACATAAGAACAAAGATTCTAAATTATTTATTTTTTAAAATACTTATCTGTTGAATAAATGTCATTTATTAAAAGTTCAAATTTTCCCCAATGTTGAAAGGCCATCTCTGTCAAATATTAGATTTGCATACAAAAGTGGATCTATTTTAAATTCTCAATTCTATTCCTCTAATCTCTCCATCAGTTGCTATGCCCATACCATACAATAACATTGTAATTATTTAGCTTTAAAATGTATTTTATTATCTGGCAAGTCTATTTTTGCTCACATATCTTTCATATTCCTCTGTGCCAGTAACCATTCAAAGTGTCTTCTTCTAATTGCCCATTTAATCTTCATAGTAACCCTATGAGTTTAACAGCATCATTGTCATCATATGACAGAGAGGGAATCAACTGTTTAGTACCTTTCACTTTGGTGTGCAAGTAACCATATCACCTTCATATTATTCTCTACCTGCAGAATCACTTCCACTCTGAAAGGTGCATTCTGACGCATCCTACATACCTAAACATAGATAATATCTACTGTACAGAGGCCTCCTGATCCCCACATGGGTGCATGTCTCTCCCCTACCTGTCCCTGCCAATCTCCAAAGCAATCATAGCAATAGCCTTCCACGAGCCTCAGTGCCCTGGTTAGCAGGACCTGAGAACAGGGCTATCTCTGACCTCTCACATGCCACACAATATTGGCAAACACTAGGTAGTGTTGAAATATTTTCTGACAAAATGAATAAACATGACCATTTAAAAATAGTGAATTCTAGTCACTACAGATAAAGTACATCTTGTGATATTTTGTAAATGTATGTACAAGTAAGTGTATTGTGTTCATTAATAGTCACAAAAATTCACATAATATACTTAAACAGAAATATGTAGCTCCATGAATTTATACAAATGAATAATATGTATACATAAAACACCTAAATTATGGAATTTTAATTGTCATGGAAGGAATTCAAGTTTTATAGATTGATGCATCTTTTATAGATTTATATTATACTAATTTCTAACCTCTAAATTTTATATTTTAAACTATTAATGCTCATCTTGGCTAATGATCATTCTATTTCAAAATATTTTAAAAAACCAACAAGCAAAAATTTTCTAAAATTCTATTTGGGCAAAATTAAAAGCAGTTTAATCATGGCCCATAACCTGTTATGTTTTGTTTTATGACTTTAAAAAAAAATCTTACTAAACAGTATGAAATATTTTGAAAAGAAGTTATCATGTGGTAAATGAACTTTTGACTACTAGAGGAGGGATGGGGGACAGACTCTGAGACATGTCCACACACCTGCTCTTCCTCCATAAAAAAGAAAAAAATATTCTTATTAATATAGTTTTGGAAATACTCAATAGCATTATATTATTCTATACTAATGATGAAACTGCTTAAGGGCCAGCTATGATCAAATTTATTACATTGTCCTTCTATTTTTAAAGCTGTCCAAATTAAGATTGAAGATTCAAACATTTGTTTCTGATTTTTTCCTATCTATTTATTTCTCTCTCTCTTTTTAATGTTAGAATACTGAACTGAAGTATCATAATATTACCCTGCCACCTAGGGGTATTGTCAAAGAAATTTATCCATGCATAGTAATGAGAGGTGCAGTGTATGGGCTAAAATATAAATAGGTTGTCACTACTATAAATAATTTAGTGACTAAATCCTATAACATAAGTAACAGCAACTATTATGATTTTATATTTTATATTTTCTAAAATAATGTAGGCTTTAAAAATAATATGAAAAAGGTGGAATGGAAATTAGTAAGAATTTTCCCTTTCAGGACTATGAGAATTAAAAAGTTAAATAAGAACTGAACATTAATATATAATGATCCCAAATGCAGCATGTATGTTTCCCTAGCTGGCAAAGCCTATATGTCGTCTTTCTCATTGACAATGTAAGTGCTTGGGAGTAAAATTTCTGTTTCGGACATGGCTAATAGTCTATTGCTTTGTAGGTGGGCAGAATCTAGATTATACTATAAAAGTCTAGTCTGACTGACCAAATTAGTGATGCTTTTAAAAGCAATGAAAAATTATCATCCCAATTGTTCACTTCTTATGACTGCCTTTATAGTATGCCTAATAACTTTTTCTTAATTCCCTAAAAATAAGCTGTTCTTGGTGAATTTACTATGTGAGAAGTCTAAATATTCAACCCTAATAGCAATACCTAGCTATATACTCTGTGAATATGGGACTTTTGCCCTGAGGGACCTAAGAATTAAGAAGCATTTGGGAGACAGTGAACACTTCCATAGGACAGATATCATAATTCTGAAGCACACTTTGTCCTTCTTTAAAATTAATGGGCCAAGCAAACTAAATTTTGTTTTTAAAATGCATACTTTCTGAGTTAGGACAGAGTCTCCTTGTCCTGGAATCCATCTGTCACTGGCATGCCATCTCACCTTTGCTTTGCCGGATCAAGGAAAAGCAGAACAGTGCCATCGCTCAAGACAAATTAATCAGTCCAATTCTTGGTATCCTGAAGACATTAGCAAGACTAAGGGAAATAGATTCTGCTGCATCCTGTTTTATCCTCATCTTCCTTTACCATAGTCATTGGGCCCAATGGATGTAGGTTGAGTTGTTCCTTGGCCTCAAAGAGGTGTAATTATTCTCAGTAATAACATTAGCAGAGGAAGAAGCCTTCTATCCTAACACTGGGATCCCCCCAGCCCCCTCACACACACACACACACACACACACCTGTTTTCTTATATTTCTTCTTTTCAAGGCAGGGAGAGGGAACTGAAAGATGTAACTGGTCGGGGTTTTGCTTAGCTTGGGGTTCTTCTTCATCCTGACAGGCCTTTGTTCCCTGCACACAGAGAGCTCTAATTACACTGCTCCAAGTCAGGGCTCCATGTCGGAGGGAGCGAAGCAAATGCCAGGTGCCTTTTCTCTTCTCATTATGACCTGTCTCTTTCCAAGCGCATCACTTTCAGAAATGGGTGGCGGGGAGGACTTTCTTTTGAGTTAAAAACACACTTTCTTATCTCCATATTATGCTTACCAGTTTTGCTCCAAATCTCATTTCCGTTCGGGGGCTAAGAAAAATGCTATTTTTGACTGTTTGTCTTATACACTACTATTTAAATTCAGAAATCAGCAATAATGACATTGGATTGCTCATGGAACCCCTTATGCCTGATTGCTGTTTCAAGCACAGGTCCTGGGAGCCTGTCCGGAGTGCCTTTCAGTATATGGACACATCACCACCTTGGGCCAGGGTAATGACACCATTTCAATGGCAATCTATGCAGGCCAGGCCGTCAAGACCAGACTGAAAGGGACTCAAATTAGCTGAGCACTGCTCCACTTGCCATTTTTATAGGGGTATGATTTGTGCTTTTTAATTAGAAGGTCATTCAAGTAATCATTAAACACAAAGTTAAACAATAAGCAGACTAGGTTTTAGTAAGTTCCAATTGTTGGACTTGTCAGGAAAAACATATTTGAAGAAACTGTATTATATTTTGGTGTAATATAATGATCTTTACAAATTCTCAGTTTTATTGTTTCTACTGTTAGTTTTAGCAATGACTGTATTCCAAAGGATCGCTTTTCTTACTTTGAAGATCAAATATGCAATAACTAATGAAGCATTTTGAATATAAATTTTTTGGTTTTGTTTTTTACTTTCTTATGCCATTTTAAAACTCAACACAAATGAGAATTCACATATGTTTTTTATTTTTTTTATTTTATGCAATAAAATCATTTGGTAAATAAAACATCCTGAATAGAAACTGGCTAATTTATAGAAGTAAAATATTCAAATTATGTAAAATTAATATATATTAACTGTGCTATAATTTGATATTTGCTGATACAGAAAAAATATATTCTCAGCATCTATTTACATAATAGATAATTAACTGATCACAATTTAAAGTATTTGTGATATTCCGGTACCCAGGATATCTTAAATATGCATATAGACAATAAATAAAGTCTTTGAGTAAATACTATTGTCAAATTATCAAATTATGCTACCATATATATAATATGTAATATTTCATTGTACTAACTTCCTTTAATAATACATTACATTAAACAATCTTCAAGTTAATTAGGTTCTCTTGACTTTGTAGACTTTTTGATATGTATTTCAACAAGTAAATTATTTCTTTTCATTAGGAATCATGTCTATGAAATTTCTTAAAGGACAAAATCAAGTAATCTTTACATCACTATTATAGATAAGTCCCATATGTCATTAAATAAATGATCATTATTAAAATTAAGCACTTTCATCAATAGATAACTCTATTCCCTACTTGAACTCTATTAATTAATTTGTTAGCTTCTATGTGTGATACTGTGATCACCTCATGTGTTGCAAGTAAAATGCACAGAGGGAAAATTAGATATAAAAATCCTTAAATAGCTATTAGAGCTGTGTTTTTCATTGATAGTATCACATTACTTTTATTCCTGTTGCAGCCCATTGATAACATTACATGTTTTACATAAAGTAATTCACCTAAAACAAGAATTTGTAGATAAATAGATGCAGAATAATAATGCTTCTGATAATGTGACTTTAAACATTTGTCTACTTCATGAAATCACATTCAAGTGTATCTATTATGAAATTGAGAAAGTGTTGCAATTTTGTCATTGTAAATATAATATTTCTCGGGGATCACTAAAATCTTCTGTGTGTGCTGCCAGGAATGCCTTGAGGAAACAGGGTATGCTGGATACACAAATCACTCCCACCCTAGTGCTGGTTCCCAAGATTGGCCTCGCCTTATTAGAGAACCCCAAGCATAGGGCATGTGAGCCCATGAGACTTAGTGTGGGTCAAGCCCTGATGGACATTGAGGATCTCCTGCAGCTCCTGAACTGCCTCCACAGTAAGAACTGATTCTGAGTGTTTTTCAGAAAAAATGCTTTTATTGGCCTGTTGCTTTATTTCCCATTCAGTGAATCCAAATATTTTGCAGCTCATTTTAAAAAAGAGACATTTTAAAGTAATATGAATATGTCAGACATTGATCACATTTTTACCAGTACTAAAAATCTAATTGGCTGCCATTTGAAGATTTCTACTGCCTTATTCAATCCCTGCCTTTTAAAAAAAAGTTTTTAAAAATGTAAACTATGGTGAGAACATGCATTTTGAACCATTTCTATCTTATTTTTTTCCCTAGAAGGCAAATTCTTAACATATTTAAGTAGGAATTTGTGAAAATAAAGAGCATATTTGTCCCTCAAGTCTGCTACTGTCAGGGGTGAGCAATTATGGTCATTGCCAATTTGAAATAAAGAAAAGGAAGAAGAGGAGGAAGAAGGACCATTATAGCAACAAAAGGAAGAAAAAGCAGAAGAAGGGAAGAAAGAAAGGAAGAATGAAAATGAAAGGAAGGGAACTTCTTTCTACTAAGTCAATGAGTTGTTAAGCAGCAAAGTTGTTTTAAAATATTTTTCTTAATATACAAAACAACAAAGTTTCTAAAAAACGTCTTGCATGCCAGTTAAAACTAGGTAGATTATGTAGGGAAAAACTAACTTAATTCTCACAACAAGCATGTGCAGTTTGAGAAACTACAACAAAGAGGTTGAGCAACTTGCCCAAGGTCACAAAGCTATCAACTCATGGAGTTGAACGTCATCACTCCTATAGCCAAATCATAACCATGTATACCTGGGGTATGTGTCCCTGGCTCCTCAATGTGACTGTGAGCTGATCATGTCCCAAGGTTTCTCCAGGGCTCTCATATACAGGAGTGGCTTACAATACCAGGCATCTTGTAAAAGTTAAATGAGACAGTTGTTTATTGTCACATTCCTTCTACTGACTACAAGAAGAGCACAGGGAGTGTACATGTATTTTGTGTGTGTTGTTCCTGTGTCCTCAGTTCTAGAACTGTGTCACTCACATTTGAGTGAGTGGAAACTCAATGAAAATAGGGAGACAATATCCAATAGTGTATAATATATATATGAATATATATATATGAATATATATATATGAATATAGATTATATATGAATGTAAAAAATGCTTTTAAAAGTGTACTTGGAAATTAATTTTAATCATTTTTAAATTTTCTTATACATTATTCCCTTTACTTGTTATTTGTGAATGTATTGTTCTTCTCCCTATCAGAGTGCAAGATTAGTTCAGGGTCTCTAGCTTACCAATTTTACTCTCACACAGAGTGGGCACAAAATAAGTATTGGCTGAATACAATTAGAAAGTTTCTCCTCTAAAACATTGTAGCTCTTTGTCCATTTTGAGTGTTCAATGAAGGGGAGATGTGTTTTATGCTAAGTAATGTTGATAATTTTGGCTAATATGTTACGATCAATTAAATTCACAATGAAACTGCATTTCCCAAAGTGTTGTGTAGGAGAGGAACTGCCAAACCCAATCCGAAGCCCCAGGATGGCCTGGGCTGAGGAGAGGAGAGGTGTCACAGGGGATATGGGTGCATCCTGTGGCTCTCACCAGCTGGTGACCTCCAGCTCTCTGCTGTCTTTGTTTCAGGGGAGAAGCAATGGTGACGCTTGCATTGCTTGCTTATTGCACAGGATGGAGGACTATTCAAAATTGTTGACCAGGGCTGAGCCACAAAGTGCTTGGTGTGGGGTTTTAAAGTGAATTCAAAACCCAGCCACTGGCTTGCCTGTTGCGATTTAGAAAATACAATCGATAAACATTAGAACAGTGGCCTTTTATGTTTCTTTTCCTTTACGTATCAGAGTATTCCACAGATTGATATGCAGTGAACAAAACTGTTGTGTAAAAGAGTACACACTCCATTTTAGAAACATTCAAATATAATTCAACTCTTTAATTAGACTAAATGCATCATTGTATACATTCAGGAATCTTCTTTAGAAGAAATAACCAATCCTTGGGATATACATTTACAATCACAAACAAATCTAATGTCTAGGTGACATTCTGTGAATATCTGACTGGTATAATGCTTTTTAAAAAAATAAGAGAGCCCCCTAATTATATGATTTTCTTCTCATTTGTAAATTTCCCCTACCCCCCCAAAAAAAAACTATTATGATACCTGAAATGAAAATGTCTCAATTAATTAAAATTGCCATATTTCAAATGTACATCAGGAACTCTGAAAGGGGCAGTTAGATTTATTCCCAGGATATTCTTGCTGGGCCGTGTGTTACAGTGGGATCCAGTGAGATCCAGTGGGATCCAGTGAGATCCAGGCTTCCCTTCTGCAGCTCTTGAAAGCCTTGCCAAGGCCAGGGATGCTAGAAAAAAAGGCCTAGGCCATGGGGGCTGGATCACAATTTAGGAAGAAAGGACAAACTTTGAAGGTCCATTTATGACTTCTGGAACAGATAAGAAGTCAGAAGCAAAGGCAGATGGCATAACTAGGAAATGGTCCTCTGACAATTTCAATGTCATCAGTGAACCTCCTGCCACAATTGAAATGCTGAAAATAGGTATAAATTCCCTTACATTCACTCTGCATTTTTAATTGGCACACTAGTGCCCACATTAAAATCACTCATATTTACTTTCATCAAGACACCTCTTAAAGACTAAAACACAAGGAAATAGCATCTTGTCCTACGGCAGTGGTTCTCAACCTTTCTAATGCCGTGACCCTTTAATACAGTTCCTCATGTTATGGTGACCCCCAACCATAAAATTATTCTTGTTGCTATTTCATAACTGTAATTTTGCTAATTTCGCTACTGTTAATGAATTGTAATGTAAATATTTGTGTTTTCCAATGGTCTTAAGCTCTATAGCAGCAATTCTCAACCTGTGGGTTGCACTCACAGGTTGAAAACCACTAGCAGGGTCGCCTAAGGCCATCAGAAAATACAGATATTTGCATTATGATTCATAACAGTAGCAAAATTATAGTTATGAAGTAGCAATGAAAGTAATTTTATGGTTGGGGTCACCACAACATGAAGAACTGTAGTAAAGGGTTGCAGCATTAGAAAGGTTGAGAACCCTTGTCCTACAGTGTCAAGAGCTGCTATTAACCACATAACGCTGGTTCTAGACTCTTATTAATCCAGGCTCATCTCCTAGCAAGCCTCCTAACTCAGCATGAGAAAATCTGAACTTTGGTCACCTCTCTTTGATATCCAGGTCCAGCTAGGTTCATGGGCAAGCCATTTGGCATGAAACTGCAGTGTAGGGGCCTCTATCAGTCCTGAGAATTAAAATGAGATAGGTCTTTAAATTGATGGGACTCCTGGAAGGGGCGAGAGCCTGCATGTGTACATGTGTATGAAGCCATGAAGCTCCCCTAGCATTCCTATGCTGTGTGGTTGTGGGATCCCACTGTCTGTCACCTGAATAGACTCACATTGAGTCAGTACACCTCATTATCAAAATGATGTTGACAAACGCAAAAATACAGAGAGAAGCAAAAATGACAAAGCAGCTGAAAGGATTGATTTATGGGAAAGAACTGCAGATAATAGTGAATCATGTTTTGTCTTTCTTAGGTAGAGCTTTTGGGGAATTCTAAATAGGAATGTGGACAGAGGAACTGAGAGAAAAATGATCTGGAAAACAATAAAAGTCAATGTGAAAACCGAGGAAAAGCTGAAAAGAAAGAAATAAAGATCATCATTTGGTTGAGTAATATAAGGAAACACCTCATCTGGTTCCCTGGGTCATAAAGTAATGAACTGTTAAAAAACTGACAGAAGCCCTATTAGTGAAAATTATTTTAGAATAAAATGAATGAATACTGTATGTTTACTTTGCAAAAAGCTGATTCAAAAATAAATAAATGATTTATGTAAACCATAGCACGTGCTGGATTATGAATTATCTGAGGAGTTAAAACCTTCACACCTTATATTTGGTTGGGACCTCTCTGCAGACAAGAATGGGAGGGGATGGCTGTGGCTGGGAGGAAGAGGAAAGCAGAGTCATTGTCTCTTTCCTACATTCATAAACGGGGCCAGTGACTGACAATTTCCTAACATTAAATAGAAAAGTGTTTGTGAACTGCGATGGCCACAGTGCAGAGAGGTCCATTTCTAACCAGATACTGTGACATGGTCATATTTGCATTAGATTTCATGTGTTTTATAGTAAAAATGTCTGATTAGATGTATACAAAAGTGTCTGTGCCTGGGGAAGGTGTCACATTTTATTTTAAAGAAAGGCTACTGCAGGCAAAGAGTTAAGAAGGCTGCATTATAACACAGAGACTAAAGTTTGGTATGATTTTCAGGGACTTATGATATTTTGATATACCTATCAGAAACCAAAGCCTACCACCTAATGCAAAATACAGAGTCTGACAAAGACAAGGGGCTATCTATTTTGTTCTTAGGCTAACATAAAAACTAAGTTTTTTTAATGTAATGATTAATCGTTTGATTTGGAAGAAATATAACGAATCTGAAGTCTCTAACTTGTATCAAAGGGCTTCTCAATACAATAAATACATGTTTCTTTAAATAACATCAGAGAACTCACTCATTTTTTTTTTTTTGAAAAGCAATGTCATACTTTGAGCTGTTTTTCACAAGCCAATTCCATAGGAATTGGTTTTGTCCTTGGAAGGATAGGGGAGCTGCTGGGCCAGACTCTGGGCAGGTGGCTGCTTCACCCCCACTTTTGTTAGGAGTGGATTATGGACAATTTCTTGGCAATTGCTTTACTTGGATAAGGATGTTTTTCTGTTTCCTTTTTCCCCTACTGAGGATTATGAAAGCAATTACACATACTGCTCTTCTTTTGTATTTACGTCACTGACATTTCCATACTATTCTGAGAAGGCAGGAGATTCCTCTAAACCCCTACTAATATTTCCAGAACAGCCTCTCCTTGCTGATCACTGAGTCCTATTTAACCCCTGTCTACCGATTGCCATGCACCCACCAGGCATGTTTTCCTCCCTGGTCTAAAATTTAACAGGAGATTGTTAACTCACCCTTCAGCGAGCATGAGGCCATTCCTAAAATAGTGAACTGTAAAGATTATTCAAATGTTCCTCTTCCCATCACATGTACAAGGGATATTATTTTAAGTTTTTCTTCACCAAGCTGAGGAACAGTAAAAAGGGAATATTTAAGAAACACTTTTCCAGACAGAATGCTAAAAATATTATATAATATATGAAAATCATCATTTATCAGTAAGATCTGACTTTGTTGAAGCAAACCTGAATGATTTTTTAGAAGTTTTTTAATGATGGATTGATTTGAGAGAGAGAAAAAGAGAGGGAGACATTTTCTCTGGTTATTTATGTATCCATTGCTTTTTTTTTTTTTTTTGTATGTGCACTGACCTAGGATTGGACCTAAGACCTTGGTGTATTGGATCTACGATGTAACCAACTGAGCTATCCTGCCAGGGCCACAAACATCTCCGTTTTAATTCAAGCAATGAAAGGAAGCCAGTGAATGGCTGTGTGAGTGCCCTGTTGGAGCTCCAGAGAAGGAGTGCTTGCTTCTCAGGAGAGCTTGGTGAAAGGGCCCACGGCAGACAGACAGACAGAAGTCTGTCTTCAATTCCACCAAACTCATGCATCTGTTTGTGCGATGCATTCTGACAGACACACAATTGTACAATGGCTCATTATGTACGCCACGTTTCCTCATCACAACATAGCCAGAGAGACACCCCTAAGCTTTACTTCCCCAGAAGGTAGACCCAGCTGTCTTGGCGAGTTATTCCTATCACTTTATTTAATTGCCCAGGGAGAGAGCAGAGACTGGATGCACTGCCACTAGAGGAGCTAAATCACAGCACCCAGAGCCTCTTCCATCAGAGGCATCTGTCTTCATTCAACTCACCTTTGGAAATGAAACAAAGCAAGGTGTCTAACGGATACGTGTCAGGCCAGCTCCTAATGTGTATCTGGTTATCACCTGAACTGACACACACGGGGTGAGCAAGAGTCAGCTAACACAGAGCCACCCTCTCACCCCTGTAGCTGGGACTCCGGTCGAGAGAAGGAGTGGGGCGATGGAGACCTTCCAGACGCCCTAACAAAGGCAATCTTCCCCCAGAACCAGCTCCCAGAGGACTGTGCAGGGAGTCACCTCCTGTGGAGCCAGCAGCAGCAGGTGGCAGCATTGTCAAAGGCCTGGCAGCCGGCTGGGCAGACGGGGACACATGAGTCCCTGCAGGAAGTTTTGCATGTGGAGGAGACTTTGACCTTTCATAAATTCATTGTCACCTCCATTGTTTGCCTGCGACTGCATCTATTCATTAGAGTCACCCAGCGCTTGGAATTGGCTCATCTGGGTGATTTGTTCCACATTTTGTTTTGACTGCATGGAACACCCTGAATTCTCTCACCTCGAATTTACTAACCAACCAACAAACAAATACCCCAGTGACAAATGGCAGAGTGGGGTAAAACAGAAGGAGGGATAAAGAGTAGGTAATGAAATGTAATATCCTCTTTCTTATTTCCTTGATGTTGTCAGTGGCATAACTCCTATATGTTGGGAATATTTTTTTTCTCTTCTTTTTTTAAGTAGTAATTGAGATTAAAGGCATTGGGTTTTTATTTCTCATCTGACTCTGGGTAATGTTCAACCCACAGAGGCCGATGCTGGGGAAGTACAGCTGAGTTTCACTTCTCATAATCAAGGGAAAGCACAGCCATGATCTAGCATGTTGGAGCCAAAAAGGTTTCCACTCACTCCAGGAAGCAAACTAAGAAAAAACAGAGTTATCATCGTCTCTCTCTTGTTCCCCACACCAGCATGGAGCTCCAGAGTGAAGGCAGAAACATGTAAATCAGAGCAAGGGCATGTGCCCAGGCCACACTCACAGTCACCTACAGGTACTGACAAAAGGGGACCCTGATGGCAGCAGGCTGCCTGCCGCCTTCACTCTCAACTGTGGCCCAATGAGGCTTTGATGTTTTTATTGCACCTGTGACATAAACGCGATTGTTTTGTCGCTCATTGCTTCTGCTCCTGGAACTCAGGCTCAGACAGAATGGTCCGGTTTCCAAATAAACATTTTACTCTGTCTCCACAACCCAGTCATGCACACATTCTCTCCCTATCCCTCTGTGCACACAAGGGCGCGTGCACACACATACACACACACACACACACACCTCCTTGTCCTCTCCATCTGAGTAAATTAATAGTGATTGCTCATATATGCTTAATAGTTCACAAGGAAAACTCCTTCCATTAGAGGCTCATCGAGCTGCCATAATGGAGGCTGAAAACTGACATCACCGAGTAGTAGATGCGAGTTCTGTTTAAAATGATGCCAGAGTCAGGCACCAGGATTCATTAAATCAGGCAGAGTTTCTCATTAAACGTGTAGATTGACAGTCGGAACTAACTGTCATGCTTGGCTCTCTGAGAGTTCCCCTACCCAACAATATATACACACACATATATTTTGAACAGGTGATATTATATTTAGAACAAAATAGCGAGATTGTTACTATTCGTGGTTGGTAGATGCCTGCTTTGTATAGAAACAGCCGTGCTATTATTTCTTCTTTGTCACCTCTCTGAAGGAAGGGGGACCCCAAGGATTGTTAAATCCAACCAGGAAGCTAGTTACCAACATCTCTAGTCCTTTAAGACAACATAATAGATACAATGAACCCAGGCTACCTGGAAAATATTTAAATATTAACCATAATTTAAGAAACGCACAGTGCTGGCTTTCCATTTAACCCATGCATATATTTCATTTTAACTACAGCCAATACATCTTTTATAGAAAATTTATTGTAATATGATTATGAAGGAAGGGTAAAAAAAATTAACATCTTTTCATGCTTGAAAAAGTGACTTGATAAAGGAAAGCCACACACTCATTACAAAAATATCCATTTTCCTCAAAGATCTGAGGCCCCTAGGTGACACTGTTTTGCATCTTAACATAAGATATGTAATGCAGAACCTTCTGGTATTAACAGATAGTGCCAGAGTCCTCTACCCTGGGCAGTTAGCAAAGATGCAAGATAGTCATGCCTCGAGGTACATAAAGAAAATATTTCTTCCATAAATACGGGATCCTTTCGTCCAGGAGCAGGTATTCTGAAAGTCACTGTCAATATGAAATGTCGCCTAGTGGCAAAGATACTTGCCTGGTTTAAAACATAAACCATGTATATGCATTCATATACATGTACTTACATATTAAAAAAATGTATGTGAATGGTGGGAAAAATAATGAAGGAAATACTCTTGAGAAAATAAATGCAATTTTCCAGAGAACAACCTGAAAGACCTATCCATTACTGGGAGACCTTTTACTAAGAATCAGTTTCCATGAATCTATACAATTCCTATTCACTTCCCATTTATTCAGTTCCTTAAGTGCATCCTCTATTTAAAAATAAAAGTTATGATTGGGACACATCTGTCTGTGCAAAGCTTTCTTCCTTTTATATAGTTACATTCTAGAAGGAATATTTCAATGTACAATAAACTGATTTTTAGCTCACAGTCTCTTTTCTTCATTCTGTCAGGAGCCAGATTTCTCTCTTAAGGCAGATTCTCTAAGGCCCCCGAGCTACTATGTTTGAAAGCACTTTCTCTGGAAAGCTTTTCCTCATTCTTTTTTTCTTAGTCTTTCACTGTGAGAATTTATTTCAGAAGGTTGCTTTGTACCCTTTGTATATAAATATAGACAGCTATGGATATAGATACATGTACAGTGGCTATAGACACAGATACAGATATGCAGCTGCTGAATTCTGTGTCACCTTTGCTCTGATTTGCATACCTGCCTCTTCCTCTTGCTGTTCCCCTAGGGCAGGCAGAAGTATTCTTGTGCTCTCTGTGCCTCCCTGCCTACCCTTGTCAAGTGCTTGAATAAATAAATAATTGGAAATTTTTGAAAAAAAAAACAATTCACCTTTGTCCTTGGATCTTAAAGTATTACTTGAACATCCTTTCCTAGTATAGCACAAATCATACTAACATGTGCAATCTTAAATCAACAGTATCTTTATAATCTTGACATTCATAATTCTGCAAGTCAAGCCAAGATTGAGAACAATACCTTCTTTAATTACATAAAAGGTTTTGAATTCACATTGCATAAGAGAGCCCAGAATATTTCTTAAAAGGTGTTAGAAAAGTGAACTTGGCAAAAAAATATTATTTAGAAAGATGTGACTAAAGCCCTAAAAATATCTGCAGTCTTGTTCAAAAGAATAATGAAAAATAAATTGATTCATAGAATTCTCATAGTTTTGTGCCCAGAATGGATTTTCTTTGGAATATAGCAATACATGCAAAATATACACTACAAATTAAATGTATTTTCTGCAGAGCTACATTAAACATGACACATTTTATGTAGTTCAAAAATGTATTAGATAATGCTGGCATTAAATTAGTGGAAAAATAGATGATTCACTGAACAGCACTGAGAAAACTGGATTGCTATCTAAAAATAAAATTAACTCAACTTTTAAAATAATTGAAGTTTTACACAGTATATTCTTTTACTACAATGAATTATGCTAGAAGTCAATATCAGGTATGTAGCCAGTCCCTTCAAAAATTTAAGGAATAAAAGCACAGTTCTAAATAACCTATAAGTCAAGGAGACAATATCATAGAAAATTGCAATAGCTGTCTAAATAAATTACATTTAAATACATTACACAAAAAATTATGAGTTGTAGATAAAGAAGTTCTTTGAGGGAAAGTTATAGTACTATATACTTAAATTAGCAATAAATGCTTTAATTTAACTTTTAAAACTTTCACATAAAGAAGAGAGATGATAAAATGTAACCTAAATTAATTATAAAAAAGGAAATAATAAATATAACAGTAGAAATCAATGGAATTAAATATATATAAAACACAGAAAAAGCAATGGAATCAATGCAAGATTATTTAAAAAAAAACAATGAAATAGATAAGCCTTTTAACCAGATTGTCAGGTTAAAAAAAATAAGGGTACAAATTACTAATATGAAAAATAAAATAACTGACATTGCTAGACTTTAGATATGAAAAATATAGTAAGTTGATATTATTTAAAATATAAAAATATGTCATAAATTAAATATATATATTAAATGATACAAATTGTCAAAGCTCTTTAAAGATTGTATAAATAAATAATGAATATATAATGAATGTATAATGAATTTCCATTAAAGACATTTATTATGTAATACTCATTAAATAAATTAATAATTTAAGACATTCTCACTGGATTCATGTGTTTTTACTGGGAAATTCTATCAATCATTTTATGAAGAATTAATACCAATAGTATATAACCTCTTCCAGAAAATATAAGATAAAGAAAATCTTTCCAACTTATTTTATGAATTCAGCATTATCTGATATCAAAACTAGAAAAAATACTCAACAAAAGGAGTTGCTTTCTCAATATGAAATGAGGCAAATAGCAAATATTTCATAGAAGACAATAATTTTTCAACTATGATACCTTTTTAAGTGGAACATTACATTAAATATTAAGATATTAAATTCTGCCGAAAGCGGTTTGGCTCAGTTGATAGAACGTCGGTCTGCAGACTGAAGGGTCCCAGGTTGGATTCTGGTCAAGGACATGTACCTTGGTTGCGGGCACATCACCAGTGTGCAGGAGGCAGCTGATCAATGTTTCTCTCTCATCAATGTTTCTAACACTCTGTCCCTCTCCCTTCCTCTCTGTAAAGAATCAATAAAATATATTTTATTAAAAAAAGATATTAAATTCTTTAATATTAATGCTAAAATAACATTCTGAATAAAATGAATGCCAATAGGTTATAGCTAAGACAATGAAAAGATGCTATCTTTCATTATTACTTACAGGATGAGATTAATAGTCAGTGCTATGTGATTAAAAAATTAAGGCTATCATATCCTATACTTGAGGCTTGGTGCATGAAAATTCATGTAGTGGAGTGGGATGGGTCCCTCAGCCTGGCCTGGCCCCATCATAGTCCAGAAGCCCTCAGGGGCAGGTGGTGGCCTGGAAGTCAGGGAAAGGTGATGCCCCCATCGCAACTCTGCTGTTGCCATTGCCAGCAATGCAAGTCTTAGCCAGCCCTGGTTACCTGAGCCTTGGGAGGCCCTGGGCAGCTGGGTAGCTGTCATCTGAGGCTTGTCTGTGTCTTGGGCTGGCCAGGGCAGCTGGGGGCCTGAGAGGACTTGGGGACTACAGAGGCAAGCGTGCTCAGTGGCCAGACCCACCTGGAGGTGGGCCTGGCAGTGCCATACACCCGCCGCCCGGGTGGGGCTGAGGGCACTGGGTGCCACCAATTTGAGGGTGTGGCAGTCAAATGACATATTCCTTCCTTATTGGATGTGGGTGCCACTGCCATCTTTGTGAGGGTGTGACAGTCAGTGAGCATATTTCCTCTGGTGATAGATAAGATAATAAAAGGCTAATATGCAAACCAATCAAATGGTGGAATGACTGGTCACTATGACATGCACTGATCACCAGGGGATAGACATTCAATGCAGGAGCTTCCTTCTACTGGACAGTGCACTCCTTCAGGGGGAGTGCCACTCAACCAGAAACCACACTCACTGCTGGCGAGCACAGCAGCGGTGGCTGAAGCCTATCCTGCCTCCATGGCAGCACTAAGGATGTCTGACTGCTGGTTAAGCCTACTCCCTGGGCTCCTGCACTGAGAAAGGGTGAAGGTCTAGCTGAGGAACCTCCACCCTCCAAGTGCACAAATTTTGTGCACTGGGCCTCTAGTAAAATTGTAATTATAAAGTAACCAATAAAACAAACAAATAAACCATATTAGCCTTTCAAAGTATCAGCAAATCTATTCATAAAAAAGCACAAGCAAAATTAAACACAAATTAAAGACTTTAACCTAGAAAATAAATGAAATATGACAAAATTAAGACCAAACATATTTCTTATTTTAATAAATGTAAATAAGGACATTTTAAAAATCAGTTTACTTTAAAAATAAAGTAAAACCCACATTTATGCTGTTTCACTTAAAACAATGTATTTCTTAAAGGTTGAAAATAAAAGAATAGGCAGAACAGTGCAAGAAAAAGAGAAAAATACCAGGACATAATTTTAATATTAAACAGAGACATAATTTTAATATCAGACAATTTTAATATCAATGTCAGATAATGATAAGTGATATCATTAAGTAAGACAAAAGAATGACAAACTTACCTAATAATAAACAAACATGTAAATTAACTGTACCTCTGCTATGCCCATAGCCAATCAGAGTGAGTATGCAAATTAACCCAACAAAGATGGCAGTTAATTTGCATACATAAGTGCGCAGCAGCTGGGTCCTGGCAAGTAGGTCACTCTGAGGTAGGTTCTGCGTGGGCCTTGAGCAGCCTGGAATGGACCTGAGCCAGGGGGCTCCTGGGAAAGGCCAAGCCTGAGATCAGAGCCAAGTGGGCAGGGGCAAAGCTAGTGATCAGAGGGAGCTGAGGGGCCCCTGTCCAGGCTTAAAGCGTCAGCCAGAGGCTTTAGGCCTGGGCAGGGGCAGAGCCGGTGATCGAAGGCTATTAGCAATCTGTGTGAACTACAGAGGAAACACCTTTTCTAACTGCTCATTGGCTAAGCTTCCTGTATTATACTGGTAATATTCTTAGTATCTTGAGTAATAAGAATCCAAAAAGGTGATCTAGGGTTTTCCACCACACTTCTGGAGAAGAAAACAAAGGTCTGCTGCTGGAGAAATGTCATATCCTGCCTTAGCTGGTTTGGCTCAGTGGATAATGCCTTGGCCTGCCAACCACAGGGTCTGGGTTCATTTCTTATCAAGGGCATGTACCTAGGTTGCAGGCTCCTCCCTAGCAGAATCCTCATGAAGGAGGCAACCCATCAAAGTGTTCCTCTCACTTTGATGTTTCTCTCTCTTTTTCTTTCTCTTCCACATTCTCTAAAAGTCAATGGAAACAGACACATCTTGAAAATGCCTAAAGAAAGTTGTCATTTTTTTCATGGTGAAAGGATTGGAGTCCATGTTAATGAAAACACCTTGGTCGCTGTGGTGACTGGCAGTGGCTGCAGCAGCAAGGTGATGAAGCTGGTGACTTCCTCTGATCAGCCTCCTCTCCTCCCACAAAAGGAGGCCAGACTGTGGACAGTAGGACATTAGTAGGACATCCCCTGAGGGGTTCCCAGTATGTGAGAGGGGGTAGGTTGGACTGAGGAACCCCCCACCCCTAGTGCATGAATTTTGTGCACCAGGCCCTTAGTGTTGCATAAAAGTAAATTGTTTACAAGCAAGATGCAGTGTGAAACAGCATAACAACTATATTAAAGAGGCAGAAACTATAAGATCTGCAAGAAGAAATAGAAGAAACATACTTAATGGATATTTTAGTTAATTTCTCTTCATCTATGACAGAGCAAGTTTAAGGTAAGAATATATAAAAAGTCCTAGTAATATAATTAATAAAGGGGTCTGCCTTATATAGAGAAAAAACAATTTCCTAAAAACAGAGACAGTATCTTTACACATGATCACAGAAGGTTCATCAAAATGGCCCTTATACTAGGAAACAAATAAAACATCAAAATTTGCTATACTTCTTATATTTCACTGTTGAGAATAAACTTGGCTTTTGGACAAAGTTAGACATATTTTATCACTTAGGAAATGTTTATATAATTTTGAGCTATTAATTTTTCTAAAATAATAAATGGTTGTTAAATGTTCCCAAATGCTTGTTGTCATCAATGGAGATGAGCATATTTTGTCCTTTAGATCTTTTAATATTATGTATTAGATCAATAAATTTTCTAATATTTGATGATCTTTACATCTGAAATCAACTTCACCTGATTGATTGTTCAGTACAGTATTCTTCATTTATAGCTGACCATATTTTCATGTAGAATTTTGCACTAATAATTATAAGTGAGATTGCTGATATTTGTATGTGCAATCTCTTATTTGTCTACTGTTATGCTCACTATCAGTGATATAACTTAAAAATTCACTTGCCAATGCAATTACATAAAAGAAAAAAAGAGAAATAAAAATTGAAAAATGTGGGTTAATTCCCTTACTATATGATATTACCTGAAAATAAAATGGGGGGAGGTCAGCTAAAAAACCATGTATGTAAGAGGTTATTTACCAATGCATTATTTCTAATAAAATAATTAAACCAACGTAAATATTTATTAATTAGGCACAGATTAATTAAATCACCACCTACATAACTCAATACAAATATATAAAACAGGATACTGTATAACATATAAATAAAGACAGAGAATGCAAATAAATAAAAGGACATTATGGATTGAAGGACAATATTGTTTATATGAAAATATTATTTAAAGTGATCTATATTTTCAATGCAATACCTAACAAAATCCCATAGGCTTTCCCCCTCCACCCCCTAAAATTAAAAAATAAGACAGCCCAAAATTTATATGCAATAGCAAGGGGTCATGAATAGCCAAAACAATCTTTAAGAAAGAAAAAAAGGACAAATCTAGAAACTTTACATTTTTTTAAATCTCAGAACATGTTTCAAACCTACAGTAATTAAAACAGTATGGTATTAGAATACAATAGGAACAGACATAAACCAATTAAACAGAATACAGAACCCAGAAATAAACCCTTGAATATATGGTAAAGTTACCTTCAGTAAGATCACACAGTGAGAGAAAAACTATCTCTTCAATAAATAATGCTGTACAAATTGGATATTCACAAGCAAATTTCATCTTTACCTTACACCATATATAAAAATTAACTCAAAATAAATTAAATACTTAAAGAAAAGGCCAAAAGCTACAGAATTCCTAGAAGAAAACATACGGGAAAGTCTTAATGACATTAAGTTTAGAAATGATTTCTTGGATCAAAAGCATAGATAACCAAAACAAAAATAGACAGATGGGCTACAAAACAAAATTTTTGGGCATCAAAAACTTTTGTGCACTCTTTTTCATTAAAATATTTTTCACAACAGTTAAGAGTTATAAGTGATTCAAATGTCCATAAACAAATTAATATATAACAAAGACTTAGCATATGCATGCTTGGAATATTATTTAGCCTTAAATAAGAAGGAAATTCTTCACATGTTACAACATGGATGAACCTTGAGGACATTATGCTAAGTGAAATAAGCCCATCACTAAAGGATAATACTACTGCAAAATTGTCAAACTCATAGAAAACAGAATGTTGGTTGGCCAGCCACCAGGAAAGAGAAAATGGGGAATTGCTTACAAGATGAAAACGTTCTAAAGACTTGTTGTAGAACAATCCTATATAACAAAAGCCGAATATGCAAATTGACCGAAAGACAGAAGTACTGATGGAATGACGAGTTGCTATGATGTGCACTGACCACCAGGGGGCAGATGCTCACTGCAGGAGCTGCCCTCAGCCCACAGGTTCCAGATCAGCCAAGGCAGGTGCCAGCAGGGGCCCCTGCATCCCAGATCTCCCTGCCAGTTGCCCCGCCAGTTGCCCCACGGATCAGTCCTGATCTCCAGACAGGCCTAGAGACCCTACCCAAGCATGAATTTTGTGTATCGGGCCTCTGAGTGTGAATATAATTAACATTACTGAACTATATACTTAAAAATGGTTAAAATAGGTTTTAAAAATACCCAAACTCCTACATACATAGAAATATCTCAATGATGTGTTATTAAGTGACCATATGAAGGTAAAGTATAGTGTGCACATAATAAAAATGTAGACATTAAGAATACTTATTGGTTTTGGATAGACTATACAGAGACACATTTTGAAATTTTATTAAAATACTAACTCTTTACCTGTGAATCCATAGGGTTTATGGCTAAGAATTGAGCACATGGAAGAACAGTATAAGAAGGAGACATTTTACACTCTTTAGCCATTAATTTTTATTCATTTTTAAGTCACAAGATTGCAATTTATTGTTTTACATGTTCTATTGATTTCAGAAAGAAAGTGAGATGGAGAAAGAGAGATAGAAAACCGATGATGAGAGAGAATCATTGATTGACTGCCTCCTGCAAGCTCTACACTGAGAATGGAGCCCAAATCCCAGGCACATGTCCTCAATGGGAATCAAACTGTGACCTCCTGGTTCATAGGATGATACTCAACCACTGAGCTGCACCTGCTGGGCAGATTGTAACTTATTTTTAAAATTAAATTTAAAACAATTGCATATGTTTTCCTTTTTAATTTTTCAATTATAGTTTATATTCAATATTATTTTATATCACAGCATAGTATGTTTTTTGTATCTTTATTGTTGGGAGCATTCTGGGTACCCTCTTTTTCCCCTCAGAGCCCCTGTTTACTGAGTTCTCTCTCCACCCCACGCATTCACCTCCCTATTGCATGTGTCCATGGGCAGTGCATATATGCATCTAAATTATTTGGTTAATTCCTTCCTGCTACTCCCTCGCCCATTTCCCTCTGAGATTTGTCAGTCTGTTCCATGTTTCCGTGTCTCTGGTTCTATTTTATTCATCAGTTTATTTTGTTCATTAGATTTCACATATGAGTGAGGTCATGTGATATTTGTCTTTCTCCGACTGGCTTATTTGGCTTACCACAATAATCTCCAGATCCCTTCACACTGTCTCAAAGGGTAATCTAATGGATCCTTCTTTCTCACAGCTAAATAGTACTCCATTGTATAAATGTGGCATAGCTTTTTTTTAAATTTATTTTTATCTGCTCATCTTCTGATGGGCACTTGGACTGTTTCCAGACCTTTCTATTGTAAATAACCCTGCTTTGAACATAATGTTTGTTTGTTTTTTAATAAGTCATGAAATCAGTCCATTGTAAATTCTAGTTGGATGCTTAGTAAAATAGTACTGAGCAAAAGTGGGATGTTTGGATTTGAAATTATACATGGGGTTTAGTTATTAATGATGGCAAATTCCAGAAATATAGTGAGGAGGGGGGTGCGTGGTTGTGCGGGTACCCACTGGGTGTGATGCAATCCAGGTTCCAAGAATCTGAGCTGTTGGCTGCATCTTCTACATGGCTGTCAAGTCTTCAGGAGACTGGTGGTGGTCAAAAGAGTGTACCACAGGCTGGATCCCCCAGTGGTGGGGAATGCCTAGAAGGCTTGTGCATGGGCACACGGAGGGTAAAGCATGGCAGTCTGAGTCTCTCACTTCAATGGAGCAGTGTGTTCTCAGACTGGAAGAGATTTGTCTCCAGGATGCAACAGTGAACAAGAAGGTGCTCTCTTTTCAGTGTTCCATTTTATCACCTTTAAAATGGGGCTGATGGGAGAATAAAATGGTTAATATATGTATACACTTGAATTCTATCTAGTTCATTGTAGTTTATGATAGATGAAGAAGTACATGGTTCAAGCATTGGTAATTAAAATAAGTGATGTTTATAAGACATTTATTTCCAAAACTCTAGGAATTCTATCTTCAAATAAGCCCACAGAACACAGTAGAAGGGCATTTGGTGGAAACAGTGCCATCAGTTAATTTTAGAGCAAGTGTCTTTGCTGAGCCTTTTAACAATATTTTTTTTTTCTCTTAAGACAGAAAAAACTGATTTTATCTTAGGAAACAAGTCTAACTAGTATATGGTGATGGAAATAGAATACTTATCTACATATACATTTTTAAAGTGCAGTATCAACAGGTCAATAATATAAGCAATTTTCTCCTTGCTTCAGTTTCTTTTATAAGGGCAAGTGCTGATTTTTAAGAGGCCCATAAAGTTCAATGAGTACTTGCATAACATTCCATAAATTGAATTATCTTTGCATCAGTCAATAAAGCACAGCTTATCTTGGGGCAAAAGCTTTTAAAAGAATGAATCCAGTGCCCCAATGCTCCTCCATGTATTCTAGCTCCGGGAGCTGAAATTGTTCCTACATAAGGCGTGGTTTATTATGTAACATTGCAAAGTACTAAAAATAATTTTCACAGGGTTTCAAAGACGAAATTGTTGGCACATGGGTCAAACATCTGACTTCAACCCTCTCTTCATGATGTTCTATAATGAACTCAGATTTCTGCTCTGGTGGTTTTTGAGCTGCTGTCCAGGACATGTATAAATGGCAACTTTGCATATACTAGTATCCTTAGTGTAGAAAATAAGATGTAACCCATGGTGCTCCCTTACTAAGGGGCCCACAGCTTTGTAGGTGTTGCTAGGACTGCACAGAGCCAGTGTACGTCACAGGACTGCCCTTTTTATATATGACTAAAAGGCATGTCAATTGGCTCTTACAGTGGATGCTAAATTGGTTTTATTTTCCTCCTCTGAGAAAACCTGGTCCTGATAACATCTTGGCTAGTGGCAAAGGTGTTCCCAGTAAGGTGAAGTGCAAAAAAAAAAAAAAAACAAACAACATCTGAGGCAACAGAAATCTTGTTAGTGATGGCCAGGGAGAAATGGAGATGGCAAAGCAAAGGTTGGTCAATCAGAGGATGTTGCAACAGTTTGATTAGCAGGTAATACCAGTTTTAAGTAATGAAGATAATGCATCTTAGATTGTATTGCACTTTTAAGGTTCACCTTAGATTTTTCTGTTCTTTTTTGGCATGCGGTTGGTAAATAGAAATAATTATGCAAATTAGAGCCAAAGCATCCCCATAAAAGACAAATTCTTGGGGCTGGCATTAACATTTCACTGATAATACTCTTTTCATAAATCCTGGCATTCCTGTTAAATTATTCATGTGGTGTTCTATGAGAACATATGACACTTTTTTAAAATTCATTCTTCACAGCATCTTGCAATCATCCAGAATGCCACTCCATGGGTTATTTTTCTGAATCTTGCCATCTGAATGTTCTGAATAAATTTTACTTTATTCAATAAGTTTCACTGTTGTTTCCAAGCATTCCTTTTATGGTTTCTACAGATTCACTTCTATTGTATTACCCTCCTATTTTATTTTTTCCCATCGTCTTGATTTCCCTTTATATCTGCCGTGTGCTTCACTTTACCATTTTTGCAATCTATCATTTCAGCTTTGAAAAAGGATATTTCCTATTATCTGATATTCCCTAGATGTACTTAACTTTGTGACACTCGTATTTCTCTGAGTGACCTTTGTGATATAATTCTTTGGTGCTACATCTTGAAAGTGCCTTGTGACAGACTTAGCAGGTGCCCTTTTAATTCCCATACTGGAAGCATACTGCCTGTCTAGAATATACCTTTTGCCAGCCCCATATTGTCTGTTCCTTTTAAATCTGAGGCAGGACACTAATAACTCTTGCAGGTGCCACTCCCAAGTTACCTCATGCATTTTTCTTTTATGAATTGTGAGATGACTTTTTCATAGCTATTTGCCTAAAGAAATCTAAAGTCAATGTAATGGAAACATATAGACATGTGGCATTGCCCCTGTCCAGGGTGAGTGCATTGATGTATATCATGCAAATCACCACCTAAAGCCTGTGTTTGATGGGGCACTCCAGCTATCAGGCATGAAATATCAGTTTTGTGTGTGGATCAGGTCACTCTCTCTTCTTTCAATGTCCTGCCTTTCACTGTCCGGCATGAAGGGTCTTCTGTTGATATGGCACCATGCCCAGTCTACCAGGCTGTCTTGAATTATGATCCATTTTTCTCGGTGATGACAGCCCTCCCTTGTTGCACTGACTTGATGTAGCACAGGAATTTGCTTCATTCTATGGCAGTAGATTTAACCAAACCTTTGTATCAAGAACCACATCCCAGAAAATGGCAGCAAACCATTAAGAACTGCCTTCTCACCACCACCTTGAACCAAGATCCTCTCATTTTTATAGTTTCATTCTCTACTCTAGACCATGATGTTCATTTTTTCCTCCAGTAAATTATAATAAATGTTTGTTTAATAAGGGATTATGAAGCCCTTAGTATTATTCTTAGGGAGGTCACATTCAAACAGCGCTCCTTGATTTTAACAAAAGAAATTCTGTTATGCACTTCATTCCCCAAAACAAAACAAAACAAAACAAAACAAACTCAGTTTTTCTCTTAAGTAAATAATTGTATAATATCCACATTATTGACAGCTTTTCAGGAGAAGAAGTGATAAAAATAGGCGAGTCCAGGTATAGTTGACTGGCACATACTGGGGTAATCCTTGTGGTGCTTATTCTAGTAAAGACCTTCCTCTACAACCAAAAAAGAACTCTTGAGAAGGAGCCTAATGCTATCCTGGAGGGTAAAAGAATTCGGTGTTTGATTATGTTAATCCTACTGAGATGATATGAAGAGGTTTTTTTTTTTTTTCAACTGAATAAATGAATAAATTTTCTTCTAGCTCTTAAAATGGGTATAAATAAAGTGACTATTCTGTGATGACCTTGGGGAAAATATAGGCAGCTCTTCCTGCACCCAAATTAATTTTTCTGTGGTCATTCTGCTCATCACCATGGTGAAACCTGAGATGCTGGCTGTTATAGAGTACTAACTTCAGAATTACTCAGCTTCTTCCATTGATTTCATTTCCACCTGACGTTGTCACAATCATGGCCACTTGGGTTAGAAGCTGCTTTAAACTTTCCAAAAGCTCAAACTTTGACCCCACCCATAGTCCTGTCATTTCTCCTACTCCTTTATCCCAATTAACATATTTTTCACTTTTTCTTTCTTTTTATTGTGTTCATTTTGTACATAGCCAATCTAACTTTTCCAATGAATCTGGTCAAACACCCATTGAAGCTTACCTTTTAACTCTTTACTGATGCTGGGTTCCCATAATCAGCCATTATCATAATGCCTCCAGTCCTATCCTGGAATTATTTCCTCAACCTTCTGTAGGTACTGCCATCCCAATCCTATTGACTTTGCTTGCTTTCTCTCTCAAATTTGTACTTGTGAACATTATAACAAAGAGAACATTGTGAACATTATAACAAAGGCTCACTAGAGATTTATAAATATGGTTTATGTAAATCAAGTTTTTGAAGAGGAGGTAATTCTTGAGATTTATTATTAAAGATGAGTAGAAAATATCCAGCTAATGAATAAAGAGTATAAGAAGCAAACACAAAGATAAAACAGTCCAGACTGAAGGAAGGACTGCCACTGAGTATTTCACCATCAACACGGGTAAGAAACCTTGAAGGGTGGTGAGTTGAACATCACAGGACATAGGGACTAGGGATGGAAGAGTTGAGAGAAGAACTCCAAAGTTGTTTATTTGATCTGTTGAGGCATGTGGTAACTCAATGTACCAGGAGAAATAGAATACAGGATAAAGTGTGGATAGAAAAATGATGAGTTTAAACTTACATAAAGATGAGAAAAATTTGAATTATTACAAGTTGGGTCCCCAAGATGTAAGTTGCCATAGATTTGTAGCTTAAGAGAAAAAAAACCTAACTGGAAATAAAGATTTGAGAGGTGCTAAGGCCATACACATCAACTTAGATTCTAGTTTTAAGTTGCAGAAACCATTCTATAACTATATAGATAAGAATGCCACCAGTGGGTGGGAAAGCAATCAGTGAAGCAAAGGACCTTGAGAAGCAAAAGATAAACTGAACATTTAGTTCTTCTGAAGAAAATTAGTTTATTATAGGAGGAAAATTGCAAAAAATATCTATGATCATAAATATACTATATTATATATATTTCCATACTTTTGCTTAAATGGTGATAATGCTGGTAAAGAAAAGATTTTCACTATAGTCAAATGAAACCACAATCATGTAAACTTCAGTGAATAAATGCGAAATGGGAAGGGAAAAGTAATTTGAACCCTACAAGTGCCATCCCTCCTGGCTAAATATACTATGTATATTCTATATGCATATGTTAAATTATTAGCAGTACATTCATTAAAAAGGAATCTTTTTTTCTGATGCTATAAGTATTTTAGTTGTTTTTACATGATAAGAATAGCAAATATAGGAATGTATTTAAGTAAGTATAAGTTTCAGATATCATGATGCAAGTAAGCTATGCAATGAGAGTTAAATTGTTTTCAATAAGAAATTTGTCATCATCATTTTCGTTTTTGCTCTGTAAGTAATGTCTTTTTTTTCTTAATTTTTTTTGGGGATACACTTACATTAGTTATATAATTATGATGGGACTTGGTGTAGTGTAGTGTGTAGGGGTATGTGTGTGTATGTGTATGTGTGTTCATGTTTCTTATGTTTAAAATTTGTTGAGTTTCTTGGATGTGTTTGTTGGTGATATTGATAAAATTTGAAAAATGCAATTATATCTTTAATCATGTTTTTCTTCCTCATCCCCCAATCCAGAGTATCTAAATACATGTATATTGCTCCATTTCAAGTTTTCCTCTTACCACTGATACTGTTTATCTTTTTTAATCATCTTTGCCTTTAAAGTTACATAGTTTCTTTTACTAGTCTTCAAGTTTGAAAACACTACATTCTTCAATGTCTAAACAGAAATTAATCCCATCCACTTAATTTTTCATCTCATACAGAGTTTTCCTCTTCAAAACTTAATTTGATTTTGTATAACTTACATGTCTCTTTTTAAGTCTTTATTTTATATATATTGGTTTCAGAGAAGAAGGGAAAGGGAGAGAGAGTTAGAAACATCAATGATGAGAAAATCGTTGACCAGCTGCCTCCTGCATGCCCCACACTGGGGATCAAGCCTGCAACCTAGGCATGTACCCTGACCAGGAATCCAACCGTGACCTTCTGGTTCATAGGTTCATGCTCAACCATTGATCCATCTCAATCAGGCTCTATTTAACTTTTTAAATACACAAAGTACAATTTAAGGATCTTTACAATGTCCTTTTCTGTTAATTCTGACATCTGTGTAATTTCTTGTTGTTTTTAATTGAGTGACTTTTCATCATGGGTCACATTTTATTGTTTGAACCATGGACAGTAGAAATTTTACTTTATTGGTTGTTCTATGTTTTTGTATTCCTACACCTTTTTACAATCTTTCTCCCCTTTGAACACAGTTATATTACTTGATAACAGTTTCAGCTTCTCAGATCTTACTTTTAAAGTTTGTTACATGGGATGGAACCTGTGCTCAGTCTATGGCCTGTTATTCCTCCCTGCTCAAGTAATACATTCCTGAGAACCCTACTCAATGTTCAGGAATGAAGAGTTTTTCTGGTCTGTTTGGTTAAAACAGGCATAGTGCTACAATGACATTAGTGCCCGTCACTGTTACTTCTCATCTATTAATTTTGGCAGTTCTTTCCCAGCTTTGAAATTTTTTCACCTACATGTTCTGATCAGCACCCAACTGAATACTCTGAAGAACATTGTTTAGATTTCTATACAGTTCTGCAATATGCTAGCTACCTTAATGAACCAGGGAGCTCAGTTGCATCTCTTTAAGGAGAGGAAACCACTGAGCTCCACCAAGAATTATCTCACCACATTCTGAGTTCTATTCTAGATACTCTCCCAATGCAATAATCCAGGACAATTACAAGGATAGTCATGTTTATTTCTGATATCTCAGGTATCTTCATTGATTGCGGTCCAGTATAATGAAATATCTGTCTGTACAATCTGTCTATTTTCAGTTGTTTCAGTCAGAAGGGTTAATCTGGTCTATTTTACCCCATCTTGGTTTGGAATGGAATCCCCAAGAGCACATATAATCCAGTATGTGAGTCTGTGTGTGTATGTTTATATATATATATATATATATATATATATATATATATATATATATATCTTCTTCCATTACATTTGGCTAGTTGAGCTCAATTAGGAGTGCTATAAATAATGGATAAATGACTGCCTATCCTAATATATAATTTATTCTGAGGGTGGAAAATATAAAATTTATAAAAGTAATTGAAAAATTTAAAGAGCTATTTTTCTCCTTCAAAGACCAGTAGAGTTAAGGATTCCTCGTATTGTACGTCTATTATATCAAGTGTATTATTCTGTTTGCCCTAATTTAGTGAAACTATACACTAGCATTTCATTATTATTTTGTCATCTATTATATTTATAAGATTTCATTTGGTGACCTTTGATTATTTCCTCCTAACAGTTTTTTTAAGTCAGATTTTAAAATAATTTCCTTACAAATTCTACATTTTACATATTCACACATTGTAGACATATGTAAAATATGTATCTTTACAGCTACTGGTTTTTATTGATCTAGAAGTTTACTTAAAACAAGGACCTACTCTAGATAATCAAATTATATGCAAACCAAGTATTTCCTGACCATAATATTTAGTGTTTAGATGCTTTGGTTTGTGATCCATTTAATTAAGATCTTTAATTTAAAAATAAATTAAAGGTAAATGGAGAGCCATAATATCTAAATTCCCAGAGAGAGTTTCCTTTCACCACCCAAGTCATTGGGACTCAGTTCTGCTTCATTGCACTGCTGGCTGTTGTGGGAATTTTAATGGTGCTGTCTTATGCAAAGGGTGTGCTCTACAAGTAAAACAAATAAAAATGGGGAAATGTACACTGTGTCCCTTTGAAAGGTTGCATGCAGTGGCACATAGACTTGGGTTACAATAACATCTGAAATGAGTTGAGCAGTGGGAACGTGGTGGGACCTGTTTCAGAGGGGAGACCATTGACTAAATACTGAAATGATTTAGTGCACCATCCATTATTTCCTGCCTGTCATTTAAACAGGCCATCTATATGCATGGCAGGACCGAGAGTGCAAAGAGGAGGTGGCTGCCATGATTTATGGGGAGGGCAAACACCTGTGGGTCAAACAGCTCAGAAATTAGCCACAAGTAGCATATTAGTGCAGCTAATCAGGCACGGTTCAGTATTTCGGTTTCTTGATTTGCCCATAAATAAGCTTCTATGTGGCTGCCCCAAGGCCTTCTGGTGATTAACTGCCTTGACCTACAGTAAAATACACAGATCGAGCAGCACAATGGGGTTTGCAGGTGTATCGTGTAATCATATGACTCTAAACTCGTGCATTTGTGGGCAGAAGGCTTGCGAGCTTTGAGAATCTTGTTAAGGAGGCTTATCAGCATACTTAACAATCAATTTACTTTTCATTCCCCTACTCCTGTTAGTATGTTGACAACTTGTAGACTCAGCTGCCCTGTGACCAGTCACTGGCCATAAAATAGTTTCTCCAGTAGTTTTATTGCAGAGACTGAAGGGATTCTTATTTTTGAATGTATACATGTTAACCTTGCCATTTTCAATAAGATTCAAATCTCTTTTTTGTTTTTTGTTTTTTACATGAGTGATCTCTTTCAGCTGGTTCATGTTGGTTATATCTCGTCATCTTTCCTTTAATGCTTGAAAACATAAGCCAACAATAGTGGACCTACAAGAAAACTTCTATTAAAATTTTATTATGTATTATTTATTAGTTATCGCCTTTTTCTTTAATCTCTGAAAAAAAGAGAAGCAGATTAATAGAAACAAAACAGTCAGGACTCTGGAGCAAAGAATCTCTGTCCCTTAGTCAAGAGGATGAAGTTAATTACAAAAACCAGACAATCTAAATGAGTAAGGTAGGTATATGTCACAAGGAAATATAGAAACTCCAAAACAACTATCAATTCAGCAGAAAAGTGAACTTTGACCCATATCATGTAGAAGTTTTTCTGGATCTCCTAGTCTAATTTATGCCACTGGTAATACTCCTGAAATTCTGCCAGCCCATGTAAAAATCAGGTTATGTTGGGAGGGTCAACCCTATGACATGTTCCAAGGCCTCCCCCTGGCTGACCCAGATCACTGTAAACTTTGGGAAGAAAAATCATAGAACAATCAAGCTACCTGTATAATTTTCGTAAGCAGTGGTGAGAACAATAAAGTGTCATTTCAGGGTGGTTAGGAACTATACTGGTAGCTAGAGTGTAAATGAGAGAAAGTAAGAATTCAGAGCACTCTTGTGAAAGAACTGTTTACAGTACTGGGGAGTCAGATAGAGTTCCGAGTGCCAAAGGGAAGAGGAGTCAGAGGTTCTTTAAGATTACAAGCCCAGAGAGTGGTGCCACTTCTAAAAAATGAGAGGAAGTGGTTACTGAAAGACAGTAAACTGTTTTAAAGTATGTTTCCATTTGTAAGTTAATAAATTCAAGAGAAACCCAGCTGAGATCTGAATGCTCAACTTACTCTGCTGTGATAGTTACATTTTAAACCAAACAGGACTCCTTGGATGATGTCCCTCAAGGCAAGTACAGTGTCACATGAATTGCAAATGTTAAACTATTAATAGCTTTCCCAGGAGTTTGCTTCCTGTTAGGAACCCTTCAGTGATTTCATCCATTTATGTGTGGAAAAACATTGCAATTGCTGTCCAAGCTCCATACTCAGAACGTTTCCACATTATTTATTACCAGTGTTCAAAGTCCATAAATTTGGCACCTTTGGTTTTCTATCATATTCTTTAAGGCAGTAAACAGTAATCTTTTACCTCCAAAGCTCTTCTCCAATATGTTCCCAACCTGGCCAGGAGGTCCTGCCAATACTAGGTAGGGTCAAGGCCTCTGGCCTCTCCCAGGATTATGTGCTCTTTCTTCAGCTGAGGAATACCAACTTCCAATGCCCCCTTGACAGAAGTAGGTAGTAGACTAACAAATATTTATCTCCCTGAAGCTTTCACTGACATTCCAGTAATTAGTGTAATTTTCCAGATTCTGTTACTAAGGCAGAGACCAATAGTCCCATTGTGTATTTGTGTGGATTCTATTATTTCTGAGCCTCTAAGTATCCAAATGGAATTCTTGCTCATAGACTTTGACCAGAAGCCATTGGTCACTTTCTGGTCAATGCAATTGAGAGTATGAGTGATTTAACTATACTTCATCCCCACATCCCTTACCTCTAGTTCTCTAGGCTAGAAGCAAAGGACTCTATCATATAGCATTTCCATTGGTTGATAGCATGAGTCTGAGTCTGAAAGAGAGCTGTGTATGTGGACCCCCAGGTCCACACTAGAGTAGCAACAAATCTTTGTTCTATAAACCACTGAAACAATAAGGTTGTTTGTTACTTAAACACTACCTATTCTTACCTTACTGATGCAACCACTTTCTGAGTGCAACATCAGCTGATGATCCTATCTGGTAAGTGTACAAAGAAGTGCCACTAGGCTTTAAAAGAACACATACATAGAAAGTTCTACAAAGGTGCATGATAGATACACAAGAAATGTTTTAATTATTACCTATAGAATTACGTTTCTTCATGGATTTACCAGAAGAGTGTAATAAGAAGAAATGATCCCCACTTCTTTAGTGAACAAAAGCATGACTTTTCAACATAACATTTTAAAAGTGAGACCCCTTGGGTCTTTCTTTTTCCTCCTCATAATTCTTATTCTGGGATGACCAACTCACATTAATCGTTTTTAGTAGTGCAATACTTTATATTCTATTATTTGGAAGAACATTCTTTTTCCATCAAAGTTGTTTATAAATTTTACTCTGTATGGAATAAAAACTCTGAAAATTATCTGAGAGAGAGTAAACAAAAATCCTCAGGTATGTTGTAAACTTCAAGTATCCTGGGAGATCCACTTTAGCTTACCATAGTTTTAGTTAATTCCTAATTACTTCTGTGTATTCTTTACATAAGAGGAAGCACATAAGAAGTAGGCAATAATAATTTGCAGCACAATTTCTTCACAGAGTTGAAAGAAGGTTGTGTCTACTATGAACAAGACAGTAATGAGAGTGATCATTAGTAATTCTTTACATATGTGTTTATCTACCTCTGAGGAGCTTTCTTCTAATGTATTCTCCAGATATGTAAAGAAAAAAAATGATGAAGAGCTCTCGCTGTTTTCCACGGGCATCCTATATTTAAAACATTCAGCAAGGTATTATGATTTTATAACAAAAAAATCTCTCTAGTAAGAGTAAGCATTTACCATTTTCTGACTTTGAAAAGAGTGTGCAGGACATACTAGCACAACACTTATAGAGAAGAGTGAAACTTTCAGATGATAGGGCAGCTACTAGCTTTAAAGAAATGGGGCAGTTTTAAACTTTCAGTTATAAGATGAATAAGGATTATCTAATGCATAACAGAGTGACTAGTTGATAACATAGTCAGTAAGCCTTCATTGTATAAATAAATTATTTTTCTAGGATAATAGAACATAAATATTCTCACAAAAAAGGGAAGATAAATATATAAGGTGATGAATTGGTTAATTATATCAAGAGGGGAATTTTTTCCACAGTGTACATGTATATTAAATAATCACCTTGTATAATTTAAATATCTTACAATGTTATTTATCAATTATATGTTACCAAAATTAAAAAATGGCACATTTGCCATAGCCAATGCCAAGCTTGCCTGCACCTGAATCATTACTCAAGAGTTTTTAAAAAGGTAATGGCACTAACTCTGCTTCTTTTAGAGTGTCTTTCCAAGTCTTTTGTGCAGAGGAGCTCAAATTAAATTTCACCTCTGCTTTAAGGTAGAAAGAAAGCACTCACTGTTCGAAACCACCCTAAGCAAAGGGATAGAGGCTGCAACAAGAATTGGTTGACTTCTGATGGGAATATAGCATAAAGGGAGGTGCTATCACAAGCCACTGTGGGAAGATTAACCTGTGACTTAATGATTCCTTTACCATAACCTATACTGGTTCAATCTGCAGATTTTGGTGTGTATTCTTGTAATAATTGCAGTTGAATTGAAGACTGTTAGAGAATATAAGAGCTACCATTGAGCATTGAGCTCTAAATTAAAGCTATCTATTTGCTCTTCTTATGTTTTAAAATGCTTTTCATAGTAGTTACAATATTGTACATGCGTTGTCTCTATGGGGGTATATTTCTGTCACTAATTAATGTTCCATATTCCAGGTTCATGTTGTCTATCAAAATACCTAATATTTTACCAGTTATTTTACCTTGAACTTTGAGTTCTTGATCACTAGTTGTAAAATATTTTATTTAGGCTAATAGTAGTAAACAGCTCTTTTTGAGATCCACTTTTCTTTGTCCCAATCATTCTCAGAGTCATATATTAAGTGATAATTTCCCATAAAATCTTTTATCAATAAAGATGAAGCTCCATGATTGTGGAAAGGTTTTTTTTCCCCAGAAGTAAACATAAAAACAATTCTTAGGAACATAATTCCCATGTATTTTATTATATTTAAGTCTTCTTTGCTAAGCTCAAATTACTCTTTCTGCATTTTGTGCTTACAATCTGTCATTAGAATCCTATTAGCACAAGAATTACATCTCTCTTGATTACCGCTGTCATCTCTGGTGCCAAGCATAGGTACAGAATCTATATTTGCTGTAAGGATGAATGAATAAATGACTGTAGAGAAGCAGCAGGAACTAGAAAAGTCTGACTGGGAGTCAAAAGGGTGAAGTCTTTAATTCCATATTTGACTATGAAACAGTTTTGGAATAAACTATTCCCTTAACCTTATTCAAGATTGTGGATATCCTGCCACAAAGTGATTCTGATCTAGAAACCACCATTTGAAGTTTGGGAAACTGAAGTTCAGAAAGACCACCTGCTTTGCTTAGGTCACAGGGCATCAACTAGAAGAGGGGGCCTAGGAACCAACTCTTCTGCCCCCAAGTTCAAGAAGGTCAGCACTGTGAGATTAATATGGAACAGAAAACACTGGTGTTCCAGCAAGATAAGGGTGGATTCAGTTCCAGCTCTGTGAAAAGTAAGTTTGTTCTCTAAGTTCCCCCATCTGATAGCAATATCAACCTTGAAGATTGTGATGAGAGTTAAATAAGGTAGGGTCTAAAAAGCATATAGGGCAGCAGTTGAAATATGGAATTGCTCAGTACCAGACTTTCTCCACCAAGCCTTTCACTTGTTTCCTTTTTACTGAAATATGCCAATGTAATAGATCCATTTGCTTATCACAAATAGAAACTGGGGTGGGAGGTGACTTTTGATCTTGAGAATCTTCCTAATTTTAATCCATAATTTCACATGAACTATTATAACTCACCTTATAATGTAATTTATTTTTCTGAAAGTAAAATTGTTGACCCTCCTTATGGTAGATGTCCACTAATATGCTTCTACTGGCTCCACCTCCTTAGAGTAATGCTCTTGTGCTAGCCCCTCCCCCTTAAATCCATGGTAAGCTTATTGGTTTACTTGTTATGAATAGATCTGACAGCAATGATGTGATGCCACTTTGGAGATCAGGACACAAAAAGAATATGAATTCCGCCTTGTGAACTCTCTGAAACATCTCCAGTGTGATCAGTTGGCATGCCATGAGGATACCCAAGGGCCCTATGAAGAGGTTGGAAATTGG
The DNA here is from genome assembly GCA_011751065.1 of Lasiurus cinereus. NCBI lineage: Eukaryota > Metazoa > Chordata > Mammalia > Chiroptera > Vespertilionidae > Lasiurus > Lasiurus cinereus. The sequence continues at coordinate 55,716,166 of JAAGEH010002531.1, read as the reverse complement.
ATTATCCAGTCCAAATGGAGGCTTAAGGTGACCACAGTCCTGGACAACACCTTTAGAGTGAGTTCATGTGAGACCTTGAACAAAAGACCTAAAATAAATTATAACCAGTTTCTAGACACACAAAACCATAAGATAATAAAACTTCAATATTTGGGGAATTCCACATTTTGGGATAATTAGTTACATGGCGCTAAATAATTAATATACACATCTACAGCAAATTGCAAACCTTTGGATTAGGAAACCATTTTGTTTTACTCTAGGTTTTTCTCAGTTATTATTATTTTTTAAATTTTGCTGAAGTATTTTATTGATTATTCTAAACGTTATTTATCCAAACTGTTTTTTTTCATTTTAGAATTAAAGGTAAAGACTTCAATATATACCAAGCTGAGATTATAAAATTAAATAATCTATTCTCAAAAGGTGAAGTCTTAATATTATGACAAAATAAGAGAGACAGTGTAAGCCATGAGCTTAGTTTGGTCAAATGGATATCATGTATCTTAAAATGGTAACTAGGTTAAGATCACTAGAATATTTTAAAGCATTATCATTGTATTTAATTACAGCATCTTTCATTCATTATTTTGACAGATATTTGTCACACATCTCACTGGCTGTTAGGTATTATAGCGATAATTAGCACTCATAATCTGATCTCCAAGTGTGTATGCTTTTACTTTTATATTTTAATCTGTCCCAACCATCAAAAACATCTTTCTATAAGTCTGATGGGGAATTTAAATTAAGAATTCACACCTCAAATTATGAAACTCTCTAGAATAACCAATGGGAATGGCCTACTGGCAAACATCTTGTTTAAAATAAGTATTTTATTTTAGCCACAAGAAATTTATATCTCAGGTACAGACACCTCAGAATGACTACATGAAATCAAGACCCAGTTGCAAAAAAGAAAAAAATAATAATTTATTGCAAGAACCCTGAACTGATATCTGATGATTCTTGAACAGCCCTGGAGATGTCAAAGATGATAATACAGTAACAACATTTGGGAAGTATTTCTAGTTTTACACTTAGCCTTTTGGCAGGAATTTATTAAGACAGAATAAGCCTGTGACTTTTCAATTCCGAGTACAATTTGTTTCTCTAATACATCCGTGGGAATAATGTGTGATGGAATTTTTCCTTCCCAGCCCCTCCAGTGAGGATGATGATATGCTATAATAGGTTCTCACAGGTCATATCTCAGCAATATAAAACACAACACATGTACATCTGTGGCCCAGTGTCAGTGCCTTAAATGTACATCAGAAATGCATTAAATCTTCTGATTGCTATTCTGTTTGTACAGTTTGTTGGTTCAGGTTCTTTTCTGTAATGTACTCTGCTGATTACCTTGAATTATCAGTATATCTTTGGTAGAACAAGCACACCTTATTCAGAAACACAGTCACATGGAAGGATCTGGCTTGAGTCCTGTTGTGTCAAGAAAAACAATAGAAATCTTTCTTGGAAGTTAACACAGGTAACTATTTGCTTAGTTAAAACTGTATTTCCAAAACCTGTTTGCTTCCAGGTAATCTTAACAGCACATTCCTCCCAGAATGTTCTCAAGATTCTGGGTATTTGCACTGCAGTTGATGAACATATATGCAAATCTCACCTTGAAGGAGAGGAAGAAGGAAAGGGATTTCTGAGCTGGTCTGGGCTCCAGTCTGAAAGAATATCTGCTGCCTCTTCTTGCATGATTTGATGGGTATGCACATACATTTCAACATATATGATGTCAAGAATAAAAGTTGGAAATGCTTTTCAGCATGTAGCTGGCTCATATTAGGAATAGCTAACATTTCTGAACCATAGAAAATCATATAATTATTTTCATGTTTTATACCTTCACTCTCATCAGAAAATGTATGCACATACTGTAACTGTCTGTGTAGGCAAATAAAACAGTATCTCAATTGGTGGCTTATTTTAATTCTGTTGTCAAGAAGTGGGTACACATGCACATGTGTGGGCATGCATGCACGTGTGTGTGTGTTTAATGCATAAGTAGTCACCACACCACATTCTTCAGCTCGGTTTTTAAATAGTGAAAATAGATTGATATGACATAACCACAATTTTTGTTCTTTTCTCTTGTGATGAGTGGGATGAATTTGTAATGTTGAGAAATGTACTCATTGGCCAAGGACCAAAAATAAGGTAAGGATAATAAACCAAGATGGTGATCTATAATATCTATTACCCATTTTTTGTATTATTAGTTTTATGCATCCAAAAAGAAATACTATATTAATCCTCATATAACACTGGGTCAAATGAAATTTTATATTTCTAAGGACTGTTGTCATTGTCATACCAACATTAAAAGTTTTAGCCACTAAGAATTAACAAAAATAACTATTATTCATCAAGTGTTTCAGGTACTGTGCTGGACACTGAGGAGAGAAAGGGAAATAAGAAAACTAGAAAGCAAGTTTGCTGGGGAAAACAGCAAGCAAGCCAATTAAAAGAAATAGTGGAATATGTCAATTAAGAGAGAAAACTGGGAACCTGAGCTCATGGGGCAGGTCAGAATAAGCCCTGATGAGGTGGACTAAAAGGATCTGATGGTGAAGAGTTGCCTAGGGTGCTGTGGATTAGGGTATAGGAGGAGGGAGAGAAGAGATCTTAGTAAGAACAGCACACAGAAGTGAAGGTCCAGGGTCTTTCAAATGTCCTCTCTTATCTTTTGTTATTTGTGTTTGTATTCTGTATGAAAAAAAATAACTTTTAACTTACTGTTTTATTGAAGGGATATGAAAAAATTTTAAATATGATTAAACATAACATTTGGGGGTGATAAGCACAAAGGTGCACATATTTCTAATTTGTAAATTGGTTGTAGAATCAGGCTTTCTGCAAACCACAGATAAGGTAAGTGTATGGTGGCAAAATCAGAGGTATTACAGTGTCGGCTTTGGATTCGTTAGGTTGGGATTGCTCAGAACAGATGTTTACTCCAATGGAAAACTGTCATTTAATGCTGCTCACTCTATTTCTGTGAAGTCAACTGACCAACTAGAGCATGAATACAGCCTTTAGTGTGTTATAAGTATATAAACAAGGCTTCAGATTAATCTAAAATTCTATCAGAAAACTGTAATAGAAAATGTCTTTATATAAGTGCATATATCAGAATATTTTTAGACTTTTCTTATTATTATAAAATGTTTTTTCTAAACAGAAGTATTATTTTATAATCTAAAACAGTCTATATTTTCTATAAGTAATATAGAAATAATATAAATTAGAAATATTTAAGAGCCTGTGTTTGGGAGGTTGCTGGTTTAGTATTTTAGTTAATCAAACTGTGAAAATTTTGCTGAGTCTTGGCACTGGGCACTGTAGCCCAGAGTGAGGGACTAAATTAAGAAAATATTGTATTTCACACAGTACTGTCACAAACTTCTAACACTTCAGTTAAGCTGTGTGAAAAAGTGTCCTATTGTTAATATTTATACCTCCATGTCAGTCCATTTTATTTCAGTGCACACACTAATTATGGTGGGTTAGTTCCACTCCTTGTATATAATTGGAGAAAACATATTCCTTCTTATTTGACAAAAAACTATTTAATTTGAATGTTGTATTTTAATAGTTGCTACATAGAAACATATTCCTTCTTATTTGACAAAAATATTTAATTTGAATGTTGTATTTTAATAATTGTTACTCAACTGCAAAATCAATATGCCCAAAGAACTCTCTACATTCCTTCTATTTTATTAATAATATTAGGTAAAATTGCCTAGTTTTAACAATTTTTTTCAATAGGCTCTGTTAATGTGATTTTATATTGAACCGGGACTTGTATATTCATTATTCATTATAATTAGAAACAACTTCATCTCTAAATGGATACAAACCCTCATAGAACCAAACTGTTTAAAATTAATATAATTATATGGAAAAATGATAACCAATGGTGTAATTATTTAACTAGTTTTATGAAAGAACACAAAGCATGTTAAATCTTAATTCATAGTTATATATTTGGGTTGGACAGAAAATTCAAGTATAAAATCTTCTTTATTGAATTAAAATTAGTGTGAAAAATCAGGTGTGCATATCAATGAATTATTATAATATCATCACAGACCATGAAACTGAGTTATGTGTATACATGTATATGATTATATAGGAATGAGAAGGAGAGAGAGAGGCTGAATTTAATCTATTGAATTAAATTGATCCAATTTTTTTAAAACATTTCTCACACTTATTTCTCTGCTGGAGTCTTTCCATGATAATCAATTTTTTAAAATAAATGATCATCTGAAGAGTATTGTTTCAAACCAGTTGTAGCCTAAGGTTAAGTAATTTAAAGTGTCTACTAATGTCAGGACTAAGGAAAATGTGGGGGCTAGAGGCAAAGACAAGAAATGCCAAATGCTAGAACTTTCTAGGACTGGCTACTAGGAAAAATGATTCTGAAGAACATGCAAATTCTTCAAGTGTAAGGAACCACTTGTATCTAGCATTACCATGTATTTTTGTGTTTTTGATGTGATTTTTGAGTATTAAGACAACAGTGTTTGTTTCATTTTCTATAAGTGAAAACCAAATGCTTTGTGAAAAGCTGCATCTATAGAGAGCATTTCTCCTTTTTTTATATAAATATTTTTTCATTGATTTAAGATAAGAAGGGAGAGGAGAGAAATATAGAAACATCAATGATGAGAGAGAATCATTGATTGGCTGCCTCCTGCATGTCTCACACTGGGGAATCGAGCCTGCAACCCAGGCTTGTGCCCTGACCTGGAATGGAACTTTGACCTCCTGGTTCATAGGTTGATCACTGAGCCACGCCAACCAGGCGAGAAGATTTCTTTTTAAATTTATTATGTATTTTAATGCTATTATCTTGAAAGTAGTGAAAATGTTGTTTAAAGCAAATGAGCATTCATGTTAGAGTCAAAGGCAAGTGTTTGATTCATTGGCCCTGTCTTCTTGGCCTGTAATTCAAAGATCCTTGAAATAGGGTTTGGGGCACTAATAGTTCAGTAGTGTTTGCACAGACAGTGATTTCCATTTAAAATCTACCTCCATTAACTAGTAAGCTACCTTACACATAGTGTGTGGGTGTGGCAAAATTTTCCCCTGCATTAGCTCAAATGAAATGAGCTAAAACTTATTAGGAACATATTTATTCAAATCTGTTATTAAGGGCATTTTTATGATTTATTTATAATAATCTGTTCTTTTATATTTGTCACTTTTATAATGTGTTGGGACATTATAGTAAACTCTTCAAAAATTTTTATTAGTAAATGTTTGATGGATCAGCTAAATATTAGGGCTATTTCTGTTGTATGTCTATAGCTAATCAATATCTGTATTGACCTTTATATTTATATCTTCATCTATGCCAATATCAATGTCTTTATATTTGTTTCTACATCTTTATTTACAACATCAACATCTACATCTGTATCTATTTCTGTATCTAATCTAATATGTACACATGCATACACATACAGATACAGCTCTATATCTACACTTATATTATTTATATCTACTAGAGGCTGGGTGTATGAAATTCATGCACGGGTAGTGTCCCTAGGCCTGGTTGGTGATCAAGGCCAATCTATGGGGTGACCATAAGGTTGATCAGGGCCTCCTGCTCACACTTACCTTGGCCAGCCTGGTGCCACCCATTCACCGGCCCTACCCTCTGCAGCCACCACCTGTCACCTTCCTCTGTGGGCTGGGGCCAGCTCCTGTATTGAGTGTCTATCCCCTGGTGGTCAGTGTGCATCATAGTGATGAGTCATTTTGCTAGTCATTCTGCAATTTGGGCAATTTGGATATTAGGCTTTTATTATGTTGTATTATTTATATCTTATGTCCATTTACTTATATGTATACTAGAGGGCCGATGCATGAAGATTCGTGCAACAATGGGCCTTCCTTCTCCTGGATGCCAGCAACTGCCTTTGCTCTGGCCCAGAGCAACCTTTCTGTCTTTGCTCCAACCTGGATTCACCTTTCCACCTTCCCATGCTGCTTGGAGGCCTGCAGCTGCTGGAGTGGTGCAGAATGCCTGTGTCGTTGCCCCACCCCTGGCTGCTTGGTGCCTGTGTGTGCAAATTAACCTCCCATCTTTGTTGGGTTAATTTGCATACTCACTCCTGATTGGCTGCTGAGTGTCACGGAGGCATGGCTAATTTGCATATTTCTCTTTTATTAGTGTAGATGCATATGTAAATTTATATAACCTTATTCTGATCTATAATTTCCATTAACATAGTGAGTTATTTAGGGACTTTACATAAGTTTCCTTATTCTCAATGGGCATATGGTGGGGAGGTATAATCTTTCCCTCCCTAACCCTCAAATCAACTTGTCCTACTTCTGAGCCACAGAGATATTATAAGAAGGTTATGTTCAGATTTTATCAGAATCTGGTTATTTGGTTCTAGATTTGAAACATACTGGAGCACTCATACTGAATTCACCTTCAGCATTTCTGTATGTAGCAACATAGAATTAATAGCTATTTTAGAGACTGGCATGACACAGTCAGAGAATAAATGTTTGTTGGATGAAAGAGATATGATGTTTGTTTAGCCAATAAGCTCCCCCAAGCACAGGGACAATTTGATATGTGCCCTGGACCACACTGGACTGGCTTCTCTCAAATTCTTAGTGTCTTCCCAATTTGTCTCATTTTTAGTGTGCCTTCAGTTTTCTAGTAGTACTCTGAGTAATACAGTAGCTGTTGAGATTAGTTCCAGGTAATCCTCAGAATCTTTAATTTTAGTGTTTGATCTCAGATAGGCATTAATTTCAAGTAGAATAAATATAATTAATTTAATCTGATGTTCATTTCTTCATTCATTCTTTCTCTCATAAATGTTAACTGAGCCCGAGTTACTCCTTGAGCAATCAATCAAACAGACCCAAATCCTGCTTTCATGAGGGGTATGTCCTTAAGAAACAGACTAAAAAATAAATATTTATCAAATGATGATATGTGCTTTGGAAAATATAAAATAGCATAAGAAAACAGAACGCAGTTGAGGCAGTCAGTGTATAGGAATAACACCTTTCAAATAACATTGAGCAAGTAACTTGAAGAGAATTGAGTGATGAACCTTATTTAGACTTGAAGAAAGAGCTATTCCAGGCAGACAATACAGTGGAAAGACCAAGTAAACAAAATTCTCCAATTAAGAATTTTATTTCAAAATTATTTGGCTCTTCAATATAAACCTACATTTTCATAGACGTTTTAATATATGCTTGTCAATTTTTGCCAAATATCCTACCAAGAATTTAATGGAGATTGTATTGATTCTATTGATTCTATAAAACAATTTGAAGAGAATTGTAACCCTAATGAACCAACTCTTCCAATACATGGGCATGAAATTTATTTATATTTATTTAGACCTTCACTTTTTTTATTAGCAAAATATTATAATTTTTACTGTACAGGTTTTACAGGTTTTTATATATTTCCTTGGTGTCAAATTATCTTAATGCTATTGTACATGGGATATATTTCTCATTTGATTATAGAATTTTCTTTGCTTGTGTATAAAAATATAATACTTTAATATTGATCTTGTGTCCTGAAATGTCAGTATACTTGATAATTCTTTTTACTGGGTTTGTGATGAATCTTTAGGGTTGTCTTCATTTGGAACCATATCATCTATAAATAAAGACCATTCTACTTCCTTTTCTTCCCCTAATTATATCCTTAATTTCTAGTATCACTATTCATGAATAATCTTTTAAAATTAAATCCAACATTTTTTTCAAATGTATATTTCCTGATGCTATAAAGAAAATGCCTGCTTATCTTCCATTTATCTAAAATATTTCCAAATTCCAATCTAATACATGTCTCTATGTATTGAAATACACACATTAAGAGTTAGAATTCATATGCATTCAGCAGGAAACAGTGTGATTGGGTAGCATCCCCAAATAGGTGTGTTAATTATTAAAACATCTTAGATTTATTTCCTTAGTGTGTTAAACATGACTTTAAAATATGCTTTATAGCCACAAACCCCTCTCCTTTTCTTTCTCATCACTCCTCAATCTTTCTCTCTCTCCTAATCTGTGCTTTTTGGTAGACAAATGTGATGCACTCCCAATGAGAGGAACCCACATTCACATTCTATTTAGCTATTGATTAATTTGCATTACTGGGACTACAAAGATATGATTAAGGTATTGCTGTCTTACAGTTCTGAACCTCTGCTAGAGATAACAGTGTGAGCTTCGGTTGATACTTTATTCAATAGGGTCTGTTTATAACTTCAGCAGAGGCTGTGTTTTCATTTTAAGATGGCTGAAATCTAATTTATTTGGAAGAATTAGGATACGCTTTCCCCTTAGAACTGTCAGGCCACACATGGAATAAAATGGAACTTGACAGCAGTTTCTAGGGTACCAAGATGTGGCATAAAAGCTGCTCTGGAAGTAGACTGCACTAGCATTCATTTTCAAAGAGTGTTTCAGAAGTTTATCAATTTGTTTCTAGTTAGGTAGTACATAGATGTCAGCTTTCTCCTTTGAACAGTCCTCAGGGCTAGCATGCTGTTTTATTATAAATGTGAATATGAGAAAAATAAATCTCATCTCTGAAAAAGGACTTGGAAGTCCTTATTTAGGGAGAGAGGTGGTGAAACCAGCTTTGAAAGGGCTTTCAGATAACTGAAGGGTTGGCCATTATAGCAACTACTGGAAAAGTCTGAGAATAATTAACTGAGGAGTGTTTCTCTATTGTTGACAATTTTCTTTCAGTTTCCTGGTAAAAAAATAAGTTCGTTCTCGGAGTAATATCTTATAAAAAGAAAAAACAAAAACAAAATGTGGAATGGTCGGTACTTTTAAAAATAGTTCTCTAAAGGGTAAGAAGACAAGAAATGTGACAAGACAGTGGAGAAATACTTAAGTGTCACTGAAGGGGAGTATTTGGTTTGTTTTTTGTTTTGCTTTGTTTCATTTTGTTGTTTAGCTCCAAATTAAAGGTGATAACAGACAATAGTATACCTATCTTACTTGCTACGCACATTGCATTATGCATTTTTATTTCACTCAAAGCTGAGATAAGATTGAAATTATACAAACATAGTCAAAATAACAGAGAAAAAACAATAGTCAGTAAGGAAGCAGAGCAAAGGTATGAAGGGATGACATAAAGAGCAATTATAAGACTAAAAATATATGCTTGAGATTTTCATAGCAATATCCTTTACCTTCCTAGTAGACTATACATTTGTTTTTGTTTACTGCTTGTTTATCTCCCTTCTTAAATTCAATGTTCCATAAGAATAGGGATCAGTAATGTGGTAACACTCACTCTTCTCCTACCACAAGATGGAGAAGGAATTTTCATAGTGCATCTATATGAGCAATTGCTTTGATGCAAATATTAAAAGTGTAGGATGTTATGGGAGGCACATTTTAAAGCCTGTGTCGATTACTCCTTTTTGCCTTGAATACATTCTACATATTCTCTCAAAGCAGACACATTTTCCTTGAAGAATTGCTGAGTGCAGAGGCATAGCCATGTACACAATGTGTAGTGCAGCTATTTTAGTTTTACCAAATGGGCTACTTGAACATTCTGAAGAAAATGAGGGTCTTATCAGGAGAACCATCCAAGACAGCAGCAACGTCTAGACTGTTACCCACACTCAATTCAGAGGCATCAGCTTCCATGGAGAAACGTGTTGTCATCTCATGGAGATCATGTCTGAATCCTGTAAAAATCAGAGCCTGACACTGATTTTCTTAGGGAGCAAAGGCAGAACTCAGAAATATGATAGCTAGGATTTTACGACCAACACAGGGCCTCTGTATATAACAGGCAGGAAAACCCTGATTTCCCAGATTTTTATTTGAATTTATCAGAGAAATCTTCAGTAGCTTCAATATTAGCAGTAGTATTTCAATGTCTCAAGTGTATATAAAAAGACTGATTCCTTATTTGAGCTCTTAAAATACATGAGAAAATATAGAAGACGGAGGCATAAAGAAGCCAAAACATGGCATGCCTCATCAAGGGACTTAGACTATAAAAAGTATAAAATATTTGTGCACAAATATCTAATGCTTATAAATATAAGGAGTCAGCAGCTGTGTGTCACTACAGGTTGCCTAGGACCATACCAGAGAGAGTCAGACTTGCATTGCCACCATTTTTCCACCATCCAGATACCACTGCTGATGTGTACAGCTAAGGAACTGTTGGATATTGAAATTGGGACTCAACATTTTTTTGTTTTTATAAGTTTATTTCTATTCTGCAGATGCAAGATGTTTTTAAAGAAAAGAATCAGGGGAGAAAAAAAAACAGATACAGAAGCAAAGAAGCATTGAATAGACTGTCATACTACAGTGGGAAGGCAGGGGAGATTTGGGGAGGGGGCTGTAAAAGATCAACCTAAGGACTTGTATGCATGTATTTAAGCATAACTAATGGATACAAGACACTGCAGGGGGGCAGGTGAGGGCGTGTACTGGGGGGTAGGGAAGGCTGGGAGGAGGTCAATGGGGGGAGAAAAAAAGGAATATATGTACTACTATTTGTAATACTTTAAACAATAAAAAAGGACAAATAAAAACAAACAAACAAAAACAAACAAGTCCATGATGCCCTAACCGGTATGACTAAGTGGATAGAGCATAGGCCTGCAGACTGAAGGGTCCCAGATTCGATTCTGGTCAAGGACATGTACATTGGTTGTGGGCACATCTCCAGTAGGGAGTGTGTAGGAGGCAGCTGATGGATGTTTTTCCCTCATTGATATTTCTAACTCTCTCTCCCTCTCCCTTCCTCTCTTTAAGAAATCAATAAAGTATATTTAGAAAAAAAAAGAGATGTAGAAGAACAAAATAAAATTTAAAAGAGGTAAGATTTATTTCTCAGAGTTTTTGAGAACCTTCTCTTTGCCATGTGATATATAAGATATTGGGGCCTGAAATTTTGGGACAACAGCATTTGACTTTAAAATTTTCAAAACCTGGTGGGGTGCTCAGAGAGTAATAGGAGAACAAGTGATAATTGATCTAATACAGGGGAATTTGGATAGTCAAAGACTATATAGGACGGGCATTCTTTCCATTCTTAATCATGATGAAAGGTTCTTAGAGATGGTATACCTCACATGTTTCCTAAAAACCCACATATATTTAACAAATATTTATTGACTATTTACAATGTAACAGACCAGATTAGATACCGGAGGGTGGAAAGAAAATGAAAAATGCAAAATCCTTGCTCAGGAAGGCTGGCTTCTGGTGGTAATCTCTGGTGTTCCTTGGTATGTAGACACAGATCTCTTCCTGTTTATCCATTGTATCCCCCTGTGTGAGCACATGTCTATGTCCAAATATTTACTTTTTAATGGGACACCAATTTTAGTGGATTAGGATCTGACCTAATCTTAACTAATTACCTCTTCAAGAACCCTGCACCTAAATAAGGTCACATTTTAAAATACTAAGGGCTAAGATTTTATCATAAGGAACACAGCATTTTTAAAAGATACCATCCAACTTATTAATGTCACACTATTGTGTATAATTCTCTTTTCATGTTGAAGGTGAAATTTAAGCTTATTAGCAAGTAGAAATCTGCATTTCTCCAGGAAGATGGTTTTCTATTTTATTTTGGAAGTAGAAGTGGGGACAATGCAAGAGAGAGGAGAATGGGTCGAAATAAAGATCACAGAAGTGTCTGAAGAAAGAATGGCTCAAGGTCAATCACAAATAAAAATATGGATTCTAAAAATATTTTGTTGTACAGATTTTCTTCTTTATTTTATTCACTGAAAAACATTACTTAATCCTTAGATACAACCGTTAAAACTTCATATAGTAGGATATAAGTCAAGATTAGCACTCAGAAATGGAGCTGGGAGATTCCAGACATCTGATGTCTGAGGCATAAGATTCTAGGGATCAGTTTCTTATTTTTTTTATATGTCCTTTACTACAACTTTTAAATTTAATATGAAAATATTAAAATAGACAATTGTTGAAAATAATTCCATTACTTTGAGGTGTGTTAAAGATGGTTACTTGTCCTTTTGCAGGCCTTCCAAAGTTTATCTAAGTGGCATGTGAGGTGATTCAATTGGAAGGCCATGGGGAGGTAGCATTGGGCCATTTGTGGTTTTCCATGATTGTCTAGAAAGAGAGGGGGGAAGAAAGGTGTTAAAATTGACCAGCCTAGATAGAAACAATTTGAAATTTTGGCATGGATAAACTAATATTCCTTTAAGTGAATAGCCTTGACAAACTCTTAAGGCTTCTTTGATTTATAAAAATCAATAACCTCAACATTAAACAAACCTATATCTGTGACCATGTGAATGGGCAACCTTGTTTTGTCATTGTTCAATGCTGTGGGCTATATTCATTAGGATATTTGTGGGAATCAATATCCTTTAAATGGAAAAAAGATACTGCAAGGAAATAACATCCCAGCAAACAAAAATATGGTGAAGGGTAACCAATAGTTTGCTATTTTTTTTTTAGGTTGATTGTTTAAAGTTAGTGGGAGAAGTCCGAGAAATTAAAAAAGGAGTTCATTTAAGAAGTACTTACCTTTGCCACCATTTATAAATTTTCTTTTTTGGAACTCGGAGAATCCTCAGTGATCATTTTTTAAAGGAGAAATAGAACTATATAGTTGTATGATAGGTATATCTGTAGTGGTTTATTTATTTATTTTTATTTTTTTATTAATTTTTTATACATATCTC
>JAAGEH010002531.1:55635588-55702937 GCA_011751065.1 Lasiurus cinereus | reverse complement strand
GAGTGGATCAGAAAACTGTGGTACATCTACACAATGGAATTCTATGCTGCCATTAAAAAGAAGGAATTCTTACCATTTGGATGCAACCTGGTTGGAACTGGAGATCCTTATGCTTAACGAAATAAGCCAGTCAATGAAGGTTTTTTTTTTTTAACAGACACACACACACACACACACACACACACACACACACACATATTTAAAATTTTCAATAAAATGTGACAATTACATAAATTAAACTAGATACACAGCTTTGAGTTTATGACTTCTGGGTGTCATAGAGTGGATCTGAGCCCTGAGAGAAAATCCACCCAGTTCAACATCCATAGACACTGCTGCTGGCAATGCTTGGATAGCTAATTCTAGATCTCAGCCATCCATATTTTTGCTGAATCCATACATTTCCATTTCTATACTATCATATTTTCTTCAACTTTAATCAATAGAAATTTCTCAATACATTCAAATATGACTACATAGAAGCATGCAATAACACCTCACAGTTATTTAAGCTCATCATGAACTAAGATCTTCTTCCAGCTGGTTCCCCATTTTCTTTCTTCTAGCAGTTAATGACATCACAATCCATCCAGCATCATTTTGTAATATGGATCCATACACTTGTCGTCAGTTTCAACCTTCCTCATTATAACTAAGAACTGCAGATGTTACCTCATGAATATTGAACCCTTTTTTTTTTAATCTATCCTCTTTGTTCTGTCTTAACAGGGATCTTCTTCACCATTTGTCCAGCCAATGAAATTGACCTTTCAACTGATTTCTCTGTTTTTTGTCTCCACCGCCTACTCCAACTGGAATAAAAAGTGGCTTTCTTCACTATACTACCAAAGTGTTACAATTAAAACACAGCTCTGATGAGGTCTCACATTTGTCTGTATTATTCCAGCTTTTTCCATTATCAATAAGATCAAGTCCAAATTCCTAAAATGTCATAAGTCCTGTCTGTCACCTGGACTCATATGCACCTCTGGCCCATCTCTTTTATCTTGAGCTTTAGGTGTAGCTTTGTTCAATTCCACAACTGCTAGGACACATTTGTAATGCATCTCCAGTAATTTTTTCAGAGAAAGGCTGATTATTTTATGTCTCTGACCCTCATTCTAGTACAGAGCCAGACACACAGTAAGGACTTGACAAATACTGTTTTAAGAGCATTTTGATATTTCACTGAAAATGATGAGGTGAAAAATGGAAAATGCAGCTCTAATCCTTAGCAAATTACAAATAACTAAATGGCACTTAAAGCATTATTTACCCTTGCATTTTTAAAGGAATTACTGGTATTTAAGTATATAGGTCAGGAAAAATAGTGTTGATTTGAAAATAAAGCTGTAGGTGAATGAGATCTGAAAGGAGGGTATTTAATTACACTTTTATGTTGTTCAAACTTTTTTCTCTTTATCTTTAGTCAGAAAAAACAAGAACACAATACGCGGAGCTAGAATTAAAAAGGTCAAAATATAAAGACAGTCTCCTTTGACTTGACAACACATGAATTATTCTTTCATTGTATCAACAAAGATGCGATGTCCAGGAATATGGTTTTCATAAAAATGATAAGAATAAAGGAGAACACAGGCTGTGATAAAGTATTCTACAATAACCAACAGATATATGTGCTTACAAAATAAAATGCCTATCAATCTCAATTAATTTAACACAAGGTTATCTTTATTTTCTAGTGCCCATTCCACTTATCCAAACACCAGTCCCCCAACTTCTCATTACACCCATCCACGTCATTTGACAATCACAAGCAGTTAAAAAATAATGTCACTTTTTTAATCCAGGCCCCACCAGGAGACCACATTACATTTATTAGTCCTTATGTCTTTTTAGGCTCCTTTTGGCTGTGAAAGTTTTCCAGATTTCCCTTGTTTGTGATAACCATTTTGAGAAATACCAGTTTGGTATTTTATAGAATGTCCCTCAGCTGGGATTTGCCTGATGTTTTGTTCATGTGTTGGGAGGGAAAACAAAGAAGTCAAAGATTCTACTACAGCAAATCTGAGGTGCATGCTATCCATAGGACTTGCTACTATTGCTGTTAATCTTGATCATCTGACTAAGCTAATGTTTGTCAGGTTTGTCCGCTGTAAATTCTTTATTTTCTCCTCTCTACACTGTAATCTTTGAAAAAGATGCACTATACATAGCCCACCATTAAGAAAAGGGAAGTTATGGTCCACCTCCTTGAAGGCAAAGGATACTATAAATTATTTGGAATTCTTCTGCACCAGAGATTCATTTATTCTCCTATATAATTTTATTTATTCAATCACTTATTTCTCTATTAACTCATTAATAAATAGCTAATATGCAAATTGACTGTCACTCTAACATACTAGATGGCTGCCCCATGTGGTCAAAGATAGCTGCCCCCATGTGCACACAAGATGTCTGCCACAAGATGGCCAGCAGGGGAGGGCAGTTGTGGGCAATCAGGCAAGCAGGGGAGGACAGTTGGGAAGGATCAGGACTGCAAGGGAGGTGAGTTGGGGCCAATCAGGGGAGGGCAATTAGGCCAGCAGGGGAGCAGTTAGACATCAGTCTGGCTGGCAGGGGAGTGGTTAGGGGGTGATCAGGCTGTCAGGCAGAAGTGGTTAGGGACAATCAGGAAGGCAGGCAGGCGAGTAGTTGGGAGCCAGCAGCCCTGGATTGTGAGAGGGATGTCTGACTGCCCATTTAGGTCTGATACCACTGGAGTTGGACCTAAATGGGCAGTTGGACATTTTTCGAGGGGTTTCAAATTTGAGAGGGTACAGGCTGGGCTGAGGGACACCCCCCTACACCCCATGCATCGAGCCTCTAGTTAGATTTAATAACATACCTAGATATATTCTGTAAACTCTATCTCTCCAGCACTGTGTAGCCATTGATATCTCTGCTAATTTTTTGTTAAATTCTTGGTTTTAATTCTGGTTTTAATTTAATTTCAGGGTCATATAATGCCAACATAGGTTAATATTCAGTGTGTGATTTATCAGAAAATTTTTTCAGACACCTGGAGCCCATCAGACTTATAAAACTTGCTCATGGCTCTGTGTGTGCCTTGTAGATCACATTCAAATCACACTTTTGCAAACTCTTCTGACTTTCACTTTCCCCTGGATGCTTCTTGACAGGCAGAGTTAAATGGGAATAAAGCTCATAAGCTTATAAAAGCTCCCTTTGGCTGTCTCATTCCCTATACCTATTTTTCTGCTAAATTTCTGGCTTGTTGGCTGGTTCATCCTTTACTCCATTCAGGATCACAACCTCAAACTATATACAATTTATTTCCCCCATTTGTTTGCCATTAAGATGGCTACTGTTTCCAATGACTACTTTGGACATTGGGCTTTCAGTAGTCTGTTTGAGACTAATTCAGTTCCCTTAGCCACCAAGTTGTGCTCACAGCTTGCATAGCTCTTTAAAAACCCTGTGCTAGAGAGGAATCCAAGATGGCGGCATAGGTAAACACCTATATTGCTGCCTCGCACAACAATTTCAAACCTACAACTAAAAGACAGAACGGACATCATCCAGAACCACAGGAAAGCTGGCTGAGTGGAAGTTCTACAACTAGAGGGAAAGAGAGGGGCTCACAGAGGCCCAGAGGAGCTGCAAAAAGCTGAGGTACGGAGACGCGCGCTGAGAGAGCGGGTGCCGGAGTACCTGGTGGTTTTCTCTGGCAGGAGGGAAACGGAGACTCCCAACGGCTTTGAACCCCTTATCTTACGACACTAAACCCCAGATCCAGCCGAAACTCATACGGGGGGAGTTTGGACTGTGAAAAGGGAGAGGTGCACGGAAATTTAGGGGAGTTGCAAAGGATCGGAGGTCTGGTCGCGCACGGCACCACGCGGAGGACGGATTGCTGATTGTGCCGCTGGCTTTCGCGAGTGGGCGGGAGACAGACCCTCCGATCTGTGCCACTTCTGAGTCCACTGGGCCCCTGTTTTGGGCGAAACCCGGGGGACCTAGACTCGTGTGGTCCTGGTTCGCAGGGGAGCCGGAAAGGCAGCGGTCAGAGGTGCTGCAGGTGCGCGCACAAGGACCGCTCCAGCCATTACCCAGTCACGTGAGACTCAGGGGCCGTGGAGGGCGGGGCCGACTGGAAGGCAAGGCGGTCCCTTAAGCCCTGAGACTCCACCCTCCCAAGCTCAACAGAGGCTTCTGCGGCTGAATCCAGCACAGAAGTTTCCCCGGCACAGTGAAAATGCCGAGACAAGGGAAGGGATTACAAGCAAAAGAAATGGAGGAAAAAAAACGACTGGATATAGAGTTCAAAACCACGCTTATAA
Organism: Lasiurus cinereus; assembly: GCA_011751065.1. Taxonomy (NCBI): domain Eukaryota; kingdom Metazoa; phylum Chordata; class Mammalia; order Chiroptera; family Vespertilionidae; genus Lasiurus; species Lasiurus cinereus. Next base: position 55,698,630 of record JAAGEH010002531.1, on the reverse strand, counting down.
GGTTTTTCAAGAATATGCTAGAAAAGATGGATAAATTTAGTGAGACCCAAGAGGAGATGATAAATACACTGACTGAAATAAAAACTATTATGCAGAGTACTAACAGCAGACTAGAGAAAGGCAAGGATCAAGTCAAAAATTTGAAATATAAAGAAGCAGAAAACATTCAACTGGAAAAGCAAGAAGAGAAAATAATCCAAAAATGTGAAGATAATGTAAGGAGCTTCTGGGACAGCTTCAAGCGTACCAACATCAGAATTGTGGGGGTGCCAGAAGAAGAGAGAGAGCAAGATACTGAAAACCTGTTTAAAGAAATAATGACTGAAAACTTCCCACATCTGGTAAAAGAAATAGACTTACAAGTTGAGGAAGCACACAGAACCCCAAAGAAAAGGAACCCAAAGAGGACCACACCAAGACACATCATAATTAAAATGCCAAGAGCAAAAGAGAAAGAGAGAATATTAAAAGCAGCAAGAGAAAAACAGTTTATTACCTACAAGGGAGCACCCATACGACTGTCAGCTGATTTCTCAACAGAAACGATGCAGGCCAGATGGGAGTGGCAAGAAATATTCAACGTGATGAACAACAAGAACCTACAACCAAGAATAATCTATCCAGCAAAGCTATCATTCAGAATTGAAGGGCAGATAAAGACCTTCACAGAGAAGAAAAAGCTAAAGGAGTTCATCAACTCCAAACCAGTATTATATGAAATGCTGAAAGGTACCCTTTTAGAAGAGGAAGAAGAAAAAGGTAAAAGACAAAAAATTATGAACAACAAATACACATCTGTCAACAAGTGAATCTAAAAATTAAGTGAATTAAAAACCTGATCAACAGAATAAACTGGTGAATATAATAGAATCAGGAGCACAGAAAGGGAATAGACTGATAATTCTCAGGAGGACAAAAATCATAAAGCATCAAACAGACTGTGAAATTATAGCAGAAAGATTAAAGTTAGGTGAGGTAAATAAGTGATCAATCAAAGGACTTGTATGCATGCTTATAAACATAACCAATGATCACAGACACTGGGGGGGTCGGGGTATGCCTGGGAGGGAGGGGGGGCAATGGGGAGATATGTATAAAAAATTAATAAAAATTAATAAAAAAAACCCCTGTGCTTATGGCTTGATAGTGGGATAGAATAATCCCTAGACCAAAACACTACAAAGTTCTACTGTTCTGACTGATGGCTGGATATATTTTCTTGAAAAAAAGCTTATCAATTTTTGTATACCTTTGATCACTATCTACAGGCCTGAAATTATGGTGTTTTTTTTTTTTAATACCAATATTACCATTGACTTTTGGCCAGAAAATTTACTGAGCTCCTTATTCCACCATTCTGGTGACCTGACTCCATTAACAATTAAATTTATTAAAATGAGTAAGCAAAATAAGTCAATCAGAGAAAGATAAATAGCACATGATCTCATTCATTTATGGAATATAATGAACAATATAAACTGATGAACAAAAACAGATCCAGAGACAGAGAAGCATCAATCAGACCATCAAACCTTAGAGGAAAGGCAGGGGATGGTGGGAACAAGGGGGAGAGATCAACAAAAGGACTTGCATGCATGCATATAGCATAACCAATGGATATAGACACTAGGGGTGTGAGGGCACAATTTGGGGGTGTGGGTAGGGGGACCATGGGAATATAAGTAGACATATGTAATACCTCAATCAATAAAGAAAAAAACTGGACTTTGTTTGGAAAAAAATATTAAAATGAGTTCTCCTTCCCAACTCACTGCATTAAATAGGTTCTGAGAAACAGTTTTGCATGTGTACTCTGAACATTTTTAAAGATGAAGAGAAACTTATTGGTTGACTTATTTTAATTGCATTTGTGGTTAAAACAAAAACTTATATCCTGTCAAATTGGAAAGCCTTCCTAAGTACCACTTGAAATTCTCCCTTCACCTCCCTCAATTTTTTCAAAAATAGACCAATTGGAATATAATATAAGTGCTGACAAGATGGGCTATAATCTTTTCTTGCATGGTTTTGCAGTCCATGTGAAGCTACTTTAAAGTCTTTTTACATTCCTGAATGGAGATGAACTGATTAAGAAAATCCACAAAGAGAGCCGCATTGCTGGCTTATGTGAATGATGGGAGCCTGTATGTGCAGAATCCTACAGAGAAGCTCACTTCCTCCAATTTCAATTGGAAACAGTGTCTGTGCCTGCAAGGATAATCTCTATTAAAAGGCCCATCGTAAGTTATGGATACATGGATCAGGACATATAATAACAATTCTGAATACTAATCCTCTGTGTTTCTATTCAAGATAATGAATACAAATTTTAAGTAACTTAGATACACTTTTGAAATCAAGTTCTGATAAAGATTTTTATGTTAAAATGCATTCTTTTATCAAGTCAATTGAAAAAATTTTAAAAGCATGTATTACTATGCAGAAAAGAAGCCATAGCATACAATATGATTGAAAGAAAAATATTTTTATGAACCTTATTTGGAATTTCAAAGCTTCAGACATCATCTGTGTGTGTATGTAACTTCATGGCTGAGTTCATTTGTTAGAAGGAATAAGGAAGCTTTGATAAATTCCCAGGATAGACAGAATATTCTACTAAGCTAAAATAAATGTTTATGATATTGTATTTCTGTTTCTCTATCTTCAGTTCAGGTTTTAAAAAATGGCATTAATTAAGCATTTCTGATAAGATGCTTTATATTCCCAACTAAGAAATATTCTAAAGCTATTTCACTTCCTAAAATAACAGAATGTTCAAGTTTACTGTTCCTAAATCAAGTAAAATTGTCATTTCTATCTTTCACATATTCTGCAAGAGTTGGCTCTTTAAATTTTTTTTATCTGAATCTCTTGCCAACAATTATTTTATCAAAACCTGTTTATAGTGGAATGGTGGAAGTTCCAAGGATATTTTATTGGAATCATTTATTGGACGTGACATAATATCTCAACATTGGTGCTTAACAAACATTTTGATTGTGTTTGTCTTTTTCTTCTTGTTGGTTTATTCCTCTCAAAAACAAAGGACACACTTAATTTCGCTTTCAAAATGAAGTACATGATAAACCATATGATTGTCTAAGGAATAATACATAATCAAATTGGACACTTGTGTCCATGATGCATTCTTCTGTTAAGTTTTTTTTCCTATTTCTGAGTATTGTTTTTATTTCAAAACATGTCATTTCAGTAAACAAAATTCATCTGAAAAACTTGGTAGAATTATCCATCCTAGCAGATAATGGAAGGCCTTGATTTTTCAGAGAATGTGAGGTGTGTGGGACATGTGCAAGGCCATTAATTCATTTAAATCCTAATTAATGTGTATATTTTAATATTATTTTATGTTTAAGACACTGTGCTCAGTGTCTGGAATGGATAAACCAATCAAACATATAACCTGTCCAAAAAAACTTCACAGTGTGGCAAGCTAAACAAACAAAACAGTAACCAGTTCTTACATTGTGGTGTGTGATACAGTTCTCTAAGTGCCCTAATAAAGGCTAGCCTATGTTAGCAGGGGAAAGAGTGCCCATTTTAGTTTTCCAGAAGAAAGAGCCCCGAAGAAGGTTCCTAAAGGCAGAAAGAAACAAGTGTTCCAGAAGTAAAATCCATGTGTGCAAACATATAATAATATGCCAAACATTTGAAAAAGTATAAATAGTTTCTCTTAGCTGAAGTTGAGGGTTGTAGGAAGATGAGTCCAGAGAATAGGTGGAACGCAGGCCATAGATATCTTGCTAACATCTGCAAGAGATTTGGCCAACAGCCTCAAGACAATACAAGTATTATTGAAGTATTAGTTATTAACCAAAGCAAAACATGGTGATATTTTCCTTTTACAGTGACATTGAGGGTTGAACCAATAACATGGACAGGGAAACTAGAGATATAGGAGGGGGATATATGTACAAACTTAGCAAAACTATGTGTGCTCTAAGCCCAAGGAGTACTGATGGGTATCTGGCTGGGAAAGGGAGTAAAAAGATGTTTTATAATTAGAATTCCAAGGTTGTTCATTATAAGGAAGATGAGAAAGATAGAGTGGTCAAGGATGATGTTTATGTTTCTATCTTAGCAATCAGCTAAAAAGCCATAGAGGTAGCAAATACGTTGGCAGGGACAAGAGATCTGTGGAGTGTATGTTGGCAGCATGAGGGCAGGAAGAAGTAAAATACTGAGTTTGGAAGGTTCTGGCATGGGTTAAAAGAAAGAGGGCCAGAACTCATGATGAAAATGAAGTACATGATAAATGTATGATTCAACAGAGAATATAAGTCATAGGTAATTACTTGTGAATACAGAGAGTAAGAAAACGATTTAAAGGAGAAGAGCAGAAAAAGTAATGTTTGTCATAGATACTTCCCCCTTCCCCCAGGATCTCCATTTCCTTGGTGTTCACAGGCTTGTAGAACCCTCTTAGATGTAACTTGCATCTAACCAATGGAAGATGGTAGTGTGAGGGGAGACCATATCTCTGATGAACAAAATATTGTTACTATATTTTTTACAGACTGGCCCTATTGCCTCTTGGCTTGCCTGCTTTGATAATATCAGGACCATATTGAGGAGGCCAAGGTGACAAAGAAGTAAGATTGGACTCCAGCCAAAAGCCATGTAGTAACTGAGGCTCTCAATCCAGCAGCTAGCAGGAAATCGAATTCTGCAGCAACCATTTCTGTTTGGAAACAGAACCTGCCAAAAGATGAGTCTTCAAATGAGGCCTCCCTTTACCCAGCATCTTAATTGCAGCCTTGTCAAAATCTCTGAGAGAAAGTACCTAGTCATGTCCTGATTCTTGAACCACAATATGCAAGAAGATATACATTTTCTATTTTAAGAGGCTAAGTTTTGGGGTAATGTGTTATGCATCAACAGACAATGAATATGATATTTGAAACAAAATCTTAAAAATAATATGTTAATTTTTTAAAGACTGTCTAGAATATTAGGAAGACAAACAGGAGAACAGATTCTTAGCAACATGATGAGAGGATAAAGTTCAAGGAGAAAGAAGTATATATAATATTACAGAAACATCAAATGAATAAGAAATAAACATTTTTGTTTAATTCAACAAGAAGGATATTTTTAAGTCCTTTCAAGTTCCAAGGGAATGGTGATCTTAGTTAAAGGAAAAACAAGATGTGATAAAATAAGCAATAGGAAAAGACCAAAATGAATGAATTCACCATTGGAAGGTCTACTAAAATTGGCCTTTTTGGAAATTTCAGATTGGGAATGACTTGAGCATATTAGTCAGCGGTATTGTTAGAGATAGCATGAATTTGAAAACATTAGTTAATAAAAAATAACACAATTGTTTGAACAGAACTAGTGGATAGAATGGAGGGAAAGTCATGCAAAGCTCTATATAAAATTAACCATGGGAAACCCCCAAATAATCTATATATATAAAGGCTGTGACTGTGATGACCAAAATGACCATTTGACTGGTGACCATGTGGTGCCAGCATAGATGTATAGACACAGGTAAAGTCTATGAGTGAACTAAGAATGAACAAGACAAATGCTTGTCTTCATGGAGCTTACACTGTAAGAAGGTTAGGTCAAGGATGAGAATTCAAAATTGCCACCAGCATAGACCTGAGGTGCTGGTTCTCAGAGCAGCCAGAGATAAACCCTGTAGTGGATGAATAAAGGGCTGGCACCAATGTGAAGGCGGGGCCATTCTGGATTTCACAGAGGAGTCAATGGCTGCCTAGGATGCAGAGCTTTTGATGCTGACTGGCATAGAAACCAACCAATCAGAGCCTAATCTAGGTGAACTGCAAAGGCAGAACCTAAGGTGGGGGCTGAGGAGGGGTTATAAGGGCAACAGCTGTTTGGTATAAGGTGTGAGAAATTTTTTAATGACTAGTTTGGCAGTATAGTGCAAATGGCTGGCTATCAGTCCAGATATAGGGGTTATGTATTTTTGTCTGCCAAGAGCATCTCCTTCTGCTGAAAAAAGTGCCCCCTCCCCCATTTAAGCAATCCTATCCCATATAATCTATCTATACTAATAAAAGGATCATATGCTAATTAGACTGGGTAGGCTGGCCATTTTCTGGATGTCTGACTTCCTTGTGGACAAAGCCATGATGCTGTGGGCCAAGACAGAGGCAGTTAGGGGCAGACCAGCAGGAGAGGGCAGTTGGGGGTATTAGTCAGGCAGGCAGGTGAGTGGTTAGGAGCCCGTGGTGCTGGATTGTGAGAGTGATGTCTTACTGCCAGTTTTGGGCCTAAACCGGCAGTTGGACATTCCCTGAGGGGTCCCAGATTGGAGAGGATGCAGACCAGGCTGAGGGACACCACCTGTGCATGAATTTCATGCACTGGGCCTCTCGTCTATAATATATATATATATATATATATATATATATGCAAAGTGTTCCCTCAGGATTTCAACCTGGGACCAGGAGTCTGATTACTTGCTATGACATGTGCTGACTACCAGGGAGGTGGGGAGTGCCACAGAACATGGCAGGGTGCTAGCAGTGGTGATGGGGCACTGAGGGAGTGAGGGGAGGAGGAGAAGGAGGCAGGAAACCATAAGGTTGTGACAAGTGGATGGGGAGGGAAAGAGAAGGGGGGGAAGCGAGGTGGCGGGGAACCTCTTCTGCCCTGATCACTGTCAAAGCCTAGGGACCCCACTCATGCACAAATTTCATGCACCAGGCCTCTAGTGACACATATAAGTCCTTAAAGGGTAATGCCTGGGAAGCACCCTCGACCTGTCTCTATCAGGGTCTTTCAGCCTGCCATTTATAGAACATGTGGTGGGGCTCTAATGGGCACCTGGTCTGATCACAATAGAGACACTTAAGAAACAGGTTGTCACCACTCCATGTGGATATATTATAATTCTTTTATATATAGCTTTTTTATCCCCTTGATTGTTCTTGGTTACTCTTAGAAATAGTTGTTCTGTGTATTCCACTTTTAACTTTCTTTTTTTTGGCTGCTCTCATGCTTTTAGGTTGGACCATCCAACTACAATTTCTAGAAAAATATGATTCAACTTAAAAATTAATGTTATCATTACATATTAGAATTTTTATAATGAAGGTCCTTTCAATCCATGTTTGTGATAAAACTGCTTTTATAGTTTATAGTATTTTTTCTAGCAATGGATATAAAATTTAAAAACATAGGAAACTATAATTTACTGGATTGCATCAACAATTTCCAGATAGACTGTATCGGTATATTAATTTATATAGTTAACAACCTGTTTTTCTTATAATTTTATATGAATATCAAGAGGGGATCATGGATATGTGTGACCCACAGGACCTGCAGTTCTGTGACATCAAGTTGATTTTTCTAAACCCACAGCATGATATTCTAGCACTTAATTTCAGAATGCAGCTTAAATCACAGAAGCCATAATATGTCAAATGATCCCACACTCGCAGGGGGAAAACAGTAAGTAATGAAAAAGCTATGATTGCTTTTCTGTCCCTCCAAATGACAGTTATCACCTCAATGACCTGCTCCGGGCGGACTGGTCTAAACCTGACACACTAAGGGATAACGTCATCTAATAGGGTAGTTACAAAAATCAATACAAAACCCATTTCAGAGATACTCTGTGTAAGAATCCTGGTGTAATGTTCATTTATTGAATAGGCCTGGGGAAAAAAAGACGACAACTTTTCTGATATATATGCCTTACCTCTCAAGCAAAGGAATTCTGTAGGTAAGCAATAATTGTATTTTTCAATCTATTACTTAGACTTGCCATGGCTCAAGCTGGAATCTCATATATAGGTGATGGCTATAACTCAATTATGATAGTCTCTGCAGAGTCCTAGTGTATTCAAAGAGTAAAGAAACAGACCAGACAGCTCCCTGTACTTCTCTGGATGAATGAGGGTGTGTGTGTGTGCGTGTGTGTGTGTGTGTGTGTGTGTGTCCATGAGAATATGTGAGTATGTGTGTGAACTCTTTCCTTTATAAGCTCATCTTGTTGCCTTTTTAACTACTAAGAGATTTGAATATTTGAATAGTTAACTAGATCATATAATTTTCTAGGATCCCTTACTCTTAACAGCTCTTCCCATGCTGGGTCCACACTAGGCAATGGATGCATTCATTTTGAATAAACAGATGCACAATTGCTATAAGAGCCTCTGGTTGGTTGGAATTGCCCCCTTAAATGCTGGAGATTGAAAGCCATCTGGCACCATGGTGCTCTGTCACATGCATGTCTGCATGCCAACAACTGAGAAAAAGCTCATTCGTAAATCTTCAGCTCACCCAAAGGGGCAGTTATTATGATAAAAAGCAAAAGAAGGCATGTGCTGAGGCCACCTTATACAACTTGCAAAGAAATATTCTGACAGCTGGTAAAAGGATTTTAGCTCAAATTAGTGTTACTCCTGTGAAAGCTAATGAAATCTGTTAAATCAGCCTACACACCAGAAGTCCAGTCATCTTAACTTCCATACTTTATGACCATCACAGTGGTTCATTACCTGAATGTTTTCATTCTAAACCAAGAGCCATCATGACAGTCTTCAAATCACAGAATATTAACAGTATTGCATGGTCCGAGTAATGCCTTTTCAGATTATTTATGCTAATTTCAAAGGGCTAGTAGTCATTGACAATATTGCTAATTAAACCTAGTAATGTATTGGATTTTAATTATTCTCTACTTCTCTATAATTTTTTCAAACAAGTATGTAAGAAATGACCTAGAACGTTTTATGACAACTCGTATTGGCTCATTCAACAGGATCTAAAATTTAGAAGGTATTTTGGCTGCTATCTAAACACTTACATGCTTGGACCAAGGGTCAGAATCAAATTTCTCATGTTACTCTAATCAATCATAATAAGAATATGTTTGATAACATCTACACATAGGCAATACATAACTACAAATATATATGCTTGCACTGAATATCATAAAACTGAAAGCATAATGTTATTATTAATCTAACTTTAAATATTAAAAAATAGTATTTTTTAAATAGTGCTTTCTTTTTTATTTCCAGAAGGTTAACTTTTGATCTTATTATTATTTTAGTGTCTAGGCCTGAGAGACCAAACACACCGATTATGTAGACAAATTATTGAAGCTCAAATTATGAGATCAATACATAACACATGATCTTAGTCAAATTACCCAACTCCTTAGTTTTCTCTCTTGCAAAATGGGAATAAAATCAATCCTTATTTCACAGACCTGGCATGAACTTTGGATGAATTAGCATATGTAAAATATTCTGATCACTATACCCAGTAGTTTTATTGTTTCAGATCTTTAAATCTTTAATCCATTTTGAGTTGATTTTTGTATATAGTGTGAGATAAGTATCCCATTTCATTTGTATCCATATGGATATCCAGTTTTCCTGATACCATTTACTAACCAGACTATCCTTTTCCACATAATGAGTTCTTGGCACCCTTGTCAAAGATCATTTAAAGGTAACAGTGTTTATTTATTTCTGGACTCTGTTTCATTGGTCTACTTACTTGTTTTTATTCCAGTATCATACTGTTTGATCACTGTATCTTTTATCATATATTTTGAAATTAGGAAACCTAATGCTTCTAGCTTTGTTCGTATGCTCATGTCTGCCTTAGATATTTGATGCATTTGTGGTTACGTATGAATTACAGTTTTTTTTCCTATTTCTATAAAGAAAATCAGTGGAATTTTGATAGGGATTTCAATTAACCTATATATCACTTTGAATGGTAAGGACATTTTAATAATATTAATTATTCCAATACATGAACAGGGGATGAGTTTCCATTTATCTATGTGTTTTTCAATTTCCTTCAGCAATGGTTAATTTTTAGAGTACAAGTATTTGAACTATTTAGTAAAGTTTATTTCTAATTATTTTATTCTTTTTGTTGCTTTTATAAACAAAATTTAGAAAAAACTTATTAATGTTGGATTGGGCAATAATTTTTTTTGAATATGACACCAGAATCACAGGCAATTAAAAACAAAAATTGACAAGTGAAAATGCATTAAATTAAAAAGCTTCTACATAGCCAAGGTAACAACCAACAGGGTAAAAGGCAACTTATGAAATCAGGAAAAATATTTGAAAACTGTATATAGGTAATGAGCTAATATCCAAATTAAAAGGAACTCAACAATTTATTAACCTAAAAAGAGAAATCAAGCCCTGGTCAGGTAACTCAGTTGGTTAGAACATAGTCCCAATATACCAAGGTTGTGTATTTAATCCCAGGTCACGGCACATACAAGAATCAACCAATGAAGGCATAACTAAGTGGAATAACAAATTGATCTCTCACTCTCTCTCTCTCTCTTTCTCTCATTCTCTCTCTCTATATATTTATCTCTCTATCTATCTCTATCTCTATCTCTATCTCTAATCTCTCTGTATCTCTCTTTCTCATCAATTTAAAACACACACACAAATAAACTGAATAAAAATCGGGCTAAGAACTGAATAGACATTCCAGAAAAGAAGATATTAAAAAGGCCAACAGACATATAAAAAGGCATTCAATATCACTATTCATCAGGGAAATAAAAATCAAAACCACAGTGATATATTACCTCACAGTTGTTATAATGAGTGTTGGCAAAGATATGGAGAAAGGGAACCATTGTACACTGTTGGTAAAAATGTTATCTGGTATAGCCATTATGGAAAAGATTATGGGGGTTAGTAAAAAATTAAAAATCAATCTACCAGATAATGTATGAAAATGATGCTGACTTGTTTGAAAACCCAGGTGATATTACCTCTGGAATATAGTCAAGTATAGTCATAATTGAAAAAAATGGGTATATGTTTGTTTACTATATTTAATTTGTATGGTTATTGTTTATTATATTTTATAGAGGCAATTAAAGTCTACTGGAAAGCTATGAACTAAATTGAATCTTTTCAAAGGTAATAAGTTCCCATCAATGTATTTTAACAAGCAAGTAAGTCAACTTTTATATCACAGCTGAAACAGATAAGACTTAGCCATAATCAATAAGATCATTAATTGATTGCTTACTTGACCATTTGTTTAAAACAGTGGAATTTCACTGAATTAAAGAATGTTTTTCTCTTTAAGACTAACTGTTCAAAATTATGTTTGTTAACTGTAATAGTTATATAATTTGTGACTATTTTGCTTCCTGAAAGAATTGTTATTTTTGAAACCACTATAATTGGTCTCATAGTGTAGAGAATTAAATAGGTTAACCACCAATGTGACAGCAGTGCTCACTTGGTCCAAAATGCTAACTCTCTGGTTATTTACTATTTAGATCATGAGATATTCAGGCTACCTTGTCACAATATTTTTTGTAAGGAACACAGTGAATTAAGACAAAAAATGACCTCCCAAATAATAGTTTTTACTGTCATTTATGTAACAATTCAAATATATAATGATTTTGGTTTGGTTTCAGACTATTTAAAGAGATAAATGCTATGTCAGGAATGCTATAAAGGATGCTTATAGGATACCTGCAAAGGTAGTGTGGTATTTTAAATAGACTTATCCTTGCTGTCCTCTTAGGGATCAGATCTTCAACCAGGTAAACTATATATTGTTCAGGTACTCGGTGTCCAGGTACTTCTGTGAAGTTGGGTCTGTTTTCCCAATCTTTGAGTGAATTTTACTTTTCTTAGGTTAATCATTATTGTTTTACACCACATGGAATGACTGGATTGAAACAAGGGGAGTTAGGGATACCTCCAACATCCATCTTGCATAACCTGGGCACTCCTCACACTCATTCAGACAACTGCTGTGTCAGTAGAGCATAAGATTCTAAGTTACTTGGTCAAAATAGCTCCTCTCCACCCGGCTCCCACCCTTCCCTCTACCCTTACCTCCCTCCGGTTGACCTCATCCATAGGTATGATTTTTGTCCAGTCTCTCCCTGTACATCCCTCACCCCTTTCCCCCTGAGAATTATCAGTCCACTCCCTTTCTGTGCTCCTGATTCTATTATATTCATCAGTTTATTCTGTTGATCAAATTTTTAATTCACTTGATTTTTAGATTCACTTGTTGATAAATACATATTTGTTATTCATAATTTTTTTTATCTTTTACCTTTTTCTTCTTCCTCTTCTAAAAGAGTGCCTTTCAGCATTTCATATAATACTGGTTTGGAGTTGATGAACTCCTTTAGCTTTTTCTTATCTGTGAAGCTCTTTATCTGATCTTCAATTCTGAATGATAGCTTTGCTGGATAGATTATTCTTGGTTGTAGGTTCTTGCTATTCATCATGTTGAATATTTCTTGCCACTCCCATCTGGCCTGCATTGTTTCTGTTGAGAAATCAGCTGACAGTCGTATGGGTGTTCCCTTGTAGGTAATTAACTGTTTTTCTCTTGCTGCTTTTAATATTCTCTCTTTGTCTTTTGCTCTTGGTATTTTAATTGTGATGTGTCTTGGTGTGGTCCTCTTTGGATTCCTTTTATATGGGGTTCTGTGTGCTTCCTGGACTTGTAAGTCTATTTCTTTTACCAGATGTGGGAAGTTTTCAGTCATTATTTCTTTAAATAGGTTTTCAGTATCTTGCTCTCTCTCTTCCTCTGGCACTCCCACAATTCTGATGTTGGTACGCTTGAAACTGTCCCAGAGGCTCCTTACATTATCTTCACATTTTTTGGATTCTTTTCTCTTCTTGCTTTTCCAGTTGAGTGTTTTCTGATTCTTTATATTTCAATTTTTTGGCTTGATTCTTGCCTTCCTCTAGTCTGCTTTTAGGTCTCTGAATAATATTTTTTATTTCAGTCGGTGTCTGTGTAATTTCTAGTTAGTCCTTTTCCATCTCTAGTTGGATCTTTACCATCTCTAGTTGGTTCTTTTTCATCTCCTCTTGGGACTCATTAACTTTATGCAACTTTTCTAGGATATTCTTGAAAAACCTTATAAGCGTGGTTTGGAACTCTATATCCAGTCATTTGTTTTCCTCCATTTCTTTTGTTTGTAATCCTTTCCCTTGTCTTGGCGTTTTCACTATGCTAGGAGAACTTCTGTGTTGGATTCAGCCTTATGATACCAGACTTCCAAAACCGCAAAAGCCTCTCTGTTGAGTTTGGGATGGGTGGAGTCTCAGGGCTTAAGGGACTCCCTTGCCTTCCAGTCGGCCCCGCCCTCCACGGCTCCTGAGTCTCATGTGACTGGGTAATCACTGAAGTGGTCCCTGTGCGCATGCGCTCTCGTGCAGTGCCTCTAGACTGCTGCCTTTCTGGCTTCCCTGCACTCCAGGACCATATGAGTCTGGGTCCCCAGGGTTTCACCCAAAACCGGGGTTTAGTGGAGTTAGAAATGGCACAATTGGGAGGGTCTGTCTCCTGCCCACTCGTGAAAACCAGCGGCACAATCAGCAGTTGGTCCTCTGCGCGCAGTGCCGTGCACGCCACCAGACTTCTGATCTTTTGAGACCCCCCTAAATTTCTGCGCACTTCTCCCTTTTCACAGTCCAAACTCCCCCAAAATGAGTTTTGGCTGGATCTGGGGTTTAGTGTCATAGGATAAGAGGTTCAATGCCTTTGAGAGTCTCCATCTCCCTCCCCCAGAGAAAGCCAGCCAGGCTCTCTGGCAACCGCTCTCTCCAAGCTTGTGTCTCTGTACTTCAGCTTTTTGCAGCTCCTCTGAGTCTCTGTGAGCCTCTCTCTTTGCTTCTAGTTGTAGAATTTCCACTCAGTCAGCTTTCCTGTGGTTCTGGATGATGTCTGTTCTGTCTTTTAGTTGTAGTTTTGAAATTGTTGTGCGAGGCAGCAGTGTAGGTGTTTACCTATGCCACCATCTTGGATTCCTCTCAAAGACCTTTATTCTTGAATTTAGATGATCAAGAAAGAAGGAAAAAAATCACATTCTGCTTCATTCTTTTACTATTGTGCTATACATAAAAGTTCAAATTCTAATTAGAATTCTTTCCTTAAAGCTCAGTCTAGTTTCATTTCCCCTGAATAACTAAGAATTTAGGAAAAATAATAGTATGTTAATTCTCATCTTAGAAAATTTTATCACCCACCCACTGGACTGCTCAAGCCAATATTCTAAGAATTATCTTTAATCAAATCTTTACTTTTTCCCCTCTAGTCCTTTACCTACTCCAGTTAGCCCCATGACACATGCCATTGAATATGTATTTACCTAATAGTCAATGAATCAATTAGTTCCTAGGATATTCAGTAATGCAGCTGGAATAAAAGAGCATAGTTTAAGACCAAAACCCTTTCCCAAATAAAGATGGAAATTGTGCTATGAAGGTTTCAACGAGGAGATCATAGTCAAGAAGAATCAAGATTGTTAATCAAAGCTCTGTCCAGATTGGGGCATAAAAACAGTCAAATCTATAGACCGTTATAATTCCAAACACCTGCTAAATAGACTACAGGTATTCCCATCAATTACCCTCAGTACTTTAGTGAATTCTCATTATCCATAATTTCTTATAGGTAGTGCTGAGAAATTAAGGGAGATTTTTAGATACAGTATGTCCTGCAAAGTTCCTTTTTCTACATATAATTGGGAGGCAGATATAGGACATCAAGGGGATTGTTGCCTAAGAGCTCCCAGCATGGGCGAGCAGCTGAGAGTGTTAGCAGGTTCAATCTCTATACAGAGTGGCTGGATGCATGATTCCAGAGCAGGGCACATGTCAATAATCACACTGAAAACATTTTGATCTTCTATGTTGTTTATTTCACTTATTGTGAATCTCAGACTGTCAGTATTATTTCATTGTGACTTATAGTGAGTCAGAGTAATGAAATTAAGTCTCCACAGTACTATTTGCTAGAATTTTAGTTATGCAGTTTTAACCAATGATTCTATTGGTTACTTTAAGGAGAAAAAAAATACTTCTGTGGTCTCTAAAACCAAAGATTACAAAGAAAAATTGTAATTCACTTTTGCAGGTTACCTGTTTTCTTTTATCTGATTTCAGAAACTAAAGTACATGGAGTTGGTTGGCACTTGCAAGGTAATACCCACATTGAAAAACACATGTATATATTTTAATATTTGGTTTTGACTTAGAATTGATACTGTGTGTGTGTGTGTGTGGTAAAACACCATCACAACTATCAAATTACAGTGCGGGACTGTTTTCCATGTCAGAATCATACAATGATGATAACAAACTTTTCTGTCCATTATTAGGTTTGGGATAACACAATTCAATCCATATCTCAATTCATAAAACAAGAAGCTACATGCTAAGAAATATTGAGAGAGTGACCTATAGTGATGATATAATTTATTATATTTTCTAAGTAGGAAGAGACATATGAAAAAACTGTGAATAAAAGATAAAATATAATTCAGTATAATTCATACATAAGATCATATTCACATTCTAGAAAACACACATACAGGAGGGAGCCAAGACAGGGCCAACAAAAGTAATTTGTTAGCATATAGTTTGTTAAGATAAGGAGATCTCCATATTTCTATCCCAATACCCCTGGGAGTTTCAATCCACAGATTGATTCTAATTGAATTTTTCCTGCCTAAATGGAGTTGCCCCAATGTGAACTTGCTTTGAACATGATGACAGGATGGGACGTCTCAGAACATCAGTTCCCAGAGACCTTGGGCCCTCGTTCTATTACCTCCATTATCTAAACAAATAACCTTAGACAAATCAATTTATATTAATCCAACCTTGTGGTTTACAACTCCCACTTTCTGTCAAATGTCTCAATCAAGATTCAAATGAATTTGCCTCAATATTTAGCTACAAAAGAACTTAATCTTTACTTATAACTCAAGTACATTGAACATTATCTTCTTTTCAAATAATTAAAAATATTTAGTAATATAAATAGAAAATAGTAAAGACCATATGAAATTAAAATTTCTTCGCATTATAAAGAATAAAATTCTTCATAAACAGTCTTCCAAATATATTAAAAAACAAAACAAAATTAAGGCTAGGATTATAATCTAAATTTGTCATAGACCCTCTTTCTCTTGCTAGTGAAAGAAGCCCTCTGGTTTATATGTATGTTCTTGCATATCTTGATGCTAAGAGCTCATGGGGTTTAGCATTTGAACAATTCATTAGAATATGTGGGCATGTGGTATATCAGATTATTGTTCAGAAATAGTCATTCTTCCTACATCTTTCAACCTCCAAGCTCCACTTATGTTGAGCTTTGCCATGTGCTTTGTGTTACTTTAACACAAAGGATTAACATGGTAAGGATTAATATGATGGACAGAGTGTGCTTTCCCTGTCCTGGGTTTGGTGCCCAGCTGAGTGACACTTCAGTCAATTGCATATTACTAAAGTCAATGCAAGAAAAATAAAATGCCATTGTCATAAGAAAAGCATCCCCTGGACATTTTCCACTCTTGATCCTTTGCCTGGGATGAACATATCTTGAGCAGGCCTGAGTGAAACCTGTGGGAAAATGTCAAGACCAGCTGACCCACAGCAGACGCAGCCAGGTGAACTCTCCTCTATCAGTGCTACACAATCACATGAGTAAAAACAATGATTATTGTTTAAGCCAATGAGTTTGGGAGAAAGGTAATGATAAAGACAGCTAACTGATTTGGGGCATGCTATGCATCAATGATCAATCTTACTTTCTTTTTCATTTTTTAAAATATATTTTTATTGATTTCAGAGAGGAAGGGAGAAATAGAGGGAAAGACAGGAATACCAATGAAAAGAGAGTTATTCATCAGCTGCCTCCTGTATGCACCCTAAGGGAGAACAAATCCCCAACCTGGGCATGTCCCCTGACTGGGAATTGAATCATGGCCTCCTGGTTCATAGGTGGAGGCCCAAGCATTGAGCCACACTGGCTGGGCCAACCTTACTTTCTGGATAATACTAGGTCTAAACTATGTATCCTCTAAGTTATACACCCTTATTTATGTCCATATGCATCATATTTGGTGAATAATGGGAGGGGACTCTGAATTAGTAATTCTGACTAACAAGTCTGGAATAAACCATATAATTTCTAGAACTGAAGTTTTAAGTGGATGTGCATTTATGTCCTTGTCTGTTAATAAGAAATAATTCTAACAACTACACTACAAAAAATTACCATCTTTTCTATTTTTAGACAGATATGGCAAACAAATCCTGATAACAGTGCTATCAAATCAATGCCTAAAGTTGGTCTCACCACCTCTAATTGAAGTGGAAATTTAATGATAGGAGTAACCAGAGGTTTAACTTATTTGGCACAGTCACAAGATGAACTGCACATAAGCAAGGTGCAGGGCTGTTTTTATTGCTTCAAAAAAAGGGCTGATTCACTTGAATTGGACTCTTTGCATATTAACACATGGGGTGAGAGCAACCCAACATACAAGTTTCTTCCTTCTGAGACACGCACAACACTTCACAGGAACCGAGTTCCCTTCATCCTCTCAATAAACCTTCCAAGTAGGCAAATTAGATTGCTACTGAGGAGCTCCATGAATTCTGTATGTGTGATCATTTTATCCTCTTGACATCTCTGTGGAGTCAGAAGCTGAATGCAGATAACCAGGGAGGCTTTCTTTTCTCTCTTTGACAGAGATGGGATGGGGGAAAAGAAGATGTTTGGCACATTGATCAGAGGAAAATCAGAATTGGAGAACAGATTCCTGCCTACAAGCTCAGGCCAAAGAGACTAACATTAATATCTTTTCAATTTAAGATAATTTGTAAAAAAAATGCACTGTGAAATAATAAGAGGCTGTGCTTCATAATGGATAAAATTTTAACACTATGAATATAATTAACAAAATCTGCTTTATCCTCCAACAATATTTTACATGTTTTTGAGGTTTTCATGTTTTAGTCAAGGTTTGGATTAATTGTCCTTTCATTACACTAGAGCTGTAAGAAATTAAACCTCCACATATAATTTCCAGAAAGTTTTTCCTACTATAGAAATAAAAAAATGTCATTTTTAGTTTAAAAATTCATTTTCCCCCATTTTTTCCTTGGTTGTTGGATTAGAAAAATTAACATTATTATGGGAGTCCTCTCAAACAATTATTAGACTTATTTTTTAAGTTAAATGGAACACATTGTTTTTCTTCCATTACTATTGCACAGCACATTTTCCTACTTGAAGACGTTCATGTATTTTATTGTTTTCCCCCACTGAACATTTGCTCCTTTCCTTCACAGAATCCCATCCTTGCATTTTGGTTGGCCTTCCCGAACCTGAGAGAGTTATTCTCATTTGGGACATCTTCAAACAGCTAGTCCCCTTTTGGTACCAGATTATGGCTTTGGGGAGCAGTGAAGGAGGGGAGTGTATGAGTTTCTTGTGACTGTGATAACAAGTATTATTAACTGGGTGTCTTAAAACAGCAGAAACAAATTCTCACTGTTTTGGAGAGCAGAATTCTGAAATCAAGGTATTGCACAGTGGGTTCCTTTTGGAGGCTCTGAAAACAGCTGCCCCTTGCATCTTCCAGTCGTCAACAGTTTTTGGCTTCTATGGCCTACAGCTGCAGCACTTCAATCCATGCCTTTGCCACCACCCAGGGTGCTCCCTGTGTGTCTGTTTCTTTACTTGTCTTTCTTAGAAGAACACAAGTCTTCAGGTTGAGGGCTCACTCTAGTCATTTTGACTTCTGTTTTACTTGATTACATGTGTGAAGAATTGTTTTGCAAATAGGGTTACAGCTAGAGGTGCTAAAAGATAGAACTTGAACATATATTTCCTTGGGGCATCCTTCAACCCATAATAGAAGGAATGAAGAAGGTTAGCCATTTACAAATAAAAATTGAGGTGATGACTTCACAGAATCAAGGGGGTCTAAAATAAGCATCCTTCTATGATTAAACTAGATGTTTTCAAAGTAGCCTTCAAAGAGGCAAAAACAAGCTTCTGTCATAAGTGATCATGAATGAGGCTGAAAAGCAATAGCAAAGGAGTAGGCTGAGGAATGGGGAGGTGTAAATGCAATTGTCTTCTGAAGTGAAGTTTGTCCCAGCTCATCTGCCCATGAAATTTTGGGAAATAACCTAATCTGTAGTAAATATTGCGCAGAAAAATGCATGTTAGTTTTTTTATATCAGTTATTACCCCTGCTTTACTTTTGGTTGCATATTTGTTAAAACAAATTAGCAAGCATAATTTTCAACTAAGTATTACAAATCATAGATTATTTTTTAGTTTTTAATCAATAAGCAGTTTGTGGACACCAAAATAATGAACATATTGAAAACTAATGTTCAGCTTTCATGAAGCTGTTATCTTTAACATTTACCCTTAAATTGTGTTATATTGGGTCTACCATAGACAGCACTTTAGAATAATGGAGAACATGGTTTAGTGCACTTTCACCAAATGATTGACAATACTGTCTCTTGTCCATAAACCAAAGCTTGGGGAGAAATGTTATTAGCCACTGTGCATCCTGGTCTTTTCCCCACATGTCTTGAACTTTTGTCATCATTGTCTTTTGGTGACAATCTGGCAATAAACCTCAGCAATTTATGCCAATTTCTTATTTTTTTCTTTTTGTTCTAGTTTAAATTGCTTTATATTTTTCTTTATTGTATTTATTACAAACTATAAAATACAGTCAGTAGCATTATAATAATGTTACATGCACGTGGATATTTTACTGTGCAGTTTTTTACTATAACCCGCTAACTTAGTGTTTGTTTACATATATATCTTTTAATGACATTATAGCTCCATATTTTATTTGTTTTTGCAAATTTTGTATGTCAAATATTTCCTAAAGGTACTTTCTATCCATCCGATTATAACAGCTTTATTTGTTTCTTATAACATTTGAGATTGGCTCCTTGGCAAACAATTAAAAAATCAGAACTCAGAATAAAAAATAGAATAGCATGTGATTTTAATGACAAATAACATTAAATGTGTTTCTAATTTTCCTGCCATGTTTTAGCTGAATACATAATAACCTTTACATGAACTTACCTCATTAATCTTATGGGAAAAATATAGCTACTTCATGTGTGGAATTGAGGAAAAAATTACTAAGACCCTTTCCTACTCTTGAGCACTCACCTTTCAAAGAATGGACCAATACAAGAGGTACAAGATAAATAGCAGTATTTTTATTTCTGAAAGTAGCTTCTTAGTTAACCCAATTCTTTTGTGCTATGAAATGGGACAGCCAATATAGTAGCCCCACCCCAAATATGGCTGCCAGTCAACTCCTTACTGACATTTCTCTTTAAGTGGTTTTGGGCTCCTCAGAGGAGACTTCTGATAAATGAATGTGTAATCATTGCTTGAATATTCACTTTCATCTTTTGATTATGAAGCAGAGAAATACAAATTTGAATAATTTAGGTTAAAAATTAAATTTAAAAATTTGCAAATATTTATTTCCTGGGAGCCTTCAGGGGAAATATTCTATCAATATTTCCCTGTGTTAGTAAGCATTATTGTAGAGTGATGCTTGGGGATGGTTCAAGTCAAACTTAATTTTGTGGAGTGATGTTCCCTAATATTTAATGCAAGCATGTCAAACTCAAAGGCTAACATGGGCCAAATAAATAGGATTTAAGTTTATGTGGGTGACAAAAAAAAATAAAAGCTTAAATAGGTTTATTTCAATGAAGATATGCTGAATACAAAGGGCTGAAATAAATAAGTAATTATTAACATAAAATAATAGAACATTTTAATAAAAATTAGTGCTTTTTATTGAACATTAACTTACCAGCCACTGAATAACTTCACAAGTTAACAAATGTAATGCAAATAAACCTGTTTTCTTGTTCTCCAAAAGCGATATATTTCCTGTTGCGCACACCAAACAAGTCAGTGTAAGACTAATGACGTGACCAAAACCGGTTTGGTTCAGTGGATAGATCATTGGCTTGCGGACTGAAGGGTCCCAGGTTCTGTTCCAGTCAGGGGCATGTACCTTGGTTGCAGGCACGTCCCCAGTGGGGGGCGTGCAAGAGGCAGCTGATCTATGTCTCTCTCTCATCCGATGTTTCTGACTTTCTGTCCCTCTCCCTTCCTCTCTGTAGAAAATCAATTATATATATATATATGACTAATGACGTGGCAATCAAGGCTGCTAAAATATTCACTGCTAGTATTAGTGGAGAGAAATATACACCTGTGCAGCATAAGGCACATAATGGAAATGAATGCAACACGATTGTAGTAGTCAGTCATTAGTGAACAGTGTAATTAGTTATTAATAATTATGTATAACAGGATATTGTAAAAATTTAGTTATGAAATGTTTATTAAAAAGTTTCTTACACACCGTTATATTGGCTGGGCTGCAAAAATATTCATTGTGAGCTGCATGTGGCCCATGGGCCAGGAGTTTGACTTGCTTTAATAGGTACCCAAGGTGCTGCCAGCATCTTCTTCATCTGATACAAAACTCCTACACAATTATCAAGAAAAATATTTTTGTTCTTCTTGCTTAGATTGACAAGCTCATTTGGTATATTTTTGACTGCATTCTAGTCACACAAGTGAGGAAGGAGGTTAAGAATTTAAAATCCAAGCTTTGAACCTCAACAAAAATTATAGAGAGGTGAATGGGAAAGAAAGGTCTATCATCTTTTCATTTGAAATAAGCACATTCTGTTCATGATCTTATCTGACAAGATTGTGCAGCTGTTAAGACAATTTTAAGAACTTCTACTTACAGCTTCTTGTATTAATCAAGAAAAATATGTTCAAATTGGATAAAAATACGATTGCCGCCAAAATTGACAAGAACATCTGGAGAAAGTCTTAGTTCTCTCCTGAAGGCACATGGCTTCAATATTAGCAGGCAGATGAAGGTTGAAAGAATCAAAGAGATGTTGAAAAATTAAAGGCAGTCCCACTGGATTCCTTTTCTTTAACATGTTTTGGATGAAGACAAAATCCATGAGGGCAGAGACCATTTCTTGTTTGTTTTGTGATCCGTAGTGCCTAGCCTCAGATGATAGTCAAGTGGTACTCAACCAGGAGTGGGTAACTGACGAAATTAATAGGAAAAGTTGAGATGAGATGGTATTATTTGAACAACTATTTGAAGGGAGAGAGGGAAAGAGCCACTTGAGAATGAGCCTTTCTGGCAGATGGATACCTCCAAATCCCCAGCCTGGGGATCACCAATAGATACTAGGTTGTGTCAGAAGGCAAATGTGCTGGCCCAAAAGCCAGAGAGAGGACAGATACAGCTGATGAGACCAAAGTGGTACAGGAAAGGCCATATTCATCCTGAATATTTATAGCTTAATTTTCAATGTCCACACCTTCACCCTTCATTTTATCCCCAAATCTGTCCCACCCATGGCTTTTCCACATCATCCATTATAGTTGCCTATACTAAAAATCTTGGCAGCATTTACCTTTTTCTCATAACTCTCTTCTAAATTTATCAGAAATCCTATTGGTTGGACCTTCAAAATACATCCCTCAGGCCTTACTGTTCCCACTCAGACACCATCTCCTCTAGGTACATTTGAACAGCCTCTAAGCAGATCTCCTGGCCCTACTCTCATTGTCACCTTCTATCTGCTCTGTCCCTTAGAGTCTCTACATGGAGAGGTTTTTTTTTTTAAAAATGTTAATTACATAATGTCAAGTTCCTGTTCACAACAACACAGCTCTCATCTACCTCAGATAAAAAAGTCAACATCTTGCCCTGTCCGGTTTGGCTCAGTGGATAGAATGTCAGCATTTGAACCTGAGTTGGATTTCAGTCAACGGCAAGTACCTTGGTTGCAGGCTGCTCTTCAGCCTGGGCCCTGGTTGGGGCTTGTGCAGGAGGTAACCAATCACTGTGTTTCTCTCACATAGCTGTTTCTCTCTGACTTTCTTTCTCTCTTCCACTCTCCCTAAAAATCAATGGGAAAATATCCTCAGTGAGATTTAACAACAATAACAACAACAATAACAAAACAAACAAACAAACAATCAAAGTCAAAGTCCTATAAGGACCTGCAAATCCTTACATGGTCAATCAAGATTCTAGTAGTAAACAAAGGCCAAGCTCAGATTATAATGATTTAAGAAGGGTTAAATCAATGGACTCTTTAAAAAAGGTGTAGTAGCTGATTAGGGAAACCTCAGAAAATGAGGGATGTGCTGGGCTAGGAGCAAAAGTCTGATAGCCCTCTATTCGAGGAGAATGGGGTGTGGAAGGTAATAGGGAGAGCTGCCTTGATAGAGACCATAGATTTCAGAAGGGGTGTCGGCTGAAGACAAAAGCCTTGCAGTGCATAAGCTGGAACCTAGGAATTCAAAAAGAAACAAGAGGGTAAAGAAGCATAGATGTGGCCTGTGGGGCAGTGGGCAGGGTGGAGGGGATGAAGGGCAATTTAGATGAACAAGCAAGAACTTGACTCTGACATTACCTTCTTCACCCCCACTGCCAACAGCTGCACTGGGTTCCTTGAACTGGCTGGAGACCTGCCTAATGGCCTTTGCATTGGCTATTTGCTAGGCCTGAACCCTCCCTCTGGGTATCTTCAGGGCCACATGGTTGACTAATGTAACTTTCTCAATGAGGGCACCACTGTCTTATGAGTTGCCAATTATTCGCTTCTCTCACTCTGTCCAGCCCCTCATTTCTAGTCTTTCTTGATATGCTCTGATTTTGCTTTTTTTTCTGGAGTTTTTATCAAATCACAAAATCATTAGGAAATATGCTAATTGGTTATGTTGATTGTTTAGCATCAACCTCCCTATGATAGGACATTTTCCCACGGATGGATCTGAGCATCTGGATGAGACTGTGTCATGGAGTGGACACTCCATCAGGAGTGTTGAATGAGTAAATGAGGATAACGAATACTTACACTCCTTCAGGCACAAGTGAAGGTGCCCCAGTGTGTTCTCCACTGGCGCAGTGGTAACCTAAATTCTAGATGGAGTCAGAGGACAAACATCTCAGATCTCACTATACTGGAAAAAAATCCATTTCCTATGTAGCTACATATTTGAGAAATTTCATGAATAGACAGGGAACATCAGTGAATATCATAATAAGTAGAAACATTTTAATCTTCAAATGAAATGATAATGATAAAAATAATTTTAGGGAATTATAGCAACAAAATAGTAGCTCTCACAAAGCTGTCCATACCTGAGGTCTCAAAACTTTTGAATGCCTTACAAGGTAATAGAACGTTGCTGATGAGATTAAGTAAAAGGTCTTTACAGGGGAAGATGAGCCAAGGATGTGGGTACCTCTGCCAGCTGGAAAAGCAAGGAAGCAGATTCTCCCTTAAAGCCTCCAAACAGAACACAACCCTGCAAGCATCTTGGTTGTACCCCATTTTGGAATTCTGATATACACACCCATAAGATAATGTGGGTACTGTTAATAGGTAAGAAGTGTGTGGTGATATATTAAAACAGCAACAGGAAAGTAATTTCAAAGGCAGAGATGTATTTTGACTTAGGGCAGCATATGTGATATTGGAGCATTTTTTCTCCTGAGTCAGGATCCTCAAGCATTCAATTCTGCCCACATTTGGCCAAATCTAATCATTATTTGGATACATAAAAAGCTTAATGGCAATCATATTTAATCTTTGCAATTTTTGTGGAGATTAAAGTGGGAAAATTCTTAAACATTTTAAATACCTTTGCCTATAATTTTGATTCTGAATGGAAATTACAATACTCTCAAAACCTGTCAGTTTAATAGTAATGGAATTTAATTTAATTCACCTTACTCTTTCCAAAGATGTAAATATAGGTGTTATATCCACTACCGATTTCTTTGCTCAATTAATCTGTCACCTACTTGGTCAACATGCATGCATGTATGGCATCATGTAAAACTCTTCAGCAATTTTGGCTGTGAACACATAGCTATATTAATAGTTCTAAGTTTAGAAATACAATTCACTAAAATACCACTTAACATTCTAAGAAACTGCCCACACATTTTAATAATGCTTCTATTACAGTAAATTCCAAATAACTAAAACTTTATTATTATAATTTCCTTTTGTCACTTATCCCAATTTTAATCTGAGAAATAACTACCTGACAGAGTTGATTTCTTGAGCAAAAAAGCCCATTTTGCATTATCCTGGACTTGGAAAAAGGTTTGGCTTCTTCTGCTCTGATTTTAGTGAGCAGAATGAATGAGTCCGTGTTTGACCCTGTGGCAGCAATCTAAATCCAGGTCAAAATTAGATTCAAATAGACTTTCCTATTACCTATTCTTCCCATCACAAATGTCTTTTCACAGGCCAAATGATTTTGATCAAAATAATTCACAATTCTGTTTCATTTGTATGTCTCTTATCGTTTTATTCTTTTTCCTTAATGTGAATAAAAAAATTGGCCAGTTTGCAGTCAAATAAGCTTAGAAACTGGGTTCTTTAACCTGCTGCTTTGTCCAATGAAGAGTTAATTTCAGCTTGGGGATATGTTTATTCAGAAAATGATAAAAAATTACCAAAAATGCTATTGATTCCAAATTCATATGAATTATGTCATTTAAGGTTTCTTATTTCTGGTAGTTGATAAATAATTTATCTAGTTAAGTCATCTACGTGTTTAGCAAAAATAAAAAATTCATTGAAAAATACAGCTTAAAGCACATTTTTTAAAAGATAAAATAAAACGGACACTGCATTTTCAAACTCCTTTCCCTGAGAATGTTAGAAGGTTGCAGCAAAAATGGGGCTCAATGACACCTGTGCCAGTTTGTACACCTGGTAAAGAATGCTCTTGTAGTTATCTTCACAGTTTTCATTTCTCAATGTGGATGAGGGCCTCTTAGTGCTTCTCTCTTTCCCGCCCCACTGGGCACATGATCTTGCCATGTACTCACTGTCATGATTACTTTATTCTGCCTCAGAGTGTACAAACAATCTGTATGATAATGCCTTTCAAATTTATATCTTTTACTCCAATCTCTTTCATCAAAACACCTTATATTTGCCCTCTAATGTAATTTGCATCTCAAGTTCAATTAAGCCACTTAGTTATTTTTAAAATATAATTTTTATTGGTTTCAGAGAGTAAGGGAGAGGGAGAAAGAGATAGAACCATCAATGATAAGAGAGAATCACTGACTGGCTGCTTGCTGCATGCCCCACATTGGGGATTTAGCCCACAACCTGGGCATGTGCCCTGACCTGGAATTGAACCATGACTTCCTGGTTCATAGGTCCATGCTCAACCACTGAGCCATACCAGATGGGCAAGCCATTTAGTTACTGAGCTAATTCTCAACAAGGAGATTGAGCCCTGGTCTGTCCTGGTCAGGGAAGTGAGGCTGTCTGAGTAAAGGGACCAGTAATTTCACTGCAGGGGCAGGAGAGTATGAGATAAACTTAGAGCATTTCAGTCTTCAGCTCACAGTGGCCATCAATCCTCAAATACCAAAATAAACCTAAAGACATGCATGCTTTTCTACAAAAGTCCATCTTTAAGAAGAGTCAACTATTCTCTACATCCACTCTGCCAATAGACTGCTGTTCTATAATCCTACTCGTGAGGAAGTTCAGTCACTCCCTCAGTGTTCTCTGCTCAAGTGAAGATAGAGGGTGCTGGCCACAGCTGTAGAAGAAGAGACAGGCCTTCTCCAGACACTCCGTGTTCATTAAGCCAACCTCTTCTCATTCAGAAAATATTCGGCAGCTACTTTATGCAAAAAAAAACATTAAATAGTGTTTGACTACAGAAATAAAGTTTAATAAATTAAAATAAGAAACTGCCTTTGTGCACTAAAAAGAAAAAAAATGGAAAGAAAAGAAGTTTAATTTACATTTGCTCTTTAAAATGTCAATCATAAACATCAATATCATAAACTGAAGTATCCCATGTGTATGTTTAATTCTAATGGAAATAATGTGAACTAATTTTGCAAAAAGAGCTCTTTAATTATCTCTATTGGAAAAACTTCAGCAAAAGGCAAAGTTCAAATACTAAGCTAATTTATAGTGGTTGAGAAAAGCCTAATGCCTAAAAACGGTGAAATAAATTTAGATTTATTATGGGTAATAATGGATAATCACAACCATTCCAATATATTCCATGATGGCATTACATAAGCTACATTATATTTATTATGAACATCTGGCATACTGTACACTATTCAGATAACTTTAATTAAACCAGCCTCCAAGCTGCCATATAATGCGATGGAGATTCTGAAGAGGCAGAGAACAGCAGAGCATGTTCAGGAATGACTCAGCCTTAGAGGCTGTCACATTCCAGTTTAATAACTGTTCCTTTCACACAATCAGAACATAAGATAATAGTTTGCTGAATATCTTTAACTTCAGACCAAGACCTATAACCTCTCTTACATAGTTCTCAGCCTAGTCATTTAAAATCAGTGTGCTACAAACATCCCATTCACTGATTGTGGCATCTATTGGATTTTGTGCACAGAAAATCATGAACTTCTAACCATGAGCTTCCCTTTCTTCTTCCACTAGTGGTGTTGTCAGAGGTGTGTGAACAGGCAAGGGGAGGCTGCTACTGCACACTGTCTTCCCACTCACTGTACTGTTTAAGGAAGGAGGGTGCAAGAGCAGGGGTAGCTGTGGGAGGGAGGCCTGGCAGTGGATATGACAGAGAGATTTCTAAGCAATAGGTATTTCATAAATCCCACTACACACCTAACACTCTTTAGGTCTGGGAATATAACAATGAACAAAAGCAACACAAATCCCTCCATGCTGGAACTTAATTTCTCCAAATTAAATTAATTTGGATATTTGTTACTAAAAAGTGCTAAGAAGAACAAGAAAGTGGAAAAGAAGATGGGAAATGAGAGAAATTGAAATGATAGAAGCAGGGTCATAAGATGATGTCTGAGAAAGATGTAGGACTTGGAAGCAAATTATTTAACAGCCTCACACATATATGCATGCACTTAAATATATAGATGCATACATTCATACATATGTATTAATAATGCATTCACATGTGCATGTATACCCACACACAAATATATGCACACATGTATACATAGACATTTATGCATGCACAATGCATATATACAGAGAGGTACATTTATGTGCACGTAGATGTATGTATAAATACATACATGTGCACTCACATACACATGCAATTATACATGCACATACACATATATACATATATACATACACATGCAAACATGCATACACAGGTTTCAGTCCATCTTAAGGATCATTATAAGAAAAGATGAAAGGCTTTGAGGAACAAATCTTGGTGCATATTCTCCTAGTTAAAGAGAGAAACAAATTTCCTAACTTTCTTTAAAAATAAAATAACATCCCCCCCTCCAAGCAATCTACATAAAAACCTCTATGAAGGTAGAGAGAGATCATGGCACTTTGATGGAAGCATAGACAGAGACCAAGCTAGGTCACCTTAGACCAGTGGTTCTCAACCTTTCTAATACAATTCTTCATGTTGTGGGGACCCCCCCCCCAACCATAAAATTATTTTCGTTGTAATTTTGCTACTGTTATGAATTGTAATGTAAATATCTGTGTTTTTTGATTCATAACAGTATCAAAATTACAGTTATGAAGTAGCAACAAAAATAATTTTATGGTTGGGGATCACCACAACATAAGGAACTGCATTAAAGGGTCGCGGCATTAGAAAGGTTGAGAACCACTGCCTTAGACTCTCAGGGTCCCCCAGATCTTATGAAAAATAACACTTGTAAAATTAACATTTTCCGCTTTAGCTGCATTTTTCCTAAAATAATTTAAAAGAAGAGACCTGTGGGATACAATTGACAAGGACATCCATCCAATCTATAAAAAAATAAGATTTTGAAAGGTATTCTAGAGCCCCTAATATTAGGACAGCACAAATAGGCATTTATTGTATTTTAATAGTCATCTAGTTCAATTTATAATGTTGTTTGATGTTAAAATGTCAAAGTATAAGGAAGTTGGAGAGTGGTTTGAGCCAAAGACACAAACATTGTAATTTCTTATTTAGAATAAAGTTGCACAATTGATGTTCACTAAGATGTATAACTAATAAATCAACTTTGAAATAGTTCCAAAAATTAAATACTACATATATATATATATACATATATATATGTATATATATATATATATGATGTATTTTTTTCTTTATTGATTAAGGTATTACATATGTGTCCTTTTCCTCCCATTGCCCTCCCCGACTGATGCCCTTATGCCCCTGGTGTCTGTGTCCATTGGTTAGGCTGATATGCATGTATACATGTCCTTTAGTTGATCTCTCTCTTTACCCCCACCATCCCCTACCTTCCCTCTGAGGTTTGATGGTCTGATCAATGTTTCTCTGTCTCTGGATCTGTTTTTGTTCATCAGTTTATGTTGTTCATTATATTCCACAAATGAATGAAAGCATGTGATATTTATCTTTCTCTGACTGGCTTATTTTACTACTATAAATTATATAAAAATCTTTAAAGCAAATAAAGAAAATTTAAAAGCATTATTATTTTAAATATCAGAAAAAAATATCTCAAAATACTGTCTGCTCTAATTTAAGTGTCTTATAAGGCTATAAAATATTATTAAATCCCATTATCCAAATTCATACTCTCATGTTTCAGTCATTTTAGGACATGCTCTCATTATGAAATATTTGCAAAAGAAATGTCTACCCATGTGATAATAAACAAGAAAACACAAAATGAGTCACATTTTAGTTCACCCATTTAATTGTTATGCCCCTCCACTGACTAAGACTCTTCATCTAAAAGAAAAAAATGTGATTTCAGTGTCTTTCAAACTACAGCTGTATCTAATGAAACACTTCTTTGTGAGAAGTCTTAATATATGTTGCTATAATAAGTGGTGTTGAATTGAGTAACATAAAAATACAAAGCGAATTGCTTTTATTGTGTATTGCTGCATTAAAAGACAGAGCAAAACTTAATGATTTATAACAATGATACTCCAAAACTTAGTGATTTATAACAATTATTTATTTCTCATGGTTCTTTGGGGTTATTGAGAGATTCTTCTGCTTCACATGGTGTTTGCTGGAGCAGTGGGGTAGCTAGAAGGTCCCACCAAGTTTGCTCAGTTCCCAAAGCTGGCAGTTTGTGCTAACTGCCCACTGGAAGCTCAGCATGGCAGCTGGGCTCAAGATTATAGCAAGGCAGCTGGGATCAAGAAGGAATGTTCCAAATATAAGAGGGGAAACAGGATCTTAAATATACAATGTCAATTCCATCACTCGGTTTAAACAGGTCAATAGACAAGCCCAGATAAAAAGGCGAGAAAATAGATTCCTTCTCTTTATCAGAGAAGTTGCAAAGAATGTGAAGACATTCTTAAGCCACCATAACCATTAAATATTATTATAATTTTCTGCTAGTTTTCCCTCTATATATTATCTGTACAATAAGGGATATTTGGTTCTATACTCCAAGGCCTAGTAAGGGTCCCAATTTTAAAGGTTAGGTCCATTCTTAGTTTTATAAATAAATGGTGTGTAATTTATTAGATACAAAAAAATAAATTAATAATATTTTATTTATATATACCTAATGTCCCATATTATAATCCCCAAGTGGAGATGTGCTAAGTTAAAATTTAAAATTAACTAATTTGTTTTCTCAATGTGCTATAAAAATATATCAATGGGATTAATAATGGCATTATACTAGAAGGTAAACACATTTTAAATATATATAAAATAGAAAACAAAACCAAACTAGAAAAGAACAAGTTTGGTCATTGAGAAGAACACACATGTAAAACTACATGACATAAATATCAATAAATTTACTAAGGGTTGGGCACACATATGTTTTTTTTAATATATTAAAAAAGGTCTGTCTTTTCATGGTCTTTGCAGCAAAGAAAACACAAAATAATATAGACAAAAAAGTTGGGAGGGATAAGACTAGTCCTGATTGTAAGACCAGAAAACATTTTTTTTGGTGGTAGTTGTGTGATTCAACAGAGATTTCTTAAAGGTCATTAGGATGGGAGTCCAGGATTATGCCATGTTTAATAATCTCAGCAACATCCTCAAAATCAATATGATAATGAGTATCCAACAACTCTATCTAGTCCAGTCACATGAAAAAGGCCAGGAAATCCATTCAAAGTTCAGTGGAGGATAATGTTTCTCAAGAGTTCATCATGATATAATCTGGTGAACCAGCCTTGCTAAATTGACTTAAACCAATGGTACATTTTAGACTGCTCCAAGAATAACTGCACTTGAAACTTCTCAAGCATCCTCTATAAGTATTTCTTTCTCTTTAAACTTTGACAGAGCTTCAATGGCAGGGAGGCTCAAAGGCAGATAAGTAAATAGTAGGACACAGATATTCAATTTTAAATAAATAAATTCTAATGATTTATTTAACAACATTTTAGGTAGAATAAAAACTAAAGTATCTTGTACAACCTCAGGACCCAACTGGGAGAAACCTTGCTTTTACTCAGAGAGAAGTCTCAGGTTAGCTACATCAGGGTTGGGATATTAGTTAATTACTGCTGACCAGCTTATTTTCTGCAAGAAAGTTCAGTCCTTTGTCACACTTCATAAACATTCAGGTATTTTTTTCTCTATTTCTTCCTCTCTGAATTAGATAATTTCTTTCTTATCCTTGTCTTTATTGATTCATAGGTATTTTTCATATGAATTGATTTCCTTGGATTGCACAATCGAAACTTTGTAAGGTTGCTTCCTTCTTTCTTCAAAGGACTACTTACAATGCCAAATGAAACAAGATTATTGTTTTACTGGTGTGTAATAGATTTTCTCCATAATAATTCATGCATAACAACCCTAATAATCCTTAACAAATTTATTACTCTTCTTTTATTAGGTTTGTAATTTCAATTCTAAATATCAAGTTTACTTAGAACAATAGCTACTTATCAGTTTAATGTATAACTTAGTTACTAATGAAGCATAGAGCCCATTTCTTAAAAATCCATGTTTGTTGAAGACAACTTCTGAAATAATCCTTAATGGCCCTGTGCCTCCTGATATTCACAGACATATTTAATCCTCTCCTCTTGAGTGAGAACTGAGCTACTGGGTTGCTTTTAATCCATAGAATATGCTAGTATCAAGAGGATATAGGTGGTGACTGGATTCCAAATATTGTGATATCAGTCTTTTTAGCAGACTTCATTTCATGCTGCCTTTGCTGAAGCTGACATGTTGAAAAGTCCCACAGAGCAAGGAACTGAGAGGAACTCTGGTTATTGCAAGCAAGAATCTTAGACTTTTGTTCTCAGTTGAACAGCTTAAGAAAAAAAGAATCCTTCCAACAACCACATAAGTCAGTGGTAGGCAAACTGCAGCTCTCGAGCCACATGCAGCTCGAGAGCTGCAGTTTGCCGCTCTATTGATTAATGAGTTTGCTGACCACTGACCTAGACTCTCGATTCCAATAATTAATTACAGGCTGTTGTTGTTCCTTGTGATTAAGCCCCCATAAGTCATCTTGGAAACATATCCTTCCCCGGTTAAGTCTCCTTGAGTCCTGAACCCTGGCCAACGCCTTAACACAGCCAGAGACCTGAATCAAAGGACCTAGACAAGGCATGCCCAGATCCTTGACCTGCAAAATCTCTAAGTCGTGCCTGTGTGTTCTAAGCCATTAAATTTTGCCGAATTTGTTAGTCAGCGATGGATAAATAATACGTTCTCATGCTTTTATCTTTATTAGCTTCATTTAAAATCAATTATTTTTTCTTAGAAACAACTTATAAAATGTAGTATTCTCCACAGGCTGGCAGAGATTTAAGGCAATATTTTATTGAATTGTTGCATATGGTAATGTTTATTCTGACTACTCTGAACTAAAAAACTTAATAGTTTAATGTCATTTGTCAGCAGTAGATGCTTAATTTAGAGCTTCATAGATACCACATTTTCCCAGATAAAAATTCTTAAGGCTAATGGGTTTGTTTGCAGAATTACTGTGCTGAAGCAAAATAAACCACAAGCCAATTAGATTGGTTAATGTAGAGCATTCCTACCAGATTGTTGTTTTCTTTTTCATTTACCATGTTTTTGTTTTGTTTTGTTTTGTGTTTTTTTTGGTGTGTGTGTGTGTGTGTGTGTGTGTGTGTATTTCTCTCAAAAAACAATGTTTCAAAGTTATCTGGGTTTATATTGACAACATATGGAGTAGAAAAAAATGAAGAGACCATATCTTTATCTCTGGAAGATGTGTCCCTGGCTGACTTTTCTATTTAATTGTTAATGTGGCATTGCAAACATCTGTAAGGGACTAAATAGCAAGCACACTTTCAGAAGTCATGTTACAGTGGCCAGTGGCAAACCACTGAACCTTTTCTACATGAAAAGTACAGTTTAGTTTTAAATAGTATGTCACAAGTCTTTCTTTTTTATTACTTAATAATTGTTTTATTATTTTTTTATTTTTTATTAATGTATTACATGTTTCCATATCTTCCCATTGCCCCCCCCCACTCCCATGAATACTCTAACTCCCCAGTTTCTATTGTCCATTGGTTAAGCTTATATGAATGCATACAAGTCCTTCAGTTGATCTCTTATCTACCCCACCTCTCCCTAACCTTCCCACTGTAATTTGACAGTCTGATGCTTTATTGCTTCTGTATCTACCTTTTTGTTCATCAGTTTATAATGTTCTTTACTATCCATAAATGAGTGAAATTCTGTAGTATTTTTCTTTCATTGACTGGCTTACTTCACTGAGTGTAATGCTCTCCAGTTCCATCCAGATTGCTGCAAATGGTAAGAATTCCTTCTTTTTTTGATTTTATATATTTTATTGATTTTTTACAGAGCGAAAGGGAGAGGGATAGATAGTTAGAAACATCAATGAGAGAGAAACATCGATCAGCTGCCTCTTACACACCTCCTACTGGGGATGTGCCCGCAACCAAGGTACATGTCCTTGACCGGAATCAAACCTGGGACCTTTCAGTCTGCAGGCCGACACTCTATCCACTGAGCCAAACCGGTTAGGGCGGGAATTCCTTCTTTTTTATGGCAGCATAGAATTCCATTGTGTAGATGTACCATAGTTTTCTGATCCACTCATCTGCTGACGGGCATCTAGGCTGTTTCCAAATCATAGCTATTATAAATTGTGCTGCTATGAACATAGGGGTGCATAAATCCTTTCTGATTGGTGTTTCTAGTTTCTTAGGATATATTCCTAGGAGTGGGATTACTGGGTCAAATGGGGTTCCATTTTTAGTTTTTTTGAGGAAACCCCTACTGTTCTTCACAGTGACTGCACCAGCCTGCATTCCCACAGCAGTGCATGAGGGTTCCGTTTTCTCTGCATCCTCGCCAACACTTGTTGTTTGTTGATTTGTTGATGATTGCCATTCTGACAGGTGTGAGATGGTATTGCATTGTCGTATTGATTTGCATCTCAGATAATTAGTGACTTTGAGCATGTTTTCATGTGTCTCTTAGCCTTCTTTCTGTCATCTTTCGAAAAGATTCTATTTAGGCCCGTTGCCCATTTTTTTTTATTGGATCATTTATCTTCATTTTATTAAGTTGTATAAGTTGCCTGTAGATGTTGGAGATTAAATTTTTATCAGTGCTAATATTTGCAAATATGTTCTCCCATACAGTGGGCTTTCTTGTTGTTTTGTTGATGGTTTCTTTTGTTATGAAAAAGCTTTTTATTTTGATGTATTCCCATTTGTTTATTTTCTCTTTATCTTCCATTGCCCTTGGAACAGTATCAGAGAAAAAATTCCTTTGGCAAAAGTCTGAGATTGTGCTGCCTGTGGATTCCTCTAGTATTTTTATGTTTTCCCATCTTATGTTTAAATCCTGTATCCATTTGGAGTTTATTTTTGTGTATGGTATAAGTTGGTGGTCTAGTTTCATTTTTTTGCATGTATCTGTCCAATTTTCCCAACACCACTTATTGCAGAGACTGTCTTGACTCCATTGTATGATGATGCCTCCTTTGTCAAATATTAATTGAGCATAGTGGTTTGGGTAGATATCTGGATTCTCTATTCTAGTCCATTGGTCTGTGTGTCTGTTCTTGTGCTAGTACCAGGCTATCTTGAGATAGTGGCTATGTAATACAGCTTGAAATCTGGTATTGAGATCCCACCTACTTTATTCTTCTTTCTTAGGATTGCTGTGGCTATTCGGGGCCTTTTTTTTTTTTTATTCCAGATGAATCTTTAGAGAGTTCTTCTAGGTTTGTGAAATACATTATTGGTATTTTAAAGGGAAGTGCATTGAATCTATAGATTGCTTTGGGTAGTATGGGCATTTTAATGATGTTGATTGTCCCAGTCCATGAGCATGGTAAGCTCTTCCATATGTTTACGTCTTCCTCTATCTCTTTTTTCAGTGTCCTGTAGTTTTCTGCGTATAGGTCTTTTACCTCCTTAGTTAGGTTTATTCGTAGGTATCTTAATTTTTTTTTTGGTGTGATAATAAATGAGATTGCTTTATTAGTCTCTCTTTCTGTAAGTTCACTATTAGTGTATAAAAATGACATAGATTTATTGGCATTAATTTTGTATCCTGCTACATTGCCGAGTTCATTAAGTCTATTAGTTTTTTGATGGAGTCATCAGTATCATGTCATCTGCAAAAAAGGACAGCTTTACTTTTTCTTTTCCAATTTCCAATTCCTGTACTATGTCGAACAGAAATGGTGAGAGTGGCCATCCCTGTCTTGCTCCTGTTCTTAGGAGAAATGGTTTTAGTTTTTGCCCAATGAGTATAATGTTGGCTGTGGGTTTATCATATATGGCTTTTATGATGTTGAGGTATGAACCTTCTACTCCCACCTTGCTGATAGTTTTTATCAAGAAAGGGTATTGTATTTTGTCAAATGCTTTTTCTGCATCAATTGATATGACTATGAGACTTTTATCTCTCAATTTGTTTCTGTGATGTATCATGTTCATTGATTTGCGGATATTGTACCATCCTTGCATTCCTGGGATGAATCTGATTTGCTTAAGGTGTATGATCTTTCTGATGTACTGATGGATCCAATTTGCTAGAATTTTGTTGAAGAATTTGGCTTCTATGTTCATGAGAAATATTGACCTGTAAATATCTTTCATTGTGTTATCTTTATCTGGCTTTGTTATTAGGGTGGCTTCATAGAATTGAAGCAGTCATCAAAAAGCTTCCAGCAAACAAAGGCCCGGGACCAGATGGCTACACAGGAAAGTTTTAACACACATTCAAGGAAGAATTAAAACCTATCCTCCTCAGACTATTCCAAAAAATGTAAGAAGAAGGAACACTTCCAAACAAGTCTTCCTATAGAAGAATTCCACATGCCTTCTGTAAAATGCACCCTCTTTAGAAGATGGAACTTCACCTCCCTCCCCTTGAGTGTAGCCTGGACTCACTGAATCCCTTCCAAACAGAGCAGTAGAGTCTGGAAAGAAAAGTAGCAACTTCCAGTGGAGAAACCTAGAGATGCCACATGAACCAGGTGCTCTAGGTTGACACAGTAGGATGCCATATGGTTGCTCTGAACCCCTTAATGGGAGGTGATGAACAGGCAACTCAGCTCTGTGCTCTATAACAGGAAAACATGAGTCTGATCCAAGCTGAGGTTCACATACCAAAATATTACTCCAATATTCATCAGAACTCCCGAAGTCATGAAAATAAGAGTAGGAGAAATGATTAGACATTAGAGGAGACACAGTGAATAAGGCCTAGCATGATCCTGGACTGAATCCTGATACAGAACAAACATTAGTGAAAAAGTCACTTAAATGCAAATGCAATCCATAGTTTAGTTAATTGTATTGTATGAATATAGTTTGCTTTGTTTGACAAATCTGATGTGGTTATGAAATATATCAACATCAGGGGAATCTGAGTGAGGGGCATGCAGGAAATTTGTGCTGTCTTTGCAACTATTTTCTAAGTCTAAATTTAATCCATAACAAAACCTTAAAATAGTGTCTCTTGTTAGCTGTTTATACAAAATTGAAAGAATGAGTAAAAATCCAACTGTGTTGTTTAAGAATAAAATATGGAACTCTCCCTAATTGCCTTGTCCAATTCAAACCAGTTTTAGTTATGTATTAATTTAGCATGCTTAAATAGTTTTTAAAAATAACATTTGCAACCAAAGACATAGCCTGGAACAATTATTGTTTGGTTTAGAGATTAACACATAGAAACACATGATTTTAATGCCTCCAGACACACCTTCCTGGAAATATTCTAGCTTTTTGGTTTAATTTAATTGAGTGGGAAGCAAAGAAACTTTATTACATGTCTGATAAAATATCCAGGAGGCTTCAGAGTTCATTTTCTTGTGCTGTTTTGTGATGATCATTAGAAGATTGCAGATTTAAGCCCAAACCCAACAATGTTAAGAATCCTGACTGAGGTTAACCACAAGTTATATAAAGAAGACAATTAATCCATTGAACACAGAATTCATTAAAAGTTTTCCTTTTTTTCTTTTATCAACTGTTTAAATTGTTTATGGTTCTTGTTGAAAAGGCCTAATACCTGTGGTTAGTGATCATCATTTAGGCTGCCTTCCAGATGGCATCTTTGACCAACAGGGAAATTTGAGAAGCAGCCCACATAAACCACTTATTTCAGCCCAAAAATCCCAGCCATTGTTTTGTTAGGAACTCAAGTCTAGTCTATAAATGGACTTTACTAACTGAAGCCCATTGGAGCTTTGCATTCTATTACAATCTTACAATGCAGTTTAATCACCCTTGAATCTCTCTTTAAATTGATCATTGCTGTATAGCCATACTTTGGAGCAGGCCCAGGGAGCAGAGATGCTACTTGATTTTCTTAAATAAAAACAATCAAAATGTGTCATTGATTCTAACTTTTATATTGTGAGTGACAGTCAACATAAAGCCATGGGTCTTATAAACTGTCATCAATGAATTACTTATAATTATATTAAGTAATGGGACAAAAATCTGTAATTAGGTTGGTGTAGACACATCCATTATTTGTTTATCTTTTCTCTAGTTTTATTGCAATATCATTGACATATAAAATTGTTAAGATATTTGAAGTGTACATTCTGGTAATTTGATAGACATATACATTGTGAAAAGATCTCCACTATCCAATAAATGAATACATTCATTACTTCACATATTTATACATTTTTTGTGAGAATATTTAAATTATACTCTTAGAAAATTTCAATTAAACAATATAGTGCTATCAATTATAGTCACCATGTTTTACATTAGATTCTTTGAGCTCATTCATGTTGTTGCTAGAAGTTCCTACCCTTTTATTAACTTCTTATTTTTGCCAACTTTTTTGCCTCTGGCAACCACTTTTCTACTCTCTGTTTCTTTGAATTTAACTTTAAAAAAATTCCACATATAAGTGAGATCATGTACAATTTATTTTCTCTCTGATTTATTTTACTTAGCAAAATGTCTTCCAGGTTCATTCATGTTGTTGAAATTACTGGATTTCTTTCTTTCTCAGGGCTGAATAATATATCATTGTATGTATGTACCACATTTTCTTTATCCTTCCATCTGTTGATGGACACTTATTTATATACATATCTTGGTTATTGTGAGTAATCGTGCAAATTCATGGGAGTGAAGTCATCCCTTTGATATCCTGTTTTCATTTTCGTTGGCTATATACCCAGCTATTTTTTTAGAGGAATCTCCATACTGTTTTTCCTAGTAGCTGTACCAACTTACATTTGTATCAAGTGTGAAATACATTTAAATTTATCAAGTTTAAAGTAGAATATAATATTCAGCAATATGAAAATTTTATTTGAGGTATAACTAAAGAAATTATAACATCTAATAAGTAGTGTAATTGTGCAGATTAAAGCTTTCCTTTGTGCTTTTTGATTTCATAATTAACTCATTGGACTTATAAAGTATTTTAAGAGTTTTACAAAGATTACTGACTTTAGAATCATTGTGCAGAATAACAATAAAGTTAAATGACCTATTTAAGTCCCAGATAAAGGCCTTATTCTCTAGAATAGATGGTTTCAAAGCCCTTAGGCACAAAATTAAATAGACCAAGGAAATAATAGATTCAAACATATACATTGACATAACTGATGGATCTGACAGTCTTTCATATCAATTTTTCTATATTTATTTCACAAGTCTTAGAGGTAAATTAAATATTCTCTGATTGTTGAGCAAAGCTTTAAAAACTAAGATAGTGCCCTATATTCTTAGTTAAATTTTAATGGCCCATTTCCTTAAAGCATTATATACCCTTTTCTCCTCCCCAGACATGCATTGACTGAATTGCCACCACAGTTGTAATTGCAGATGCCTAGACTTAGCAACTTCACACTGAAGAATATTTTCAAAAAATGACACAGGTCTTAGCAAATGCATATATAAGTTTTTTAATTATTCATGTTATAAAAATATGGTCTTCGTCTATAGACATGTGTCCCTGGAACAAAACTTTTAATAAGAGTATGTGTTCCTTATGCACCGCCTAATTGTTCAATAATATGTAATCCCAGACTGTCTTAAACCAGTAATAATTTGTTTAATTGCCTCTTCTGGAGAGAAATGTTTCAAGTAAGCAAACTGGACTCTCCATTTTTCCAGTTGAGATAAATCATAAAAGAAAGCAACACAAATTAATTATATTAGTTCAAAGGAAGTAGCTTTATAACATGTTACAATAACTTGATTACAATATTTCAGCTGCTTTCGGGTGGGTTTTCTGTGCTGGTGTAAAGTTTGAGGGTAGTGTGTTTGAAGCAGAATCTCCATGAATTTGCTGTCATAATAGCTTTAACAGATTTTGGTTGAAATATGCAGATTACAAGAGTGAGAGCTCTTATAACATCCAAGTGACCCCCTCCTTCACTCTTCCTATGGTTAATAACCAAAACAAGAAGAGGAGTAAGGGAGAGGTACCCACGATTCATTCCAGAAGGTTCAAATAAATTATCTTCATACACAACATGGTCTCCGTGATAGGATCCTGGAATGGCAAAATAATATAAGGGGAAAAACTAGTTACAGTTCAATAAATTCTGTGGTTTAATTCAGAGTAATGTACCTCTGTCAGTTCTTTGGTTGTGACAAATAAACCATGGTGAAGTAACATGTTAACAATGGGGAAACCTGGGTGTACAGTATATGGGAACTCTTGTTAGCTTTCCCACTTTTCTGTAAATCTACAAAATTATTCCAAAATAAAAAGTTCACTCAAAAAAAACCCCAAAAAACTCTAGGAAGTTTCAGAGCTATAGAAGCACAACAGGTCATGCAGGTATATGATGATATTGAGCAACTGTTTTCCCAAATATCCTCACCTGAATGCCTTGCCCCAAAATGAATAAAAAGTGAATTACAGTTAGAAATTATGCTGGAAACTCTACCAAAATATTACTAGTAGCCTATAAAAAACGAATCAACAAAATTTAACATTGTCTACACAGCAAAACATAATACAACACATAGGGAATGAAAAATGGTGATGTTCATATACTCAAAAATATAAATAAGGATTCAATAAATTCATGTACTGGTTGGTTTTTAGGATCTACTTGAAATTTGATTACATTTGAAAAGGGATTAACAGATTTAGAAACACCAGCAGTAGAAGCTTGCATAGGATATATGGCCATGTAGATATAGTGCTTTATCTTGAATAAGTCCTTGCTCCTTCCAGGCAATAGTAACCTCAGAAAAGGAATCATTTTAATATTAAGAAATGCTGTGATAAAAATGCATTCCTTCACTAGACATGTGTTTATCACATATTTACTATGTGCACAGAAATATGGCCATTGGGAATACAAAAATTAGTGAGGACCTAGTTGTTGAGGAGAAATTAAGCTGGTAAGAAAAAGTCACATGCAAATGACAAATTACAGGACAAAAGAAGGTCAAAGATGTGGGCATTAAGACATATCCATGGACCAGTTACCGTGGTGAAAAGAAAACTACTAGTGTCTCCATTATGGGCAATAATAAACCATTCTGATTTAAAGAGAAACAATTTAGCTTGTAGACTTGGCCTAAATCTCAATTTATTCTCATATTGGAGAAACTATATTTGCCTCTTCAGCACATTGTCAAAACAAACAAGGCAAACAAACTATTGTGAAGCATGCTGAGTCCTTTGAATGAATGAAATTATAAATCTGGAAGCCAACATTATATCTTGTGTAGGTGGTATTTACTAATAAAATATGCATTTAGCACTAAGGACAACATTATAAATTAAGGTTTTGAAAAATAATAAAAGCTAGAGGTGGCTAATTATTCACTACATGTATTAAATACTATCATAGTTTTTGACTTCCCAAAGCCTGGGATGATTTTTATATTCTTTAAATGTTTGATGTGGGTTTTTAAGAGCTTCTGGTATAAGGCATTGATCCAACCAAGGAATTTTCATAATGAATTTTCTACTCAGCTTGGGATTTCTACTGCTGGCTAGTCAGACATGGGCAAGAATGGATGCCTCATGTCACCCATGTCAGCCACAGCTTCTCTTTTTTATTTTTTTCATTCTGGTGGTCTTTCTGCTGAACCTAAACCAATAATAATGATCTACTTACACGACCTGTTCTGTATATCTGTCATATTAAAGTCCAGGCTGTTTGTTTATCATCCTGTGATCTATAGCTTTCTATTAATTTAATTATACTAAAAGATCTTAAAAGCCTTGGGCTAAGTAACATGTCAATTAGAAATGAGTTTAACTTGGAATAAATATACATTTAATACTTGTAATTTATGGCTTTAAATACAAACAAAGCCCTCACTATGACACAATCTATTATTAATTGCTCCAATGCCCCAAGTCCAATTAAGAAAATCCATTTATATTTTCTCAGAGAAAGTCAATGTTCATTCCTCATAGGAAGTACTAGATGCCTCCATTTGCCTTTCTCATAAACCAGCAAGACCACAAAGCACTTGTGTGTGTAATGAACTATGTCATGTGTGAAGTGTGTGGGGAGGGCAAAGGGGAGATAAAGCTGGTAGTGAGGGCTCACATCTTTAAAAATAAAGTAACACCCAGACCAACGTAGGGCTTATACATGCGTTTCAAATAAAACATAACCCTACTACAGACTAATTAACTGCCACTTTATGCATGCTTTTTACATCAGTAAGTGAAGTTTAGGTATACATCTGAACTGCAATACTAGCATGTTCTCAGCAATTACATGTGGCCTTAAAACAGCTCCACTGCCAGCTTTCTTCTCCGCATGTGTAAGAAAAGTTACACATAAAAACGTCAGTCTCCATATTGAGAAAAGATAGTTAATGCTTGGGGTTGCACTTTATGGCAAAACTTATAAATCCTTGAGAAATAACATTTATAGTGGAAATCTTGACACAGTATTTTATGCACCAAAGGGAGAACTGAGGAGTTTAGGGATTTTAATATGTGAGATTATAAACAAATACACTTGAAGCCATTTTTAATGGTCTCTATGTTATTCCAAACCTCACAAAAACAGCAGAAAATGTTTCATATCTTGGTTGTGCTCTTCCACAAAAAATAGTCATCCAAACATAGTTATTTTAAATCAGATAACTTAATTGCCATTATTATTTTTTATTATTTTATGGTAAACATTAATGATGCTTTCTACTGTGATAGATACCAGTTGTCTCTAAAATCTGTATTATTGCTCAAAAGAAACTTTATTCTGCTTGAACTAAACTGAATTGCCACCACAGTTGTAATTGCAGGTGCCTAGACCTCCGTCTTGTTTTATAAATTGGAGATGTCAGCTCTACTCTTGCTGCAGTGTTAGATTGGGCCCTGTGTTTCATCCATCCAGGTTAGGAGAGCAGACTTGGAGGTGCTTACTCCCTAGTCATGGCCCAGCCTTCATTGTAAAAATACATACCACGGCACACATGCTATAAGGCACAGAGAAGAAAAGCCACTTACAGTACTTGGCAGGAGATTAGCACCCAATTAATGGTAGCTATCATTAGTCTAAACAATTGTTCATGTTTTAAAGGCATTTAGAGAAACAGAAGGTAAGTATCATTGTATCTCTTTTATCAGGTTATAGATGGAAATTTTGCAGGTGCTAATTTCAAGATTGTGCTCAATTTGGCTTCTCATATCTCATTTTTTTTAAAAAGAAATGAGTTAATCAATATATTAAAATGGAGCACAGATTCCGTACTTCCCATTGTAATATTCTATCTCCTGAAATATTAATTTAATACCTCTATATGAAACTACTAGCATACATTGTTTTAATAAAAAAAATCCCCTACGTGGGAAAATTCAGAGTATGGGTGAAACCTTGATTATTTAAACCAAGACAAATTAAAAAGATAAAAGCAATATTTTTCCTAAGCCACCAGACCTTGAGGAGAAATTACTCAGATGTTTAAATTTTACCAGTGATAGAAGACTTATGCTTCCTGTCAAATGAAATGATGTCTGGATTAATTCATTTAGTGATGTCTGGATTTAATGACTTAATGATGACTTACATATATCTAATTAATATATATAGTTAAAAATAGTAGTTTTCATAAGGTCTCATTTATAAGCTTCTTATAATACATTAAGTACCTGTTTGTTGCAATATTTTTTTGCAAGTGAATTATCTAAATTTTATGTTTAAATGGAAAGAGAGCTCTTGCATTTATCATTGTGTTGAATTGTGTTAGATTTTGTGTTTGTTAATGTGCATTGAGATCACACTTCTTTCCTAGAATCCATTTTTATGGATCTCAAATATGAAATATGGACAGGCTCTGAAGAAGGTAGGGAAACTCTCCTTGTGCTGGTGACCCTAGAGAAAATGTTATATCCCTGCCTAATATAAAAAAAAAATTAGTTTTTAGACATAATAGGCCTGTACATAAGTAGATCAATTGTTTTGGAATTTGTGTTAATATATGCATATCATTATTTAGGAAATTGTCACAGAAAGAGTAATGAAATCTTAAAATGTAGAGTCTTCATATTGCTATGACACAGAGAAGTGGTTGAAAAACCCAATTGTTTAACTACTAACTAGAGGCCAAATGCACAAAACTTACGCATGAGTGTGGGGGGGATCCCCTTAGCTCAGTCTGCACCCTCTCCAACTGGGGACCCCTTAGGGGATATCCAACTGCTGGTTTAGGCCAGATACCACAATTTGGGATTGCTGGCTTCTAACTGCTCACCTGCCTGCCTGATTACCCCTAACTGTCTATGCCAGCAAGCATGATCACCCCTAACTGCCCTACCCTGCCACACTGGTTGCTTCCAACTGCCCTCCTCTGCTGGGCAATTTGGTTCTGATTGGTCAGTTTCTGTGTCAGTCAGTGTCAAAAACACTGCCTCCTAGGAAACCATTAGCTCCCCACAGCATCCAGATTTGGTTTTGATTGGCCAGTTTCAAAGCCAGTCAGCATCAAAACCTCTGCCTCCTAGGCAGTCATTGGTTCTTCACAGCATCCACATTTGGTTCTTATTGGTTGGTTCTTATTTAAGTCAGTGTCTCTGGGCCTATCAGCAGGGCCTGATTAGAAAGGTGCGGCTGATCAGCAGCCTGGTGAAGGCC
Organism: Lasiurus cinereus; assembly: GCA_011751065.1. Taxonomy (NCBI): domain Eukaryota; kingdom Metazoa; phylum Chordata; class Mammalia; order Chiroptera; family Vespertilionidae; genus Lasiurus; species Lasiurus cinereus. Next base: position 55,654,220 of record JAAGEH010002531.1, on the reverse strand, counting down.
TGGAGAAAAATGGAGGCGAGGCTGCTGGCCAGAAGGGAGAGAAAGAGAGAGGCAAGTGTTGATCAAAACTGCCACAGAAGCTGAAACTGGTTTGGCTCAGTGGATGGAGTGTTGGCCTGTGGACTGAAGGGTCCCAGGTTCAATTCTGGTCAAGGGCATGTATCTTGGCTTCGGGCACATCCCCAGTAGGGGGCGTGCAGGAGGTGGCTGATCGATCTCTCTCTCTCATTGATGTTTGTAGCTCTCTATCCTTCTCCCTTCCACTCTGTAAAAAAAATCAATAAAATATATTAAAAAAAACTGGCACAGAAGCAATAGATCTGGCCCTGCTTCTTACTTCAGACCTTTCTCTGGCCCGGATTTGCAGCCCCCTTAGCAGTCATTGCTTGGGCACTGCAGCTGCAGTGGAAACAGTCAGCATCAACCTTGGGTTGCCACGGCCACCCAGCCCTGACTACAGGACTGATTTCAGGGTGGTCCAGCCTTGGTTGTTACTGGTCATTTCTACACAGGGTTTTTATATATTAGTATTATATATTTACTGAGAGGCTGAGATCTCCATTGAAGGGATATGGACATGCTTTATAAAAATTAGATTATATAAATTTTATACAGAATTAAAGTATAGGCAACATTTATGAAATATAATAAGCTTAATAACTTCAAAATTTCACATTTAAATGTATAATTAATTTTAAAGAACTTCAATCTAGTTATTTCAATGAGGCTAGAGATTTATAATTCAATAAACTTTTATTATTACAACATCTTGAACAAAAAGAAAAATTGCAAGTGGAATAATACTATATAATAAAAGCCTAAAATGCCATGTGTCCAATCCTTTGTTTGACCGTTTGATCAGTTGCTATAATGCATACTGACTACCCAAGGGGCAGATACTCTGACCAATAGGTTATCTTGCTTCTGGGGTCTGGCTGATTGGGCCTGGGCTAGAGGGGCCAGACATACCATAGAGCCCTCCTATGGTCCCTCCCCACCCCAATTGTGCACCAGTGGAGTCCCTCGGCCTGGTCTGAGCCCTCTCACTATCCAGGACCCCTCAGGGGATGTTGAAGAGCTGGTTTAGGCCCCATTCCCCTAGGCCAGGCTGAGGGACCCCACCGGTATAATAATCTATGTACCGGGTCTCTAGTGTGGTTATAATAAGCTCTGCATGTGCACATCTACAAGGGTTGGACAAAAGTAGGTTTACAGTTGTGAGTACTCAAAACAGTTTATTCTTGAATTATTATTTATTAATTACTAGAGGTCTGGTACACAAAATTTGTGCAGTCAGACATCCCTTTTGCAATCTCGGACTGCTGGTTCCTTACTGCTGCCCGATCACTCCCAGCCAATCTGCCTGCCTGCTTGATTGCCCCTAACTGCTTCCTTGCTGGCCTGATTGCCCCTAACCACCTCTGCCTCAGCCCCTGCACCTGGGACCGAGGCTTCCCTTTCTCTGGCCAGCTGCAGGTCCCTGGAACCATGGGCAGCTTTGCCAAGGCCCAGCTTTGTTAGGAAGAACATCAAGTCTAATTAGCATATTACCCTTTTATTAGTATAGATTGTATTAATTTTCTTACAAACAACTGTAAACCTACTTTTTACCCAATGCAGTACATCCACCTTTAGAGTTATGTTTCCTCTGTAATATTTCTGTACAATACCATGAGAGTGAACTATGGGACAGCTTCATATTTAACCCTTAAAAATAATAGGATTGTAAGCAGTACTTCCCAGAAATCTGACAGGGAAGAAGGTCATTTATTGGAAACACCCTAGCTTCAGGATGGAGCTGAGATTTGAATCTGATCTCTTTGAATGTAAGGCTTGCATGTTAGCTAAGAAACTCACCTTCTTGTAAGTCTAGATAGATGTGGTCCTTAACCACTCCCAGAAGACATGGGTTTGGCTCAAATACTTGGGTGCACATACACAAACACAGGGATGGCATTCACTCTTGCAATTCTTTTTTCTGCTTCTAATATTTAAATTCCATTTTTTTTTTGTTAAGGGATTATAACTATTTATTCAACTAGTATCATCCAACCTAATTTAATTTGTGACTTTCAAATTCTACTGAATAGCAAAAATGTTAAGTCTAATTCTAATTTGGATTTTAAAAAACACATTAGAATAGAATGGCCTACAGTGATTGATGAAGCTAGCATGTATGCACACTGATAGTCTATGCCTATTTGAATTTGTTTATCAATATTTCCCCAAAGTGTTCACTTAATAAAATCTGCATCTAAGAATCCACATATGTTTTGCTTTCCCTGAATGAAATATGGTTCTGAGTGTGTGAGGTGAATATAAACCTGGGCAGACCTATATCAGGAAAACAGAATTGAGTGGGAGAGAGGAAAGTCAGAGAGCCTGCCTGCACAATAAAATATTCACAAAGTAAAGCCCACAACCTCAAATAATTGAATAAAGCAAGAGCGATGGGAACAAGGGCATTGCCTGGGGATTAATGGTCAAATGGCGGAGTGATTGTCTGAGGTGATCATCAATCCCCCAGAAAATGCCCTACACCAAGGTCATTGTGGCTATAAAACCTCCCCCTCGTCCCAAACACACAAACTTTTTTTTTTTAAACCAGAGAGGCTTAAACTGTCTTCCTTTTACTTGATTTTATGCATTATCATCACTCCTTCAGGTGGCTGTCCAAGGTATGCCTTCAAATGGTGCTGGGCTAAACTGAGTCTTTCCAAATAATTGATCTGCAACTGAACTGTGTGTAATGTTTTATCCAGGCTGACTAATATTTCAGAGTTTTTTGAACCATAAAAATTTAGTAAAAGCTTAAGTAAAATGTATGCCTTGTCTTAGAGTAAAGTACTCTTGGGAAAGACCTTATGACATGCATTTTTAGTTTTCATGGGCATTTATAATGGTGATAAAGATGCAAATCACAATTACCAGAAAGATGCTAGAAGAAATTGATCTGAAGTTTTTATTTAGCTTTCATTTGCAATAACATCAAAATTTACAATACAAATGACATGATGAGAAGTGGTTGGTTAAGTATGTAATTAATTTGATCTATGCCACCCCTCAAAATAATCAGGAATAGAAGTGTGTAAAGCGTATTTTTTTTAAATCAGAAGTTAGCATAATTGACTTTATCTAAGTTATTACTTACTAAAATTATAGATTAGAACATATGTGTTATTTTTGTATTTGCCAAAAAATAATAGAATAAAGAAAATGTTTTTAAAAAGTGAGAATAAGAACAAATGACTGTTGGCAAAATTAGGTCAAAGAACTTCAGATTTTAAGTGATTTTTTTTTTAATTTAGAATTTTTGTTTGAAATATTGTGTCCTTAAATTTTACACACTGGGCACATTTTATATGGCTTCTCCAATTTTCTTTCTTTTTTAAAAAATATATTTTATTGATTTTTCACAGAGAGGAAGGGAGAGGAATAGAAAGCTAGAAACATGGATGAGAGAGAGACATCGATCAGCTGCCTCCTGCACGCCCCCTACTGGGGATATGCCCGCAAGCACTTGCCCTTGACCGGAATTGAACCTGGGACCTTTCAGTCTGCAGGCCAAAGTTCTATCCACTGAGCCAAACCGGTTTCTGCTCCAATTTTCATGATCTCAAGAAAGTGCACCCTCCACACTTGCTAGACCATGTCCATCAGCAGGAAGCTGACTGTTCTGAGCCTCTAGCTTACCTTCCCAGGTGATGGCAAGGAGACCAGATGAGCAACCCAGACTTGTTAACTCCCCATGGAGGGAAAGTTCAACAAAAGGAGTGCCAAAGAAGAGTCTCTAGATCAAGTCCTCTACATCCCTACCTCCAAGGGACTGGTCAGCTAATAGACCTTGCTTTTCACAGGGCAGTGACCCATACTTAGCCATGTCCTGGTATCCCCATCCCTCACTTCCTGCCTCATTTTCTTGTGACCTCAATCAGATTCTAATTGAGGACCTCAACTCTTAAGGAAGCATTGGTGCCCATGTTTCTTTCTTATTTATTCCAGGTTGAGACAGCCTATATTCAATTATGCAAACTTAAATTAAAATGGTACTCATGCCATTAACATGCAAAAAAATGATGTTTCATGTAAGGTCAATTTTTTTATTCACAGAATTATTAATTCTTCTTATTTATGATTCATTTATATCTATAGAATAGGCTAGAATTTAGACAAAGGTGAACATTTTTTAGTTGGCTGATCAAATTATAACTTGAACATTACCTGTTCAAATTTATACTCTACGATTTTTTTTCCAAATATATTTTATTGATTTTTTACAGAAAGGAAGAAAGAGGGACAGAGAGCTAGCAACACCAATGAGAGAGAAACATTGATTAGCTGCCTCCTGCACACACCCCACTAGTAATGTGCCTGCAACCAAGGTACATGCCCTTGACTGGAATTGAACCTGGGACCTTTCAATCCGCAGGCTGACACTCTATCCACTGAGCCAAAATGGTCTTGGCTACACTCCATAATTTTATCTCCATTATTTTTTATTAACTTAGGTGATATGGGACTGAATTCATTCTGACCATATTTAACTTTGTTTCTGTCTTTTTGGGGATCTATAGCTTTTTGTATAAAATCCTCATAGCAGACACCACTAGTTGATTTTATAATGCCCATCTCCCTGTCATCCTGTACAAATTAACAGAATCTGATTGTGGTGATGTATTCTTGCAACACACTCTCCATCCTGGATTCCCTTGCAGAGTTCTCCACAACCCTAGCCTCGTGGTCTTCTCTGTTTACAACACTCCATAATTTCTAGTTTGCCAATTTGATTCTAACAGAAGTTCTAGATTAAAAACTAAAGAACATGCCTACGATATAAAGATGTTAACGAGTCCCTATGGAAACCTGTCCAATTTCCAAAGTACTCTTCATATGTTAAAATCATTATATTTTCTTATTTTATTGATTTTTTTTCTTTAACTCTCATTTTAAAAAATCAAAACATTTCATGTGTTCATTATTTCAACTTTTTATTTTCTACGGTATGCATAGTCAGCATCCATCTAAAAGCACACAGTTTCTAAACTTTGTTGTCAGAATTAAATGATCGCTTATTGCTCAGTGAAGTAATTTTCAATATATACTTCTCACTGCTCACATCCTGGCGGTCTAAGTTCTCAAGCTCAAGAGAGAGCCTATCAGAATGTATTTCTGTAGAATCAATTTGAGTTGGAACCAAGTTTCTTTAAATGTAGCTCACTTTTTCTTATTGTTTTTGTTTTTGCTGGGCTCTGCCTGTTTCCATGAACATTACCATAAGTGCGACACATGTCCTAGTCTATTGAAATGATTTCAGGAGTATTCAAAAAGAAAGATAGAATATTCTGTTCTCACTATATTTACAATTAAAGTTATTCTGCCATTTTGAGAGCAAAATTATAAGTGAATAATTAAGATCACATTCAAGAATTTACAGATCAGTTCTCACTCCAATTATATTCAAGTTATAAAATCTGTATGTAAAAGGCAAAAGATTTATGCTGTCTGAAGATATACCAGACTATATATATATATATATATATATATATATATATATATACATAATGTGTAATATGCTAATTAGACCAGTTGTCCTTCCGATGACTTTCTGCAAGTAAACCCAGATCCTGGATGCCAGAGGGAAGCCAGTGCTAGCAACCAGGGGAAAGAAGGTCTACTCTTGCATAAATTTCATGCATTGGACCTCTAGTATATAATAAAATCCTAATATGAAAATCGACCAAACGAGGGAATGACCAATCACTATGATGCACACTGACCACCAAGGGGCACGAAACTCAATGCAGGAGCTGCCCCCTGAGGGTCAGTGTGCTCCCACAGGGGGAGTGCTGCTCAGCCAGAAGCCAGGCTCATGGCTGGCAAGCTCAGTGTGGTGGTGGGATCCTCTCCTGTGTCTAGTCCTAAGTCAGAAGGTGGATATCCCCTAAAGGGTCCTGGACTATGAGAGGGCACTGGCTGGGCTGAGGGCCCCCCTCGCCTGCAGTGCACAAATGTCATGCACTAGGCTTCTAGTATATATATATACTAAGTGACTGAACAACTGAATGACCAAAGGACTGAACATCCAAATGACAGATCTACTGGTCTCTATGACACACACTGACCACCAGGGGACAGATGCTCAATGCAGGAGCTGCCCCTCAGGAGTCTTGCAGGTCCAATCTCCTGAGAACAGTCCAAGCACAAGTGATCCAGCACCACCAGCACAATCCCACCAGCACCGATGGCCTTGTGCAAGTTAGTCTCAGGCACCATGGCTGCTTCCCCTCTCTTAGATACTCTGCAAGGAAGAAATAATATTAAAGTGGCTACCAGGTGGCTCCCTACAGCTGGCACAAATATCATCAGGATGGATCTGAATCTCAGGCCAGCTAGGGTATCCCATCATCTTCCCAGAGGGCTGATTTCATCTTGGCGCCAGTTATCCCACTCAAGATGGGCACCAGACACAATGCTCATGGCTGGTGAGTGCCACTGTGACAGCGCGAGCCTCTCCCAATCAGGACTGACTGGGCATGAGCCTGCGGCAGGAGCAGTGGAGCTGGGATGAGCAGAAGTATTAAGCAGGAACAGCAAGTGCCATTGGACTGTTGCTTTTGGCCCTATCTCTGCAGGCCACAGCAAGGGTCCCCAACTGTGCATGAATTTATCCACCGGGCCTTGAGTAAGCAGTAACCACTACCTACCAAAAGTCGCAATTTTATAGCATATTAGAGACCCAGTGCATGAAATTTGTGCATGGGAAGAGGATCCCCTCAGCCCAGCCTGCACCTTCTCCAATCCAGAACATCCTTCTCATAATCCAGGACTGCTGACTCCTAACTGCTCACCTGCCTGCCAGCCTGGTTGCCCCCAAATGCCCCCCCTACTGGCCTGGTCACTCCCAACTGCCCCCCATCGGCTTGGTTGCCTCTAACTGCCCCCCTGCCAACCTAGCCACCCCTTACTGCCCCTCCTGCAGGCCTGATCACCCCTTACTGCCCCCCCCGCCGCACTGTCCTGGCTGCCCGTAACTGCCCCCAGCCAGCCTGGTCACCTCCAACTGACCCCCCCACTGCTGCCCTGGTTGCCCCAAACTGCCTCCCCCACTGGCCTGGTTGCCTGTAACTGTCCCCCTCCGCCAGCCTGGTCACCCCTTACTGCCTCCTCCCCTGCCATTCTGGAAACCCCATGCAGCCTGCTCTTCAGCCATTTGGTCATCCCTCACTAACCCCCCCTTCCAGCCTTGTTGCCCCATGCAGCTTGCCAGCCTGCTATTTCATCATTAATGTTACTGTGATGACATCCCAGACAATTTGCATATTCCTTTGTCATTAATATAGATTAGTCAGGATTTATCTATTGAACTATTGTATCAAATTTCAAAACGAATTATTGAAATTATATATGTTCATATTTTCACATTTTTATGTCAACAATTATTTTCTTGAAGGAGAAATTAAAAATGTAAAATTAAAATTGGGGACAAGATCTCTAGGCTAAAGACAATGATACTTCTATTTACCAGATATGGAAGGACAAACCCACTCTCTCTGTATCTTGTGTCTTCAGAAAGGTCTCCAAACAATCCTACCCAGAGTTCTGTGGCTTACCTCATGTGATCTGTGAAAATAATCAAATAACAATAGTAAAAAGATAATACAGGATGGGACAAAGTAGGTTTGCAGTTGTTTATCTGGAAAATAATGAAATAATTAATAAATAATAATACAGGAATACACTTAGTGTTTTGCATACTTACAACTGTAAATCTACTTTTACCCCACAGAGTACAGTATAACTTCTTTGCTAATATTCATTTGTATCAGTGCTCATAAAATACTATTCTGTAAAATACTGCCAGACTTTATAGCTCTATTGAAAATATATAGTTACATAATAGAATATCATCCAGGATGTCCTAATTTGTCATATTAGTTTCACAGGCTAACAATTGTCAACTCACTAAAATAATATTGTAAGTGAAACATTATGGGTGTGTATTTTGCAGGAAGGAGTTCAACAGACATGTCATTCAGTACATTTTTTAAACTTGTAAAATAATAAAACTATTGTAATCTCTTTATTTAAGGATCAGTCTCTGCATAAACTTAAGCTGCCAAAGATCCTTTACAGGATTAATGGCCACACATTAAAGAGTGATGGAATCTTAGGTTCTTTCATACTTTCTCAGGAGCAGTGGGTTAGTCACTTCCTTTACCTCATGCAGAATCTTGTCAAAGAAAATAAGAAAAAACAAAACAAAACAAACCTGCAACTGAAAAGTGAATATTGCAATGATATGTTGACATGGAGCTGTAGTGTAAAAGTTTGTCATTCATTTGACTATAAAATTTAAACAGTACAGACATATTTTGCAAAGCTTTTGGGGGGCATTCACATATATTAGTTATTCCATTATGTATCTTAAAAGAAATTCATCTTCTGGCTCACCACATGTCATATCAGGTATAAAACAACATCAGCAATGGTGAAGAGGGACTGAATTAAAACAGAAACCATCCCTGCTGGGAACAGATTTTCTGCACAAATATGTGTTCAGTCTTTGGCCAATGGAGGCACAAGAAAGTTTTCTTCCATCCTAAGTCACCAAGGTCAGGACTCACAGCCCCACACTTGCACTGTGTACCCAAAGGGGCACTTTGGTCCACTTTCTGAAACTGTCATGGGATATACCAGTATATGCCAAGCCTGTTTCTGCACCTGGACCGGAACGTTTAACTCTGTTACTGGGTCCAAATTGAGTTTCTACGTGTAACCAATCTCCTCCCACCCATTGGATTTATTCTCTATGTTTTCCTCTTCTACCACCCTTTACACTCTATTCACTTAATTGTTTATGTATCCACTTATCAAAGTTGTCCAATCCCCCACTCAGTGCCAGGCACTGTGCTAGGTGCAGAGGCTACTGCAATGAATAGGACAGATAAAGCCTGAGCTAGGATGAAAACTGTTGGAGAGGAGGGGAGTTTTAAGTGGGGGCCATAAACACACCACACACACACACACACACACACACACTAAGGCAACAGATATCAAAGTAAAGGGGAAGTAGCAAATAGCCAGAACTCGAGTGTTGCAAACCAGTGATATGAAGAGAATGACTGGGTTGTTTCCTTTGATTGGGTGGCAATGAAAGGTGTGTTGGGGAAAGTAACTTTGTGAGCTGAGATCTGGAGAGAAGAGACAAAATACAATTCACAGTGCTTAACATTCCAGAAAGAATACCTGTGTGACTGGAGAATAAGAATAGAGAGCAAAATATGGCATCTTGGTTTTAGGCAAAGACCAAGTGGTATGGGATTTGCTGTTCTAGGGAAGACCTTATATTTAGCCTTGGCTGGTTTCTAGCAAGGGGATAACTTGTCTGATTGGTGTGATAAAGAGATTGTTTTACTTCTGTGTTGAAGGATGAAATGGGGCTACTGGAAGTAGACCACTTAGGAGACTTCCTCTCACAGAATTTGAAACACAATGTGCACTTCCTACAGGGTTTTTCCAAGCCCTTTCAGTCACCCACTTATGATTTGGAAAAAGTGAAATGAAATGTGGACAACGGAGCCTGGAGATTTGTATTTGATTTTTAAAATAAAGGAATGTGAGAAAAAAATATATTTTCAAAATGTCAATGTTGTTTTTTTTTTAAATTTCTGCCTAAATTATTTCCTAATTTATTTTAGAAGAGAGTATTAATTTGGGGCAAAAAGTCTGTACATAAAGAACATACTGTTAAAGAAAATTAGGAAAATAACAAGAAGCTCCTTTAGGCAGAGGCAGCCTTACAACTTACCTGTCATCCTACACATGGGTGAAAATCTATTTTGATTTTTCAGATGTTCATTTTTATTTTTCATTTTATATGTTCATGTTTACCCTTCTCAGTTTTTACATGTTACACAGGTGGGATGAAAACCCGGCGCCTTCTCATTGGTTGACGTTGTGATTTCTGACAGATTGTCATGATTATGAGGGAGTTGGTAAGACAATGATAAAATTTCCTGAAAAGACTTTAGAGTCTACATACGTAGTTTATTTTTTTCCCCAAAATTTCTAAAGGATTCTGATGTCAATAAGAAAATATAGAATGTAATGAAAATAAATCTTATACAATGCCATTTTTTTCTTGAGTACAGTAAATTTTTGTATCGAGCTAATTGTCTTCTGAGTAAATGAATTAAATGGTCAAGTAACATTATTTCAGTAACAAATATTTAAAAGGTACATCTATTTGGTATTTCCATGAGCTCATCTTTTTAAATAAGGATTATAAGAAGGCATAAATATCCCATCATATTTGAAAAAATTGTGGCATAATAACTGTTTAATTTTGTAAGTAATTATTTTTTAACATATTAAGCCTAAAACTCTGTATCTAATTGTGCAAGTTAAACATTGCTTCAAAACTCATCTACTTTCATGGGGCCTTTGAAATTGAAAAAATCTAGCTCTTTGGCAAAGGAGCTATCTAACAATTATGTGATTAACATTTTCTTTAAACAATAAAAATGATAATTTATGACACCTTATACTACAAAGTCTTATAGCTTATTCTATGTTTTTTTGTTCACATTCAGTTCTTTTATTTATTTAATCCCTAATTATTTGCACTGATTTATTGAGCATCCAACCATCATGAGCTTGTCCTTATACTGATACTTCCTGCCAACTGTTTCACACATGGAGAATATTATTAGAAATGATATCCTAATTTAATACACAGCTACAACTGTTTTGCTTTCATTTTGTGTGGTAATACCCATAAATAGATGCTTTATTGTTGGCACTTATTGCCTTCTTCTTCCCACTTGCATTGCCTAATTATGGTTCTCACTTGAATAATTTGGCAAATGTTTGTATAGCATCTTCAATTAAAAATAAATAAGGTAGAAGAATGTTCTTTCTGTACTCTTCAGCTCTAAAAAAATGAATGTTATCCTTTAGATCTATTTAAGGAATGGTTCCAAATCTTTTCTTTCCAAAGTAATTTTTCTTAGGGCAAATTAAAAATGTGTGGTATCTAATCCAAATAAATAGTAAGCTTTTCAACTCCCACACTTCCTATTGCATAAGTTTTCCAGACAATTGTTTCATACAATTTTACTAAGAGTAGAGACTCAGAGCATGTGTCCATTCTCATTCAGTGCAATTGGCAATGCTGTGCATGGCTCACTCTGTGGTGGCTGCACATCCTTTCAGCTATGACTCAATCCATGAGTCATAATGTCTTATGAGCAGAATTATCTGGGCATCTATAATGGACAGAAACCAGCTCAACCTTTTTTAACATAAAGTTTGAAACAATGATCACTGATGCCAAGCACATTCCAGTCCATTGGTTGAACATGTGAGAGCAGTGATTATTGAGGTTATATTCAATACTAATTAGAAATGTGTTTTTTGAAGTCGTATGATTTTGACAGACTCAAAGTTTTACTGATGTTAGCCATAAATAGAAGGCAGCAAAAGAGAGTTTCATAAAACTCTAAAAATGTTATGTCATCCTAAACCTTTGAACATTAATAAGCAATAGAATCAAACTTTGCTAACATCTGTAGTAAGAAAAACAAGGTAATTTTACAAAAAAACAATCAAGAGTCTGAGAAAGCAGAGAGAAAGGGAATAGAACATAAGAAGAGCTCTGTCCTTTTCCTTATGAAATGAAATATTCTGGTGCATATAACCTTTTGATAGTTTTTTTATAATCCTGCCTCTCATAATGCAGTGGGAGTCCTGGTTGTTAACCACAGAAAGACCAAAGGTCCTCATAATCTGACTCAGAGCCCACAAGGCTGTCCACACTTGATGTTTCTACAACTCCCTCAGCAAAGCCCTCTTGACCCCTCACCCCTGTCCAAATCCAAGATGATCAATTCCCAGACTAATATCAGAATTAATCTGCATTTTGGTATGTTATATTGTGAAGGAATAGAGGTCTTGTGATCACAAAGGGTCACCACCTGGCACGATAGTGGTAAAATATTGATTCACATTGGGGTTCCTTGCTTTAAGGTTCAGAGGGCTGGCCAGGCTAGACTGCCCAAGGAGTCTATCCGCCAGGACCCACGGAGGGGTGCCAGAGTTTCCTGGGTTATGTGTGGAACACTGAATTCTGGAAATCACATTTTGGCTCAACCACCAATTTAAAATAAAGTTGTCCTTTATAAAAATAAACAAAATTAGGCCCATGAGACTATTGTCTAAGAAATGCAGCGGAGAAACAAGGATCAGAGGAGATGGAAAGGACAAGTTGAGTTTTATGATGATATCTTTTAAATAATTTTTCTTTGTTACAGCTATTAGAGTTTAATCTCAATTCTTCAATTCAAGATAAAATATTCACTCCTTTGTTGATGCTGAGATCATTATTGATGGACACTCTCAGCAGCCATTTTTTTCTGTTTTATGAAAGATGGATACTCTTGTAATATGATTGTAGTGATTGTTTTGAGAGTGAGATTCCCAATATATTCACTTAATATCAGATTCTAACCATAAGGCCATCCAAAATTTAAACTACATGTCTCTAAGCAAAAATTAAAGGTGTGTTTTAAGATCAAGGGACTTTGGAAGCATACAAATTATAAAGGGGGAACAGCATGACCTGAGGGAAACCTATGTGCTAATACCATCTGTTCTTTGATTTTTATATTAGGTTTAAAGATTTAGAAATAAAACATGTAGCTTGCTTAGGGGTGGCTGCTTACAGTAGACATTAATTTTGTGCTAGGTTATGCTAAGAGTGATACCAGTGTACCCAGAAGTTGTGGGGGCTCTTTACCTCATTCTTGTGCAATGATTCCAAGAACAGTTTTGTTATTAAAAAACACAGCTAACATGCTTTGAACATTGTATGGCAGACAGTAGCACAAATATTTCAGATATATAAAATCATTTAATTCTCATGCCACACATGAAGTAATCACTACCCTTATAATTATTTGCAGGAAAGGAGACTGGGGGCATAGAGTTTGGAATCTTCCACAGAAAATGTGCTGTAAGCATCAGAACTAGGATTGGATACTAAACAATTTGATTACAGAATTTGTGTTCTTTGTAACTACATGATACTATGAACTTCAGAAAATCATATAAAACTTAATTGAATTTTAAAAATTAAGTTATCAATGGGTAATATATTGGCTTTTAAATTTGTTGTAATGAAAGAGGCGAAATTGCAACAGACTCCACAGAAATACAAAGGATTCTTAAAAAATACTATGAACAACTCTATTAAAACAAACTAGAAAACATGGAGGAAATGGACATATTCTTAGAAAAATACAACCTTCTAAAACTCAATCAGGAAAAATCTAAAAATCTCAATAGGCCAATGACTATGGAAGAAATTGAAGCAATCGTTAAAAAACTTCCAGCAAACGAAAGCCTGGGGCCAGACGGTTTCACAGGGGAGTTTTACCAAACATTCAAGGAAGAACTAAAACCATCCTCCTCAGACTATTACAAAAAATTTAAGAGGAAGGAACACTTCCAAGCTCTTTCTATGAAGCCAGCATCACTCTAATACCAAAACCAGATAAAGACAACACAATGAAAGAAAATTACAGGTCAATATCTCTTATGAATATAGATGCCAAAATCCTCAAGTCTAGCAAATCAGATCCAGCAGTGCATCAGAAAGATCATACACCAAGACCAAGTAGGATTTATCCCGGGGATGCAAGGATGGTACACTATCCACAAATCAATAAACATGATACATTACAGAAACAAATTGAGAGATAAAAATCACATAGTCATATCAATTGATACAGAAAAAGCATTTGACCAAAATCCAACACCCTTTCTTGATAAAAACTCCCAAGAAAGTGGGAATAAAAAGATCATACCTCAACATATTAAAAGCCATATATGATAAACCCACAGCCAACATCATACTCAATGGACAAAAAATAAAACCATTTCCCCTAAGAACAGGAACAACACAGGGATGTCCACTCTCACCACTCCTGTTTGACATCACTAGAAGTACTAGCCATTGCGATTAGACAAGAAGAAGAAATAAAAGGCATCCAAGTTGGAAAAGAAGAAGTAAAACTGTCCTTATTTGTAGAAGACATGACGCTCTATATAGAAAACCCTAAAGATGCCATAAAAAATTATTAGATTTAATAAATGAATTCAGCACTGTAGCAGTATACAAAATTAATGCCAAGAAATCTATGGAATTTTTATATACCAATAGTGAACTTATAGAAAGAGAGACTAAAAAAGCAATCCCATTTACCATCGCACCAAAAAATATAAATAAATAAAATACCTAGGAATAAACTTACTTAAGGAGGTAAAAGACCTATACACTGAAAACTACAGGACACTGAAAAAAGAGATAGAGGCAGTCATAAATAGATGGAAGAATATACCGTGTTCATGGATTGGTAGAATCAACATCATTAAAATGCTCATACTACCCAAAGCAATCTATAGATTCAATGCACTCCCCCTTAAAATACCCACGGCATATTTCACAGACCTAGAGTGAACTTTCCAAAAATTTATCTGGAATAAAAAAAGACCTCAAATAGCCACAGCAATCCTGAGAAAGAAGTATAAAGTAGGTGGGATCTCAATAACAGATATCAAGCTGTATTACAAAGCCACTGTTCTCAAAACAGCCTAGTACTGGCACAAGAAGAGACATAGATCAGTAGAATAGAATAGAGAGCCCAGAAATGAACCCAAACCATTATGCTCAATTAATATTTGATAAAGATGTCATGAACATACAATGGAGTCAAAACAGTCTCTTAAATAAATGGTTTTGGGAAAACTGGACAGATACATGCAAAAAATGAAACTAGACTACCAACTTACACCATACACAAAAATAAACTCAAAATGGACACAGGACTTAAACATAAGATGGGAAACCATAAAAATACTAGAGGAATCCACAGGCAGCAAAATCTCAGACATATTCCTAAGCAATTTCTTCACAAATACCACTCCTAGGGAAATGGAAACTAAAGAGAAAATAAACAAATGGGACTATATCAAAATAAAAAAACTTTTGCACCACAAAAGAAACCATCAAGAAAACAATAAGAAAGTTCACTGCATGGGAGAACATATTTGCCAGTGTTATCACTGATAAAGGTTTAATTTCCAATATTTACAAGAAACGTATACAACTTAACAAAAGGAAGATAAACAACCCAATCAAAAAATGGGCAATGGACCTAAATAGACACTTTTCAAAAGAAGACAGAGGGAAGGCTAAGAGACATATGAAAACAAGCTCAAAGTCACTAATCATCTGAGAGATGCAAATCAAAACAACAATGAGATACCATCTCAGAATGGCTATCATCAACAAATCAACAAAGACAGGTGCTGGCGAGGATGCAGAGAAAAAGGAACCCTAGTGCACTGCTATTGGGAATACAGACTAGAGCAGCCACTGTGGAGAATAGTATGAAGTTTCCTCAAAAATCTAAAAATGGAACTTCCATTTGACCCAGTGATCCCACTTCTAAGAATATATCCCAAGAAACTAGAAACACCAATCAGCAAAGGTATATAAATCCCTATGTTCATAGTGGCACAATTCACCATAGCTAAGATTTGGTAACAGCCTAAGTGCCCATTAGCAGATGAGTGGTTTAAAAAACTGTGGTACATCTACACAATGGAATACTATTATGCAGTAAAAAAGAAGGAATTCTTACCATTTGCAACAGCATGGATTGAATTGGAGACCATTATGCTAAGGGAAATAAGCCAGTCAGAGAAAGATAAATATCACATGATCTCACTCATTTATGGAATATAATGAATAACATAAACTGATGAACAAAATCAGATCCATAGAAGAGAAGCATCGATCAGACCATCATACCTCAAAGGGAAGGTAGGTGGGGGTAAGAGGGAGAGATCAACCAAAGGACTTGTATGCATGCATATAAGCCTAACCAAGGAACACAGACATCAGAGAGGTGAGATAATGAGTGAAGGAACGGGGGCAATGGGGGTAAAAGGACACATATGTAATACCTTAATCAATAAAGAAATTTTAAAAAATTTTAAAGGAAAAAAACAAAAAAATAAATTTGTTGGCATAGAGTTTGTTAGTGTGGTACCAGTTTAATATTATTTGTTAGAATGACATTTTATTTTTATTTTTTTAATATATTACAGAGAGGAAGGGAAAGGGATAGAGAGTTAGAAATATCAATGAGAGAGAGACAACTATCAGCTGTCTCCTGCATGCCCCCTACAGGGGATGTGCCCGAAACCAGGATACATGCCCTTGACCGGAATCAAACCTGGGACCTTTCAGTCTGCAGGCCGATGCTCTATCCACTGAGCCAAACCAGTTTTGGCTGATTTTAAATATCATTTTAATGTTTTGTTTTTACCAACATTTAAAAATGACAATTGTGATTTATAAAATGACTTATAGGACATTTGCAAAAAAAATAAATAGTGAAGTCTGTCATTTTGATAATATAGCATGAGTTTTATTGTTCATCCTTACAAACATATAAATTATATTTTTGTGCTAGATATAGAAGGGAATTTAAATTTTTTTTAATTATGAATAATTAAATAAATTAGTGGGTGAGATATAAAGGAAGCATTTCTTTAGACCTTGAAAGAGCAAGGATCCAGCATGGCTTTCCCTGCTGGTCTCCTGTGCCATCCCACAAATTTGCCACATTCCTATACCTATTGGGGATGAAGTCTAATTGCTTTCTACGAGCTAATCTCATCATGCTATAAGGAGTGGGGGGATGGGTAGAAGGGGGTGTAATACACTTTGTTAAGTTAAATAAAGCACATATTTTGAATAAAAAAGCATATTAAAAGTATATTAAAAGGTGTAATATACACTTGTCACTATAAAAAAGAGAATTAGAAGGAAAAAGAAAAAAGAAGAAAGAAAGAAAACAGTGTAGGATGAAAAGGAGAACTGTAGGATCAGAGGAGGATTAGAAGGAGGAGAAGGAAGAGAAGGAGAAAATAGTGAAGAGAGAGGAGGATGGAGGAGGAAGTAAAAAAGAAAAAAATGAAGGAGGAAGAGGAGAAAAAAGAAGAGGGTGAGGAGGTGGAAAAAGAGGAAAATAATGAGGAAAAGAAGGAGGAAAAGGAAGGAAAAGAAAGAGAGAGAGAAAGTGAAGGAGAAGAGAAAAAGGAGGACAGGAGAGAAATTGATGAGAAATGATACTCTTCTATGCTCTGTTGGCTGCATATCTTGCCCTTCACACTGGAGTGTCAGGTGCTTAGACCCTGGTGACAAGATCCTACTGTTGCTCTACCTCAAGTTCACTGAATCCAGCATTGACAAATTAAGAAGCCTGAGGGGATATTCTTTCTTACCCCAAAAACAATATTCAAAGTTTTTATTTCTCTGAATGTGTTCACCAATGAATTTGAAATGTTTTTGTTCTGAGGAATAGAATAAACCATATTGTGTGGAAACTGAACAATTACTCATTATTTTCCTTGTGAATTCTGAATTCTTTCTTGGCTGAGATGGCCACATTTCACTTTACCTAGAATTTCCATTTCTTAGTCTTTGACTTGCAACACAAATATTACTATTTAACCTTTGTTTTCTTTTTTATTAGAAGTGATTCTTATAATCTTTATATGACACTGATTTCTATAGCTCTTTAGATTTGCTTGCCCTATTAGCAAAAGAGAACATTATCCTAAGGTTTTGTTTGTGGATATTGTGATTTCTAAAGTAACACTCAAGTAATGTCCTCATCAAGTTTATGAAAATCAACAGAAACAACAAAATAATAATCAACAGAGTGGGGGGGGAGGAACAGACCATTTTACTTCTCTGGGCCATCATCTGCAGTAATGAACAGGCTTAATGTAATACAATGATTCAAAGCATTCACAAGATTCAAAAACTAATTTTAAAAAGTATGTGCTGGGACTTTTGTTAAAAAAAAAATAATTTATTTTAGGATTTTCAGACTGCTACTTTTTTCCTGACATAGTCACAGTTTATTTAGGAATAATATTGGGGATAGTGTTACACCTATTGTGTGCTTTATTAAATTTAGTCATTGTAACTCTAAGAATTAATGAAACAGATATCATGATTGATATTATTATAGAAACATAGTACAATATAATTAATTCAAAGCAATGTTATATTTTTCAGAAAAATATAATGGCAGGACTATTATGATATACTAATGACACAGTGCATGGAATCTGTGCATGGTGGGAGGTTCCCTCAGCCTAGTCTGCCCCATCTTACATACGGGGAGCCCTCAGGGGATGTCTTACTGATAGCTTAGGCCCGCTTCCCATTGGGAGTGGGCCTAAACCATAGTCTGGCCGTCCTCTGTGGGAGGTGACCAGGCTGATTAAGGGAAGGCACCAGCCCTATTACCCCATAGCTGCGGCCACTGCCAGCCACTGCAGCCACCAAGGTGTTTTCATCAACATGGACTCTAGTCCCTTCACTGTGAAAAAATGACAACTTTCTTTAGGCATTTTCAAGATGTGTCTTTCATAGCCTATAACCTTCCTTCCTTCCTTCCTTCCTTCCTTCCTTCCTTCCTTCCTTCCTTCCTTCCTTCCTTCCTTTCTTTCTTTCTTTCTTTCTTTCTTTCTTTCTTTCTTTCTTTCTT